>JAAGEH010002531.1:65705067-66165675 GCA_011751065.1 Lasiurus cinereus
TCTCTCTCTCTCTCTCTCTCTCTCTCTCTCTCTCTCTCTGTGTGTGTATGTGTGTGTGTGTGATAGAGAGAGAGAGAGAGAGAGAGAAAGAGAGAGAGAGAGGAGAGAAGACTGGTGGCTGTGCCTCAACAGGCATTCTTCCTGGATTTGCTTTACAAATGTTCTTATCTTTATTAAATATTAACATCCAATAGTTTGTTTTTGTTCTCTAATTGACATGAAAAATTCCCATGGTGACCTGAGGTACTTACAGGCTTGGATTTTGGTTTGCTTAAGTAGGCTGCCATGGAAGTCGAATCCCCTCCTCTATGGCCTCTTTGTATAATTAACTTAGCATGGCCATATCTAAATTCTGTGGTGGCCAAATAGCCTTGAGACACCCATACTTGCCTCATACCAAAATAATAATAATTCATACTTGGACATTTAATAGAATTTCAACTAATCTTTCAACGGCGACATCAGACACAGCTAAAGAGAAAAATGTAAACGGAATGGCCTCAGCCCACATCTGTGTTCTCTTTCCATGAACCCAGAGCCCACCTTCAGGCCAGCAACACTTCTCTAACATCGGGGATGCTTGTAGCTGGGGGTCGGGTGGAAGTGGGAAGAGGAGCACCAGATACTTAACACAATCCTCGTGGATCTTTTTCTCCCATAATGAGAAACAATCGCATGGTTTTTATACACCAATTAGAGGCCCAGTGCATGAAATCCGTGCAAGATGCTGAGCCCTCGCCACTGTGGCGGCCACCTGTGCCTCGGCCCTCGCAGCACCAGCTTTGTTGGCAAGCTTGTCTGCTCTAATTAGCCTATCACGCTATTATTATGATAGATGGAACCAATTCATGTTTCACAGCACATGTGTGGTGTTAGTGTAATTTTTCCCTATCAATGACATCAACATCTTTTTGCTTTAGGAAGTTCTGAGGGTAGAGACAGGCAGAATGTTCTTCTCCTGGACCTGAAGTTGTTTGGTATCTGAATAGAAAACACCCTGGCTTGCCTCTAGCAAGTCTTTCACGGACATTCAACATCCAATGCCCGTTGCTTTGTTACAGTGAGCAAGGATGTTTTGTTTGCCACAGTATTTCCTCGGGATGTCAAAGCACGGTTCGTTATGTTTCAAAGCTTCGAGTAGCCTTGAACATTCATTTGAAATGATAAACAAGTCAGACACGTTGGTGCGATTTTGCATTTCACAGACTGGGAATTGCGGGCTTCAGATGATCAAAGAGCAAAGGCTCGCAGAAGGGGGAAAGGAGCCAGCAGGCTCTTGGATTTCCAGGCGGGCTTTCCCAGCCTTTGGAAGCCATCCGGTGTGAGCGTGAGGCGTGTTGCTCGTGGCTGCAGGCGGCAGGGAGCATGCTTTCCTCCCGTGGCCCAGGGTCAGGGTGCTGGCTGGTTTTCACAGGCTGAATCCAGATGAGGCCCTCGGTCTGCATTCCGCTTTGTTTCTGAGCGCGGGAGCGATTTCATGCACTTATCCTTTCCTTTCCGCCTGCCTGGTTTCCATGGAAATGCATGCCTCTTGGACGCGCAAAGCCTTGCACCTCGTGCACGAGGCGGCGTGTGTGATTTTTGGAGTCAACTGAGCAGTGAATGCATCGCAACGTGGGGGCGGGCGGAGATGCAGATGGAAGGTCAACATCCAACTGTCTTATTATGGAAGGAGCTTCACGCCCAGCACAGTCACAGGTCCTCGCTCGCTCTGTACGAGATGCAAGATGCACCTTGGTAATCATTAATCTAGACAGAGAAAGGAAAAATATACATCAGCTAGGGAAAATTTTAGACAGGGTTTTGTGGTTTCACTACACGTTGATTTAATGTGGATTCAACAATTATAAAAGATGAACTTTTTACTCCGGGTGTAAATAAAGTTATTTTAAACTTTATATTTATCCACATCTCCACTAGAATAGGTACTTTCATGAAATATTCCACCCCCCCCCCCGCAGTACAGCTTAAAATCTGTTTCCCTCCACACACACCTCCTTTCAAAATAAAATAAAATGTAAATAATCATTTAAGGGAAAATATTTTTTTATAAAAAAAAAGAGATAATTGGAAAAAAACAGTGGTATAAAATTGATGGTGGTATATAATGAAAAAAATGTATTTTCCTGAATTATATGCTGATGAGGAAGTTATTTTAGTGCCTATTTTCAGTTTAATTCTTGTCATGTTATAGCTCTATATTTCAACTGATTTTATTTCTATCATAACAGAATTTGTTAAACCTCTCATAAAATCACAGGCTTTTGAGAGCAGCTCAGATATAAAATGTTAATTATAAAAGGATTTGCTTATTGCATAATTCAATTACTCTTCTCTCTGTGCAAGGTAAAATTCAAAGACTAGAGAATTGCAAGAATCAAATCAAAGATTTGAAATACAAAGAAGCAAAAAAACATTCAACTGGAAAAGAAAAAAAAAGAATTCAAAAATAGGAAGATAGTGTAAGGAGCCTCTGGAACAACTTCAAGCATACCAACATCAGAATTAGGGGGTGCCAAAAGAAGAGAGAGAGCAAAATATTGAAAACCTATTTGAAGAAATAATGACTGAAAATTTCTCCCACCTGGTGAAAGAAATAGACTTCCAAGTCCAGGAAGTGCACAGAACCCCATACAAAAGGACCACACCAAGACACATCATAATTAAATGCTAAGCCAGATATTTTTGGAAGTATTTTCTCTTTTCAATATGCACACTAGCAAATTTATTCACTACATCATAAGTGTTAGAAATAATAAACTATAAAAAGTACTGTGAGACAAACAAATCAGTATACATTGGAGAAAAATATTTACGAAAGTCTGGCTTTTGTTCATGGAGGAGAGTGGGGAGCAAAATGATTTGGAAAAGAAAAATGTATAATTTGGCCCAAACACAAAAGACAAAAATGTATATCCACACAAATCACTTAAAAACCTTTGCCTTGTATTTGCAAGGAAGGGAAGACACATTTGCAAATGAAATAAGAGCCTCAGCCAGTCTGGCTCAGTGGATGGAGCATCTACCTGTGGATTGAAGGGTCCCAGGTTCAATTCAGTCAAGGGCATATACCTTGGTTGTGGGCACATCCTCAGTAGGGGGTGTGCAGGAGGCAACTGATCCATGTTTCTCTCTCACTGATATTTCCTGATATTTCTGACTCTCTCTTCCTCTTTGTAAAAAAAAAATCAATAAAATATATTTTTAAAAATGAAATAAGAAATGAACACATACCTTAGGCTCTGGGTGTAAATAAAATTATTTAATAAAATGAAATAAAATAATAGAAAACTTTTATTATAAACTGAGGCAAAACTTTTTATTTAACCATTGCAATAGAATGAGAAAATCAAATTGTGTCTACAAACCAATTTTCATCTTTTAATGTTTTAATAAATTTATAAAGGGATACATAGCTGGTGAACAAATGGTGAACCAGAATTACATGCAATGAATATGGGTTTATAAACTACATTAAACAGATCCCTCTTCCAACTTTATTGAGATATAAATGACTTACAATGTTGTATCCTATCTAATAAAAGAGTGATTTTCAAATTGACTGTCACTCCAAGACACAAGATGGTTGTCCTCATGTAGTCAAAGATGGCTGCCCCCATGTGGACACATGATGGCCACTACAAGATGGCCTGCAGGGGAGGGCAGTTGTGTGCAGTTAGGGGTGACCAGGCCAGCAGAGGAGGGCAGTTGGGGGATACCAGGTCTGCAAGGAAGGACAGATGTGGGGAAAGGGTCCCAGGCCTTCAGGGAAGACAGTTATGGGTGATAAGGCAAGCAGGGAGGAAAGTTGGAGGGGGGATGAGGCCTGTAGGGGAGGGCAGTTGAGGGGGACCAGGCCTGCAGGGGAGGGCGCTTGGGTGGGGGCAGGCTTGCAGTGGAGGACAGTTGGGGGAGACCAGACTGGCAGGGAAGGGCAGTTAGGGGTGACTAGGCTGGCAGGGGAGGGCAATTGGGCCAGCCAGGGAGCAGGTAGGTATCGATCAGGTTGGCAGGGGAGTGGTTAGGGGGGTGATCAGGCTGGCAGGCAGAAGCAGATAGGGGTAATAAGGCAGAGGCAGGTGAGTGATTGGGAGCCAGCAGTCCTGGATTGTGAGATGGATGTCTGACTGCCCGTTTAGGCCCGAACCCCAAGGAATCAGGCCTAAACAGGCAGTCACACATCCCTCAAGGGGTCCTAGATTGGAAAGGATGCAAGCTGGGCTGGGGGACACCCCCCCATGCACAAATTTCGTGCACTGGGCCTCTAGTAAGTTATAATAAACATTTTTAATATAAAGTATAGATAGATAGTAATATATTTCAGCTAAGAATTGCTCCTTTGTATTAGTTTTAAATATTGTATCCTTCATAAGAAATTTGCATGCTTTTGTTCTCATACATCACTAAAAGTGTGCTTGTTTCTTTAAAATCAAAACTTTATCTCAAGTACCTATGGATAGAAACAGACATCTCTAGTGGGAGTGTTGGTGGGGGTGGGGGAACTGAGCAAAAAGGCAAAAATGAATAAATAAAAAGAACTCATAGATACGGCCAATAGGATGGTGATTGTGGCAGGATGGAGTGGACAAAGGGGGAAGAGACATAGATTGTATAACTGGTGATGGAAAAAAAATAAATACAAAATCAGTGTTGCCCATTCTTAATCATGGCTCTTGCAATTCTGTATTACAGAGGTTATTTGGGACTGAACCTGAATAACACATTATAAATGCAGCTGGTGATTCAAATGCCATCTCAGAAAAACTTACAGGTACATAAAACTTATAAAAACCAAACATTTAAATTATTTTTATGACTCAGTGCCATTGTCTATTAAGTCCTCCAGTGGAATTTAATCATACATAAATAATAGGAAAATGCTCCATTGAATAACTATAGCTGTACCTAAATCTCAGAACTACTCCTGCTAGTTGCCATTTCCATTCATATCTTAAACAGTACACAATGTTTCTGCTTGTGCTTACATGATACCTTCACTGTTCACCATTTGTTATCCCTTGTCCCTGTCTATACCTAAATGAGAACTGACAACTGAGAGTGAGACATTTTGAAAATGTCCTGGCACAAATACATCTTTTTCTTTTTTTACCTTGTCTAACAGGATGTAAATTGAGTTTGGTAAGTCTTTATGTATTTATTTGCTTGAGAGAAATTGAGGAATAGAGAAGCAGAGAGTGAGAAGAAAATGTCGATTTTTGTTGTTTCACATATTTATGCCTTCATTGGTTGACTCTTGTTTGTGCCCTGACAGTGAACTGAACCCACAACCTTGGCATAGAGCAGCGGTTCTCAACCTGTGGGTCATAACCTGTTTTCTGATGGTCTTAGGCTCTACAGCAGTGACCCACAGGTTGAGAACCACTAGCAGGGTCGCCTGAGACCATCAGAAAACACAGATATTTACATTATGATTCACCACAACATGAGGTCGCAGCATTAGAAAGGTTGAGAACCACTGGCATAGAGGGAAGGCTCTCTAACCAACGAAGCTACCCAACCAGGGCTTGGTGAGTTTTATATTTAGTGGATTTATGTCAGTGTCTCATGATCACTGTCTCTCTTTGTAAGTGTTCCAATACTTCAAAATAATTTTTTTTTTACTAATTGGCTTGGAGATTTTGCCTGAGAATGACATCATCATTTTCACAGCTAGCTAACATCTCTTCCAGTCTGCACAAATCCAGTCTTACTGATCCCAGCTTAGTGATGAGAGCCAGGGTTCTTGGAAAGGGCACTCTGCTGTGTGATGTGCTCTAAATTTAGAAATGCAAGTCTGGAAAATAAAAGCGAAAATATTATATCAATCAACTGACTCTCTAATAACCAACAATATGCTGGAGGGAGGCCAAGGAATCACAGTCTGTTTAAGACTTCTTAAAGGGGCCTTGCTTGTGCACAACAAGGGATTTGCAGAGACTCTAATATTTTGACATTGTCAAACAGACAAGCCAAGGGCACAGCACATACTCGATTTACATTTCTATACATCACATTATGTACCAGCATGTCTCCAAAATTTACATCCTCAACCATCGCCTCATAGCTTCTTTTTGCACTAACAGCACTCTTAAAATTATTTTAAAAGGTGGAGCACAGGAGATTTTTAGGGTAGTCCAAGTCCTGGTATGCCCTAATGGTGTTGCACAATTGAACAGCATATTAAGGAAAACAACGTGTGTTTTCAGTGTTTGTGACGAGACTAGATTCGGTCTTGTGAACTTCTGGGAAGGTCCATAAGACCCAAATAGCCCCATATTCTTTCTAAAAGGGAATAGCTCTTTCAGACGCAACTGGGACCTACTGAAGGAGAAAGCCAGTGATGGTGAGTAATCCCAGGACCAAAGCTATTCGTCTTATTTGAACAAGAAGAGGAAGCAGAGGGGCGGCCAGGGGCTTTAGTTTATTTCTCTCATTGTCATCCCTACTCTGTGTGCCTTTTGTGTGTGCCCCTTGATTCTTCCAGGCTGTTTTCCTTTGTGTTCTGATGGAACTCGTATTTAATGAGCAACTCACACGACTATTTCGTAGACAGGCCCTAATAGATCATACTTTGTGCTAGATTCTGGGCGGAGAGGAGAATAGATCCATTTTATCTTAATGTAAGGGACTGTCAAACTCTGTAAAGAATGGTTAGGAAAACAATGAACCAATATAGGCACACAGAGATGACTCTTTCAGTCATTTGTAATAGTCAGGGCAAGCTACATTTTAATAAGAATACACTCCCCACACCTTAGTGGCTTCACCTAACAGGGATTTATTATGGGTTGACTCCAAGTCCTCTTTAGCCCAGGCAATGCAACTAGCTCCAGATCTCCTAGTCTCAGCACAGTGATCCAAGGAATCAGAGCCCCCTACCTGCTGTAGCTACAACATCTGGATTAGGTGGCATCCGTGCAGCAGAGAAAACAAGTATCGTCACCCCTCGCTCTAGAATGAAACGTTCAGACCACAGATGTGACAAGCCACCTATTTATTACCAATTGACCATTGCTAGTTACATGGTCTTGCACAATCATAAGATAGCTTGGAAAAAATAACCTTGCTTGTTGCTTGCCCAGAGCAAGAGAAAAACAAGATGTAAGTGAGCCATCAGAAGCACCTACCCATTTTTGTTTGAAATTAACAAGATTAAATATCCTATATATGACAACTTTCCTCAAGTTAAACTTCAATAGCACAAACTGGGAAAATGCTGCTTTCAGAATAATTTTATTTGATTATAAAGGATCATCATGATTCTATTAAGGAGCAACTAAAATCTATACAGTTTTGTGAACTCACCTGGGCTTTTTGTTTGCTTTAAATTCAAGCACAGTACATTTTTACCGATCAGCATGTTGCACAGAAACACTTTTTAAAAAACCTTTATTGTTGAAAGTACTACATATGTCCCCCTTTTTTCCCTCATTGACCTCTTCTAGCCCTACTGTCTGTGTCCATAGGTTATGCATATATACATACAAGTTCTTTAGTTGATCTCTTCCCACCCACGAATCTCTCCCACCTTCCCTCTGAGATTCCGCAGTCTGTTCTTACACAGAAACATTTTTAAATATGTTCTTATTCCTTCTTGAATTTTAATTGTACTCTTGTTTATTTTTCAGGATAAAAATATATTTGCTTTGTAACGAGTCCTAATATGTGTGTAGGTAACCAGATCTCCATTTAGTAATTTATTTCAAATTTGTTTCAATGGCTCTCACAAGATTACAGGTAACTACAGCAATTCCTACCTAGTAAAGCAGAACCATCTACAACCACGGTGTTAACTATAATTAACGATATTTTATGCTGTTTTTTTCAAAATATACAGTTGTATTTAAGATGCCTATCTGACTGCACTGAAAGCAGAGAGCTCGTTGCATGTTTTGACCAACAAAATAAAACTATGCTCACTACTTCCAACAAATTCAATGATCTAGGAAGAGCCAGGAACCCACCACAGCTGAACTGACTTTGGGGCTGATTCTCCCACCGTGTGCCCCTTCATTGTAGGAGGAAGAGGTGAAGTCCCAACCAGTGATTGACTGGGGTGGGATGTGAATGAACAACCCTCCAGAGTGAAAGCGGGTCAGGGTTGCCAGAATCTGAAGCGAGTCAGACAAAATCTTACTCTGTAGCAGCATCAGGCATGTGAGAAGAGCCAACTCTGTGCTCAAAGCTCCTACCCACCCCGTGCCCTACTTCAGGATAAAAGGCGAATGCTTTATGCACATTAACAGTGGGCTTTCATGTGCAAGGTCTTGCCTTTACTATGAAAAAAAATAACAAAGGCAAAACTATGGCAACAGTAAAAAGATCAGTGGTTGTTAGATTCGAGTCAAGAAAAGGATGAATGGGTGGAGTTGAGAGGATTTTTAGAGCAGTGAAAATACTCTGTAAAGTACTCTGTAATAATGATAAATGTCATTACATTGTCCAAATCCATGGAATATGTAAGACCAAGAATGAACCTAATATAAATTATGGACTTTGATTTGTAATAAAGTGTCAGTATAGGTTCAGTGATTTTAACAAAGGTCCCACTCTAATAAAGGAGTATTGATAATCAGGGAGGCTATGCATGCATGGGGGAAGGGTTATATGGAAAATCGTTGTTCCTTCCTCTCAATTTTGCTGTGAACCTAAAAGTTCTCTAAAAAAATAAAGTCTTTTAAAAAATAAAAATAGTTCAACCAGTATAAAAAAGGCCTAATCTAATAAAAAGTAATAATTAAATTATTTTCTAACTATTAGCTGTACAGACAGTTAAAAAAATTAACCAAATATTTCAGTTACTCATGACAAATACCACATATATTTAGCAATGGATACAATTTATTTTTTACCTTATATGTTAATTCTAAATATGTGAAATTGCTTAACTTGTGAATATAAATAATTTCATAGAGACACATTATAGAATATATATCATGAAATGCAATTTTATGAAGATAGTGTTTAAAGTGTTTCCCTCTTTTTTTCAGGCAGATATTAATAAGTCAAAGTAATATATATATATATATATATATATATATGATAAATTAAAAATTTTAGATATCACAAAGACCTCTAATTGTTGTTTGTTTGTTTACTGATAAATAGTTAACAAGGCAGAACTATTATGTGTGTAAATATTTTCCATGGTATTCCATATATTGCAGAATGCTTTTGGGGTTATTCTGACATATAGGCCAGTGATATTAAAATAATACTATATACATTTTAGTAACTAATGGCTCACTTTTGAAAATGAAGTGTATTTTAATAAGCACTGACTTTATAATTATTCAAAGTATGTGTATAGTAGTACATTTTGGGGGGACACCATATATATAACGAAGTGGCCACAAGATGGCAGCATTACATAAAAGACAATGCAAATGAAAAAATTTACTAGTAAATACTGTAAATATATATGCCTTAATTTCATGTGATTAAAATAAAAAATTGCAAAAGAAATTGCTTCTCTGTTAAATTCTTTATGAGAATGGATTAATGGGTCATATATCATTGCATATAATACATTTTAAAGTTAAAATAGTATATTATTTTACCATAACTAGGAACATAGCTCCCAAAAGGAACTTTTGCAGAGACCTAAAGAGCTTCCCTGACTTAAATAAATGAGACATGTCAGAGTGAATGCAGAGTGGATAGGTGACACATACTCAGACATATCATTCATATATATCCACAAATAAAAAGTAATATATAGGGTACTATAAATGAAGTCTGAGAATTTCCGTATCTCCATACTCAAAGGATATCACTATTTATTAAAGCTCGAAACCACTTTGAAATTTAAATATGGCTTTATTTGAACCAGTTTAAAGTTATATAACAAAATATTAGAATAGTAGCAGTTCATTATGAATTCTGAATAATTTTGTAAATATATAGCATATTGCATTGAAATTTTAAATCCTAAAGTTGAGAAGAATATCATTTTTACTATAAGATATTCTAATATATTTTATCAATAAAGTTGGAAATACTTGAAAATATTAGATGCCACTGATTCTTATGGAAGTGTGAAACTGTGCATGCTTGTGCCTCTTTACATTTCGGCAATGTAAGTCCACACATCATCCCATTGAGCAGTAGAGTTCATTCACTCTTATATAAGCTGAGGGTAGGAGTATAACAATAAGGACTTCTGACTCACTGGGAGGGAGGGAGGTCTGCGCTGAAGGACGGGAGCATCCTAGTGAGCTGGGGATAGAGGGAGAAAGGTCATATGGTCTCTCTTTATGCCTTTCTCTCCTGAACCCTCAGACTCTCGGACTGTGAAGTGCCTGCCTGAGTTGTAGATTGAAAGTGTCTTCTGCCTCAGATTATAACCTATAGGTGGTGAGGGAGGTTAGGAAGTAACAGAAAGGCAGAATCTGAGGGCTCTACTGGGTTCCAAGGTTCTCTGTTTCCCTGAGTCATTGGCCAAGTTGTATAAACAGAAGAGCTGAACTCTGTTGCAGGGAATTGAAAAAGGTAGAATAAGGAGTGTTTCTACCTTAGACCTCAGGAGCCAAGGGGTAAATCAGACTTTGTCAGGCCACAATGGTAGTGGAAGAGGCAACCTGAGGGTGTTTCTAGGATCCCGTTTCTCCAGAAAAAAACTCATGGATGTTCCAGAGACAAGGACTGGTCTAGTCCAGGCGGCATCTTAAGTTGACTTAAGAAAATTGATGGGGGACTTAAAAATCTGGTAACGTGCATATCTATTTTAGAACAGTTCATGACTGTTCTACTATTGTTCCCAAGATCTAATTCAATACATATTAAGAAAGTAAACAGCACATGAAACATTTTACCCATATAAGTAATAGGTATATAATTTGCAAAAGTGATAAACAAAAGAACGCCAACCATGCGCTATAGAAAAATTGATCTCCACATACTTTGAGGTGTCTTGTGGTCCCAGCCTGATTGCATCTGTTTCTCCCCATCTCCCTACCTTCAAGGAAAATAGTTTCAGTGGTCCATATCTGATCCCAGGAGAATATGAGTTCTCTTATTCTGTACTTTAACTATCAGTAATAATCTAACATAGTTCATCTTATTTTCTTTTATTTTTTTTGTTACATATCAGTGAGAATCCCCCTCTAAAACTTTCACGTAAATCTAATTCAAGGGTAGAAAAAAAAGATTAATATGGCCCATCCACAAAAGAGAATAGTCTTTTCTACTCTATCTTGCACTCACATGCCTTCAGAATTGTAAAAGTGAAGTTTAATTTCAAATTTTAGTATGCTGATTAACTTTCCACTGTACTTATATTACTTGATTAAGGAAATCAGCACTAGTTAAATCCATAAGTAAATAAGTAAACAGTACTTTTTTATTCTTCTTTTGCATTAGACCATTAAGCTCCCAGTCCCTTTCAAAGGGTTCTCCATGAAATTTAGAAAATGGGCTGAAATTGGCAGTTGAAGGACATGATAGTAGAGGAAGATGTCAGACAGAGTAAGGAGACAGCTATCTGAATTTAAATAATCTCACCTCACGGTATTTATTTATTTATTCACCGAAATTTACTAGATTTTTATCATGTGCCTGGAAATCTGTACATTGGTGGAAACTTGGGAAGCACAGTGCTGTCCCTTCACTAACTTCCTCCAAAAGAAAGGGATGATGGAAAAGCTGTCTTGTCTCAAAAACATGAAAGATGATTTATAGTGATCTTTATTTATCCACCCAAAATCTAGAATTGGATATTACTATGGGTTGAATTTTATCCCTCTAAAGTTCATATCTTGAAATACCAACTTCTGGTGCCTTAGAATGTAACCATATTTGAAGATGGGGTCTTTAAAGAAGTGATCGCATTAAAATGAGGTTCTTAGAGTGGGCTCTGACCCAATGTGAGTAGTGCACTTATAAGAAGAGGAAGAGACATAGGGATGTATGCACACAAAGAAAAGGTTAACCACAAGCTAAGTAGAGAGACTTCAATCTTGCTGACATCTTGATCCTAACTTTCTAGCCTCCAGAACTGTGGGATAATAAATTTCTGCTGTGGAAGCCAACCTAGTCGATGAAATTCTGCTATGGCAACCCTACAAACTGATAGAAAACAAATAACTAAAGTGACAGCTATTTCAGAAAATACTTTCATTTGGATTACTGTTAGTGAGTTAAAATGTGCTCTTATTATTCATTTTTTAAATGATTTTAACTACGGCCCGTACATTTAAAATGTTATGTTTTCTAATGTAGTTGTAATTGAGCTGTGTGCACAGCAGAGGGCAAACATGTTCTGAGCGTCTGTTTCTCTTTTGTAAAGGATGGACTGCTCTAAAACCAAATGGCCATAATGTGCTTACCCTCGTGTTCTATCAGACAAAGCAGAGATGGGAAGCGGCTAAGAATGCTGACACAGTACTGTAGACGTGTACATCAAGAATTCACTCCCCTGAATTTTCCCATTCAACGTCAGTCAAAGCAGAATCCTTGGTCTCTTTGTTCTCTAAAGGATCCATTTACTCTATGCAAGTTGGCTTTTAAAAATAATTTGCAGCCACAACACCATCGAGTATTTGTCAGTCTTGATATTTAAACACATCTTATGAAAAAAATCATAATGTATTTTTACAAATTAATATATAACTCATCATATTCATCCATATAATATTCAGTTAATATTTCAAGGATTAGGTTTTTGTTTGTTTGTTTTGGTAATTATTGTTGAAAATGGCAGAACGCCAAGAAATGTCACCATCTTCTTGGTTTTGTCCCAAAATATTTCTTAAAAAGTGTTCACACTCGGCTGGTGTGGCCCAGTGATTGAGCATCAACCTATGAACCAGGAGGTCACAGTTTGATTTCTGGTTGGGAAACATGCCCAGGTTTCAGGCTCAATCCCTAGTGGGGTTGTGAAAGAGGCTGGTGATTCATGATTCTATCTCATCATTGATGTTTCTATATCTTGCTCCCTCTCCTTTTCTCTCTAAAATCAATAAAAATATATACATTTCAAAAAGAAAGTGCCTCCCATATTATATTTTTTGTCAAATTCATTGGGGTGATATCCTATCTAATAAAAGAGTAATATGCAAATTGACCATACCTCTGCTATACCACAAACCATGCCCACCAGTCACACCCACCAGCCAATCAGGAGTGAGTATGCAAATTAACCCAACCAAGATGGCTATGGCCACAGAGAGAGCAGGAGGGAGACTCGGGTTTCCCTGGTGATGGAGGAAGCCAAGCTTTCCACACACCCTGGCAGGTTCAGGCCTCCACTCAAGGCTACAAAGTTTTAATTATAGAAGATAAATAAATTCCAACAAAAATGATGGCAGCCATGGAGCTGGAGAGAAGAGAAAGCTAGGGTTGCCCCTGGTGATGGAGGAAACCAAGCTTTCCACAGCCCTGGCCTGCCTTGGCCTCAGTTTAAAGCTATAAAGCTTCAATTATAGAAGATAAATAATCCCAACAGAAATGGCTGCTGCCACGGAATAATCAGGAGGCTTGGCTCTGCTTCAGGTTACAAAGTTTCAATTGTAGAAGATAAATAAATCCCAGATATCAGGGCCTCCACTTGGGTCATTGTGGGGGAGTGGTCTGCCTGCAAACCACCATAGGCCCCTCGCCCAGCCCAGCCCACGCCTCAAGGGAACCCCCACCCTGATCCAGGATACCCTTCAGGGCAAACCAGCTGGACCCTACCCATGCACCAGGCCTCTATTCTATCTAATAAAAGAGTGATATACATATTGACCATCATTCCAACACATAAGATGGTTGCCCTTATGTGGTCAAAGATCCTCCCCAATGTGGACACAAGATGGCCACCACAAGATGGCCAGCAGGGGAGGGCAGTTGAGAGGGACCAGGCCTTCAGGGGAGGGCAGTTAGGGATGACCAGCCGGCAAAAGAGGGAAGTTGGGGGCGACCAGGCCTGCAGGGCAGGGAAGTTAGGCATCAATCAGTCTGGCAGGGGAATGGTTAGGGGGTGATCAGGCTGGCAGGCAGAAGTGGTTAGGGACAATCAGGAAGGCAGGCAGTTGGGAGCCAGCAGTCCTGGATTGTAAGAGGGCTGTCTGACAGCCCATTTAGGCCCAATCCTACCAGTTGGACATCCCTCGAGGGGTCCCGTATTGGAGAGGGTGCAGGCTGGGCTGAGGTACACCCTCCTTTGCCCTCTGTGCATGAATTTCATGCACCAGGCCTCTAGTTGGTTAATAAAACCATATAGTTTTCAAGTATAGAACTAAAAAAGCAACAACACACACACACATGCATCTGCATACTGCATTGTGCACTCACCACCCAAAGTCAAATCTCCTTTCCATCCAAACATTTGCTTACTTTTATTTGGGTCACACTTTTATCCAATATGTCATCCCTTTTGAGAAGTAATATATTGTAGGAACTCCTGGCTGAAGAGAAGTAGTATCAAATCTGTAGCAAATGAAAAACAGGGATAGATTGACATCTCTGAGCATCAAGATTCATTTCAAGTTTCATCCTAGACATACCCTGTCTAGGGTGAAACTTTCCTTCCTTCAATACAAACAATAGAAATATTTATGATCTAGGAAACATACTTCTTAATAAAACCAACCAAACTGTTCAAATTAAAACTAGGTATAACCTGTCCATAACAGGGCAGACACAAGCGTTTTCAGCTAGTGCTTAAGACACTAATTTAGGGATGCACATTCATAAGGACAGAGAAATTTTTATTTCTCTAGAGTCCATCCCTGACTGGTTTGGCTCAGTGAATAGAGTGTCGATCTGCAGACTGAAAGGTCCCAGGTTCAATTCTGGTCAAGGGCATGTGCCTTAGTTGCAGGTACATCCCAGTAAGGGGTGTCCAGGAGGCAGCTGATCAATGTTTCTCTTTCATCGATGTTTTTAACTCTCCCTCCCACTCTGTAAAAAATTAATAAAATGTTAAAATATATTTTAAAAAATCTAGAGTCGAAGTGAATAATCCATATTAAAGTTAGTAAATGTGTGCTCTGATGTAAACTCTTCCACTGGTGAGAAGATCTTAACAGTCAAAAGGATGATCTAATTCTCCATAGTTCAAAAAGGAACTTTTAACAAAATAGATATTCATTATTTGAATGTATAATTCAACTCCTATTAGGTCATAGATAGAAAATACATCTTGGGAGGTAGCCCTGAATAGGCAGCTTTTGCAAAAATGCAGATCTTCTTAGAAGAGAAAACCAGATTCCAGAGGCTTAAGGGAGCTGCCATGATCTCTATGTAATCAAAAGGGGGAGCACTATTATAATACCAACATAATCTTAAACTTCAGTGTTGAAATTAGATACATATGTTTTCCACATTCTTTTCAAGCATTCCAAGTTGCCACAGGCTATCAGGAATCACCTGACACCAAGCTGTTTGTAAATGCTACTCAAAATTTTAGAACAGGCCGCTAAAAGTAGACTTTGTTATGTTATATCTGTATGATAGTTCTACTCAAATAGAATATATAGTTATACAAACTGAAAATTGAAATTGGAATAATGCTGGTCATTTATAATAACAGTGCAGTTATCACTAGAGTGAATATGCTGTGCTTTCCCGCCCACTAACTACCCCAAATGCCACTCTGGAGTATTCACTCAAAGAGACAGCAGAATGGTGCCTCTGTGAGTTCCTCCAACTTCCCCTGGTATTCTTTCAAGTCTCCTAAAATCTACTAATGACCGGACCGTAGCATGGAGCTTTCCAAATCTTCCATAGCTCTAGCCAATAGTGACGAACCTCTGCATACCTTGTTACGGGGCTGCCTAAGAGTGGTTTGAAGCATACAAATTGCTACCTACAAAAATAACTCATGTTACTTTCCTTTTGGCTGAATTGTTAGAGTCTACATGATTAACTCTTCCAGAAACAACTCCTTCTAGAGGCAAGAGAAAGAAAGGTAAGAATTTGGAGTCAGGACACGAAGCAGTAAGAAAAAGAAAGTCTTAGTATTACTTTGAAATCCAAGTAACGTTGCTTTCGCTCAAGTGCATTGCCATGCAGGACGAGCAAGCTTCAGGCCTGGAGTGTTTGTACAGGTTCCTGCCAGGCCCCAGGGAGAGACCCTAGCAGTGTGTGATATGGGCATGAGCTCTCTGTGAGTTTATAAAGGTACAATACATTAATCCGGTCATTTAATTCTCCTCTTGCTTTCCTGCTTTTCCTCCTATCCACTGCTGCTGGAATGACCACAGGTGTTACTGGAATCCAACAAAGCATGGGCTAACATGGGGGTGCACTGGGTCTGGGTTTAGTGGAGTGTATTCATCTGGTTCACAGTTGTGTCTGGCAGAATTAACTCATTGCTGGCCTTCCCAGTGTATCAGAGCTTCCACGAATGTGTATGTATCCCTCAAGCCGACTCGCTTTGGACAGGAGTGTGCAGGTGCTGGCCCAGAGGATCCATGTGAGGTGAATCATGTCCCGCGGCTCCAGGCACCAGATGAGGGCGGGACCTCAGGGAGCAGCAAAGCTTGGAACTGAGTCCCAAGCCAGCCTGTGGAAAATTCTCCGTCATCAGCAACCTAAACATGTAACAGTGGTTTAGTTTCTCAACAAAATTAGTCAAAATGGAAGTTTGCTTCTCTTAGAAATCTATTTTGAAAGGTTAATATGTTGTCTAGCCAGTATGCTCAGTGGTTGAGCATGGACCTATGAATGAGAAGGTCACAGTTTGATTCTAGGTCAGGGCACATGCTCAGGCTGCAGGTTTGATCCCCAGAAGGGGATGTGCAGAGGGCAGCCAATCAGTGATTCTCTCTCATCATGGATGTTTCTCTTTCTCTCTCACCCTCTCCCTCACTCTCTGAAATCAATAAAAAATATATTTTTTAAAAGGGGATTATGCTAAGTGAAATAAGTCAGACAAATACCATATAAAGTCCCTTAAATTTGGAATCTAAAAAACAAAATGAATGAACAAACAAAATAGAAACATATTTATAGATAGAGACATGTCACATGGAAGAAATCAGATAAGGCTACAACCAAAAATAATATAGGTCTTGTGTATGGATAGTCACATCATTTTACACTGGACTTATCGGTATCGTTTCAAACTTAGTAAATGGTCTGAATAAGTGAATAAGAATAAAGAGAACTATCAGCTGGAAGATCCCAGCTGAGCAGTTTTCTCAGAATGCTTTGCACAAATGACAAAGAGTAGGGAAAGTAAAAAGAACAGTTGAATTAGATGAATGATGCTCAGAAGTCCTAACATGTGCCTTCCTACAGAATTAAAGGAGAAATAAGGAGACAGATATTTTAAAGGGAATCACAGGAAAGAATTCTGAAGCACTAACACCTGAGCACAAAGACTGAAAGGCTTCACTGAATCTCAGCCTGCGGATTGTATTTTAATTCCCTTAACAATGCCTTTCAGACAGCAGAGATTTTAATGTTCACATTTTACATCCACATTGCATCGCTTTAAAACAAAAGTGAGTAAAGTCTAGAATACTTAGTCTAAATTTCTTCCTACTAACCTTAAAAGAAAAAAGAACAAGAAAAATAGCACCTTTTTTTTCTTACTTTGACTAAAAGGAGCATTTTTGTTGAAAGGTTGATTGAAAGATACATATTAGATTAAAAATCTATAATCTGGGCCAAAACCGGTTTGGCTCAGTGGATAGAGCGTCGGACTGTGGACTGAAAGGTCCCAGGTTCCATTTTGGTCAAGGACATGTACCTTGGTTGTAGGCACATCTCCAGTAGGGAGGTGTGCAGGAGGCAGCTGATCAATGTCTCTCTCTCATCGATGTTTCTAGCTCTCTATCTCTCTTCCTTCCTCTCTGTAAAAAAATCAATAAAAATATATTTTTAAAAATCTATAATCTGGGAAGATATAATTCATGCTTAAAGAGAGATAAAAGAACATGTATATGGTGAGTAGCATTTACAAGTAGAAGTGACCTTTTATTTAACCATAGTAAATATATTGCTATGTACAGGTTAAAAGGAGGTACAGGTTAAAAGATACATGGCTTCATGGGTAACTACTTTTTCATGGTCACACAGCAAATAACACCTGAGATCATTTAGGGATAGCCCTACTAAATAACATAAGACGTATTTCTGTCATCTCATAGCATCTAGCTCCACAGTCACAGAGAGAAAGCTGGGCTGTGGTCTGTGCTTCCAAATTTAAACAGCAAGGTGACATTTCTCAAAATTGCAGAGAATTGAAGGATGTCGCAGTACTCTGAATAGAAATCCAAATAGCCTACATTTCGCAACTTTGAAGAAAATAGTACATCTGGTATTTCAAAATGCATTTTTTTGCTAATAAATCCAGTAAAGGGATTAAATACCCTTATTTCCAAGGTGTGGAGTAGCATTAGTAATCATAAGCAGGATGCTGCACTCTCCTGACAGAAGGAGGAGGGATGGGGACTGTCCTCAGACACTGCAGGAAAAGCTGGGCTAGGTCTTGATTTGGAACGAGGCCCGAGCTTTTGTAAACAGACATGACTGCCATGATCTGTTTGCTAATGGTAACTTCGTATTTTATAGAAATGGAATTAAGAGATATGCGTGTCCCTTATGTATCTTAAACACAATTAATTATTTTTGAGCACACATATATTTTTGAAAACTAGAATTAAGAATATTACATAGCCTCATTAAACTCATGAAAAAATTGCCAAACTTGCAAATAACCAGTAATTAAGTAATTTAGTTGACAAGGAAGAGAATCTCTATTTGACCCAAACAGATTTTTCAGGTTCATGATAATTTCTTCCATAAGACATTCTAAATCAGATCATAAAATTTTAGCCAGCCTCATCCATTTAGATTTCCCTTCATCATATAATTCTAGTCACCTCTCTTCATCTAAATATCTAAATCCCTTTTTAATATTTCTGTAATTCTAGCTTTTTCCCATATCATAATTTTATAGTCAGTAGGAAGTAAGGTAATGATCTGCCTAAGGGACATGTTTTCATAAAAATGTGCACACATACACACACACACACACACACACACACACACCATTGGAACACTTCTGAATCCGTTTTAGACTACAAAGATTTGAGTAAGCAGAAATTTATTTCTTTTATAGCAAAAGTCCAAAGATTCTTCTTGGATTGATTCAGTGCTTGATTATGTCATCAAGACTGATGTTCTTTCTATCTGTGAAGTCTCATAGAAGTAAGGTAAAACCTAGGGGCTGGAAAAAAGGGTTGAGATAATCACCCTTAGCAGTGCAGAGGGGACTATATGCAAGGCAACCACCTCCAGAAGGCATGTGGGAAGGCAGCGTACAATGTGAAAAGTAAGAGAAGTCTCATGAGAAAGATATCAGAATTCAGAAGAGGAGATGAATCTGTAGGAGAAAAACATTCAAAGAGTTTATGAAGTGTCCATGTAGATAAAGGGAAAATCGGCAGATTAAATGGACTAAAACAAGCTTTGTAAAATATATATGGAGTGTGGCTACAATATGCAGCACATTTACTGAATACATGTAGGCAGGTAACTGCATTGTCTTGATTTGAAGTCCAAACACCACTGGGTAGTATCTAATGTGACCTTGGCAATGGGTCTCAACTTCTCTGGTTCTTCATTGTACAATTTGGAGTCATTGTGAGAATTTAATAAAGACGTGTTTCTTTCAAATGTCTTCCTTGAATGATCTGTCACATCCTTAAAAAATGATTTTGTCCAGAAAATACCCACCATCAGTGGTTTTTGAAAAGCTGCCACTTTGGGATAATGGGTCTAGAGAGAGCAACTCTACCTCTTTTTGTCACCTCCCTGTCCCTATGCTTTTGACAGGGGGGGGGGGTTAATGACACCTTCCAAGGATCACGGAGACAAGATTATTTTGACAAAACCTAGAAACTGGAAGGCTTTCTGCAACATTCCACAGGAGACACCAAAAGATTTTGAATTTTTTTTTTGAGTGAGGAAAGATACCAATTTACATGTATCATTTTCCTGAAGGAGTTGGGCATGGGCAAAGGAATAGTAGATATTTTTTAGAGTTATTATTATCTTAAATCCTAAGACAGATAAAAACTGGAAAGGAATATAGGGACATGAGACTAATGGTTTGTAGGTTTCACAGAACAACATTTTGATATTCCAGACCATGCTATCAGACATCGGAGAGAGAATCTCCTGCTTCTTATAAAGATCAGGACAGAGTGTTTAGAAGATTTGTTGATCTGTCAAAAGGGCTGTCACAGGAGACCCGTCTTCCAAGAAGAAAGGTACAATATTAGATTTGGAAAGCCAGGTACTATGACTGTGGAATAGAAACTGCCACGCCTCCCGAAGGCTTAGGCCAGAACTGACCCATGTCTAAGGGTTAAAGGAAGTAACAGGCCCAACTTAGACCCGATTCCCATTTGTAGGTGAAAAAAGTAAGACTTTTGTTAAAGTTAATGTTGTTCTAAAGGTTTATGCTGATGGTAGGTGCTATGGCCCAAATTTGTTTTTGTATCTGCTTTCATGTTAGCATTTCCTCTCTATGAGATTCATCAAAACATTCAATAAGGACATTTATTATATTATAGAAAATAAGATGAAAACGAAAGTTGGACAATTATAGTTAGATGTGTACAATTTAGAGGTATCATAACTCAGAAATTTAAAAATGTTTTAATCCTGCTTTATTCAACCCTTTAATCAATTACCTTAATGTCATATTAATTACATCAAATAATTAAAAGTCTTAATAAAATGAAGCTAAATTATCAAAGGTATTTTATGTCCAGCACATAAAGTATATTTGAAATTTTTAGTTATGCTTTCAGACAAAGAGTTAAATAAAGGATTTAAATCAAGAACAAAATTAATAAAAATTTAATATATTTTTTGGGAATATAGTATGCTCTAATGAAGCATAGTTCAGAAGTTCATTTTTTAGTGCTATATAATTTCTATTTTTCCCATTTCTATATATCTGAATTTTTTTTTGAAACACAATCATTAGGGTTATATCATTTGTAATTGTTTATGCAGGATATTTTTTCCAAGATATAGTTAATGGGATTTTCCCAAGAGTTTATATTTTCCCAAAGTATATATCTTATAACTGTGGAGTTGAGAAATAGATCACACTGGCCTCTGGTTCATTGCCTTCAGTTTCTATCAGTCAACTTTATTGCATCATGATTAGATATTGTTTAACAAATAGAATGCATCACCCTTTGGCATTTTTCTCCTCTTCCAAAAAAGCAACTGAGTAACTATGGTAGAGGAATAGGAGGAAATAAATACATGAGCACACTCAGAATGACAAAAGATAGCAGAGGGTGACAGACAGTGGTTAGTTATGGTAGGAATGCAAGACAGATTATCTTTCAGGTGAGCACAGGTGCAGGAAGACTGTAGAGGTAGAAGCTTTTCTCCAGTAGTGAACAGGCATCAAAGAATCTCCAGACAGGGAGAGAGCAGGAAGTGGGGAGCTAAAATACTGCTTCTGGATATATCCTCTATTAATTCTCTCTCTCTCCCTCCCTCTTCTCTCTCTCTCTTGTGTTTTCTTTCTGGTTATTTTTTAATTCACTTTTTCTTTATTGACTTCTAGGCAAATTACTCAACTCTATTAGCATGATGATTAATCCTCCTACCATATCTATTTAGTATTGAGCACTTGAATTTAGTAATTATAGTTATTGTTATTGTTAGTGTACAAAGAATTTTTTATTTCTATAACTGTTTGTTATTTTAGCAACTTCTCATTTTAGAACCATGCTATTGACTATTTTTTCCTAGTACTGTATAAGGAACAGATTCTTAGAAGATAGTTCTATTTTTCTTGCAGTAGCTCTTTTTATACTGCCAAATGTTATTATTTCTTTTTTTTTTTCAAATAACTTTTGATTCTTTTTTAAAAATATATTTTTATTGATTTCAGAGAGGAAGGATGGGAGTGATGGAAATATCAATGATGAGAGAGAATCACTGATCAGCTGCCTCCTGCAAGCCTCACACTGGGGACTGAGCCCACAACCTACGCCTGTGCCCTGACCAGGAATGCAACTGTGACCTCCTGGTTTGTAGGTTGACACGCAACCACTGAGCCAGAGCGGCTGGGCTGATCCTTGATCTGTCACTACATATATGTGAAAATGTAAATCAGTTTGGCAACTGAAATGGTTTTCTTCAGCTGCTGGGGTACTGAGTGCTACGTGGTGGTCCTACCAGTTGGTTGCAGAGCCCTGGCTGCAGTGTGTGGCCTGGCCTAGGAGGCTAGTCAGAATCTGTGCAGAGTTTGCAGGGATTTGGCTTTCAGCAAAGTGGTGTTCCATGTTTACTGTGGTAGGGCCTTGCCTGGGAAACTTTCTTCCTTTCTCTTTCTGACCTCAATTTATCATGCTGGAAGTAGCGGGTGGCCTACTTCATTGATAGACCTGCTCTTACAGCTTTCCTTATGCAGCCAGTATGCGTGGCCTCTGAGACTGGGCTGGAAATTCAGATTCCCGCTCTGAAATCTCCTATCATAATCTTTCTCTTTGGCCTGTGGGACACTGCCCTAAGTCCTGCTATCTCTAATTTAAGGGTTTTCTGTATATGTACACATATCCCATAGTGCTCTGCAGGTTATAGTCTCAGTATTTGAATTATTATTATTATTATTTTTTTTTTACCTTTGGGATATCTTTCTGTTTCAGATTTACTACTGATATCCATATTGTTTTTGTAGTGATCATGGATCATTTATTATTCTTTTAGTGATTTCATTGTAATTGGGCAATGAAGAAAGATATACTCATTAGTTTTTCTTAATCTGAAGTCCAAAATCCATTTGCAAAATTTACACTACTCTAATGGAAATCAATAAAAGTAAAAATGATAGAAAAAAATATCAAATATATTATGAATATAAGAATAACAAAAAATTTTGCTTGGTTTTTTACTAGAATACTGAGATATATGTTGAATGGAGATCATTATTATGGTACAGCAGTAAACAGGAGGTGGATTGACAGGTGTTGAAATAATAGTCATTTACTGGGGTAAAAAAAATATTAGGCTACACCATTTTAGTTCAATACTACAAAGATTTAAGAGAAGTAAAAATAATAATACTGAATTACAACATCTCCCATCATCCAAAAAAGTCATATGAAGATCCCTTTCCACTTTTTCTGTATACATTAATTTACAGAAATTTAAAACACTTTATTTTACAATTGATTATGGATTATAAAATTTCAAAAAGAAATAATAGGTTAATGCTTTATTTTTATCATTTCAAACTTAATTTATTTATAATATTATTTCCCTAAGAATATATGGTATTCTTGAATGCTTTTCTCTATTTTGTTATGCTAGTATCTTGGACTCTCTATTTCATTGTTTTTTGTTGTCAATGAAACTACTAGTATTTTACATCAGAAAATTGATATAAATTGAAAATAGACTTTTAACTTATTTTTTATAAATTCCAGATCTTTCATCAATCAAATTGATAAAAGGCATTTTCCAAGTTTTTGTATCTTGTTTTAGAATGTCTTTGCTAGATTATTTTCACCTTGCACACTAACTCATTTTAAATGGAATTCTCAGAGTTGATACTTTCTCAATATAATGCCCATTATAGCAACTTCTGTTTCCAGCATTCAATATCTTATTTCTTCATTCTCTAACATAGTGAGATTTTCAGTATATTTTTCAAATTTATAACCATACCCATGTTTTTGTTTGTATTCAATATTCTTAATGTGGTTATTTTATCTTCTCCACTGCTTCTTTCTCATGTGAATGAAAAAACATCCAGAGGAAGCATAATGCTATTATCCAGTGCAAAAGATGCCATTCTGCACCACAGGATTCTCACCCTTGAAACACTATGACTCTGCCCACTGAGCCAGATCTCTCAGGTTATAAGTTCTTGGTGACCTAAATAGAAAAAAAGAACTTTACACTTTCCTACCTAATTCATTAGAGAGTCTTAGGCTATCACCACTTTGTTCCCAATTTAAACCAAAGCACAACATCTTTTCTTTACTGGCTCACAATAGACAGCGTGGTATTCCCTAATACCTCCTGCTATCTGACTGCACTCAAAGTAATTGCCTTTGCCAACAATTTCATTTTCTGCATTTTCCCTGGTGTAATGTCATAGCAATTGTGTGTGGCTGGCTGCTCTATCCAAATGGCTTTCAAGCTGAACACATGCCTCCAATTCACTTAAGCATTCGGGCAGCCTGGGAATTATCTATTACTTAGGGTGCTCTCACAGACCTCATTCCTATTAGTCAGATAACTGCGCCCTTCCCAATCAGAGGAAAAACATGGCATGAGGTAGGTGTATGAGTTCAGAACAAATAATGCTTGAATTCTGCAAATATATCATTGTATCCTGAACTACATGTAAATCATTCAGTTTCTGCCAGTGTAGCAAGAGCTGTGAAGATTTAATTAAGTCTCTCTAATTTATGTACACTTATTTCAATTTGATCATCATGCATCTCTCGTTTTCCCCTTCTTTGATTTACTTGTTTGTTGTTGGCAAGTGGTACATAATAAATAAAACATTATTTATTATTTTAAATAGATTTTCAAAGTATTCTATAATTATTATAATGTCCAAAATTGGGGATGGATTGCAAGTGATCAAGTAGAAAAGCTGTTACATATGTAAAAATTGTCCCCCAAATCGACATGAAATATTCATATTTTACTCCATCTGAGCCAAGGAATGAATGAAAAATAAGATGTTGAAAAAATGTTAAGATGTTTCCAACATTTTAATTAACATTAAAAATCTTCTGCCTAACAAATACTGGGGGAAAGTCAGAGATATTCATTTTAGAGAATATTTGTGTATTGTCTTCAGCATAAAAATATTTTCATTCTCAAAAGAGAGAAGACTTAAAAATTATAGTTATTGCTCTGATCAGTTTGGCTCAGTGGATAGAGTGTTGGTGTGTGGACTGAAGGGTCTCAGGTTTCATTCCGGTCAAGGGTATGTACCTTAGTTGGGGGCACATCCCCAGTGAGGATTGGGCAGAATGGAGCTGATCCATGTTTCTCCCTCATCGATGTTTCCAACTCTCTATCTTTCTCCCTTCCTCTCTGTAAAAAATCAATAAAATATATTTTAAAAAATTATAGTTATTTAGAATCCCTATCCAGATTTAACCTTCAATTACCCCTCCTCTCTTTTTTTTCTCTCCAGAACTCTCACAGAGTTATTATTTTGTTGAATGCTTTATATCTTTCATTTATAAGAAAATGTGGAGATGCTACTCCATTTTCCTTATGTCTTGTCATGAAATATTTGCTGGTGCTCCCTATTTTCAGGATTTTAGCAGAGGAAAACAGAACCCTCTATTCAGAGACCCCTCTCTTCAGAAAGAAACCTCTCATGTTTCTTAATTTCTTTGCCCTGTTACAGATTTGTCCTGAGAGCGTCTGAAGAACAAAGATGCAACTCTGCCCCCTCTTGTTTTCTTGAAACTCTCTCTCCTCTTGGTAGGGCTCACTGACAGCACATTTAATACATGGCTGGGGGGAGTAGAATGAAGATGACAGATGTCAGGACTTCAGACTTACATACATTTCTAACCTTTTTTGAATCACATTTCATACAGTGTCTGTGACGTAGCATTTTAAAATATCACTTTTTCACTCCAGAAGTCCATTTGAGGGAGCAAAAAAGGTGTTTTCATTCCTCAAGTTGTTAAACTGCCCCAAATTATTTTATCATACCACATAGAAATAATTTGATTCGGCATATTTAAAAAGAAACAAAGAAAGGAGATGATTAACATGCCATGTTCCCTCTATAACTCCAGCCACTGGATAAAGAAAAGTGGTATTGCTTCATTTGTGTCCCCCCATTTTCTTCTATCTCACCCCTCCCACAACTATGGACCCCACCATCTAGTGTGTGCTCCCCTTGGGGTTGCAGAAATGCATTTTCAGCAGATAGAGAGGACGCATGGACTAAAAAGGCTAGAGGGAGACAGAAAGCACTTGGCGAAAGAAGCTGCATTGATGTGCATAGTACAGACAGAGGATGGGAAGAAGAGGAAGGAAAAAGGAAAATGCAAAAGAGAATCTGCTTGAACTAGGACTTAAGAAAAAGCATTTTGTGAGAAAAATTAGAAGCTATTAAGCATTGCAGATAGGACATTTGAGAGGCAATAAAAGAGGGTGTGAGAAGAGTTTCTGGGACAATTATTTATTCATCATTAAAAATTATTCTAAATGGTGCTAGGTAAATGTTATTATTATTAATGAGTGACGGAGGAGTATTTCTTCAAATGGACATCAAAACAGGGACTGCAGCTCAGCTGGTGTGGCTCAGCAGTTGAGCACTGACATAAAAACTAGGAGGTCTCTGGTTCCCATTCCCAATCAGAGCACATGCCTGGCTTGTGGGCTTGATCCCCAGTAGGGGACATGGAGAAGGCAGCCGATGGATGATTCTCTTTCATCATTGATGTTTCTATCTCTCTCTCTCTCTCTCTTCCTCTCTCTCTGAAATCAATAAAATATGTTAAAAAACAACAACAGGGACTGATAATTGTGAGTGTGGCATTTATTTGGTCTGTCTGGAGGAATTCAATTTGGGTCTTAAGTATGAAGGTATACATCTCATACCTGTCAGAATGGCTATCACCAACAAATCAACAAAAGACAAGTGCTGACGAGGATGTGGAGAAAAAGGAACCCTCCTGCACTGCTGGTGGGAATGCAGACTGGTGTAGTCACTATGGATAACAGTCTGGAGTTTCCCAAGAAAACTAAAAATGGAACTCCCATTTGACCCAGTGATCCCACTTCTAGGGATATATTCCAAGAAATCCAAGACACTGATCAGAAAGGATATATGCATCCCTTTGTTCATAGAGCACAATTTACAATAGCTAAGATTTGGAAACAGCTTAAGTGCCCATCAGCAGATGAGTGGATTAAAAAACTGTGGTACATCTACACAATGGAATACTGTGCTGCTGTAAAAAGGAAGTAACTCCTACCATTTACAACAGTATGGATGGAGCTTAAAAGCATTATGCTAAGCAAAATAAGCCAGTTGGATAAAGATAAATATCTCATGATCTCACTCATATGTGGGATATAATGATCAACATAATTTGATGAACAAGAATAGATCCAGAGACAAATGGCAGGGCAGGAGGTTAAAGAGCAACCAAAGGACTTGTTTGCATGCATATTAGAATAATCAATGGACACAGACACTGGGACAGTGGGGGCTTTCCTGGAGTGAGAATGGCTGGGGGAGGGGCAGGGTGAATAGGGGAAAAAGGAGACAGATGTAAAACTTTAGACAATAAATAAAATTGTTTAAAAAGTATGAAGGTATACCTCTTAGCTCTGCTTTCTCAGATCAAGACCACCATGTTAAATTTGACCTAGCTACCTTCAAAATATATCTAGCTTATTATAGCTTGTTACTATCTCTTCATTTTCCAGCCTCACCCTTAATCAATAATTAATCAAGATTATTGCCATAGATTGACAATTGGCCTCCCTGTTCTATATCGCCTCAATTTTTGCTTTCCTAAATTTATTCTCCAAAGAACTAATAATCCTTTTTTAATACATAAACCAGGTCATCTTATTACTCTGCACAAAGCTCTACAGTAGCTTCCCCTGTCACTTTGAAAAAAAAATTCCAATGATTCTTGCAATGACCTGCAAGACCTCGCATGACCTACTCACTGGCCTTATGGCTTTTTCTCCTACACTCTGACCCTCACACAACTCTCCATCTATAGTGGACTTTCTGCTGTTTTCCTGTTCCTCAAGAATGCTTAGCCTCAGGGGCTTTTGGCTTGCTATTTCCTCTATCAGGAATGTTCATTGTGTACCCAGGGAGCTATGGATCTTTTGCTCACATTTTTCAAGTCACTGTTCAAATATCAAACCATCAGGAAGATCTTTCATGACTGTACTATATAAAATAACAAGATCACTTTCTTTCTATATTTTTAATGCTGCATAACAGTAAGTATACTTAGTGTTAATACTTAGTGTTACTCTTTTCTTCACAACACTTACCACTCTCTGACATGTTATATACTTACCTATTTTTGTTTGTAGTTTTTTTTATCTCCCACAATTAGAATGTAAGCTTTATGAGTTTTACTCTTTTATAAATATTCTTTGCCTTAAAAAAATGCCTGACATCTAATATATATTTGTTGAATGAGTAAATAAACAAATGTCACATTTAAAGAAAAGAGTACGAAACAGCAACAGAGTGATTCAGTGTGAGCCACTTAGCTTTCAGAAGACATAAAGTCTATGGATGAGTTCTGGGAAGGTAGTGGGTGACAAGAGTGGCATAATTTTTAAAATCCTTAATTCTCTAATAAGAAATAAGCATAGCAGAGTGGATAGCAAGATCTACAAACCCAAAAATGATGCCTATTATAAAACTTGTGTCAACACATGGATCAGTATGTGGCAAAGCAGGGCGACCCTAAGAGCCACATGCTGTGAGTACACACGCATGAGCAGCAATCAGGGAAAAGCAGAAGTATCTGATGGATGTGAGAAGAGAAGCCCTCTTGTAGTCAGCACTCAGACATTGGGTCAATCCAATTGGCAAATGGAATACAAGGCGATCGTAGTAAGTTCTGAAAGCAGTCTGGGCTCCAGGCACTTTTGAAACCAACAATCTGAAGCTTTCTTCCAAAATAAAGTCCAGCACTGAAGAAAAAATAATAAATAAAATATCCAGGAAAAAGAAAACAGATGATACAGATAGCAATGAGGGAGGAAACAGAGATGGCACATCTCAGAAAGTAAAAGATAGAAATGGAAAAGTTGTCTTGCCTCTTCCCTCCCGTCTAAAGAAACAGAAATGCTTATTTTACTTAAGAGCTTTAAGGAAAGTAATCGCAACCCAATTCTATGTACAAATATCAGGCATAACTGAATCCTTTTAGATAATGAAAACAGTTTAAGAAGACAAAAACCACAAAACAAAAATTGTGATCTAAATTTCAAAATGAGTTAAAGGCATTGAAAATACAATGGCAACTATGAAAGAATAATATAGGTTAGATTTTGTTTTCTGCTCTGTGCCTGTTCATGAATAATGGCCAGAGCACTGTATTTTTTAAAATTTTATTCAATTTACTAAACTAAAAAAAAAAAAGTTTAGATTTAAAAATAAACTCAAAATGTCGGTCTAAACCCGTGGTCAGCAAACTGCGGCTCGCGAGCCACATGTGGCTCTTTGGCCCCTTGAGTATAGCTCTTCCCACAGAATACCAAAGCCTGGGTGAGTCCATTTTGAAGAAGTGGCTTTAGAAGAAGTTTAAGTTTAAAAAATTTGGCTCTCAAAAGAAATTTCAATCCTTGTATTGTTGACAGTTGGCTCTGTTGACTAATGAGTTTGCCGACCACTGGTCTAAACAATGACTTGAAAAGAGGGGCTTGTCCCTCAATTGCAGGTTTGATTCCTGGCCCCGGCCATGAGTAGGAGGCAACTAATGAAGCAAACCAATCAAGTGTCTGTCTCACATCAATGCTTCTCTCTGTCTCTCCTCCCTCCCTTCCATTTCTCTAAAAATCAATGGAAAAAGATCCTTGGATGAAGATTAACAACAACAAAATGGACAAAAAGACATGAACAGATATTTTGTCAAAGAGATATATAGATGGAAAATAAGCATATTAAAAGATACTCAACATCATATGTTATTAGGAAATTTACAAAATAGCAGAATGAGATAATTGTTGGGCTTTTATTGCCACTTAATTTCATATACCTATTAGAATGGCTAGAATCCCAAGCACTGACATCACCCAATGCTTTGAAGATGTGGAGCAACAGGAACTGTTGTTCCTTTCTGGTGGGAATACAAAACAGTACAGACACTTTGGCAGACAACTTGGGGATTTCTTACAAAACCCTTAAGCGTTTTTTCAGCAACCATGTGATCTAGCAGCTATGTTCTTTTTTTTTTCCTCAAAGAAGTTGAAAACTCATGCCAATACAATAACCTACACAGAAATGTTCATAGCAGCTTTAGTCATAATTAATAAACTGTAATGCATCCAGACAATGGAATATTATTTAGCACTAGCATGAAATGAGCCATCAAGCCATTAAAAGACATGAATAAACCTTAAATGCATGTTACTAAGGTAAAGAAAAGTCTGAAAAGGGTACATGTATGACTCCTACTATATGACATTCTGGAAAAGGTAAAACTCTGTGGGCAATAAAAAGATCAGTGGTAATCAGAGATTGGAATAGGGATGGATCAGTAGCCAGAGGACAGATTTTTTTCAGCAGTAAAACTAGTCTGTATGACACTATGATCGTATTTAAAAATTAAAACTTTGTCAAAACCTATAGAATATAGAGTATAACACCAAGAGTGAACCTTAATGTAAACTATGGACTCTGGTTAACCATGATATGTCAGTGTAGGTTCATCAACAGCAACAAATGCACATAATACTCTGTGGGATGATGCTGATAGTGAGTAAGGCATGCATATGGGGGTCATGGGCTCTACAGGAAACCTCTGTGTCTTCTGCTCACCTTTGCTGTAAACCTAAAGCTATAATTAACACTTCCTGTTAGTGTGTTATATTTGTTATAATTGGTGAGTGAATATTGATTCATCATTATTAAGCTAAAGTCCATACCTTGCATTAGGCTTTACTCTTTGTGTTGTACATTCTCTGAGTATTGATTGACAAACGTATAATGACATTTGCCCACCATCATAACATGATACAGAATGGTTTTATTACCCTAACAATCCTCTTCACTCCATCTGTCCATCTCTCGCTTCCTCTCCCATCTGCAATCATTTTGCTGTCTTGAAAGCTTTGCCTTTTGTCCAATGGTATAGTTGGAATCATATAGTAGGCAGCCTTTTCACATTGGCTTCCTTCAATTATCAATATGCATTTAAAGTTCCTCAATGTCTTTTCAAGCAAAAATAACTTGCAAGTAGAAAACACAACTACCTCAATATTTTCCCACTAAGAAAACAGAGAAGAGTTGGTGACAAGGGATCTAATGTAGGTAAGTAAGAAAATAAAGGTCATGGCCATTCATTTATCTTGGTTATTAATCTTTGAGTCTTGATGTATATCAAGTTCCATCCTAACTGAAGATTTATATACACAGTAGGGAATGGTGGGTTATATATAAGAAAAGTAAGAAAAAGTACTATCTATTATTAAGTATTTCAATAAGCCATCTTACCAGGGAATATCATATTTTAGTCCTTTCTGGAAAAACTACAGTTAACTGAAATCTGACTCTAGTTCCAGTAACTGAATGTAAGTTATATTTAATAGGCTAGCAACTGGGTTTCATGTTAATCACCATGGAAACAAGATGCATCCAATCACTGGGCAAAATTTATGACACAGTTTTTGCTATATCTTTCAAATCCCATGCCTAAAGACAAATTTAAGTTGAAATATGCCTTCAATTGGATACATGTTTTCAGAGGGGATATATGAATATGTATATATGAAAAAAACTCAAAGTAAAAAATTATTATAAGATATAAAGTATGCTAGTTATAGATATTTTTAACTATCTTTAATTAATGTTGCTTTTGTTTATGGCAATTAGGATTTATGTTAGTCAATCAATTATTCCAACATAGGAGCTTTGAAGCAGGAACACTGAAATATATTTTTCTTACCCAGCCTGCTTTCTGAAGTAATGTTCACAAGCTCATTATAACAAATATCTTAAAATATTTCTGAAATAAAAACAAGACGTCTAAAGTATTTGGCATTCAGTGGCCATCTATAGTGTAATTAATAACTCAAATGGATATAAATATACAGTGGGAAACTTAAAAACAAAGCAAACAAAAAACTCACATAACTTTACAGCAATACTTCATATTCCATCCAGAAATATGCTTAAGAAAACACTGCAATAGAAGAAAGCAATGTGCAATGCTTGTGATTGAGGTAGAAGGAATTTTATCTTTGGACTTTGGATTTAGCAGTTAATTCATTTTTGCAAATTCTTGGGCTTTTATTTCCACCTAATTCAGTGATTGGAGACTTTTTCCAAACAGTATAAGATGTAAGGTCAAAAGCTGAAAAAAGTCAGTGAAAAGGCAATCATGAGTTCCAGTATTTTTGAGATTTGTTTGTTTTGTAGTAGAATCAAAAAATAAACTCACAGGGCAATAAACAATTTTAAAGGGATAATTCTAACATGAAAATGAATGTTTAAAGTCAGCATTTTCCCCTTTTGTGCTTCTGAAAATTTAGGAAAAAATGCAAATTTAAATGTTGACCAACTAGTAATAAATTCAGAATTATTTGCAGGACTGCAGGGGACACATAGGAGGAAATAAAGAGAAGCTAAGGAGAAAGGCAATGCCAACACATCTCTAACGAATTAACAAAAATAGATTTACTGAAGGTGAAACAGCACAGTGTAAAAGCTATATGTTGTGGCAACAAAGCGGGTGGAAATTGGACTATGGGAAACACCCTTAGAGCCATCATATTTTACAAACAGAAGAGGTGGAGCCATGCAAGCCTGATTTTTCTAATACAGCCTGTGTCTGCAAAGAAATTGGGAGGTAAAGATTCTTAACACCTCCTGCTCCTTACTCTAGCGCAAGAACCTCCAAAAAATCTCTGGCCTAGATACCTAGTCCATTCAATAATGGATAATTAAAAGAAGTTAATAAAATCTTATATAATAAAAGTCTAATATGCTAAGTGTCTGACCATTCATTCGACCATTTGACTAGTCACTATGACATGCACTGACCACCAGGGGACAGACACTCCAACCAGTAGTGTCTTAGCTTGCTGCTGGGGTCCAGCCGATTGAATGGGTGATACAAGCCAGACACACCCTGGAGTCCTATGCTCTTCCTCCCCAGCTCTGATTGTGCACTGGTGAGGCCCCTCAGCCTGGTCTGCACCCTCTCACAATCTGAGACCCTTGAGGGGAAGTCGGAGAGATGGTTTTGGCCTGATCCCCACAGACCAGGCCAAGGTACATGAATCCATGCACTGGGCCTCTAGTGTTTATAAAAATACATATTTTATAAATAAAGGAAACAGAAGAGCAGCGACTCAGTAACAGATAAAGAACTACTCGCCAGATGCATGTTGCCCTGTGGGAAAAAGACCATTGAAATTATGTATTTTCCCCCCATGAAATACAAAGCAATCAATTCTAAAAAGTAGAAACACAAAGTGATCTTGGAAAACAGCAGAAATATATGAGGTTGAGCTGGCAGAACTCAGGAAAGTATCAGAGAAATATAGTGAGATCGAAGCAACCACTGATGAAAAGCCATTAAGGAAAAAAACCTTATAAGAAACATATAATATAGAAAGGAGAAAGGTAAACAAAATGTGTTATAAATAAACATTTTTTAAATCAAGAGGAAATTATAGATATAAAACATAAAGTTGATTCAATATATGTATAATTGGAATCCCTGAAATTAAATTCAATAATTATAAGCAACATATATTTACAATTCAGGAATATTTTCTAAAATAAAAGACACTTTGAAACTCCACAGAAGAGCATCTAGTATTTCAGGAAAACTTGAGCCCCCACTTGTGAATATGGGCTATGCGTTATTTAAATTACTGAACTTCAAAATTAATTTTTAAAAATTCTGTGGCAACCAGGGAAAATTATCAAGGCACATTTAAAAGGGGAAAACATCAGGCACTGGAAACTTCATAGTAAAATTCAAGAACAGATGACAAATGCAGTGAGAGTTATAAGACTGTTAATAATAAAAAGAGTATGAGCCAAAGACAAGTTTAATAATCCTCAAAAACAAATACTATGGCCCTGGCCACACAGTGGGAGGCAGCCAATCAATGTTCTGCTTTCACACCATTGAACATTCAAGCTTTTCTTTGGGAGAAACTACTAAAGAACAACTTTAGCCAATCTAAACATTTTTGGGGAAATTATAAGAAATTAGGGCCAACAGATCTGCACTATGGAAAATGTAAAAGGAAGTTCTTCATACAGTAGAAAAATAACACCAGATGGAATCTTGAAAATAAAAAAGCTCCAGAAATAGCAAGTTTGTCTGAAAATTAAAATGAAACATTGAAAATTATGGGTTGTAGTACTTTGCAACCAAAGTTTAGCTTTAAATGTTTAAATTAGAAAAAGGAAAGTCTAAAGCAAATCATTTAAATCACCACCATAAAACATTACAAATTAAATACCAATTTATAATTAATGTACGTAGATGGGAGGAAAATAAAATATTAAAGTCAATAAAAGAGAAAATGAAAAAGAACAGAAAAATCAATAAACCCAAAACTGGTTCTTTGAAATGCATTGAAAAAATCAATAAACAGCTGCATAATGATCCAGATAAAAAGAGAATACATACATTACTGATATCAGGAATAATAGAAGAAATACGGCTATAGACATTAAATTGATTATAAAGATCTACTATGAACAACTTTACACCAATAAACTAACTATGTTTATTGCTGCTCAACTTTAAGTAAATATGTGATGTGACATTAGATACTTAATTTCACAGCTCATACTTTTATTGATTTTAGAGAGACAGAGAGAGAAAGATAGATTTGTTGTTCCACTTATTCACGCATTCATTGGTTATTGCATATGCCCTGACCAGGGGTTGAGCTCACAACCTTAATGTATTGAGACAATGCTCTAACCAACTGAGCCACCCAGTCAGGGCTCACAGTTCACACTTTTAAACATTATATTAATTGTTGCCAAGTTTATTGCTTTCTTTTTAACATTTTGGAATGATTTCTAATTTAAAACTTAAGGAAACTTAGATATCTCCTTTCTAATTCCTAATTTTACTTATATATGAAGACAGCTTTTATTTAATTATTAACATTACTTTTAAATAATAAAACAATTAAGAAATGATATAGGTCTACTAATATTTAATTATCATCCCCATGTTTATTAGTAAGATCTTTCTGCTAACATAAAAAAGACATGAATTCAGTGGGGTGCAGATACAGGCAAGTAGAGTCAAAGGGACAAATGTGAGGATTGTCTAATATTAGAAATATATTTTATCTGTGAAGTTTATCATTAAAATAATGTTTACAACTTTCCAATTTGAAGAGGACACTGAAAATAGTCTGTATCCCACAACAATATCCAAAATGTGGTAACAAATTAATCTTACTTCAGGCCTCATTTCAATGGCACTGTTTAAATCATTGATTTTTAGGACACACAAATGAATAGATAGCTTGTGCCCATTTAATCATGCCCTAAATTGACTAATTTATTGACTACCTTCCTTCCCCTGGGCAGAAAAATTTGTTTCACTCTCCAATCTGTCTCTCAATAAGTTAACTAGAACCATCAAGTACTTCTCACATCAGAAGATTTAATTAGTACAAGAATAGTAACTGAGAGAGGAGGTGCTAACACATAGAGATAAGTCTAAGCGACTGAATCCTCTACCTTCCTTGCACAGCACAGTGCATTAGTTCAAAATCCAATGGAGAATCTAGTAAGTGTTGTGATAGGTGCCATGATGTAAATACTGCATCAAATGAGCTTGTAGGCAAGATGTTCCACTAATTAGCCACATCATATTATTAGATACCAGGAGTGTTCTAAAATGCTGCATGTGTTGAAAGCGAGATCACTTTTCAAGAGAGGAACCTGAATGTCTTCATTAGAGATTATTGTTTATATGGAACCTCTAAAAAGTCGCCATCCAACAAGGAGTCCTAGAGAAATGACACACCAGATATCAAGCTGAAGTACTAATATTGTATACTAGAGGCCCAGTGCACAAAATTCGTGCATGGAGGGAGGTGTCCTTCAGCCCAGCCTGTTCCCTCTCCAATCTGGGACCCCTTGAGGGATGTTTGACTACTCTTTTAGGCCCGATTCTACCTGGAAGGCTGCCTGCCTTCCTAACCATTTCTGCCTGCCAGCCTCATCATCCCCTAACCACTCCCCTGCCAGTCTAGTCACCCCTAACTGCCCTCCCCTGAAGGCTTGATCACCCCCAACTGCTCTCCCTGTCAGGCCTGGTCCCACCCAACTTCCCTCCCCTGCTGGCCTTCTTGTGGTGGCCATCTTGTGTCCACATGAGGGCAGGATATTTTGACCACATAGGGGCAGCCATTTTGTGTGCTGGAGTGATGGTCAATTTGCATAATACTCTTTAATTAGACAAGATAGAGGCCTGGTGCATGGATGGGGTCCAGATGGTTTGCCCTGAAGGGTGTCCTGGATCAGGGTGGGTGTTCCCTTGGAGCATGGTGTGGCCTGGGCAAGGGGCCTGTGGTGGTTTGCAGGCCAACCATGCCCTGAGCAACCCAAGTGGAGGCCCTGGTATTTGAGATTTATTTATCTTCTACAATTGAAACAGTAGCCTGTAGCAGAGCCAAGCCTTCTTCTTGCACAGCCATTGAAACTTTGATGCCTTAAGTGCCACCCAGAGTGTGCAGAAAGCTTTGACTTCCTCCATGGCCAGGGACAACCCAAGCCTCCCTCCTGCTCTCTCTGTGGTTGTAGCCATCTTGGTTGGGTTAATTTGCATACTTGGTCTCATTGGCTGGTGGGTGTGGCAGAGGTACAGTCAATTTGCATATTATTCTTTTATTAGATAGGATAGTTAGTTATGCATACATAGTCAATAGTATGTGTGCACATACATCTAAATTTAAGGAAGTGAACAAACCAATAGAAAAATAAGCCATTGTGATTGGTATAAGTGGAATCCTTGGGATGCCTTGGCAAAAAGAATTACCTGAGGCCTCCATGAGAGGATGGGGTTTTGTGGAAAGCTTTATTGATTATGTAAAGTTAAGGGGGTTCCCTTCAAGATGCCATCTCTGTCCATCTCACAATGAAAGAACGCCAATCTGTCTTTAACAGAGTCAGAAGTAAGGCTACTGCCCAGAATTTCTGTTCCATGTTTTAAGTTCAGTCTGGTATCTGGCTAGCTTAGCCTGTGTTCCCAGCTACAGTCCATTGCAGGTAGAGCCCACATGGCCATGGACCATGCTGCTGCTTAGGTGAGCACACGAGGTAAGAGTATGTCACAGAGCAAGAGAACAAGGGAAAGGAGAGATGGAAGTCTTTACCTGGGGACTTTAATCTTCCAAGATTTTGTGTGCTTCCAGTGGCTCCACTCTTATAGCCAATACTCTTTTTCCCAGGCTAGACCAAAAGGCAAGCACCTCTTCTGCATTCACCCTGTGCACATGCTATCTTCCCTTTTGTTCTATCTTTTCCCCCAGTGATCTTCAGGGAATGGACCAGGGGTCCCTGGGGAGGAGGAAACCATAGCTTCCTGTGAAGCTGGCCAGATGACCATGCTTACACTCCCTTTAAATAGGGAGTGTAATAATAACATGCCTTTAAATAGGCAGTTACAAAAAAAAGTAATACAAATAATTGACATTTAAAAAATGCTCAACCTTACTAATAATGCATTGCAAAGGAAAAGAATATAAGTTATTATTTTTTACTTTTTAATTGTTAAAATAAAATCCAGTATTGGTAAGGTAATGAGAAATCACACAATTTCACTGTGGAAAGGAGTTTAAAATAGCACTTTTTAGACCTATTTAAAATCTGGTATTTGTCAACATTTTCTACCAGGTATATGATAAGATATGTAATACTCTGTTTAAATGAGCACTTTTTGAGAGTGAGTTTAATGGTAAGCATCAGAAAATGAAATATTTTTACTTCCTGTACCATGTATATTAAACATTGAAAATATTAATAGTATGATGCATGAAATATGAAGATTTATAAGAAAATATAGACTGGAGAAACCAAGATGGTGACATAGGTGAACACCTAAACTGCTGCTTTGCATCAACAATTTCAAAACTATAGCTAAAAGACAGAACGGACATCATCTAGAACCACAAGAAAGTTGGCTGAGTGGAAATTCTACAACTAGAAGAAAAGAGAGGGGCTCACAGAGACTCAGAGGAGCTGCATAAAGCTGAGGTCCAGAGACACACATATAGAGAGGATGGGCAGCAGAGTGCCTGGCAGGAGGGAGGTGGAAACTCCTAACTGCACTGAACCTCAGTTCTGATTGCACTGAACCCCAGTTCCCGGCAAGACTCATATCGGGGAAGTCTGGACTGTCATGAAAAAGGAGGAGTGCACAGGAACTTAGGGGAGCCACCAAAGGCATGTGAAAGTGCATGAGTGCAAGTGCCCACACAGAGGGCTGACTGCTAATTGCGCCACTGGCTTTCTCTAGCGGGAAGAAAACAGAACCTCCCAACAGCGCTGAAATCCACTTCTGACTGCACTGAACCTGGGGACTCAGACTCATACGGGTCCCTGTAGTGCACAGAAACTCAGGGGAGCCAGAAAGGCAGAGGCCTGGAGGCACACAAGCACGAGTGCATTCAGAGAAGCTGCAACTAGTACTGACGGACATTGAGACCCAGCAGCCAAATAGGGCAAGACTGACAGGAAACCAAGGCTGTCTGCTCAGCCCTGAGACTCCATCCCATCCAAGCTAAACACAAAGGCTTTTGCAATTGTGCAAGTCTTGTATCATAAGGCTTACTCCAGCACAGAAGTTCTCCCACCATAGACATAGCTGATCCTCACAACCAATCTACTTGGAGGTCAATTCCCCACAATGATACCAACAAAAATCAAGACTTAACTACAACAAGGCTGTATACACAGTCTACAAAGGGGTGCACCAAGAGAGTCCACGTCTCTGGGGAGGTGGAGCTACTGGGGCATATAGGACACCTAGCACACAGAGCTACTCAACCAACTCAGGGAAGCAGTGAAAATGCAAAGACAAAGAAACAGATCACAAATGAAAGAAATGGAGGAAAATGACTGGATATAGAATTCAAAACCACAGTTATAAGGTTTTTCAAGAATTTCCTAGAAAAGATGGATAAATTTAGCAAGATCCAAGATAAGATGAAAAAGGACCAACTAGAGATGAAAAAGAACCAACTAGAAATTAAATATACACTAACTGAAATAAAAAAAAATATTATACAGAGACCTAACAGCAAACTAGAGGAATGCAAGAATCAAGTCAAATATTTGAAATACAAAGAAGCAGAAAACACTCAACTAGAAAAGCAAAAAGACAAAAGAATCCAAAAATGTGAAAATAGTATAAGGAGCTTCTGGGACAACTTTAAGTGTACCAACAAGATAATTATGGGCGTGCCAGAAGAAGAGAGAGAGCAAGATACTAAAAAACCTATTTGAAGAAATAATAACTGAAAACTTCCCACACCTGGTGAAAGAAATAGACTTACAAGTCCAAAAAATGCACAGAACCCCAAATAAAAGGAATCCAAAGAGGACCACACCAATACACCTCATAATTAAAATACCAAGAGCAAAAGACAAAGAGAGAATATTAAAAGCAGCAAGAGAAAAACAGGTAATTACCTACAAGGGAGCACCCATATGATTGTCAGCTGATTTCTCCACAGAAACTATGCAGGCCAGATGGGAGTGGCAAGAAATATTCAAAGTGATGAATAGTAAGAACCTACAACCAAGAATACTCTACCCAACAAAGCTATTATTCAGAGTTGAAGAGCAGATAAAGAGCTTCACAGATAAGAAAAAGCTAAAGGAGTGCATCACCACCAAACCAGTATAGTGGTACCTCGAGATACGATTGCCCCAACAAACGAGATTTTTGAGATATAAGCCCTCAAGTGAGTGATTTTTGCTTTAAAATATGAGCAACATTTGAGATAGGAGTAATTACGCGGATTGGTCAGCTGCACACGACCCACCAGTTTACCATGACTCGGACATCTCATAGTTTCCCACGCCTCAAGGTTACGGAACGAATTAAACTTGTATCTCAAGGTACCACTGTATTATATGAAATGCTGAAAGATACTCTTTAAGAAGTGGAAGAAGAAAAAGGTGAAGATAAAAATTATGAACAACAAATACATATCTATCAACAAGTGAATCTAATAATCAAGTGAATTAAAAATTTGATGAACAGAATAAACTTGTGAATATAATAGAATCAGGGGCATAGAAAGGGAGTGGGCTGACAATTCTCAGAGGGAAAGGGGTGAGGGGGGTGCAGGGAGAGACTAGACAAAAATCATACACCTATGGATGAGGACAATGGTAGGGGAGGTAAGGGCAGAGGGAGGGGTGGGATCCAAGTGGAGGAAAACTATTGGGGGGAAAAGAGGAATGAGTATAATAGTCTGAACAATCAAGATTTATTAAATTTAAAAAAATAAAATATATATTTGATCATTTAGATGACCAAAATACATTTATCATTTATTTGGTCTTTGTTCAAAATTCCCTGTAACTTCTCCCAAAACCCTTGTAATTTCCTAAATATTGAGAGTGACAGAGCTGTCTTTTGTTGTTTATGAGGTGGCTTTTGGAAAGCACCTAAGGATGGGGCTGGTTACCAGAGGAGACAATCTGTGTTTGGGGCTTTCATCCCTAGCTACTGACCTCCCTAGAGGGAGGAAAGGGCTGGGCATGGAGTTCAGTTAGCAATGGCCAAAGATTGTCTCAGTATGTCTATGTATGAAGCCTCTGTGAAATGCCTGCCAAATGAATGAGATTCAGAGAGCTTCCACTGGTGAACACATGGAAATGTAGGGAGAGGGATGGGAGTTTGTCTTATGCATCTCTTCCACCTGGCTATTTCTGAGTTACATCCTATTACAATAAATTGGTTACTTAGTAAATAAAATGTCTCTGAGTTCTGTGAACCACTCTAGCAAATTAAACAGACTCATCCTTGGAACTTCTAACAACCTCCACTTTTGACTGCATCTAAATTCAGAATCAAAAGTTGGTCAAAAGCACAGGTGACAACCTAGGTTTTCAACTGATGTCCCGAGCAGGTCCAAGAGCCATGTTATAGGACTGAAGCCTTGACCTGAGGGATCTGATGTCATTCTGGATAGAGAGTGTCAGAATTGAGTTGAACTGCAGAACATTCAACCTGTTTTCATAAAAAGACTGTTTTTTGGAGGTGTGGGTTAATCCCACATATCTCTCTCTCTCTCCCTCTCTCTCTCTCTCTCTCTCTCTCTCTCTCTCTCTCTCACACACACACACACACACACACACACACATTGAAATTGAGTCTAGAAACCCAATTAGTGACCAAAAGTAAAGACATATATACTATGGATGTGAATCTTTTCTAAGAATTATAATTTAAACAATCTTTCAAAATGAAAAATGTATTTTTTTATTTTGTACATTTTAATAATAATACTGTGTTATTACCAGTTACAGAATAGCACTCTAGAAAGTTAGCACCTTCTCAGAGACATGAACTAAGGCACTGTATATTATGAAAACATATTATAATATAAATAGAGGCCCAAATACATGAAAATTGTGCAAATAGGCCTTCCTTCCCCTGGCTGCTGGCATCAGCCTCCCTCTGGCACCGAGATCTGGGCTTCACTCTTAGCCCCAGCTTCATCCAGAAGGTCATCAGGAAGGTTGTCTGGTCTAATTAGCATATTACACTATTATTATTATAGTTGTACTGTTTGCTATAACATAGTGTAACAATATATAGTCATGTTTTTATTATAAATATATATTTATTATAATTTACATTCTATGCTTGAAAATGACTTAATATTATAATTTTCTGTTTGTATGCATTAGTACGCAGGCTTCAAATTTCTTAAGAAGAGGATTAGAACCTTGGCCCTGTGCTTTACCAACTGAGTCATTCTGGGTAATATAGCAAGGGAAAACACTTGTAGGGTGTTTTCCCTTGCTATATTCTCTATCTAAAGTGTTCTTAATCTAAGTCATGGCTCTTTATCCCTTATATGAGAGGGTGATAGCATATGAGAGCGGTCAACCCTAATCACCTGTTTCATACACAACACCTTTTCTGTCATTACCAAGCGAGCAATCCTGACTCTGCCTAAACTTTACTCTTAATCTTTACCAAGACTTAGAAAATATACATATTTTTATTGTCTATCTATCCTGCTAGATTGTGACTCATGACATTAGGAATTATGCATGTCTTTCTTCACTGAACAAGATAGTCAACATAGCAGACCTCCAATAACTATTTGATGAACAAGTGCATAAATGAGGGACAAGCATCTCTAAAACTCATTTTTTTTCATCTATAAAATCAGGATAATAACTACTTCCTGTTTCTGAGATGTTTAACTACAATGAAATGTTCAGCACATTTTCTGGCATGTAGTCATCACTCAACATGAATTTAAATTTTTATTTATAGTCTTAGTTTTCTACAATTTCACTGATTTTCCTTCTTAAGATTATTATGTTTTTCCTTTTTTCTCTAAATGTTTTGTGTCATATTATTTATTTTGCATAGGCATTATTGCTTTAATTAATGTACCAATTTTTAATGTGATTATGTAATTTTATGTTTATATCTTTGTCAAGTTTTTAAATGCAGTGGATCCTCCTCAGGAAATTATACTAAAAGGTGTTTGTGGTGGGGACATAATTTTAATAGCCTATAACAGAAAGCTCTCCTCGCTGTTGTTAGAGGAATTAAAGATGGATCTGACTAACGGGTACTGACTGTTTATATGAACAATACACACATTTCTTCCACAAAATCACTTCATATCAAATGACAGAAAATTATTCCAAAGTACATAGAACAGTGGTCTCACTTGTTCCAAAGTACATAAAAGAGTAGGTTTACCAAACGTAAAGTTTGGCAAAGATTGCTATGTCTGATCTTGATACTTGGCTGGATATCTTCAACGTTCCTGATAATATTTTTTTGTTGTGTTCGCTAAGTATTGCCATTATGGTTACAATTATCAACATACAAATATTTGTTGTTGCATTCCAGATGTTGGGAAGCATCCAAAGATAGCTATATCCTTCTGCAATTCATTTCAGTAGAAATCAGATAACAGTGAAGGAAATTTAAGAAGCATAATCTCATTCCTAGAGGATATTTGACTTTACACCACTCTGTGTTCCAGTAAATGGGCCCTGAGAATTAGGTCACCCAAGAGAGACTTTATAACCTCAGACTGGCTCTAACTCTGAAAAGCCATTTCCTTTCAGTCCTAGTCTCCTCATCTACAAAATGCAGGCTGGTTCGATAAACATCACTTCTTATCTAGACCCGTGCATTTATAACTTGTTCTTAGGGCTCCATGAATGAAACACTCAGTTCTGCATAACTACCAGCAAACCCTAGCTAAAACTTTGGGAATTTCCTTGGGTGACTGATTAATGTATACAGTCAAGGAAAACAACTTATAAAAGCAGTTTTTCTGTTACTGAAAATTTTAAGTGGCAGTGGAGAGAAATAATATTTTCCCTCTAAGGAACACTTGAAAATGTACTTCTTTTATATTTGCACATTTGTCATAGCACATTAGTCAGAATGGCTTTCTCCTTCTGCTAATTCCTATAGTATTCAAATCAGCCTTATGGAGCGTTACACAGCTCCTTTAGTCTGTATGATTCCAATTATTAGACCAATAAATCCTTGTTTATAAACAGATTTTACAAGAATCTAAAATATCTGTGCAAAGTCAGACTGGAAAGGCAATTCTTTGATGCTAATGTTGATACAATTTATAAATTAAATGTAATCACAATCTTAAATATAGATTCCTTAAAGCTTGGAATTAAAAGTTTATCTCATCGTTGAGAATCTTAATACTCATTTTCAAAAACAGTGTGCTAAGAAGAAACATTTGCCTGAACATAATAATTATCCTATGAGCTCTTGGTAACTATATGGCAAAAAAGCAAAATAAAAAAAATATATATTGTGAGTGAAATTCCTCCAGTTTCAATAATTTAAAAAATATTTTTAACCATGAGATTTTGGCACCCCAGAGCATATTTCCTCATTACCATGAAGAGTGAATGACAACAAACTTTAACTCATTTGGGAAGGACCACGGCCTGCTAGACAAAAGGCTCTTTAGAAATACAATATAGAGCTTGCTGTTTGGGGGAGAAATGTGTTTCCACATTGGACAAGCAAATTAACTGAGGTTTAGGTGAAGGTGCCCTTCGCTGGGGGTTTCCAGGTTAGGAAAAGCACAAAGTTCCCTAGAATGACATTGCTGGGCAGGGGATGATGAGAGAGTTTTCTTCATAGCTCCCAGACATTTCCCACTACCTTTTCTACGTGGTTTGATTTTTTTTTTCTTTTTCCAGCAAGAAAAGGTTTCAAAAATGTGCTTTTGTAGTGGAGTATGTTAACGTATTTCTCCTAATTCCTGTAAAAGCTTAAGTTTTAGCATCTTAGGAGATTTCTATGGACTTCTTAGGCTGATATGAAGCCATGAGCATTTGGTTTCTCTTCATATCTTAAGAATACTCTGGCTTTCTTTTTCATTAAAGGGAATTATCCATATATTTTTTCAAATCTTGATTCTGACTAATGGTACATGCATCAGCAAAAATAAATAATTTGGAGAGGGGGCGTTAGTTGCTCTTCCAAGGTAATAGGCAAAGAAGAATCAATGTGAACAGTCTCAAGTCAATTTCTGGCCTCTCTCCTATATTCTCACTGAATGGTTGTCTGACTATACAGAATGAATTTTCCATGATCAGCTGGAATCAACCACACTTCTTCCTTTTGCCAGACATCACAGTGAAGATCATAAAATACCAGAATCCATAATTTTTACTGCTTGGCCTATTTTTGCTTCTTCCTATTTCCCACAATCACCTGTGGGCAACCTTCTACCATATATCTCCTTTTTTCCTTGTTGTTTTGCATTAATGTGATATTGCATCTGGTTTGCAGTTCATGGGATATTGAGGGTGAGGTTTAATTATTACTGTATATCAATCGTAACAGAAAGGCTTTTCTTTCTTTCTTTTTTATTTTTTTTTATCCTACATATCCAGTTACTTGTATGATTGGAAGAATTTTCCAAAATCTGTGACTTTTTAACAGCCATCAGAATCATATCTTTTCAAAGCCTTAATGCACAAAGACAAGAAGCTCTAACTTTAAAGATTCTAACAGATGTTCTTATTTTTACATAATATGATATGCTTTCTTATTTTATTTTATATGTCTTAAATGAGTTTTCCAGCTGAGTGAGAGCATGATCAATATACTCAATGGATGGGTTAAAGGGAACATTTTCAATTGTAACTCATTTTGTTTTTCTTTAATAATATCCCTGTTCCTTCTAATAAATCCTTTTCTTCTCACCTTTATAATCAGGCCTATTTTTTACAGTCTCTTAGGCTTCTAGTTACTTATTGAATATTTAAAAATGTTTTAATTATTATAGGTATATTATCTCTTGATTATTCATCTTAAGAGAAAATTTGCTGAACATATACACTGAGTGGCCAGATTATTATGATCTCTGAATGCATAATAATCTGGCCACTCACTCAGTGTGTGTGTGTGTGTGTGTGTGTGTGTGTGTGTGTTAGAGGCCCAGTGCATGAATTTGTGCATGGGTGGAGTCTGGCCAGCCTGGCCAAGGGGAGGGGACTAGGTGGTTGGCCGACCTGCTTGCTGCTCGAACTTCTGGTTGAGGGGACAATTTGCATATTAGCCTTTTATTATATAGGATATATATTGAGTGGCCAGATTATTATGCATTCAGAGATCATAATAATCTGGCCACTCAGTGTATATTTGGAAAGAAAATAAAGATTTATTTTTCTCTATTAAAGAAATAAGCTTATGTTTTCTTATATAAAATTAACATAATGCAATACTTTTCAACTCTTGTTCATCTAGTCATAATGCCTTACATCCATCAGCACAGTGATTTATTTAAAGAGATAGTTCCTGAATTTAATTTTTAAAAATTGAGTTCAGGAGAGAAAGGGAGAAAGAATCATTGATTGACTGCCTCCTGCATACCCCCACTAGGAATGCAGCTTGCAAACAGGGCATGTGCCCTAACATATAATGGAACCTGTGATATCTGGTTCATGGGTCGATGCTCAACCACCGAGTCACACCAGCTGGGGTTTTGGTCCCTGGACTTAAGAAGTTCACAGTATAATAAAAGGGAAAGGAAACCCATGATTCCCATTCAGATAAATAGATCTGATTCAGAACTATCCAAGATGCTCTCTCAGCCCTGAAGACATGACATAAAGGCTCTGCAGGAAACAGCACACCTGCTGAAGAGGGTTAAACCCAAGATGCTGGGAGCCTGGCAAACTTCCTTAGGTCTCCCTGAGATGTAGCATTACCATGTCACCCCAAAGTCCTATATATTCACTCCTATTTTGGATTTTATTGCTGAGCCATTTTTTCCTCACACGTGAAAAATGGTTTTGCTCTTCCTTCTCCATTTTCATGTAATCAACACTGACAAGAATGTTTTACTCACTTGAAGTCAGGACTTACGGAATTTGCTGTCTATAAATCAAAATGGATTCATCGTGCATTTGTCTTGAAAGAATTTCATGAAATATTCCAATTAACTTGACATTTAAATCCTTGGCGCCAGAAAACCAAACACTCTAATAGTTTATCATTGGCAGTTCTTATCTTCTCTTCATGCCTTTTCTCCAGGGGAGAGGAGAGGAGAGGAAGGAAGGGATTTGTTTTTGTCAGCCCCTGAAATACAAAGTGGCTACAGGTTCCTATGACTCTAGTTGTCTCTATGTGAATTCCCACTTTCTTGTCCACAGAGGCAGACAGAAAAGAGGTTAAAATTTAGCTTGACAGATAAGGATGCTTAATATTAGCATTTTTAAATGACCTAAGTAAAATGCTTTTACACTTCTAGTCATCTCAGTTCACATATTTTCTCTTGGCCTTTATCAACTCAGGAGATATTGAGTAACTGTGAACTTCAAATTTATAAGCAATGCCAAGCCATCATTACTATGTCAAAAAACAGCTAAAGATGGTACTTTGATAAAATTTTTTTTCTGCTTTTTTTACCCCAGGCAACAGGCTTTATTATCTGTTTGCGAAGAAAATTAAAAGATGCCATTCATTTTAAAGCTAACAGTGTTCTAAGTGCATTCATATTTTGCATATAGTGCCAAATAATTCTTCAAAACACATTTGCCCTAGCTGGTTTTGCTCAATGGATAGAGCGTTAGTCTATAGAAAGAAGGGTCCCAGGTTTGATTCTGTTCAAGGGCACTTTCCTCTTTTTGCAAGCTCCTCCCCGGTCTTGGCCCTGGCCAGGGGTGCATACAGGAGGCAACCAATCAACATGTTTCTCACACATCAATAGATATTTCTCTCTGTCTTTTCCTCTCTTTTCCTCTCTCTCTGAAAAATCATTGGAAAATTATCCTCAGGTGAAGATTACAAACAAAACACATTTGTTTTTATTTTGTTTTGTTAGTTTTTGTGTGTTTTCCCTAAAGTGATGTCTGATAATTATAAAGGTTTAAAGACATAAGTGTAAGTGTTTTTGAAAGTGCCTAACAATCTCTCCTAAAATTACCATTATCTGATTTCTAAGTGAGGTTAGTATTTGATATGAATCTATACATATAAAAACCTAAATGACCAGTCGACCAATTGCTATGACACACACTGACCACCAGGGGATAATCGCTCAATGCAGGAGCTGCCCCCTGGTGGTTAGAGCACTCTCACAGAGAGAGAGGCACTCAGCTGACTGATGGGCGTGAAATGCATGACTCATGGCTAGCAAGTGCTGCTGTAGCAGCATGAGCCTCTCCTGATGGGGACTAACTGGGCGAGAGCCCTCAGCAGGCACAGTGGGCTGGAATGAGTGGGAGTGGCAGGCAGGAGCAGCAGGCTATATTGGACTGCTGGTTTCGGCCGATCCCCACAGGCAACACTGAGGGACCCCACCAGTGAGTGAATATGTGCACCGGCCTCCAGTAGTACAATAAAAACTTTAAAAATAATTTTTTCTCTTTACTGTAAATATTCATGCATAAATGCAGAAAAAGACATTTATGCATGAATATTTATAAACTCATGCTTAAATTATTTCAGTAGACAAATTAAAAACTCTTTTTACCCATAATACACAGTGCAATAAATACAAGGAAATTAATTTTACCTTTTTAAGTGAACTAATGCATTAAGTCTTATAAAATTCTCCCATAGTTAATAAATAGGTTCATGGATAATATATTTTAATTCATTTGGGGGGGGATACTAAAATTAAATAGCTTATTATGAGACGTGTTCATGATATATATATATATGTGTGTGTGTGTGTGTGTGTGTGTGTGTGTGTGTGTGTGTGTGACTTTAGTGATCCTAAACTAAGGTGTTGTGAATATATAAGTAGAAATGGGTCTTTTCAGATGTAATTGAAATTTCTGTCCATGGCTATTATTTTATTATCTTTTTCTATGTGTTTTGAGCTCTCAGTGTTTAAGCCTGTCTTCTGTAGCTGGTCTTGATTTGCTGCCTAGACTCATTCTCATCTATTGAGAAATTACCTCTTCTGCTTTGAGAAGCTATTTTTTCCTCATTACTCATTTTACGTATGGTCTCATAAGGAATTGTTATCTTCATGCAAAAATCTGACCTTTTCTGGAAAGATTGATTGGTCTAAGAGTAAGCAGCCAAAAAAAGTCAGTCTATCAGGATGGTTTCCTGAAATTTTTGACATGAAGAAACTTATTTTCCAGAAGATGAAGTTGGAAATAGGAAAATGCCAAGTTTCTGACAACTAGTGTTCTGACACTTTGGAGAAAACAGATTTGATGTTGCAGTAATCGGTGTAGGAAGGTTCCCTATAAAAAGGGGAAATTGATCATAAGTCCTCTGACGACATTTCTCCTGAGATATGAACATATTAATTTTTGTGTCTTTTCTATGCTTTATCTACCATGACCTGCTACAGGGGATGTGGCTGGTGAGTGACTTCTCAGATTTTCTGAGCTAACCAGGTCTCCTCAATGACTTTTCCAACCAGTCAAGGGTCCTGAGATCTTATCCAAATGTCCTGACCACTATTTTCTCAGGGAAAAGAGGGTCAGAAGTTTCTGTACAAAGCTTAATTTCTGTATCTTGTTCTTAAAACTAGGTCAACCATTTGCTTACCTATTCAAATAAGTCTGTAGAGCTGATCAATTTGCATCTAAAAATCACAACTTTCTGATACTGAGAATAAAACCAATATCAAGGAAAGACAAACAGGAAGGATGAAAAGAGTCGTGACCAAGCTCATGTCACTGTTTACAGTGCCTACAGCTGCTGGAGTTGTTTTGTCCCTGTCTTCCCTATTAACTTGAGTGCCCTAGTTATCCCTTTAATGAATAGCACTAGCAACTTCCTAGTTAGTTTCCTTTTATGCTTGGTTTGAGTGATGTAGCTTTAAAAATCAAAAGAGACCTGATCAACAGAGAAACTATCAATAGAACTGGGACATCATAAGTGACAGACTCTGGAATGTGAAAATAGGACACAAAGTAAGGTTCTAAGGTATCAGATATTCAGGATTCGTAAAAGAGCAACACTCTCATTTATGTCAGCATTCTGTGCCACTGTTTTTCTACAGGAAAACAGTAACCATCACCCCCTCTCAATATCTTATCTTGACTTAAGTTGAACATTAACTCAAAATATATACATATTCGTTGTGTTTTGTGACATAGCAGGTGATGCACACTAATTTTTTTTCCAAAGTGTATAGCAATACCAACATGAACAAAACACATCTTCTAGAGTCTTGTTGGATGATAGATTCCAAAGTCTGGAAAGATTTCCAGATGCATTTCTAGAAGGTTAGTTTCTCAATGTTGCTGCTAAAGATTCTTTCCCCCTGAATGAATTCCATTAACTACTGTCGATTTAATACTCATTTTATGATAATAAACTAAGTATATAGAAAGTAACCATTCAAATCAGGAATTTTAGTTACCTTAATCCTAATAAATTGTTCTTCTATCAAAAGAGTTCTAATCACATACTATTTTGAGCTACTTCAAACATAAATTTCATCAACCTGAGATATCATGGAATATAGAAAGAATTTCTAAAGTATAAGACAACATATTACTTTATAAATAAAAAATCATGATGAGTTAATTGATCTATCCAACTTTAATAGTATAATTCATGAATGTGTTTCAAATTCCCTAATTTAATTGTGTACTGATATTACATTTTAAAATATTATATATACATATATATATATACTTTCAGAATGTATTTATGTGCATATATGTACATTTGTATAAGTACATATACATGTATATATATATATGTACTTATTTGAAAATACAACATAAATCATTAAATGAGTATCTTTAAAATTGCCAGGTAGGCACCAGAATTAACCAGGCTAGAGAATCCTATATAATAAAAGAGTAATATGCAAATTGACTGAACAGTGGAATGACCAGTTGGTGGGGGGGCGGGGCAGTGAGCAGGTGGCTCCAGGCCAGCCAAGGCCTGTGGATGTGGGCAGAGTGAGGGGATGACAATGGGGGAGAGGGGAGGTGGCAGCAACCAGACATGGTGGAGGGACAATGGGGGCTGGGGCCTCCCCAGCTGGCGCTATTTTCTAATAGGCTGCCCGGTTGCCTCCCACAGGGGAGGCCAGCAGTGGCAGCAGTGGCAGGGTGATGGGGGTGGCACCTTCCTTTGAGCACCCAGTCTCCTCCCACAGAAGGAGGCCAGACTGCAGCTTAGGCCTGCTCCCAGTGGGGAGTGGGCCTGAGCCATAAATAGGATATCCCCTGAGGGCTCCCAGATGGTGAGAGGGCATAGGCTGGGCTGAAGGACCCCTCCTCCCCAAGTTTACAAAATTTTGTGCACTGTGCCTCTAGTAAGAGCAATAAAAGGAAAAGAGCCCAGGAAGGTTGTCTGACCATAAGCATAAGCTCTGACCAGTCATGATGGCAATGCATCATTGAGTGCCAGAGCTGGAAATGCAATGCTTTTATGATGGCAATGAGTTAACAACAAAATGTTGCTCCTTTGTGTCACTTAGATTAGATTAAACCTTCCAGGTGGAATGATCCAATTGGTCAAGATCGGGTAAGTGATTATCTTATGATGTTCCGCTGCCCTTGTTCATAGAAAGCAGATGTCTAGCATCTTTAGATTCCTATTGGGAAATGAAGACTGATTGGCATGAAAATTCAAACAATGTTGTGGTCCCTACATATGGTATCTGCTAAGATTAAATTTACCTCAAGGAATGAGAATAGCCTTTGATTATTACACTTCTCACATTTCTGCTTCCCAAAAGAAATGTCCTGCCTATCATAATTCAACTAACTCTTATGTAACCAAAAACACAGTTTCACTTAGAGCAGACAATTCAAGTCTCATCGGTGACTAAATTCACTTCCAAAGCTTAAATCTTGTTTTATTGATATTCTTCTTGAACCCTTCATTCTGTCTCTGCATTCTGTCATCTCTGAGCTCAATTATAAAGTTAACTTTATGTATATAGTCTGTGCAACTGTGGCTGGGTTGAGGGCTGTAGACAGTATCTATGCTTTTGCTCCTATGTGACCCACTTCGTGAACCTTTTGCCTATTGTGAGAAACACAGCTACAGGACTTTTGTCATTTACTGTGTTTTGTTACTTTGCTTGTGTCCCAGTTGCATTTCAGAAGAATCACTTATATGTAGTTCTTTTCAGCACATGTTTGCATAAACTCTATTTTGCATCAGAAATTCTACTTCCCTTTGATGGGCAGAACCATCCACCAAATCTTCACAATAACACGCTTTTTTTTTCTTTGTTTAGCCAGGTTGCAATATTAACTCAATTTAACAAAACCACTATTGTGAAACTAGTTAGAAACATTTCTCTCCCATTTGGGATTGAAAACTCTAATTAAGAAGTACCTAGGGTATGGAGAAGAAGAAAAAACATATTTTCAAGTAGATCAATAAATGGATTCCTAAGAAATAGTGTGTCAGAAACCAAACATTGTTCTTACTAAATTGATGTAAACAGGAGGCCAAAAGGCTGGTCAACCTTAACTGCTCCGAAAGGTCAGAGCTAATTATTCATTGTTTAGATGAAAACATTGTTAGGTGAAGCAGCCTCTACCTGTTTGTTTCATGTTAATTTCTGTTTTGTTATTTCCTGCCTAAAGGCTAGGGGTGTGTCCCAAAGCCTTAATAAAAGGGAGAAAAAGGCCAAGCAAGTGGCAGTCCTTTCCACTAGAGGAAGGCTCCCACCTGGCCCCCCAATATCTCCAAATTAATGTTTTCTAGTCTCTCATTTCGTTTGCGTGAGACTTCCTTCAGAACCCGAACCCTGAACCAGGAACCCTGAACCACACGGGACGTGGAAAGAGGTTCCCACAAAGTGTTCACTGATTCCAAGGATACATTTTACCCTATTTTATAAAGATCCTCCACCTGGCCTGGTTGATGGTCGACCTATGAACCAAAAAGTCATATTTCGATTCCCAGTCAGGACACATGCATGGGTTGTGGGCTCAATCACTAGTATGGGATATGCAGGAGGCAGCTGATCAAGGATTCTCTCTCAGTGATGTTTCTATCTCTCTCTTTCTCTCTAAACTCAATAAAATTATATTTAAAAAAAGATCATTCTATCAGAACTGCACCTAAATCTTTTTGAGGCATCTCACTATTTTTAGTAAAGGGAATTACTTCTATTTATAGGATCAATGGGTAATGCCATGAGTATGAGAACTTTTTCTTATTATTTTGTTAGAAAGTGAGTTTCTTGTCTCATAGATTGTGTGGTAAATTCTGAGGATATATATATATATATATATATATATATATATGACTGATGTTGATGAGAGGAAGAAAGATACTGTGCAGAATGGAGAAGGTTTTAAATATTCATATGTATCAAGGAATGGTTCAGATCGAGGGTAATGTAGGAGTTTCAGAAAGGAATATTTGTAGTTAGATATAATGTTATTGGCTTACCAAATGTGTTCACATGTAAATAAAAATAATGGAAATACAAAAGCCATCTCACTCAGACAGTTGGTGCTAGCCATGGTTCCTTACTCCCATAAATCTGTTGCCAGCAATTGACTAGGTCCTCTTTGATATAACCTGAAATGCAAACCACTAGCTTATATCAGAGGTCAGGTTTCTTTTTCTAAACAATAAAATGTTCACAATTTTCAAATTAAAAATTGATAAGAAAATGAATGAAATTTGTATTTTAGCTTAAGGCAACAGATTTAATGTATTTAACAGCAAAGTTTCTCTTTATCTCATGAATATAGAAATAGTATTGAGAAGTGATGCTAGATTTTATCCTATCCTATATAATAAAGCTTTAATATGCTAATTAGACTGGATGGTGGAATGACCTTCTGGATGACCTTCTTGTATGACCTGTGGGTAGGGCCACAGGGCATTGAGGACAGAGGCAGCCAGTCCTGTGAGGGCTAAGCCCTGTGCACGAATTTTGTGCATCAAGCCTCTAGTAATAAATAACAGTGGTTTCCCAAGTCTTATAATGGTTACATTTAGAAATATACAAAGAAATTGGGTAATATTTGAAAACTATAGGATAATGTTACTTCCATTTAGGGAAAGGGGGAGGCAGTTAGTGTTTCAAATTATGGCTATTTCCTGGAAACCATATTTTTATGCCTAGTACTTTTAGGAGATAAGAACATTTCATAATTAATTCCAAGTTGTTTCTTGTTGTGCTTCTAGCAACAGATTTTTGTACTCTAATGGGTTGGAGATAGTATTGCAAAATAAATGTCATCCACATTTTCTATTTGACAAAGCTCTCTTTTCTTTGGAAACATAAAATGTTTTGAGTTTGAAATTGGAAGTTATGTAAATTACTTTAAATAAAAATTATTATTTGGAAAGTTTTATGCCTTTTACTCTGTGCTAATTTCTCTGGTCAGATATTAACTCTTGTTTATATCAAGTAGCCTACATAAAATTGGTTTGGTTATACTTCAAACTTTTCCACTCAGTTTGTGATTATTTGTTACAATAGCCCTAGAAAACCTATATACTTGTCCTCCAGAAATTCACAGGTATGCTAGCTGATATTTCCTTCCACAGCCCAATGGTGAATATCTCTTTCCCTGTACTCTGTTAGAGCACACCATCTCTCCTCCAAGGAGCATGCCACATGTGAAATTCTCTTTATTTGGTTGACTAGTAATAGCAGTTTCTTTGACAGATTAAAGAAAAATTATGATGTAGTTTTTCTGCAATTTTCTCTTTGTTTGAATGAAAATGTTCTTTTCTTTCTGCTCTCTAGATCCTAAAAGCTTTTTTTTTTTAATGAAATTCCCATGAACATTGAGTGGCCAGATTATTATGATCTCTGAATGCATAATAAACTGGCCACTCAGTGTATATCCTATATAATAAAAGCTAATATGCAAATTGTCCCCTCTACTGGGAGTTCAACTAGCAGGTAGGCAGGCCAACCTCTCATATCCCCTCCCCCTGGTCAGACCCCACCGGGCCTTTAAAAAATACACACACACACACACACACACACACACACACACACACACTGAGTGGCCAGATTATTATGCATTCAGAAATCATAATAATCTGACACTCAGTATATATAAAAGCCTAAGTGACCATAGCAAGTGAACAGATGACCGAACAGGCTGCATGGGGCAGCCAGGCCCAGAGTGGGGGAAGTTGGGGCAACCAGGCTGTCAGAGGGGAGCAATGAGGGGTAACCAGGCCAGCAGGGGGCAGTTGGGAGTGACAAGGCCAACAGGGGGTTCAGTTAGGGGTGATCAGGCAGGCAGACAGGCAGGTGAGCAGTTAGGAACCAATGGTCCCGGATTGTGAGAGGGATTTCTGAAACTGGCAGTTGGACATCCCCTGAGGGGTCCCAGACTGGAGAGGGTACAGGCTGGGACCCCCCCATGTACAAATTTTGTGCACCAAACCTCTAGTAAAAGATAAAAATCTAGTATGCTCTAAAATCAAAACAGTTCAAGCTTGCAGTCGGTAACATTTCCACCAACAGCATTTAATTCCCAGTGTCCACATTGTAACTGAGAAAACTAAGAAAGCTTCAGGCTGTGTGAATGGCCTTCAGGATGTGGAAGCTGGAGATTCTGAGGGCTCAGGAGCCATATGGTCAGCTACTTAAGAAGCTTCTTTTATTTATTTAAATCATCCAAGAGAAAGAGAGAGAGAGAAAGATATAGAAACATCAATGATGAGAGAGAATCATTGATTAGCTGCCTCCTGCATGCCCTCCTACTGGGGATTGGGTCTACAACCCAGGCATGTGCCCTTTACCAGACTTGTACTCGGGACCCTTCAGTCTACAGGCCGATGCCCTATCTTCTGAGCCAAACAGGTTAGGGCCAGGAGCTTCTTGTAAAGTGAAAATATCAGACTCGGAGAGCCTGTAGCAATGACTTGAAAAGCACCATGCTAAGAATGGGTTTTACTTCCTCTTTATAAAAGTAGAAAAGAACTGAACAAGTGCAACAATTCACACAGAGGCTTTGATATTATTTAAGTGTTAAGTGAACAGTGCTGAAATCAAGCAGATAAAGCTATAAATTGTGACCTTTTCCCCTTGTTCAGAAGTATGTGGACTTCTACTACATCAATACACTTGTATGAAAAATCAATAGGTATATCAAGAACTGCCTGCAGATGCATTTACTTTGTTTTAAAATAGGTTCATTTTGACTCTAATCAACTTAAGAAGTCAGATTTTTAGAAAGAATAAGAAATATAAACTTAATGATTTAAAATTATTATGATGTACTGGTTGCATCCAAAAGTGGGTAACCAAGTTTAATACATTTGTGTTAAAGATAAGTATTTTATAGTCACTTGGGAGCAACAAATGGCTAATTTATTTCATTATTAAAAAAATTTAACTACTCCAATAAAAGGAACTCATTGTAGCAAAATTTGTATAAAAGCACAATCAATCCTATCTAATAAAGATGGAATATGCAAATTAAAAATGGCCACACCCATAGCCACAAGATGGCAGCACCCAGTCCTCTCAACCCCACTGGAGTCCCCCAGTCCCAGGGGGGCAGCTACTGAGAGCTGGCAGCATGAGCAGCCTGGCGGAATGAGGCAAGAGTTCCTTCCTGGCCAGGGAGGGCAGTTGGGGACCATGAGGCTGGCAAGGGAGGGTATTTGGGGACAATCAGGCTAGCAGGGTGTGGGCAGTTTGGGGTGGGCAAGCTGGCATACAGAGTAGTTAGGGGTAATCAGGCAGGCAGGCAGGCAGTCGCAGATTGCAAGATGGATGTCCAACTGCTGGTTTAGGCTCAATCCTACAGGGACATCCCTATCAGTTGGACATCCCCTGAGGGGTCCCAGATTGGAGAGGGTGCAGGCAGGCTGAGGGACACTGCCCCCATGCACAAATTTTGTGCACCAAGCCACTAGTTTTATATAACCAGAGAATAAGAAATACTTCTCTTTTGGTTTGGAAGTTAAATAAGCAAAGTACAAACAATTTCTGAGACAACCTAACACACATACAGAGCATTAAATACCGGGTTAGCGAGCTTTTTTTAGGAATATACAAACTATAGCACAGTGTATTTATGTACATTCAGGCAACACTATATTACTTTCCTCCTATATTTCCCTATGAGGTTTTTCTCACTTTCTTTCCTATTTGTTTTTTAAATTTCCCTTAAATAATACCCATAGACAGTGCTTATATTATTATTCAAATTAAAGTTCATAGAATTCATAACCATGTTTTGTCCCATTGGAATTATAGGTGATGCCAATAGCAATAAGAGCCACCCTCTTGTTCTTAACACTTTTGACTAGTGCTGGTCCAGGTTGAATCATGATGTTTATTTTCATTAACCAAGACTATCCTTTTAATATGTGGTGCTTATTTTTCCCCCTGTATCACTTGGGCTACCTGATGTTAAGCATCTCATATTTAGCCGAAATCGGTTTGGCTCAGTGGACAGAGTGTTGGCTTGTGGACTGAAGGGTCCCAGGTTCTATCCCAGTCAAGGGCATGTATCCTGGTTGCGGGCACAATCCCAGTGTAGGGTGTGCAGGAGGCAGCTGATCAATGTCTCTCTCTCATCAATGTTTCTAACTCTCTGTCCCTCTCCCTCCCTCTCTGTAAAAAATCAATAAAATATATTTTAAAAAATCTCATATTTAAGTACATTTTTGTAGTTTTTATTAATATCATGTTACTCTCAACAAAGCAGATTGAAAAAGATACTCCTTTCCTAAACTGTCTAAATAAATATTTGACTGCTAAGATTTCAGCATGAAATATTATTCTCATTTTAATATTGGAATACAAACTTAACTAATAAAATTGTCAGAACTGAAAGTTTTGAAAATGAGAGCCATATAAATGTAACAGATTTAAGTTCTATGATATCACATAAATTCCTTCCTCTACTAAAGAAACCAATCTTGTTTCATCCTTTACAAAATACGTTCTTATTCCAGATGTAATAAAATACCACCCAGCCCCAGATGCTCTTTCAGGAATTTGACATCAATGAAAATATGCCTTTACTTGCTTACATTTCAAGTCAGATAATTCTGTTTTATAGTAGAAAAGTTCCAACTGCAAACATCTGAGGGAAGAAGCTTAAGCTCCTTTCATGTGACATTGAACACATAAACAATTTTAGAAAGATGCCAACAAACTCTCATCCATTCTTACTGTAAAACACAGTCCCAGAGATCCTCTAGGTTTCTGGGATCCAGTCATTTATCAAAAACAGGAATAGATTTGTTGACAATATAATTTTCTCCGTAGTACATTTCAGAGAAATGGTTGATAACTAGGCACCCGGCTCTGTTAGAGTGACCTGAAGCACAAAGAGATGTCAGACTGAAGCTGTGGAACGCTGGCCGAGGAAGTGAGATGTGGCTGTGTGTACTTGGAGAGTGAACTTTAAATAACAGAAAATGCTGGCAAGCTGGTATACAGTGGCTCTGTTTCAGGGAAACGGAAGGACCATCTGCAAGGCTAAACTGAAGTGACAAGCTTTTGAGGCAGCAAGAGTAAATGTTCAATCCATTTGGCAGATAAATCAGGTCATGGATTGGCTTATTTAGCTCCAGTGTCACATAAACAATACACAAGCAGAAGCAATGAACCATGGCTAATCCAACAGGAAATTCCATCTGAGCTTAAGTATATGCACAAGCTTCAGATAGTCTCCATTCTCCCACTCCATCTCTTTGTCGTGTTTCTCTCTGCCATGGGCTACCACAGCCCAGGGAGCAAAATCTGTTTGAATAACACATATACTCCAGTCAGAGAATAATCTGAACCAGCATCATTCCAAAACTGACCTAATTATATTTACCTAATAGAACTATATGTATAAAGATAAAAAGATAACGAATGCTTTACATAGTTATGGGAAAGATAGTTGATTTATTTGCCTAACCACGTGAGAAATGTAATTTCTTAGCACTGCATGGCCCTGTGCCCATAGCAGTTTTAAGTAGACCTCAATGCCCTCAGCAACGAGCCACCCACAGAGGCAGATCAGCCATGCCTGTCTTCTGCCTTTGATCCTTACTCATAATTTTACTTTACATTGGTTAATGTAATGAAATACAAGGTTCCAGTTCTACTTGACATTTTGTATCTATTTTATATAATTTTGTGCTATTCTAGGGAGCAGAGGTATGTTTTCATTCTCAATGTTGATGAAAGAATCTGAACTGTATTTCACTTTCATTCTCTTTGTGAAGGTCAAAGTTCAAATGGGATAAAGCATTAAGATCCAAGTTCTCCTTCCAGTCTCATATGATCTAAAGCTGTAAATTCAACTTAACAACTTAATTAAAGTTGTTTTCTTTGTCTTTATATGATATTATAAAGACAAAGAAAACAATTTTAATTAAGTTGTTAAGTATCAAAATATTTTATATTAGTTGGATTGTAAGAAAATAATGTCTTAATAGGGGCAGAAAGGCCTTGCAAAAATCTTAAATAAAATGTGTTGCTTAGTTTCCCTTTTATTTTGACACGAGATTTTAAGTTTGCTTCTCTTTTCCCATAATTATTTATTAATTTTTTCAATAGACTATTATCAGTCAATAATAAAGTTATTTACTTGTTTATTTACTTGTTTGCCAATTTGAGTATAAAGTAAGAAAATAATCCACATATTTTTAAAAGATAAGCAGTTATTTTAAATAGGTTTGCTTTCAAATTATAATGCATAAGATCTCACCTTAACTAGTAAATTATGTCACTTTTAAAAAAGATTTTTAATTTTAAAGTTTCATTAATATTACATGAGTTTATCTTATCACAGTGTTGCCCAAGCAATTAAAATGTAGGTCAATGAAAAAAACTAATATTTAAGAACCCAGGATCTTAAATACTATAATGATTTATTTATGAGCCAGCTGGTTATATAAACATGATAGTTGGACAAATATTCTTTAAATGCATGGGAAGAAAGAATTATTTAGAAAGAAATAATTAGATTTTATGAGTGAAATCACAAGGCAAGCTATAAAATTAGGGAAAAAGAATTTTCTTACAAGTAAAAAAAATTGTATTACAAGTAAAAAAATTGTATTCTACATTATAATATACACAATAGAAAGTTATATATATATAATAGAATATTATCAAATAAAATATGCATACAGGCTTATATACATATACACACAGTTATTGTATGACCTTGCCATAGCAAAAGACTTAGAACTACAACCTTTTATCTGTGAGATTATGAATACAAACAGAAACAGTGACCATGACTCATTCTGGGTTCTAAAAGGAACCCAAGGGAGGCCTGCCTTCCATGTCTGTTATTAGCACCATTCATCACATTTCACCTCCCCATCTGTCACACGTCTTCAGTGGATGAACATACACAAGTGTATGTATAGAATTATATGTGAGATGGGGTAGGGGCCATGTGAATCATTTCAATTTTTGTTTCATGAATTCTTAATTTAATTCCTGCATATATGTTGGTAAAATACATTTTTATGTGTTTCCATCTAAATCAATTTACAACTGTAATAATATGTGCTATTACATTGTCTGTTAAAATAACATGCACAGATATAAGTAACTTTAACTTTTGCGGCGGGATTCACTTTTCATTTATTTACTTTCCAGTTTGTGTTTATGCAGATAGGAGGGTAAAGATAAAATAGCCAAGCTTCACATTTTCATTATGTATAACCAAGGCACTCTAATTTTCTCCTTAACTATGTGTCAAATTCTTGCAACACTTCCAAAACAAGTAGAAGGGACATAAATTATAACAAGTCCAAAGTCTTTTTCATAATAAAAAATGACACTTTAGACTACAGTCAAAATGAAAAGTGTTCAATTAACTGTAATCAATGATGCAAGTCAAAACAACTAAAATTAAAAGCAAATTTGGAACATCTTCAGGACATTCTGGATATAAATTCAATAAGTTGGAAATATACCATATGATAACAAACTGTTACATATTTTGAACACTGCACAATTATGCCAATATTGATTATGATTTCAATATGATTGTGATTATGTTATAGAACTTACCATCATCAAGTTCTATAACATGTATAACATGGCAGCCTTATTTAATGATATATTATGGACATCTATTATATTTATAGCAATGAAAGCAAAAACTTATAAAGGCCCATGGAAGTTTCAGAGTCTTGAACATTATGTGACAATAAGTGCAAATACTATTTATTTTTTATTTAACTAATCTATATTTTTGTTATGCCAATGAATAATTTATTGACAATTGAGCAATGTAAACTTGAATAATTTGTATAATTACAAATATACAGAAAATGTATATTGATTCTCACTTAAGCAAAAAAAAAAAAATGTTTTATATACCCAAGAATTTGGAGTAGGAAAAAACACTTATCTATTTGAAACCATTTATTATTTTCTCTAAACAACCTTATAATTTAAATAATTCATATCAGTATGCATATATACAGTTTATATCCAGCAATAAATTATGGAAGATATAGTGCAAAATTGATCAATAAGACCATATTCTGTGTTTATTTCCTATAGAGTATGACAAAACCATAATAGCCCAGAGGGGCCCGGTGCACAAAATTCATGCGTGGGGTGTGTGTGTATGTATCCCTCAGCCCAGCCTGCAACTTCTCCAATCTGGGACCCCTCCAGGAATGTCTGAATGTGTGTTCAGGCCCAATCCAATGGGGTTGGACCTAAATGCACAGTTGGACATCCCTCTCACAATCCAGGACTGCTGTCTCCCAACTGCTTGCCTGCCTGCCTGCCTGATTGCCCCTAAGTGTTTCTGCCTGCCAGCCTGATCACCCCCTAACCACTCCCCTGCCAGCCTGATTGATTACTAACCTTTCCCCCTAACCTCTCCCTTGCAGATCTGGTCCCCCCTAACTGCTCTCCCCTGCAGTCTTGGTTGCCCCTAAATTCCCTCCTTTGCTAGCCAGGTCACCCCTAACTGCTCTCCCCTGCAGGCCTGGTCCTTCATAATTGCCCTCCCTTGCAGGCCTGGTCTCTCCCAATTACTATCCCCTGCTGGCCTCATCACCCACAGGTGCCCTCCTCTGCTGGCCATCTTGTGGTGGCCATCTTGTGTCCACATGGGAGTGGCCATCTTTGACCACATGGGGGCAACCATCTTGTGTGTTGGAGTGATGGCTAATTTGCATATTACCCTTATATTAGATAGGATATATATATAACCAATAACCTGGTTTTCTAACTATGAAACTAGAAAAAGAAGACCAACCTAAACTTAAAGTAAGCAAAAGGAAAGAAATAATATGAATTGGAGAGGAAATAAATAAAATAGAAAATTAAAACAAGAGAGAATATAAATATATCCCAAAAGATTACTCTGAAAAGCTCAACAATGAACTTTGCATTTTAAACTTTATTTTAATTGAAGAATAAACTCTATAATTTCCTGTTCAAAATTATATGTGTGAGCTAGCAGGTGGGAAAATATGTTCTTGAATTTGGAGCTAACTGGTACTCTCTAAAGCATATGGCAGAGTAAATTTATGGCACTGCAAATATAGAAAATGCAAAAACATTTTGGGTGGACTGGATTTATCAATATGTTTAGGACCAAAGTCACAAGAACAAATTTATTCTAAATATGTAAAACAATTCCTAAGGGAAGGAATTAGTTTTTGGTACAGTTCTATGTGTTCCTTCTTGTAGCTAGAGGCAGTAATGTAGTATGGGTTATGCAAATGGACATTGGTGGATTGCACAGAAGCTAAAAGGTAAAAGAAATAAAAACTTCCAAAATTTACCATAAGTATCTGGCTAACAAATCTGAACAAGAGTTATTTTTCCTGAAATATTGGTTATTCTTCCATTAAAAAGCATATTATTAGAGCTATTCTTTTTTTTAACTAGAACACCAACTTACACCATACACAAAAAATAAACTCAAAATGGATAAAAGACTTAAATATAAGGCAGGAAGTCATAAAAATATTAGAGGAATCCATAAGCAGCAAAATCTTCACCAATATATCTCCTAGGACAATGGAAACTAAAGAGAAAATAAACAAATGTGACTATATCAAAATAAAAGGCTTCTGTACAGCAAAAGAAACTATCAACAAAACAAGAAGAAAGCCCACTGCATGGGAGAACATATTTGCTAATATTATCACCAATAGGGTTTAATCTCCAACATCTACAGGGAACTCATACAAGTTAACAAAAGAAAGATAAACAATCAAATCAAAAAATGGGAATGGACCTTAATAGATATTTTTCAAAAGAGGACACAAGGAAGGCCGAGACATATGAAAACACGCCTAAAGTCACTAATCATCCAAGAGATGCAAATCAAAATGACAATGCAGTACCATCTCACACCTGTCAGAATGGCTATCATCAACAAATCAACAAATAACAAGTGCTGGTGAGGATGCAGAGAAAATGGAACCCTCGTGCACTGCTGGTGGGAATGCAGACTGGTGCAGCCACTGTGGAGAACAGTATGGAGTTTCCTCAAAAAACTAAAATTGGAACTCCTTTTTGACTCAGTGATCCCACTTCTAGAAATATATCCCAGGAAACTAGAAAGGATATATCCAATCAGAAAGGATATATGCACTCCTATGTTCATAGCAACACAATTCACCATAGCTAAAATTTGGAAACAGTCTAAGTGCCCATCAGCAGATGAGTGGATTAAAAACCTGTGGTACATCTACACTATGGAATACTAGGCTGTTATAAAAAAGAAGAAATTCTTACCATTTGCAACAGCATGGACGGAACCGGAGAGCATTATGCTAAGTGAAATAAGCCAGTCAGAGAAAGATAAATATCACATGACCTCACTCATTTGTGAAATATAATGAACAATATAAACTGATGAACAAAAACAGATCTGGAGACAGAGGAACATCGACTAGACCATCAAACCTCAGAGGAAAGGTAGAGGAGGGTGGGGTAATGGGGAGAGAACCAAAAAGCTTGTATGCATGCATAGAAGCCTAACCAATGGACACAGAACCAGAGGGGTGAGGGCATGAGTGGGGTCAGGGGCAATAGGGTGGATAAGGACACATTTGTAATATCTTAAACAATAAAGAAAAAAACAGCTATTATTTTACTACCATTTTCTATAAATAGGATTTTTATTAATTGAATGGTTGGGGAAAAAAACATGTTTCCTGGGTCATATTATTCTCTTCATAGTAAAGCAGGACAACAGGCAGACCTTTAATTGTCAAATATTTATCAACATTACTAAAAATATGCTAAATTAATTCATTCAATTACTAGTATATAAACAACACAGGCCAAAAATGTCTTGTTATGCTATATCATCAACACCTGGGAGAGTGCTTGGCCTTCAATTTGTATTCAATGAATACTAGTTGAATAAAATGATGGATTTATCATGTCAGTATAATAAGTATATTTGGCACAGTGAGGATGTGACATTGAAATAAATTGTCTACTAAATTATGCAGATTATCACCCAAAAGGCATAAAATACTTCAATGAGGTGCAAATACACCAAAATTTATAAGGCATTGCTGACCCGTAATTACAATTTTTTTTCTGTTTTCATGAGATGCATTTTATTAATTATATCTAGCTATATAACTGTATCACCACACACTTAATGGCTTAAAGTGACACACATTTACTAGTATTCCTTATGTGTGTCCTCTGCTAGTGGGCTCAGGAGGCTGCAGTCATGGGACCAACTAGGACTGGATTCTCTATCTGGAGGTTCCTCTGGGTTTGGGTATTTTTCCTTGCTCACATAGTTGTTGGAGGCATTTTATTTTTTGGATGTTGGACTAAGAGCTACTGTGCTGGATGTTTGCACACACTCAGCTCCAAGAGTCCCTTGCACTATGGGGTTCCACAACATGCTTATTTGCTTCTTTCTAGCTGCAAGAGAGAAACTACAGCAAGACCAGCACTACAACCTTATATTATACAAGAGGCCTGGTGCACAAAATTTGTGCATGGGATGGGGTCCCCTCAGCCCAGCCTCTCCAATCCAGGACCCCTCAGGGGATATCCCTCGCACAATCCAGGACTGCTGGCTCTTAACTGCTTACCTGCCTGCCTGCCTGATCACCCCTAACTGCCCCTCCCCCCCTGTCAGCCTGGTCGCCCCCAACTGCCCCTCCCCCACCAGCCTGGTTGCCCCATGCAGCCCTGTGTTCAGTCATTTGGTCATCCCTCACTCCACCCCTGCTGGCCTTGTTGTCCCACTCAGCCTATTTATCATTCGTTCTGTTGTTTTGGGTCTTTATATATAGAGATAATTACATACATATAGTCCAAATATTCCATCATCTGTTATGTTCTACTAGAGACCTGATGCATGAAATTTGTGCAAGGGGCTTGGCCCTCACAGCCCTGACTTCGTCTGGGAGGTAGTCTGGAAGGACATCCAGAAGGTCATTCAGCTGTCTAGTCTAATTAGCATATTATCCTTTTATTATTATAGATTGGTTAGAAGCAAGGTACAGTTCTTGCCTACCACCAAGGGAAATGGATCAGACAAAAATGGGCTAGCAGTAGGAGGCAAACAACATAACACCCACCTTAAAAGTGTGTCCATCACATGTATGTAATGGAAAACCTAGAGCTACAAACATCTTTCTTTTATACTTAAATTTAAAATTATAGTAGTAAGAGAAACGATCATATCCCTCTTGCAAGTTATAGCTTATCTTAAAGTATATATGAAAAAAATTTAAGGAATATTATGTTTTTGTAATGCTAGAATTATTAGCAAATTTGGGAAAAAAAAAACTTTTAAAAGCCAAAAATATATATAATTATCTCAGAAAATTAACAACTGACAGGTTAACTTATTGTTTTTCTCAATCCCAATTAAACCATTAACTATGGACATGAAGGAATTGCTTCCCTTGAAAATGCCTACTGAAAATATAGAAATTAGTAAAGAATAATGATGAGAAAAAGTACATTAAGTTGCAGAGTGAAGACTTAGATAAGCCTTAAATTTTAAATTATAGGGAAAATATTCAAGAAACAGAGAGGGAACTCTACTTTAATAGAGAAAAACATACACTAAAAACAAAACTAAAAACAAACAAAGGCAAATTAGAACCTTAGGTAAGGTAATCTTCCAAAATGTGGAAGACACAGAATATAGTGAAGGGAACCTAATGACCTAATTAAAGAAATTAAGTCCTCTGTTGAGATGAGTATTGATTGCTTGAGGAATGATTTGGTCCATGGCTGCTATGCGGCTCTCTCTCAAGCTCATAAGGTGGCCAGCAGAATTCACTCACTAGAAGCACAGCTGCAGAACTCATGGTGGATTGCTTCTTCAAAGCCAGGAGGAAAAGGATGTTTCTGATCCTGGACCCAGAACAATCTCTCTTTTGATTAACTTTAAAATTTACTGATTAGGGAACTTAATTGCATCTTTTTAAAAATTTAGTTTTATTGTTGGGAATATTACAGATGTCCCCCATTTTTATCTCTTTATTCCCTCCACCAGGCTCCTATCCCACCCCAGGCCTTCCCTGCACTGTTGTCTGTGTTTATGTATCCATATAAATTATTTGGTTAATCTTTTTCCATCATTCCCCCCTTCCCTCTGATGTGTCAGTCTATCTCATGCTTTCATATCTCTGGACCTATTTTGTTTGTCAGTTATTTTGTTCATTAGATTCCAAATACAAGTGAAATCATGTGATTATTGTCTTTTTCTAACAGGCTTAAAGTCTTTACCTTTGCCATGTTGTTACTCATATAAAAGTGATTTCTATCTGTCCACACTCTAATGGCAGGGAGAGAGTTAAACAGAGAGTTATATAGGACATGTATACCGAGGAAGGGAATCCTAGGAACCTTCTTAAAGTTGTGCCTATCACATAAGACCTTCTTATGTAAATTAACACATCACATAAGTAATATGAATGAAAAATACTGACCCTATATATTCAGCAGTTTGCCTAAGGGTTAAAAACTTGAAGAATTGCTTTTGGTAATCTACTTCATCATGCTAAATGACCTAGAAAAACAAGAAAGTTTTCTTAAACTTCAATTTTTCCAAAATGATACATTTATGTACAGTGCTATAAACTTAAATGGAAAATCTAAAAAAAAAAAAGTTGATTGTTACTTGGTGTCTTCTGCATAACTAGTGAGGGACATAAAAGCTTACATTTACTCAGAAAGCAGATTTTGCATCTTATCAGAGTTTTAAATGTTCCAGTTAATATATATAGTCCTTCTGTAATACAAGCCAAACGGGGTTGGTTTTTTTTTAAATATATTGGTAGGTTTTATTTTAATAACCTTAGCTGAATTTCCTGGTAATGGCAAGAACTCATCCCTGACACTCCAGTAGCAGTTTGCATATGATTAGAAACAATGTTTCTGCCTGTCATACTGAATACTCATTTTTAACTTGTTACATCCTGCTCTAACAGAGCGACCCTGCATACTATGTAGGATCAAGAGCAATGCTTGTCACAGCAAAGGAAATTGATTGGCCTGAATACAACCAATGAATTATAAATCATGCATCACATATATAGAACAAATAAGCAAAATAAAAAAGTTAGGGAAGAGTTAGAAATGCCTAATTGATAGCATGCATGTAAAATAAAGTATTTAGAGGTAGCATGACCCCTTCAAAAAAATAAACTAGGCTTACTGCCAAATATAAGGTTTAGCAGACTTCATAATGAGAGCCCTACCATTTTAGCAGTGTTAGACCATTTATTCACTTTCACTTTAAGTCATATTTCTTTACGTGATGCAGAATTTACACATGCCTCCTCATTCAAATGTGTCATTAAGATGCAGGCTCTGTTACAGGGTTTGGAAATGATCTTCAGACATCTGTCTCTGAAACACTTAAGAAAGAAAGACCCTGGGCACTTCCCATCAGAATATGTCCCTAGTGCTCAGCATTAGCATGCGGAAGAGCTTAAAAGCAGAATTGTGTCATTGTGTGGGCAAGGTCAACTCTGTCAAGTTTATGGGAGCAATGGAACACGCATCCATCAATGCTAGGGAACAATTACCCTATTTTGCATTTTTGTAACTAACCAGGAAGCATACAGCACATTCTAGAAAAGAGGGAATTTTTATCTAAAAGCCTAAAATGCTAATACAGGGAGATTTCATTTGTATTTATTTCATAGTAAGTATCTTATTGGTCTGATCTAACTGGATGTGGAAAGGGGAGCAATAGAAAACAGGGAGCAGGATTTAACATTTACGGTAACCTTATTTCTAAAGTTATTTATAATATTAAATTTTAAAAATCACTTATGTATTATAGACACAAAGGAGTCTCTGAGTTTGTGTGCCTGAATTACTGATTATCAAAAATGTGGAGAAAGTTGACACATTTGCCTAAAGTAAATTCATGCTTAATCACCCTGAACCTGAATGTTATCTCTTGTATTAGTTTTCTATCACTGCTATAGTAAATGATCACAAATTGCAGCTTAAAGCAACACAGATTTATCACAGCTCTGTAGGTCCGGAGTCTGGGTGGATCTGCCTGGGGTCTTAGCTAAGGACTTCACATGTCAAATCATTCTTTCAGCTGAGTAGCTGGGATGGGCTTGTTCCTGGAGGCTCTGAGGTGGGAGGTGAGGTGGGGGGACTCTGCTTCTAAGCTTGCAATATTGTTTTCATAACAGGGAATATATGTTTGGTCTTTGTCCCATTTCTGTCACAAAGCTCCTAAAATCATTGGAATTTCCTCAGTAATAATGTATTTTTAAGCTAATAAGGTGGTGAAGAAAGCCCCTTGGTAACCTAAAGAACTAATTGCCAGGGACCCAACCTTGTGATTAGAGGATTGAAACTTTCATTTCCACCCCTGCACCTCTTTGGGGGGCGGGGGAAGTAGCCAGGCAGCTGAAGGGTGAAACATTCACCAATGGCCAATGCTTTCATTGATCACATCTGTATAATGAAGCCTCCATAAAAACTCAACACAACGAGTTCTGTTAAGAGAGCTTCTAGGTTGGTGAACACATGGAGATTTAGGGAGAGTCCCCTGAGAAGGGGACTGAAGACAGCTAAGAAAGGGCAAGGAAGAACCAAGCCCTTTCTCCACACCCTGACCTAGGCATCTCTTACATCGGGCTGTTCCTTAATAACGACCAGTGATCTAGTGAGTACAGTGACTCTCTGAGCTCTTGAGCCTCTCTTGAAAATTCACTGAACCCAAGGAGGAGGTTGTTGGAACCTACCGTCTATTGTCGTAGGTCAGAAGCACAGTGACAATCTGGATTTGCAATTGGCACATGGAGGTGGGGGTCGAGGGGGGAACAGTCTTGTGGGACTAAGTCCTTAATCAGTGGGATCTCACACTATCTGCAGGTAGATAGTTTCAGGATGGAGTTGAATTGTAGGACATCCAGTTGGTCCTTGAATAATAAAACCTATTTGGACCTTCGGCAGCATTCAGCTCCTTGCAATTACAGAACAAAGGTTCTTATTTCCCTGCTGGCTGTCAGCCAGATGCCTCTAAGCTCTGTAGACTGCTTACATTCATTCCCATGTGGGCCCCTCCATATTCAGTGCTGGTAATAGCACATCAAGTCCTTCTCAAGCTTCAAATCCCCCTGACTCTTGCCATCAGCTGCTTTTAAGGGCTCATATGATTAGATCAGGTCCATTCTGATCATCTCCCCATTTTAGGGTCAACTGTGCCATATAACATAATATAATTAATTTTGAAAGCAATACAGTATCTCTTTATATCCATAGAGATATCTAGTGTTTGTCTACCATCAGGGATAGACTCCTCATTGCTGGTTGGATAGTGAGTGTTTAAGCAATAAAATCCCATTTTATGGTCAGTTTCTTAGAATCATTGATGGTCTCAACAGTCTTAGAAGAGCTTCAGTGGAAACAGACTGAGAAGGGGACTGAAGACAGATTTTGTTGGAGAGTGTTCTCAAGAGCTACACCTATCAGGAACTAAGGAAAGTAGAAGCAGGCAAAAGACAAGCTTCAATGCAGAAGCAAACAAGGTCACAAGTGAAGCTAGAGTAAGTTATAAAGCAGAGGTGGCCTTTCAAGGCACGATGCATCCCCAACATTTAGTCCTGAGAGGCAATTGCTCACAGAAGTGAGAGATTCCCAATGAGATGTCAGCTAGTAGCCAGCAGGGGCTGATAAGGCAGAACACTATAATGTTTATACCTGGAGGCTCTGGAGGAAAAAATCTACTTTACAAAACATTACAGTATTTACTAACATTACTGTATTTACTAACACTACAGTATTTGCCAACACTACAGGATACTAACACTACCGTATCTACTAATACTATATTATCTACTAACACTGTAGTATTGATACCATTGAAATGAAGGTATCTTCAATTGTTCACTAGAAGGTTTTTAATTCTATTCAAAATTAGATAAAATATTATTGATTTTAAAATGTTTACTTTATATAAAAAAAGCAATGATGCATCACAATTGGTTGTCATCAGGATAGTCAAAGTACAAATAATAGGTATCACAATTTTTAAAACTTTTATTCTTTCTGATAAGAATCTGGGAATTTAAATATTCTTCTATTTAAACATTTTTTTAAATCACAAATATTTTGTTCCCTCTAATCCCACCTACTAAATTAAATAACTATCACTGTCTCTTTTTTTAACTTAATAAATCTTTATTGTTCATATTATTACAATTGTTTATCTTTTTTACCCCATAGCTCCACTCCAGCCAGTTCCCACCCCATCTTCTGCCCTTGCCCTTCCCCCACTGTCCTCATGCACAGGTGAATGATTTTTGTCCAGTTTCTTCTCGCACCCCCCACACGCCTTTTCCCCTGAGAATTGCTATCACTTTCTAACAGAGTTGGCAATGCTTGAGATCCAAGCTTTAGCTCTTCCTATTCGGTGTGACCCTGAAGAGGTCATCTAACTTCATCCTTTCTTTCTTATTTCCAAAATGAAAATACTGAGATAACCTTCAATGTTCTTTCTAAGCCAGAAAACAAGAAGCTGGATAATTGATTTATTCTTCTTATAAAAAAGTCCTCTCCCTTGCGCTTAAATTTCACAATCTGTTTTCTCCATTTGTCATCTCCACCACTTGAGCAGCCTTGACTCGAAATATAAGGCCACCCCCAGACAAGCTGTTCTGATCTGCCATGCGCCCACTCGCTACCCTACCACTGAGTGTGAGAGTGTGCGATTGTGTGTGTGGTATTTACATATCCTGGCAATAGAAAGTCACCAAATTCTTTCAATTGAAAGATTAAATAGCCATGGAGGATTTAGAAGCTCCAAAAGGAGAAAACTGTCAGTGAATACAAAGTTAATATAAATAATATTTTTGTGTTTGAAGAAAAGCTTACATGAAGTAGGCAAAAAGGTGTTTTCTAAAGTTTTTCATTATGGTCCTAAGAGCTTAATGCACCCCTGACTATGGCTCATTTGGGGGAACTCACTGGCTCCCCAGGGAAAGTCTTGCCCTGGAGCTACTGCCAAAGTTGGCCTGATCACACATGGCCTTACTTCCTTTCAGCTTGCTGCCCTTTCAGTCATTTGTTGCTTTCTTTATGATTAGCAACATACACTTATAAAGAAGAAATATCATCACCTAGAAACAGGTGCTTTAAAAATTCAGTGTGTTTTAAAATTTTTGATGCATTATTATATGCATTATCATTAGCTTTTGTCTCATCAAATATCTGACCTTTTTTTGAAATTCTTTTAATTTCGAATTATTTCTATTGTTTCAAGAAAAAAAAATAGTTCTGTGATAAAATCACATTGATGAATGCAATACCCAAGATATAGCTAGAATGTGAATGTATATACACTTGTATACCTGAGGGGACTTGATAGAGGTTAAGCCACATTATTATTTACTTCAGAGGCAGAATATCATAGTTTTTAAGGCACAGACTTAAGGCAAAGAATATTAGCTTCAAATTCTGGCTTTGCCAATTAGAGTATTCTGACTTTTGAAAAACTGCTTAACTTTATTAACTAATTTCCACATTGATGAGAAGAAAATGGGTATTTCTTCTAATTTTTATCATAATACTTACAAATTTTATGTTATAAATCCCAAGACTAAAAATATGCTCAGTATATATTTTTATCAGAGCAACAATCATAAGAAAGCCAAATACTGACTTAGCACTTGCCAGGTGACAATACTGTTCTAAGCACTTTACACACTGTACTACCTCTATTAATTCTCAAATTTCTATGATGCAAGTACACTTAGAAATAAGCCCCTTTTTTAAGTTAGGGAAGTGAAGAACAGAGATGTTAAGTAACTTGGCCAAGATCACAAAGCTAACAAGTGATAAAAGTCAGGATTTGGAAACAGTCTGCACCTTTAACCACTAGTCAAATTTTTAAAAACTGCTTAATGAATTTTATTAGCTTCATATTTGAATAAAGCTTCATATATGAAGCACAACTAATTTAAGATAAAAATATTACCTGGTAAACATGGTTTATGTTCATCAGTTTGATGACTAAATAAGATAGATATATAGATTTATTTGTGATTAGCTAATCAATTTTATCATCTGCTTTGAGAATGTTTAAGATAATGTGTTCTATATCTTAATCTAAAAGTGTTTTCATGCAATTAAATACTTCATATAGTTTTGTGAACAGTAGGCCTATATTATCATTAACTCTGCATTATTAAAGCCAATATTAATAAATGTAAAAAAATTATAACTTCAGAGTAATCAAGGCAAAAGGCCTGGACAGTATTGCTCAATGGTTGAGCGTTGATCTATGAACCAAGAAGTTACAGTTCAATTCCTGGTCAGGGTACATGCTTGGGTTGCTAGCTCAGTCTCCAGTGTGGGGTGTGCAGGAGGCAGCCAATCAATGATTCCTTCTCATTATTGATATTTCTATCTCTCCCTCTCCCTTCATCTCTGAAAGAGAGAGAGAGAGAGAGAGAGAGAGAGAGAGGCAGAGGACATCTATGAGTTTGGATAAAGGTCCAAGATTTACCACTTCCTTCTGATAGGAGCATATTGACTTTTCTTTAGGGGGAGCAACTTCCCCTTCTCTCTGAGCTCATGTAATTTACAGTAGTTGAGGTTGAGCCTATCCTTCTCCACATACAAGTGGGCCTGAGCCTGTGACCCACACAGGAGACAGGAGATTCGATCCTCTGCTCCTTATTATCGTAACCCTACTCAACTGACCCATTAATAGACCAAGGAAAGGGTGGGCCCAGGACCTAAACCAGCAGTGAGTTGCGATGCCATACATGTTGAAATTGTTGAGATGCATTTTTTTTCTATCTGCTTTTGCCAAACTGAAAAAATGTGAGCTGTAGCTTTGGGAGACCACTATTAGAGAAGAAATTAGAGGTTAAAAAAAATGGAAGAAAAACTGAATCCAGGCATTCTAGCATGCACATAATAAATATTTTTACATGAATATATGAGAAAATAAATAAAAATAGAAAATCCTGATCCCCAGGTTCTCTTCTTAGAACTGGGTAGTGTAATTTCAGGCAAGTCCAGAGGACTGGATATCAGGTGCATTGGTACCTAATATAAAGAAATTCTATTTTCACACTTGCAATGAAGCATATAGTGTTGTGAGCTTAGTTTGTTGTGTAGTAGGCACAAAATGGTATAATCCAATATCTCATAATTGTTATTTGGAGAGAAATTGTTTTATTTATTTATTGTCATTGAGACACATACTGATAAACATATTTTTTAAGATTAGCTTACCTTTAAGAAAATACTATTTCTTATACTTTATAATTATAAATATAATTAATATTATAACCCAAATCATAGTGTTGTGATGTTCCTACTATGACTACAGGTTTATAATGAGGAGCAAAAGAAAGATAATTTTGCTCATTTCCCAATAAAATGAAAGACAATAAAAATGAAACTAAAATCGTTCCAAATATTTTATTACTTTAGCCCATTTGACAATTTACTGCAGTTTTAGAGAAAGAGAAAAGAACACCTACAATCAAATAACATTTTCATATAACTATGTATATGTAGCACTGCAACAACTTTTATATTAAAGTAATATTTTAAATGAAACCTTGCTGTGTATGCAGGCTGTGGGAAAATATCAGTAGTAAATTAGAATGCACTTCTATTTCAAAGGAAAAAACATCACTCTTCCATCAATGACTTGCCTTACTTACTTACCCTATACACCTCTCACAGGTTAGTTGCTTAACCTACCAGCAGACTTCATCTCTGTCTGGAGCTTTTGGTCATTCCTGCCTATGATGAACAGGAAGAATTAAAATGGTGATTTGTTGAAGTTGTGTCTCCAATTCCAGATACAGTCTACCTTCTTAGATACAAACTTCCTCTTTGAATCATCAAGCACACCTCTTCCAGTCACTTGGCTCTACCTTACTGTCTGTTAACATTTCTCTGACTAATAAGCTACTAAATAACCTAGTTCCCTAAAGACCAGTTCCCTGCTTTTCTTTTGCTGATACATCCAAGTTTGAAGTCATAAACCATTATATCATCTGGGTCTTGCGCCCTACTGTTTAACTTCATTAATACTCATTGCCACCCTGCTAATTTGTTTCAGTGCTTTGCAGGAAGCAATTACTGTGCCAAATAGTAGGGGTAGAAATTAAAATAAAGGTAGATTGTTTCTGATCTCAAGAAACTATTTAATGGAGAATAAAAACATGGCAAAATGAGAGGTCAATTAGAAGCACTAAGAAGTGGCTGATATGCATTGTCTTCTATGCAAAGTCTATAACTTGATTCACAGAAGGCTCTAACTGTAGAACAGAATATTGTGAAGTCTAAGAATGCAGAGATGATGCAGAAGACAAAGCTGGAAAAAGAGAAAAGTAGGTGACATGGAAATGTTTCATATAAAATAGGAGTAAGTCATGACATAAAGTCTAAAGTTGATGAGTAAAGGATATCAAGGATCAAATACATTAAGCAGATCAACAAATTTAACCAAGAGAAGAACTAAAAATGTTAACTAGCAGAGAGAAAAAAACATGGCAGAAATTAGCTTAGGTTGAGTGGGAGTCCTCATATTTCATAGATGAAGGCAACAGATATTGTTGAAAGTTTATAAATCATGAAATAGAGACATAAGCATATTACTTATACTTAAGAAGAGAACCACTGGGAAAAATTCAACAGAAATGTTTAAAATGGAAACCCTTGAAAATTGGGATTTGGACTTGGATTTGGCAAAGGCAAAAAGATTTTTACTCTGTATTTAGTATCCTCCTTTACTACTTTTTATTATCCTATCTAATAAAAGAGTAATATGCAAATTAAGCATCAGTCTGCTACACGCACAAGCCATGCCCACCAGCAAATCAGGAGTGAGTATGCAAATTAACTCCAACCAAGATGGCTCCAGCCACAGAGCAAGCAGGAGGCAGGCTTGGGTTTCCCTGGTGATGGAGGAAGCTAAGTTTTCCACACACGCTTGGAAGGCCCAGGCCTCCACTCAAGGCTACAAAGTTTCAATTACCAAACATAAATAAATCCCAACAGAAATGGCTGCCACCATAGAGCAAACAAGAGGTTTGGCTCCACTCCAGTTTACAAAGTTTCAATTGTAGAAGATAAATAAATCCCAGATACCAGGATCTCTGCTTGGGTTGCCAGGGTGGCGTGGCTGGCCTGCAAACCACCACAGACCCCTTGTCCAGGCCACCCCATGCCCCAAGGGAACCCCTACCCTCATCTGAGACACCCTTCAGGGCAAACCAGCTGGCCCCCACCCATGTACTAGGTCTCTATCCTATCTAATAAAAGAGTAATATGCAGATTGACCATCACTCCAACACACAAGATGGCTGGCCCTATGTAGTCAAAGATCCTGCCTCTATGTGGACACAAGATGGCCACCACAAGATGGCCTACAAGGGAAGGTAGTTGTGGCAATCTGGCCAGCAGGGGAGGGCAATTAGGGTGACCAGGCCTGAAGGGGAGGGCAGTTAGGGGTGACCAGGCCCACAGGGGAGGGCAGTTAGGGGCAAACAAGCTGGCAGGGGAGCAGTTAGGCATCAATCAGGCTAGCAGGGAAGTGGTTAAGTGGTGATCAAGCTGGCAGGCAGAAACAGTTAGGGGCAATCAGGAAGGCAGGCAGGCAAGCAGTTGGAAGCCAGCAGTCCTGGATTTTGAGAGGACTTTAAGATCCCATTGGGCCTAAACAGGCAGTCGAACATCCGTCAAGGGGTCCCAAACTGTAGAGGGTGCAGGCTAGGCTGAGGGACACCCCTTCTCTCCCCATGTATAAATTTCGTGCACTGGGCCTCTAGTAAAGTTATATATTACTTCAAAAGTATAACATTAAATTGTTACATAGTAATTATGAAATTAAATTATGAAAATAATTTAAGAGTGCAACTCCCTGAATTTGAATCAATCTGCTTTAAGAAGTATATCCAAATTTCTAAATTTCTCATTATCAGGTTCTAGGTGCTGCAGTCCTGACCACTCTTCCCAAAGGGAGCCAGATCTTCCAAGAGCTCAAGAGTTCTGCTGCTGATTGGGGAGCCCCACCTTTTGAGGCTCCACATCCAAGGCTCATCATTCAGGAGTCTGGCTCACACCATCTATCACACACACCTCATGCTCATGGACACTGTGAGCCTTCAAATATTGAATCATCACGCTGTACACTTTAAACTAATATAAGGTTGTATGTCAATTATATCTCAATTAAAATGACTTCAGAAGTCAAATGAATGGCATATGTCTGTCACACATAGATCCTGCACTCATTCTCATTTTTCAAATGAAAATCTGAGTATTGAAGAAATTTACCCAGGTTCACACAGTTACTGATATATAGAGCAAGTGGTTCTCTTCTGCAGTATAAATCCAAGTTTATATTTTTAACCAGCATTTTATTCTCCCTGTGATCTTTGATTAATCACTTGGCAAGCAGTACCCAAACCCTTGAAGTTTCTCAAGTCACATTTATGGTGTCTTTAAAGTCTAGTTATTTTTTTAAATATATGTTTTATTGATTTCAGAAAGGAAGGAAAAGGGAGAGAGATAGAACCATTAATGATGAGAGAGAATAACCAATCAGCTGCCTCCTGCATGTCCCACACTGGGGATTAAGCCCACTGGAATCAAACCATGATCTCCTGGTTCATAGGTCAATGCTGGCTGGGCAGTCAACTTATTTTTATAATAACATTAAGGTATCATTTCCCTATGTCATTGCACTGACATTTGCACTGATGATGTAAAAGCAATGGCAGATAAAACTTATAGCACCTTCATCACAAATCAAAACAGAAAAAGCAATCTGAACTTAGTCATTATATTCTCCACTGCTGCAAATGCATAAGAAAATAAAGTTAAACTTCTGTATTCCCTCAATGAGGTAGTAAAGTTCTTAGTTTAATTAAATCTCTACACCTTAGTACACATAATTCTAATATTCTGTGTGAAGAAATAGGAACTATGCCTAAAGCTCTCTGAAGTGTGCTGATGATATACATGGTTGGCTCAAGGCAAAGCACTTGGACAACTGAGTTGTGAGCTGAAATGGCTGCTTTTTTCATGACACATGATTTTCCTTCAAAGAACAGAAGTTAAATTATGGTTATTTGTACTTGGGTATTTTCAAAGCAGCTATTTTCTGAAAAATTAATGAAATGAGCTGTCGCTTCAAGGAAAACGTATTTTTTGTTGCTTTATTATAACATTGAAGTTTTTAAGTGAAAATTAGTTTCTGAAAACTTGTATCCACCATATAAGCTTGAAGCTTCCAAATGCTTGCTTAAGGGACCACTCTGATGAGATATTTTGGTATTGTGTAATGAAATATGATATTTGGAATATTTATATATCTCAGTGAATCAATATTTTCAAAATGGTCATGATAGTACAAAATCACACATGGATAGATTGGTTCAAAGTACATGGCAAAACAACCAATTTTAATTTAAAAGGAAAACCAAAAGTTATTTTATGTGACTTTAGATTTCATATTGCAAATAAACTTCAGGAAGTGACCATCATGAAATTTTGATTCAAAACAAGAATACCAACAATCACCTAAAAAGGCTATGAAATATTCATCTTTTTTATAACTACATATTTATATAAAGTGAAATTTTACTAAACAGCAACAACAATATGTTATAGTAAGTTGAATGGCAGGGCATATGCGAAACTATCTTATGTTATGCCAGGTATCGAAGAGATTTGCAAAATGTAAAATAATGCCAGACTTCTTGTGTTTGTTTGAGTAAACTAGTTATTTTAGTATATTATTTATGCCAACACTATTGGGTTTATTATTTTAAATTATTTAATAAATAAAAAAGTTTTTGTTTTAATTTCTAACGTGGTAAATATAGATTGCATAGACCATATAAGAAAAGATGTTTTGGGTTCTCAATAATCTTTAAACATGTAAGTTTCCTGAGAACAAGATGTTTAAGAACTACTACCCTGAGCCATTGCCTTCCATATGAAGTATTCCCTTACTGTCTTCAAGGACATCTGCTTGATCTCTTCCTACCTCTTTGAATGGTTTCCTTCAAAATCCCTATCTACAGTTCAGATTGATATTTAATGAACATCTCAAGGTGAACATTCTCAAATTTGGAGTACTTGCTTTATTCTCACTAAATGATACCCTTCCTACCCCCCCACAAAGGTTTCTTATTTTGCTTTAATGACACCAATTATCCAGACAAGACAACTAAGTCATTTTCTATTCTATTTGTGTTCCCATATAATGTCACTAAATCCATTTTATTGATATTAACTTTCTCTTCTTCTGTCTTTCTATGCTGAAACTACCCCATTTCAGCTACTCATGATTTATTTTCTTAACATTTTATACTACAACAGGTTTTCATTCTTTTTTGTTTTAATTCCCTCCAGGCTGTTCACAATATTACAATTAAATTTAATTAAACTGTGGTTTCATCACTTACAAGATCTATAACCTTAGGTAAGTAACTTAGTCTCTGTGTGCTTCATTTTTATCATATATTAAATGTGGATGACAAGACACCTACCTACTTCATAGGATTTGTAGAAAGATTTTATATATATTCACTTGGAACAATACTGGCACTTAGAAATGCCTATGAGAGGGTTTCCTAATTTTTATTAAAACCATCATTATTAATATTTACTTTTTAAATAAAGAGCACTTATTTACACAAATATAGCAAAGTATTAAAAAATCAAGTTGGATTCACATATATTTTCACTATCTATATTTGACATAAGATTGGGATTGCGTCAATGAGTTATTTTGTGAAGTGGATTTTTATTCATCCCATCTAATAAACATTTCTTAAGCCCCCAACTTGCGCTAGATATTCCCCTAGACATTGAAAACATAAAGATTTATAAGAAAATTCCCACCACTAAGTTTTTCAATCTAGTAAGGGGGGATAAGAAGAAATTGGACAAGTTCTAACAAAAAGAAATCGGGACAAGTACAAACATGGGTATATAAAATGCAAAGGTAACACATGTATCAGGAGATGAAGCAAAGATTATATTTTTTCTTTTCCCTTAATACCTAAATTTAAAACAAAGACCTTGATCCTCATATTGCTAATTTAGTTTTTACAGTAAGGACCTAATCTTAAATGGAGTCAATATTTACCTAATATAGAAAAAATAATTTTACAGTCAAAATTTGGCATTACAAGAAGGTATTATAGCTTTGATAAAAGAAATCCACAGATAACACAAATGCTACTCTATCCATTGATTTCAATATTCTCCACAATCAGTGCTATTTACCTCAGTTCCCTACACTGCAAAAATCATAAAATTGAGTTTTATTATCTTGTATGCTATTTACACTGAATTGGAGGTGTCAATACCCATAAGGCAGACAAAAGAGAGGAAGTTAAAACATAAATGAAGTTGATAATTAAAACATTAAAAATTTAAAGGTCTTAGAGATAATTTAGTACAAATTTTAATGTTAGCAATGTAGGCACTGAGGTCCCAGATGGGCTTGGATCAATGTCATTCAGCTAGTTGGTTACAGAGCAAGAAGCATAACCCAGGTGTCTAAACAGCAATGCCCATTAATTTATCCTAAAGAAATTGACAGCTGTGCAACATTTCAGACACATAAGCTTTTCTCTCATTCTCTAATGCATTCCACAGTTCAAGGTCAGTAATTAAAGGAAAGCTTTTCCACCAATTCATCCACTCCTTCAGAAAAGAACATAAAAGACTGGTAGTGGGGGAAGAATGGTAAAAACCCAAGGGGTTAAGAATTGGTTGTATAATATGTGGAGGACTAACAAGCTCAGATTTTAAATTAGGCTAAGTCACCAGAAATGGTATAATATTTTAAAGAAAGGACTATGGGATGGGATTGCTTCAAATAATGGATTTATCTTCAGAACTGATATATAACCTAATTTTCATTAAAATAAATACACAGATTAATAGTGAAAAATGTTTGATGCCGAGGAAGATCATTGTAGAACATTATGTAAATACTAGTATCTACAAGTTAGTAGATTTTTCTCTTATCTCCAAATGTACAAATGTTAATTTTCAAGCAAGCAAAAGAATGTGTTTCTGATGCTCACATTCAAAAAGCTACTCTTAAAACACACACACACACACACACACACACACACACACACACACACACTATAAAACCTAATATATTTTGTTTAACCTCATAAAAATATATGTTATGCTAAGTGAAATAAGCCAGTTGGAGAAAGAGAAATATCATATGATCTCACTCATTTGTGTACTATAATGAATAACATAAATTGATGAACAAAATAGATCCAGAGATGTAGAAGCATCAAACAGACCATCCAAACTCAGAGGGAAAGTAGGGGAGGGTGTAAGGGGGCAACCAAAAGACTTGTATGCATGCATATGAGCGTAACCAATGGACAGGCGGGAAGAGGTCAGTGGCAGAAAAAGAAGAGATATGTAATACTTTCAATAATAAAGAATTAAATATATATATATATGAGTTGAATAATTATTTTACCATTTTCTTGCTTATTATTGTGTTACTTCACATTTACATTTTACAAAATTTAAAAATTAGTAGGGATTTATAAGATCCTATGTATTTGAAAGTCCTATGTAGTTGTAGGGATAATGAAATACCACCCAGGTTCTTCAGTCAAAGGCACTCCCCTAAATCTACCTTTATGATGGCTATATTCTTTTCTCTTTAATATATTTTTATTGACTTCAGATAGAAAGGGAGAGGAAGAGAGAGATAGGAGCATCAATGATGAAAGAGAATCATTGACTGTCTGCCTCCTGCAAGCCCCTGTAACCTGGGCATGCAACAGAGCATGTACCCTGACCTCCTGGTTCATAGGTCGATGCTCAACCACTGAGCCACGCCAGCCAGGCACAATGACTACCTTCTTCATAAAAATTTCATATGACTCCTTTTTATTTTATACTAGTTAGTTGCTGAGTAATTCTTTATTAAATTTGCATTTTTTATGCTACACATAGAATTGAGCTCTTTTAAAAGTTACTAGCAACCAATAAAAGTGATCAAGAATAAAGACAAAGTTGGGCTTATCCAGGAATTTAAGATAAGTTTTGCTTCCTAAACAATTCAAAACAGTAACTATATTAAAGAGAAAAAAACATGATTAGCTGATAAATGCACATGCTCTCCAATTATATTTAATAACAATTTATGTACCACTTTTACAAGTCATATTACAATTTAGAAATATGAAGAACTATTTCATCTAACATGGTAAACTATGTTTAATTTCTCAGTAAATCTAACAATAGATTACTTTGCTCTCAAGAAGATACTTGGTCTCTATTCTTATCTGCCTACATCACTTATAAAACATATTAAGCTTTCAGAAGCAATGGTTACCAGCAAGGACTTATCAATGAATTACATTCCAGATTTTTATATACCTCAAAATTCTTACCATGATATTATTCTTCCATTTAACCAAATGATTCAAAGTATATGCTATCACTTGATTTTCTTTCCAGCTTGATTAATTCCTTTAAGCTGTCAAAATTATATGTAAAATTCCTGGATTCTGTGGAAGAGAAGTACCCTAATGTTTATTAAAAATCACGTAAATTTAAGAGGAAAGATGTGTTTTTGGCTTCTGTTGTTTTATCCTTTTGTTAAGAAGAGAAAAACTTTCTTTTTGAGGTTGGATATAAAACAATAGAGAACATCCAAAATTTTGATAATGAGCATTAATATTTTTACTTACACTAATCTAATTGCTCATTCGCTGCTTACCACAAATCCATTTTTCAGATGAGGTAACTAGATCCCAAAGAAGTAATGTGTCCAAATGTTAGCTCCTCAGTGGTAGAACCAGGACTTGAATCCATTCTGTCTAGAAGTGATTATGTTCTCATTCAATTTATCATCCACAGATCAATAACTTAAGTAAGGCTTAGGAAGCCAGAGCTAATGAATACATAAAGAAGAAGCATAATTGGCCCTAGCCAGTTTTGTTAAGGGGATAGAGTGTTGTCCTGCAGACCAAATGGTCCATGGTTCGATTCTCACCAGGGACATTTACCTTGGTTGCAGGCTTCTCTCCAGCCCAGGACCAGATCAGGGTGCCTGCAGGAGGTAACTTATAGATGTATTTCTCTCACATTGATATTTCTCTCTGTTTTCCCTGACTCTTCTACTCTCTCTAAAAATCAATGGGGAAAAAATATCCTTATGTGAAGATTACACAAAAAGAAAAAAGAAGGAAAATTGTGTAAAATAAGACAGGAAAATTGTTCTTAACAGTGGCTAATTTACAGCTGAAAATCAGACTCATGGATGCAAACACTGAGGATCCTGGACCAGTAGGTTTTGAGTAGAAACTGACATTTCTATTTAAAAGAAGACCCATACGTGATTCTGATCCATAGGCAGGGCGAGAATAAAAAACTTAGGAAGGGAAATGGAGAAGGAATAAATGTCTATTGCCACACAACTTCTAAATGTTTAGACAGGATTCAAATAAAAATTTTACTTTAAAATTTATATTTTTCCAACTAGACCATTGTTTCATGAAGGTTGTGTTTTTAGAGCCCTTGAGATCATTTTAGCAGAGGGAAGCAGTGTAGGTTAAAAAGATGCAGGCAAGGACTGCTTAGAGGATCCATCCACTATCTTCTTATATTTCAATCATGGTATCTCTGCCATTGTATATCAGGGATTTGGTGTAAAAAGGAAGTCCAATGACTAAAATGAGTGTAAAAGATACTGAGCTAAACCAAACAACCCAAGTAGGAGTAATGATAGCAGATAGAGGTGGTCAGTAGATATTAGCACTATAACTATATATGAAGACTATTTTACCGACCTAAGGAAGTCATGAAAAATTGAAAAAAATTACAAATCCTATCAACTATGAGAGTAATGGAAACATTGGATAGATTCTTTCTAATGAAACAATGCTATTGATACTCTTTCTCTTTATCAAATAAATCGTATTTGTCACATTAATTAACATTTGTTTACTACATGTTTACATGTTAAAATGAGAATTTGACTAACCTGTCATTGTTCATCACACTTTTTGCGGAAACCTTAGTACCAAAGTTTCCCAAGTGGCACCCAGATAAAAATGGGTTTCCCTGCTATGTTGAATTTGCAAGGGACCTTGTGATCGATTACCTAAAAAAAGACACCTTGTGAGTGATGACAGGCATGAAACATGACTGCCCCAGGCATGCAGGAATGTATGGTTATACAATGGATTTGGCCTTTAGGAAGTTGAAAAACGTCCATCTGAATACTTTCATTTGAATCAGGCCCTCCAGGTCACTAAAGTTCTTACCACTGCTAGTGTTCACCCCTTTGTCACCTATCTAATCCCTGTATTATACAATGGAAAAATACAAATATAAAATCTTTTTTTTGAGTTGTATGTATATGTGTGTGTATAATTTTTATTCTATTCACACATTATGGAAAATCTCTCCTTTGCCTCTCATTACAAGGGTTTCCACATTTTCTCCCAGCACTCTGATTCAAAATATATTTTTGGCCCCCAAAGAAGCAGAATTATAACTGACCATACATCAATGCAGTTACATTATGATTCCCATTACTCTTTTTTACTGGGCATAATAAAAACCAATAATATACCTATAACTAGTGAACAATGAAAATCATATACCAGTAGATTTTGTAATACTTAGCCAAGTTTCTTCCATCTGACCTAAATTATACATTCTAAATGAAGTCTCATTACATGCTTGGTTTGATGGATATCTTCATCATAAAATGGGCTAATATTAAGCAAAATCTTCAGTTTAGAACACTAGTGCTACACAGAACTGTTCAGATTGCTATAGTACCAAAACCAATTTTTTATATATATTTTGAATTACTTCAACATAAACATAAAGTCTCAAATAAGAGGATGAGAATGATTATGGAAATCAGAACTCATTGTGATTTCAGGGTTTTTATGGATTATTATTTTTAAATAGGAGAGAAGAACTTGTGTTTTGTTTTTGCAATGCTGAGATAAATTACCCAGGACCTTATGTAAACTGAAAGCTTGTATTGACCTGTTAAAATGGGAATGCTTGTAACCATGGCAACGGAAGACAAGTAAAATAGATTTTTGCTGCAGTTATAAATAAGGTGGAAAAACCAGTGGACTTTTTCTCCCTCAATTCCTCAATTTTTGATCAACACAATACAGCAGATAAAAACCGTCATTTTCCTGTTTATGTTTTTGTTCCAGTCATAGCATTCATATGACGTTTTGGGTGAAAATCTTTCAAAGACCGACTGTGATACCAGGTGGGGAGGAAGGGAAGTTAGGGTGTGGAGACTGGGGAAATGAGGAAGAGTGAGAATGATGGAGAAGAGTTTAGAGTGGTGCATTCTAGAATTCCACTGAAGCCGAGGCAAGATGAAAAGATTTATCAAGCTGTTTCAAATTGCTATGCCATATCTCTCTTTGAGCTAGAATAGAATGGGTATTAAGTCCAGTGCATTTGTAACTCGGTGTATTTTTACTATGTTCTAAAATCTATCATAAATGAATATGGCATATAAAGCTTCAAAAATGAAATTATACAGGTTTAATTGCCATTGTGGTTAATTCAGAATTTTAAGCAAATGTTTTTTTAAAAAATTGGAACCTCTTTCACCCAACACTTGGTGGCACTACTACTACACAAGGTAAGTCCCTGCAAAAGAGTCCCAAATTTTCTCTCAGGCTTTGAAAACACCTTGTCTGCCACTGTACAGTATAAACCCTCCAGCTATGATGACATGAATAAGAAAGCCAAGACGCTGATAATGTTCCTCTGGTGCTCTCATGGCAGTACTGCTATGGCACTTGAAAAGAATCTACAATAATAAAAGCATAATATGCTAATTAGACCAGACAGCCAAAGGACCTTCTGGACGTCCTTCCAGATGTCCTTCTAGATGACCTTCCAGATGAAGCCACAGCTGCGAGGGCCAAGCCCCCTTGCCTGAATTTCACACATCAGGCCTTTTATCCATAATAAATAAAAGCCGAACGGCTGAACAGCAGAATGAATGTCTGGATAGAACAACCATGACACACACTGGCGCAAGACCAGCCAAGAGTGGGGGGCAGTGCGATTGGTCAGAGGGAGGGCCCCACCATCGCTCCATGATCACGCTACCAAGGGAGGCCCAGGCTACCTCTGCAGGGTGATCAATGGGGTCGGGGGATTCCGTGATCTATCGCCCCAAAGAGGGAAGCCCAGGCCACTGACTGGTGGGCTGCAGTGGGTGGGCGGGACCTCCCTCTGTGGGGCAATGGATCTGGGGACCCTGCCATTGATCACCTCACAGAGGGAGGCCCAGGCCACCAGACAGTGACACTGAGTGGGTGGGCAGGGCTGGCCAGCAATCGCCCCACAGAGTGAGGCCCAGGCCAGCCAAGCAATTGCTCCCCACACCTGTTGCCCACAGAGGGAGGTGACCAGAGGCAGGGGTAGGGGAAGTGTGGAGAGGCAGCACTGCACAGATGGCCAGCAGTAGCAGCAGCAGGGGCAGGGCCAGCTGTTACAGCAGCAGAAGGAAAACCCTGCCAGGCCCTGCCAGGCCTACGGACCCCACCTGTGCACTGCAGAGTCCAACTGGCTGGATCTGGCCCATTGGCTCCCCCAACCTCCCACAGCCCCTCTCCCTGGGTGGCCCCTCCCCCAATTGTTCCTCCCCCTAACTCTCAATCCTGACAGGAGGGACAAGGGGCCTGATTCCTCACAGAATCAGCCATTGGCTAGCTTTCTGCCAGCATCCTGACAGCCCCAAATCCTGTTCACCTAAACCCCAGATCCTGACAGGAGGGAGGAGGGAGACGGATTCCTCATGGTCCCTCCACCCCCGCCGGCATTGGCAACGCAATGTGTCTGAAAACCAACTATTTCCTCTAATTAATTCCCTTTCAATGTGCATGAATCCATGCACTGGGCCACTAGTAATAATAATAATTTGTTACAAGCACTAATTTTAATCACCCTATTTTCATAGGGATGAAAAGTGGAGGAAAGGAACTTGTGTAAAATAGCAATTGGGTTGATGCTTTAGAATCTCCACTGTATAATGGGGGCATCTGAGATTATGGAAGTCTGTTGGCTAACATGTAGCCACCAGCCATACTTGAATGTTAGTTAGAACAATAGCAAAACTGACATTTCAAAAACTGTATTAAATGCAACCTAAATTTTAATCATCATAACTCCCATATTGGACCACACATGGACCTTGATATGCATGGAACTAAGCTGCTAGCTCAAGAAAATTGACTCAAGAAAGAGGGCAGGAAGAGATGCAAAGTATGATTTTTCAAAAAGTGATGAGAGTACGCGCTCCTCAATCAGTGGGGGAAAATCAAACAAAATTAAACGCATCACTTTCTGATACAATAAAATTAGCTCATTATCCTTTCCCTTCCCGGGAGTGATGTTTTTTCCTCACGGTTGTATATGAACTGATTAGATTTTCCTTCTAAAATTTCTTCTTTACAGAGATTTTTTTTAACCAGTATAAATAGTTAAGGGAGAAGAAACATTTAGTGACAGTCACTTTGAACTCTGCAGCTCTACAGATGGTCCCAGGAAGCTCTGTATCACTCAACCCATCCCCAGTGACCTGGACTGATGGGCAGAGTGAGGCTTTCCTAATTAGTTCCCTCTTATCCCGCTGAAAGCTCAATAATTGGAAGAGATAGATGTTTCAGAATCAGTTGCAGCAATGAGAGAAATGATTCAAAAATGCACGTTGTCTCCAGAAAGGAGGGCATATTTGGGAAGAGAATAAGAAAAATGATGCTCAGTGCTGCCATTAGTTAGCACTAGATGGAACCGTCCTTAGTCCTAGTGCTAATTTTTCCCTTTACTTCCTTAGGGGCTTATTCATGTTTCATTAAATTGGATTCTGTCTTTCTTAATGGGAGTTGGGCTGTCAGAGGAAGGGGCTAGTCTTTCAGTTTTCATTTGTTTTGGAAGCTCTGGCCCCTAACCCTATCCCTCTATGGTGATTCTTTTTCTATTGGCAGAGAAAGTGAAGGGATTAGGGGAGCTGAGATGTCACCAATGGGAATTCCTCTCCTATAAAAGCAATGTGCCAATAAGAACCTCCTAATAGTGACAATGCAATTACTCTCCTGACAGTTATGGAAGTACAGGGATTACTGCCAGAATCTAGCAGGAAATCCATTCAGGATTCTAAATTTGAGCAACTGTATTGCTATGATAAGAAATACTGTGGCATATCAAGATTGACTTTATAGGTGACTGGTTATTTTAAAAATTTTTATTCTGCAGCTCTAATACTTGCATTTATAACGAAAACTTTCTGAAAAGATGATTGTCACTCATCTGTTTCCTGTTGACTTCAGCTGGCCAAAATCTGTACTCTATTCCTACGGACCATATGCCAAGGCTACTCCCCCACTTTCATCACATACAATTTTCTTTTTACTCTTCCACTTCCCTATAAACAATATGCTTATTATTATGTTTATTATAATCCATTTCTGGTTCAAAATTGGTACAGAATGGACTTGATAATTACATCTTCATATTTATGTCTCACATTCTCATTGATATGTTCATTGATCATTTTTCTCTTTCTTATTTCTGTAATCATATAGCTCCAAGAATCATCAATCTTTAGACCATACATGGATTTATATACACATTGGATAAACACTTCTTAACCTAGGGTCAATTAACCTTATGAAAATTAAAGAAAAAATTTTGTTTGTGTGAGAGTAATTGTCAGGGCTTATTTAACTGAAACCATGCCAGCCACTTGAATGGGGAAAATTAATGTAAGGTACTGTTAGCTAAGTATAAAGAGTAAAAAGAAAATGCTAAGGTAGGTATCTATCATGGAGGTAGCGATTATAATAGACATTATTCAAGCAGAGTATGGGAAGTGAACTGAAGCTAAGAGTCTATAGATTAGTAATTGAGTATGTGGCAATTTAAATAAAGGGAATAAATAATTTTATTAGCTTCTTAAAGGAGTATGTGACTTTTAAATGATTAAGAATCATTGAGGAAATCAGAAACATCAATCAGAAAGGATATATACACTTCTATGTTTACAGAAGCATGATATACAATAGCTAAGATCTGGAAACAGCCTAAATGCCCATCAGCAGATGAGTGGATTAAAAAACTGTGATACATCTACACAATGGAATACTATGCTGCTATAAAAAGAGGGAACATCTTATAACAGCTTGCATGGAGCTAGAGAGCATTATGCTAAACAAAATAAGGCAGTCAGAAAAAAGATAAATTCACATAATCTCACACATTTGTGGAATATAATGAACAACATAAACTGATGGAAAAAAATAGATACAGAGATACAGAAGCATTGAACAGACCATCCAACCTCAGAGGGAAGGTAGGGGTGGAGGGTAAGCGATCAACCAAAGGACTTTATATATGCATATAAACATAACCTATGGACACAGACAGTAGAGGGGGTGAGAGCATGTGCTGGAGATGGAAATGGCTAGGGAGAGGTAAATGAGGAGGAAAGGAGACATATGTAATACTTTGAACAATAAGAATTTTTTTAAAACAATAGGAGACATGGTGCCAGGGAAGAGTATTTTCTAGAAGGTTACTGAAAACCAAAAGTGATAGAAGGTAATATATGGGTTATGAACACTAGGCAGGCCAAAGGTTCTTCGTTAACCTAAAATGCATTTGATGATCAGTAGTCCTATCTACCTACAACCTATATATGAGCAGCAAGATGCATGTCACTCACTGCCTAGACCCTACCACAAGAAGAATGATTATGAGAGTAAATTTAAATATGGCTTCACAAAAGCAGGTGAATGAATTAGAGGTATTATTACCTTTATTTCAATGCTTAAAGCAAGGATTACAACATCTACCTTCACTTTCAGTAAACAGCTTGGAGACCTATCAGTGTGCCTAGCATTTAATGAATATTTAATAAATTGTTGAATTAAATGAACAAAGCAGTTTATGGACCAAACACTGTGAAGTGCTATAGGATGTACAGAGGAGTAGCTTTAAGAACTAATCAGCAAACAAGGTGAGAGATATCACTGAGTTAGTCAAAAGTGAGATTCATCATGAACTAAAATAGATTTAAAAAAAAAGAATCATTGAGTAGTCTCCCATCCTTTGTGGTTCAGTGGTTGAGTGTTGATTATGAACCAGGAGGTCATGGTTCCATTCCCAGTTAGGGCACATGCCTGGGATTGCAGGCTTTATCACAGTAGGGGGCATACAGGGGGCAGCCAATCAATGATTCTCGTCATTAATGTTTCTATCTCCTTCTCACTCAATATATTAAAAAAATTATAATCATTGAGTAGTCAATAAAAACAAAAGGATCTCGTGACAGCAGTAATAGCCTGGTGACATTTTTGTTATTTTATACCAGTAGTTATAATCTCACTAAGAAGAATCCGTCTTCATGCAAATCTCAAGACATTATTAATGCTCACAACATTTTAGTTTTAGAATGTTATAAACAAACAAACATTGTTTACAACCTAATTGATTTCTATGTCCACAAGAAGGTTTACAAATTTCTCAGAAGTCTAATCATTATTTTAATTAATAGCAAAGTCTACAACTTGTATTTTGTGTTTAAGCATTATTATTGCATTTGATAAACTACAAGTATATTGAACATGTAAGCCACTTAAAAACTTGATTTATTAGAATGAATTTTAAAACAGTAATTAACTAATACTCTGTTTTTTTCTACCTAATAGTGCCCAAAACAGTCCTTTTGGAATGTTTGTTGTTACTCATGTATACACAAATACTACTTGGATATGTTGGAAACTAAACAGCTGGTATTAGAAAAAAAGAGAAAATCAAAAAAAGAGTCAAGGTTGGGCGCATTCATTTGTTTGCATCATGAAGACCATAAATCATATTGAATTCCTAGGTAGTGTGGAGCTCTTGAACTTGATAGCTACATGGGTCCAATAAATTGTGTGTAGGCAGTTTGTAGTTGACATTCAAATGAAACCAATATGATATTTTAAAGTGCTAAACAAATCTTTCTAGAAATAGGTATCATATGGGTAAATTGGAAGTGCTGTTTTATTTTGGAGTGATCCCATAATTTGAGAAATAAGGAAGTTGTGGAGAGTCCTGGGAATAGGGTTTTTGTTAAGGAAAGAACTGGCAAGAGTTAGAAAGTCTATTTAGACTTGAGAAAATGTATGCCTCATAATAACATGTCTCTAGTTCCAAGGTAGGAACTGTAGAAGGAAGAGAAAATGCTGTCACATGGGTCAAAATAATTCAGGGCAGATTAAAATGAATGACTATGTCTTGGCTTATACCCAGATGCCCAGGATACTGTATTGTCATAGCAAGGTTAACCTATTCACCATTGGTAAAGAGAGCTTCCAATAAATCACTGGGCTTGGCTTAATAATTAGATTGAGCCTACAGGTGACATTGAACAGAATTAAAAGGGCCTCATGGTCATAACCTCAGGTCATTAGAAAAACAATAGCTAGAGTGATAGATAGATCTGAATGCAAAATGGAGCAGCAACTCATTAACTGAATTGAGATGTAAAACACCAATTACTTATCAGCCACTTAAAAATTACAATTAGGATATTACTTAGGTTTGCTGCATTCAGTAAACTTCTTTGAGAACATTTCTCTAGCTCACAGGCAGAGTAATTCCCCACGGACATCTTTTCATGTATTATGTTACAAGATTATGAAAAGCCCCCAGGTAGGGCATATGTTTCCTTCACCTTGGAATCCTCATTACCTGGCTCTAAGCCTGGCATGCAGCAGGCATCCATACAGTTGAGTGGATTTGTTGAATTTCAATATGTTTTCAAAATAGATTCAATTGAATCAAATGAAAATGCCCACTTGGTCTCAGTGATTTATTGTCACTCTTAGACGATAGACCTAATCCATTAAATTCTAAATATCAAGGCTGGAAAGAACATGAAGTCATCTATTTTACTAGCCTTTAAAATACTGAATCACATTTCTTCATCTACCTGTATATGTACATACAGTTACAAATAAACACTAAATATATCTGTACACATATAAATTATACACATATATGTATATATTATTTTAATTTGCATTTTGTTGAGTGGTATTTTTTTCTAAGGTTCAATAAATTGTTTTCTTCATTGTTTAACACAGAAGGGTTGTGCTCAAATTTGTGTTCAATAAATAATAAAAAGCTAAAAGAAGCATAAGTACTTATTAGGTTTAAGTGTAAATATTATAAATACCTAACTGCTTTTAAAGAAAGGGCAATGGTTAATGCATAATATTTTTTTAATTTTTTTATTAATGTGTTACATGTATACATATCTTCCCATTGCCCCCCCGCCCTCCCCGCTCCCAGGCATACCCTAAATCCCCAGTGTCTTGTGTTCATTGGTTACGCTTATATGCATGCATACAAGTCCTTTGGTTGATCTCTTATCTTCTATACCTCTCCTTAACCTTCCGGCTGTAATTTGACAGTCTTTTTGATGCTTTACTGCCTCTGTATCTATCCTTTTGTTCATCAGTTTATAATGTTCTTTATTATCCACAAATGAGTGAGATCATGTGGTGTTTCTCCTTCATTGACTAGCTTATTTCACTTAGCATAAGGCTCTCCAGTTCCATCCAGGTTGCTGCAAATTGTAAGAATTCCTTCTTTATCGACCTATTATACAATACTAGAAGCCTGGTGCATGAAATTCATGCATGGGGGCATGTGTCCCTCAGCCCAGCCTGTACCCTTTCCAATATGGAACCTTTGAGGAATGTCTGACTGCCCATTTAAACCAGATCCTACAATCCAGGACTGCTGGCTCCCAACTGGTTGCCTGCCTGCCTTCCTGATTGCCCCTAACCACTTCTGCCTGCCAGTCTGATCACCCCCTAACCACTCCCCTGACAGCCTGATTCATGCCTAATTGCTTTCCTGCCAGCCCAGTCACCCCCAACTTCCCTCCTCTGCAGGCCTGGTCCCCCTCAGCTGCCCTCCCCTACAGGCTTGATTGTCCCCAAATGCCCTCCTTTGCAAGCCTGGTCCCTTCCATGCCCTCCCCTGTTGGCCATCTTGTGTCCACATGGGGGTAGGATCTTTGATCACTTGAAGGCAGCCATCTTGTGTGTTGGAGTGATGGTTGGTTTGCATATTATTTTTTTATTAGATAGGATAGAGGTCTGGTGCATGGGTGGGAGCCAGTTGGTTTGCCCTGAAGGGTGTCCAGGATCAGAGTAGGAGTTTCCTTGGGGCATGGGGCAGCCTGGGTGAGGGGCCTGTGGTGGTTTGCAGGGTGGCCACACCCCCCGTGACCCAAGTGAAGGCCCTGGGATCTAGGATTTATTTGTCTTCTATAATTGAAACTTTGTGGCCTCAAGAAGCATAAGTACTTACTAGGCTTAAATGTAAATATTATAAATACCTAACTTCTTTTAAAGAAAGGGCAATGGTTAATGCATAATATTTTATTACATTATCAACCTATTATACAATATATCTCTTAATACTTTATACTCATTTGTAAATACTGTTGACAATAGTATTATTGTGGATTCAGTAAAGAAATGAGTTAATCTGATAGAAAAAAATTACTAATAAAAATGATACTTCAAAAGTAAAATGCCAAAACACTAAAAACAAAAATAAAAATTAGGTAAATATAGTAATAAGTTTGGCATTTACTTAAATTTTTTAAAAAGAAGAATTGGAAATGTATACTGCAAATCGATTATTCTTTTTTAAAATGCTATCTCAAACAATCTATATTATAAGCCATTGCCTGAACAGTAAATATTCATTCATTCAAGAACTATTGATTGACCCATCTACTAAACTCTTTGACATTCAAATAGGACCAATATAATGCTAATGGAATGTTAAACAGACTTTTCTAGAAATAGAGATGTTCAGGTTAAGTTGGAAGTGCTATTATTTTGGAATGATCCAATAATTTAGGAAGAAGACAGATGCTGAGAGTTCTGAGAATAGGAAGAAAGAAAATAGCTGGCAGGAATTAGAGAGTCTATTCGGACTCAAGAAAATGGATGCCTCATAAGAGTATTGTCCCTTCCTCTTCCAATACTATTCAGTGTCACCTGCAGGCTCAATCTAATTCATGACCAAAGTCCACTGGTATATTGCAAGCCCTTTTTTTTTTTGCCAGTGATGCATGGGTTTACCTTGCTGTGCCACAATCCATATCAAGCTTTAAAAAAAAAGGTGGTAAGGAAGATTAATGAGGTTCCTAAACTTATTTAACTTACATTTCAGGTTCTGCTCTCATAATTATAACTCACATACTTTTATCACCAAAATATCTTTATGCAAAATATCCAATTTCTATATTCTTATCTTTGTACCTCACTTGTTCTTATAACAATAGAGGCTCAATGCATGAAAAACATACAAGGGACTCAGCCCCCTGCTGTGTCATTTGGGGGAAGGTCTTCCAGTCTAATTAGTATATTACACTTTTAATAGTATAGATACCAGTGATTTTTATCTCATCAAGATACCCAATTCATCAATTTCTTACTATCAATAAACTCTTTTTTTAATATATTTTATTGATTTTTTACAGAGAGGAAGGGAGAGGGATAGAAAGTCAGAAACATCAATGAGAGAGGGACATCGATCTGCCGCCTCCTGCACGCCCCACACTGGAGATGTGCCCGCAAGCAAGGTATATGCCCCTGACCGGAATCGAACCTGGGACCTTTCAGTCCGCAGGCCAACACTCTATCCACTGAGCCAAACCGGTCTCGGCCAATTTCTTACTATCAATAAACTCATCTTATTTCCATGTCTCTCTTTGCCAGAATTATACTTCGTGATCAATTATTATAATTGCTACTTAATTCCCTTAGCTCCTTTTTTGTTTTATATCCTGGGTGGGGGGAGGGGGGCTAGAGCACAATCCTAAATGAGACCAAATACCATTCTTTCCTTTACTGCAGGAGAATATTTCAAAGAAATGTTAAAGAATATTTCAAAGAAAATCATATAGCTAGCTGAGCAGTTTCAATTTAAATGCTTGATCAAACACATCAAAAATGTTTCAACAATCCCTAGAAATGCTTTGTTGTTTCTTTTGTAGTGTCTCTTCCTTATTCTCCTTAAAAATTCATCTTGTTCCTCTTTCCCTTATTCTAACATCTCATTTATTCTCATTTATCAGCAAGCTCTATTAATTCTTTCTAAAAATATATCTGGACTCTCTCCACTTTTTCATAGCTCCACTGTCATCTTGTACTCACAATTTTGCATTTCCTGGGTCCTGGAATAGCCTCCTTATTAGTGGTTATGCTTCCGTTCTCACTCCCTTTCTAATCCATTTTCCTCCCAATATCAAAGTGATGCTTTGAATGTATGCTGGATATTCTAATATTTAAAAGATTCCTTTAGCTTATTTGTCCCCTAGGGTAAAATGAAAACTGTTTGTAAGGCATTGCTTAAATAGGGCCAGCTCACATTTCCACCTGTCTGGTGATATTATCCACCAGCTCATTTCACTCTGGATGCACTGACTTTTTATTAGCATTATATCAATGATCGATTATTTTCCAATGCAGGACTTCCACTTAAATCTCCTAACCCTCTCTCCTCCTTCAGGTCTCAGTTTAGATGTTACTACTTTAGAGAAAACCTGACTAATGAATCAGCAGGTGTTGCTAGACATCTATGCAATGATCTATTTGGAGTGATTGGTTCCACAATCTAAACAGGAAACAGTTTGCTTAACCAAGATTCTTTCTTTTTTCAGCATATTTCTCAATTGTTTGCCTTAAGATTCAACTATGTTTCCTGGTAGAAACTATATATCACCTCTATCAGGGCATCTTTTGGTAATATAATAATTTGAAACCCCATTGTCAACATTAACACTGGCAGGATTCAGATATAAGGCACTTCAAGGTGTGATTATGTAATAGAAACCTGGATCATATAGATGACTGGTTTTCAATTCAACGCATAGAATTTGCAGACCTCTCAAAATATATGCCAATATTTTGCATTGTTAGCTACCTGGTGAAAGAATGGGAGAATAGCATGTAGCCAATAAGCTTTTGCCAAATCATGGCAGATAAGATCTGTATCAACATTTGGATCTTACATCATTAAGAATAATTAATGTTCTCTGATATACACTAACCCAAAAGCCATTATTTGGGAAATAAATAAAATGCTACATTCTCTCACAGGATTTCAAATCTGAGGAGGTGTTATCAAGGTGAGAGAATACCCTTGCTAATATAAAGCATAATTTCAACATACCAGATTTTTTAAAAGCAAGTGAGAACCATAGTGAGAAAAGATGTTTATTTGAGTGAGGTTTTGTTCTATCTTTTAATTTCTGGTCAGTAACCTCAAAAGCTAGTGTCAGATTATGAGAACAATGAATGCTCCAGAAGGAAAACAGTGCTTGTCATTAAAGTATTTAATTCAGTCCTAAAGGAAGAATCTAGGATCTAGTGATTTGCTAATTTTGACAGACTATTCAAGGCATGTCAATAACAACTCATGGCATGAAGGGATGGGGGTGCGAAGAGAAAGTGATGATGTCATAGAAACAGCAGACAAGCTGTCTTTTCCAATGTTCCTGGCAAGGAAACAGTCCATTTGATTTAATGTTTTAGAGAAACTGTCCAGAAAAACAGAAGGATATGAAACTTGACGGAGCTTTATAAGTTACTACCTAAATTGCATGGAATTGGTAAGAGGTTAAATAGGAAAAGAAAATAATGTATCTATTTAAATGATTCTAAGGTTCCAAAGTTAATCTTTAACCTGCCATTATCAGATTCTTCCCACTAACCTTGCTTCATCCTCTGGTTAGCTCCAGTAGCAGACTGTATTTTTATAATCTCATAAATGTGACATCAATTGATTTCTGAAGTGGTAGCATGACAAATAAAATGTTATTGAAAACCAAATATTTCAGATAACAAATAGCGTGACAAAAAGGCTGAGTCAAGGGAACAGGTGGGTGAGAGAAGTCACAGTTGAATAAAAATGGATGAATTCAGCAGGAGATTTTGTTTAAATTTTTTATATGAGATAGAGTCACATAGATAAGCTAGAAATCAGAATGAAGACATTTTGCTGCTGCTTCATGATGAACCATGATAACCAGCTGGTGTTTACAACATATTTGATTCTATTAAAATCAATTTTTCATTACCTCTAACATTCATCTTAGACTTTGTCTGGGGAAGCTTGGCACAGGAAGATCCATCAAATCCAGTCTTGTTTATTCTGTGATTTGGTATCATTAAGCATAGATGATAGTTATAGAATTTTACAGTTCATTGTAAATGAATTTGGATAGGAGAACTATTTTATAACCATGGCTTCCTAAAATGGCATCTGTAATAAATAAAAATTTCTCCTGAATTGTAGCTAAGTACACAAGTATAGCAAGATGCTAAAATGTTCAAATGAAAAACATTAGCAAAACTTAGTTCTAGAATCCATTTGGTATTCGTTTATGTTTTTACCAAATATTCCATTAAACAGTTATTTTTTAAAAAGCAATTCATGTCTAAAATGTATGAGCCTGCAGTATAGCCTCAGATCAGACTCCTTTTGGTTACCAAGGTAACTATTTCATAGACATTTACATAAATAAACTGTAGAGAGTGGGAAGAAACACCATAAATATAGAAACAGGTTCACTTGATTTTTAATTTCTATGAAAAACACTATACCTATAGCCATACATGCACTATAAAAGAAAAAAAAATCCAGAAACATGATAGTAATAACTTGTACATGTCAGATGTTAAGTAGAATATTTCATTTACTCAGAACATGAGAATTAAGAGTGAGAAGTCAAAGTTTTAGAGATGAGCATCAGAAAAAATTATTTTCACTGGGATTTTAATGAGACCTCACACATTCACAAAAATGGGTCCTTATATTTTACTTCTTTTCTACACCTATCTCTTAGAGGAGGAAAAAAACAAGTTGAAATAATGTTTTCACTGCAAAATTTTGCAAATGTATTACCTATAAAAAAAAACACCTTGGGAATATGGGGAAATTATATCCTCCAATTTTTGTTTGTTGGCTCTAAGGAGTGAACTGAGCCTCTATTAGATATTGAGTCCATATATTAAGTGAAATCTTTACAAATTTTAAAAACTATTATGCATCTAAACATAAACCAAGCTAAAGAAAACAAAATTTTAAAAATCCTGCTTTTTAGATGTGATAATACCAAATCTAAGAATTGATATTTCATTCCCCTTTTCAATGATTTGTTGGTATTAGGTACTTAGCTTACCCTATTTAATTAACTGGTAGGGGGCTCTTGTTTTATCTGACTGTCACACTTCCTCTGTTTTCCTTTGTAGCATTAGCAACTCCCTCATTCCAGGGCATTAGGCAGAGCTGATCAATCATATTTATCCAGGGTATATACCTAAGCCTCAACCCAATCTAGTCTTATTCTCTGTTAGAGTAACACAGAATTTAGTTGAAGCCAAATCCTGCTGAGAAATTTCTGATGTTGGCTTATCATTGTCTCAACCATGGTTTCCATTAATTCTATAAGCACCTCATTATTCTTCTAATATATTCACCTTTTTTCTTAAGTTAGCTAGAATAGTCTTCATTTGAGTTGAGCCAAAGAACTCCAAAGAATAATCAGTGTTCTGCTTCCTCATAATAATTAATGCAGAACATGTTCTATATTCACTAAGCTACCTTAAGATAATTTATTCTATGTATTATTTATAGTAAGCATCTTATGCGGAACTGATTAAAAACCTTTATTTAAGCTTTAAAGGATAAAACTTCATTGTAGAAGTCTGGCTTTGAAATAAAAAGTATACACTCAAGTGTCTTGTTGTCCTTTATTATACTAAAAGCTAAAATTTCCTCATCCTCAATAATGAACAGCATGTCTGGCACATTGCAGACTTCAGTTGAGCCCCAAATGGATGTGAATGAATGGAAAATAATATCTATATTTAGAAAATAAAAAAAAGCTTGGGAATATGGGGAAATCTAGAGGAAAGTAAGGTAGTGTAGCTACATGATATATTTAGAGATCATTTAAAACAAGATAATGCTTATTTTCATTAAAGTCACTTATAATTTTGACAAAAAAACTGTTGGCATTTTATAAATATTACTTTATAATCTTAATCACTCATTCATAAAGTATGTATTGGGCCAGATATTGCTTTAGTGCTGAAATAGAGAAGTGGACAAAAGGGACCAATGTATTTATCCTCATGAAGATTACATTCTGATTACAAATTAGAAGGTAACAATAATACTGTAAGGAAAGCAATAGTATGTTTGATCATGATCAGTTCTAAGGAATCAAAAACAAGAAATGATATGCATGGCAAAGAGGCCAAAGAAGACCTCAGAGAAAAGAACTTTTCTTTTTTTTCCTCTTTAATTCTTTATTGTTTAAAGTATTACATATGTCTCCTTTTTCCACCATGGAACTTTTAATTTTTAAAGTTCTGAATTAATGGGAGAGAGAGCCATCATATTTGGCAGAATAAAACCATGCATTTATCTCCTCCTATTTTGTTAAATTCTTCAAAATGGCCATTTAAAGATGATGTATTTTTGAATTGTACAGTTGAAATCTATAGAATTATATGAACCAATGTCACCCCAATAAATTTAATTTAAAAAAGAGCGCTTGAACAAAAGAGAAGCTAGCAAGTTCAAAGGCCCTAAAGTCACAAAGAGTTTGATATATTTAGGAAAAGGAGGATCCAGAGGGGACCTTGTAAGGATGGCATTTAGTGGAGCAAAAGGTAGAGATGGTGAGATTAAGTTGGGGGGGAAAGGGACCAAGTACCACATAGCAAAAGACTTTGGAGTTCTTGCTGGACTATGGTATTGTATTCTAAATGACAAGTCATGCAAAGATTTTAAAGCAGGGAAGTGATATAATCCCAACTAAGATTTTCAAAAGATTACTCTTGATCTTTCAGAAAGTGGAAATAGATGAAGAGCCATCAGAACCAGTGAAACACTGTTCTGTGTAAGGCAGATTTTATCAAATTCATGTTGAATATGTAGCTTTCAGGAAAATTCAAGGACATAAACTTTTTTTTTCTATGAAAAAGTTGATCTTTAGAAAAAAATAAAGTCCAATCTAAATATACTGAGAGGCCTTCTTTAACCAGCACCAACCCATCATTGATCAAGATAGAGTACATACTTTTCTTAACACCATAGCATTTATCACCACTATACATCTTTCTTATTCATCAGTTACCTCCCTTCACCATAATGCAAATTCCATGAGGGTGGGAACTGTTCCATCATATTCTCTGTTTTCTTCTCAGATTTTTTTTAGAACAGTTTTAAGTTTACAGAAAAATTGGGCATAAAGTACATAAAGATTCCACATATCTCCCTGAACATACTCTATACTAATGTAAGATATCTAGTGTTGGTTTTGTACATTTGTTGTAATGATGAGCCAATATTGAATCATTACACTGAATGGCCAGATTATTATGAGTTCTGAACGCATAATAATCTGGTCATTCAGTGTGTGTGTGTGTGTATTTTATATATATAAAATAGCTTAGCCTTTTCTAGAATGTCATGTAGTTGAAATCATATAAGTATACAGCCATTTTCAGATTGGTTTCTTTCATTTATCAATATGAATATCAGATTCTCTTATGTCTTTTGGTGAATTGATATCTCATCTATTTAACATTGAAAAAATATTACATTGTATGGATGACCCACAGGGTTTTTTTTTAATCTCTTCATCTACTGAAGGACATTTTAGTTGTTTCCACATTTTGATAATTGTGAATAAAACTGCGATAAACATCTGAATGCAGTTTTTGTGTGAACATAAGTTTTCAACTTACTTGTGTAAATACCAAAGAGTGAAATTGCTAGAAAATATGGTAAGAATATATTTAGTTTTGGAAAAAAAAACTACCATCTTCCAGAATTGTTTTGCATTTCTACAAGCAATGAATGAAAGTTCCTATTGTTACACATCTTTGCCAGTTTTTGGTGTATTCACTTTTAAATTCTCAGTATCTAGAATAATACTGAAAAAGAAAGGAGAGAGAGAGAATGAGAGAGAGAGAGAAAGAGAGAGAGAGAGAGAGAGAGAGAGAGAGAGAGAGAGAGAGAGAGATTTTTAAAAAAGGAATCAACCTAAAAACTATCAGAACTAATGAGAAGTTTCATATATGTTGCACACAAATCAACAAATTTAGTATACAAAGTAGAATTACCAGAAATTTTGATACAAAGTATATAACTGTACTGAGAAGAATAAAATAATATTTGAGTATATGAATGAGCATATAGAGCTTTTAGATATGACATCTAAAAGTTTTAGGTAATTCTCAAAATAAATTTAAAAAAAATAAACTTTATTTGAATAAAAATCAAAAATAATTTTTTTACATTGACATAGAAATTAGAACCAACTGAAAGACTATATAAAGAAAAGAATGTGCTAATGATACTATAAACCAGTTGCTCCTTGTCAAACAATATTGCCTTTCTTGAAGGAAAAATATCATAATCTCATCTCTCTAATTGCTTCTTCCTCTAAGATTCAATGATATTCTCATTTGCCTTTCCACAGCATCTGATTACAATCTCAATTTCTACCCAGTTTTGAAGCATCTTGTATGTCATTAAAATATTTTGTCTTTAAGTATTTTTATCAAAGTTAAAATTATATAGCTTTATTTTAAATAAAATAATAAATTTTATTATAAATTAGTGAGTCAACATGAGATGCCTTAATAAGCCAAATTTTAGAGTCCTTTATTACACTGGGGGCTTAGTGGACTATCGTATCCAAAGTCTAAGCAAAACATGGAGGAAGCTCTCTCTATTTATACTTTTTTTAGTCCTTTGTCTTCCAAATTTGGAATGAGACTTCAGACCTTCTGAGAAAGAAGCCCTGTGTGCTGGAAAGAGGCCATGAGACCATATCTCAAGGCCTGGCCTGGCGCCAGCACCGACAACTCTGTCTGGGGCATAGTTTATGGCTTTTCAGGAATGGAAGTAGTCTTATTTTCTCTATTATTTAAGCAAGCAAGTGTTTACAGAAGCCAAACTCGCAGGGTTTAAATTTCAAAGAGCAGTTTTTACACAAGATGGAGGTTACTATGTTTCAATTGGTTCTATTTTTAAATAGTTTTCTTTTATAAGTAACACTCCTAGTCCAAGGGATGTATCAAAGAACTGGCACTTATGAATGAGTCTCTTCCCTACAGCATATGAAGAGAAACCTTCTAGTAATAGAGATAAGATTCTGAACTTTCTTTGTGCCAGATACTGAGCAAAATCTCTTGCCTCCATTATCTGATTAAATCTTCAAGATAGTAACATTGAGCTTCTTCTTATATATCTATTGGCCACCTGTATGTTCTCTTTGGAGAAGGGTTTATTGAGGTCCTTTGCCTGTTTTTTTTACATTGAATTGTTTGCATTTTTTGGTTGAGTCTTACAAATCCTTTATAAATTTTGGATGTTAATCCTTTATCAAAATAGGTTAAACAACTAAGAGAAAAAAACTCTCATAGACACAGACAACAGTATGGTGATTATCAGAGGGGAAAGGGAGTGAGGAGAGGTAAAAGAGGGCAAAGGGAACAAATGGTGATGGAAGATTTGACTTGAGTGGTGAACATACAATGCAATATACAGATGATGTACATCTGAAACCTATATAATTTTAACCAATATTAACTCAATAAATTCAATACGGAAAACTTGTTTAAAGAATACCTTCACAACAGTCCATTATCTCAATTAATCTCGGCAAGAATCCTAGTTGCATTTGGACATGAGCTTTATTTTCACAAACTTCCCAAATGCTGCCCCATGTACAGCCTGCTCTCTTAATCAAGGACAGAAAAGCCATTTGTAGAAATCATCTATAAAGACATTACATATTAGGATTATTTGCCTTCTATGAATCCTTTCATACAATTCCAACAAAAGGAGGATGTCACCCTGCCAAAGCCTTGACTGGGCCAGGCAAACTCAAGAGCAGCTGCTTCTACTTTCTTGTTTCACATCTGTGTCTAATAACTCATGCTTGACTTTGATGTACTCCTTGGCAAGTTAACATTTCTCAAAATCTGGGGTTTAACCCAAGACTAATGCTTCATGCTTTGTGTTTCTAAGAACTTAACCCTTTCCCCCCACTTAAATCCACTTGGTTCTCTTAATGGAATTACACAGGGCTAAAATGACTAAGCATATCCCCAATGCCAATGTATATCATTGGTGCAGGACATTCACATGCCCTCTGTCCTATATTGGCTCCATTTGATCTTTAACATTTCTAGACACTCATAAATCCCTACAACAGTTTACCCTGTTGGTGCTACCCCACTAGGTATTATAGCATTACTAGGTTCTTTTATTCAAACTGTCTACTCTTCGCTAAACTTTATATCATCTATAAATAGGTTTTCATCATATTCACTTATTCACACAGAGAATGTATTAAAAGCCCCAATTTTTTTAAACACTGGAAGGCACTAGAGATTAACAAAAAATGATTTCTGTCCATAAATATATATTAAGGAGAAGAAAATGTTAAAATTAAGAATAATGATAACACCCCTAAGTCAATTATTATAAGTATCATTTCTTGCATCTAACCTGTCTGAGATATGTAGTAGAGGTTAGAATGTCAACCTTGATTTTCCACAATCCAAAGGTGGTTCCTCAATTCCTCTAGGCTTTGCTTATCATTCTGTACGCAGTGGGAAAGTGGGAGTTGCCAGTGCATAGCACACCTGGAAGGGGAGAGATGGAAGCCCTCATGGGAAGGTTCTCAGATGTGCATACCTATTTTAAAACCAAATTTTTCTAAGAGGTTTCTTCACATTCATATTAATCTATTTTTATATTTATGTTTTATGCCATTTAACTTTTATTCCCTTTTTCAACATAAAATACATTAAAAATTGCTTTAAAATATTGATGAAAACAGATCTTTATAAATGTCACTAAAAATCTCTCTATGGATGCTATTCAGAAATTGTTTTCTTTAATTGCAGTTATTGAATATTATCCCAACTCTACAACATTTTAGTCTTTTATTTCTCTGCTTTATATACAAGACATGTATAAAAGGCCTTGTCAAATACTTGCTTTCTACTCTGATATTCCCTTGGTCTGTTGGTTTAATAAAAGAAAATTTGACTTCTCAGAGATTACGGTCCTTTTATTTTACTTCCAAAAAATATCACGTCACTAATGCTTAGAATCCAAGCTCTATGGGGTATTTTGTGTTTGAATCAAAGCTGAAATACCGTAATTAGAAGAGTGTCTGGCAAAAAAGTAGGTGCTCACCCAATGTCGGTTGAAATCAATGAAGTAAATGATGCCTGCAGTAAATTTATTCCAGATCACAAAATACCAGCTGATCTAATGTTATGTAATCCACCTTTCTGCTCATTTTGAAAATCAGAGTTACTTGTTCTTGAAGGTTCTGATTCAGAAGAAAAAGAGAAGTGATCCAAGTCTTGAATTGCAGATGATATAATGCAGGGTGAGCAATAGAGGCCCTGTTGAGAATGACTAAGGACTAGTAGACAAGCTAGGGAAATCCAAAACTTGCTATAATGCCAATCACAGTAGCAATTATTGACCTCTTTCCTCCCTAATTTATCTACATGGGCATATAAAATTTGCACTCTTACTATTTAGACATTTAAAGCAAAGCTTTTTATTGGGGTGAAGTTAAAAAGCAATAGTGGAACCAAGAACCTTACTTCTAACAAACTTTTCCCTGAATTTTTGATGCAGGTTACTGGGGTGGTGAGTCACATTGCAAGACAACAACAAATCATGGCTTCTCTTAGATCTTGCCTCCTTAGCTTTTTCAAAGAAAATCAGAGTGTCAAGTTTTATTAAATCATTTCCTTAAGGAATATGTGTATTTTGACTACCCTGATCTATAACAAGGGCTCAACCTTTTATTACATCGTGAGAAGAAGGGGTTTATATCTAACTCACCCACTGCGCTAAACGTTGATGAAACAGGAGTGAATTCTCTCTCTCTGGCAACATCGAATACTAACACATTTTGCAGATAATAATTAATTAATTAATTATTATTTTTCTCCTTATTGCCCTCCCCACCCCCCGTACATGCCCTCATCCATACCCCTGCCCCCCCCCCTTGGCTTCCCCCATTGCCCTGTATCCACTGGCTATCCCCACACACACATGCATACAAGTCCTTTGGTTGATCTCCTACAGGCCCCTCCTCCCCAACTTCCCCTGCCTTCCCACTGTAGCACAACAGTCTGTTCATTGCTTCTTTGCCTCTGGGTCTGTTATTGACAAAAATAAGATTTTGTTTAGTTTTCTAAGAGAATATGTAAAGAAATTATATTATTTTTCCTCTAGCTTATTTCTAATGGAAAAATATAATCTCATAAAGGAGGCTCTTATATATCTGCATTTTTCCAGTGTCCTTGTAATATAATCTTGAAGAGCACTGATACTGGTTGGAATTCCTATTTTTGAGTCTCAGTATAAAGGATGTGTTCATCTTGGTGAGCATAACAGACCAGTTTCTCACACAATCTGCTCAAGGTTTGCAGGCTTCTGAATCACAGTGACCAATATTAATCCTCCCCTTTTAATTATGAAAATATGTTTCCTACAGAATGAAGATGTAAGATAACAGGGACTGAAGAGAACTTCCTCACTCATCCTGCATGTCATAGCATTAGTTTGGAATGTCCATTTTTTAATTCTTTAAAATGACTTTTTTTTTCAGCAATCCTTAAAAGTTACTTTTATCCTAAGTAATTTTAAAAACATCAACTCACTTTAAAATTTAGTGTACCTGATACACTTTTTGTAGACACAGACCACAATATTATCTTTTCTTAACTTGGAGTCCAACTTCTTCTGTTATAGATGGAAGCATCTAATGAACTGATTTGCCTCAGTCTCTATAAACTTTCCGGATACTCTACTGCCATCTTAGTAAACTCTTAAATACTAATTGTCACCAGAAACTACAATGACTCATTCTAATCCCTTCTAGGAAACAAATCTTGACAGCCTGCCTCAACGCTGAGATTTTAAACATCATTTGTAAATATTTTGTTAGAAATGTTTTGTTATAGACCTAACTGGTGTTGCTCAGTGGATAGAGCATTGGCCATGGGACTGAAGGGTCCCAGGTTTGATTCTGATCAAGTGCATGTACCTTGGCTATAGGCTTGATCCCTGGCCCTGGATGGGGTGCATGTGAGAGCAAACCCATCAATGTGTCTCTCTCACATTGATGTTTCTCTGTCTTTCCTCTTCTTTACACTCTCTCTAAAAAAACCAATGGGGAAAAATATCCTTGGGTGAGTATTAACAAAAAGAAAACACAAATAAATGTTTTGTTATATTCTGCCTTCACCAAAGGGGGGAAAAAACCAATTGAAAAAATTAATGAAGTCGGAAAAAAGTAATAATGATTAAATTATATAACCAAAGTAGCTGTTTGAAAAGAATCATTATATAAAACTTTAAATTTTATTTATTTTTAATAGATACACTTAGACTCTGCATTGTTACAAATGTAGTTTTGTAAATGATGATAAGGGAATTTTTGGACTGGAACACATGCTTTTCCTCTGGGCAGGATGGCTTCCCCCGATTCTTTGTCCATCAGAGTGGAAAAATGAATCCACAGATGGAAGATGGTATAGCAAAGTTCTTATTAAAGAACTACAGACTCCCATGTGGGGAGGGGGAAAAAGTCGCACTGAATACCTTTTCCTCTGGTTTATAAAAGCTACAGTTTTTGTGCCTCAATATCCCCTCTGATTGGCTAATATTACACTTTGATTTGTCAGTATTGCAACTCCTGAGCTCAAAGGTCAAACATTACATGGGACAGTGAAACCCCCCTTCTTTATTTTGCAAATATAGACCTTTTGCTACTCTGAGTTTCCTTGTCTTATGGAAACGTAACTACTGCCTCTCCCAATTTGCTTGTCTTATGGAAATACTATAACTTTGGTAGCTCTGTAGCCCTGTGTTTTTCACATGGACCCCTTTAATTTTAAAAATCCCTAAACCTGTCTTTTTTACCCCTAAAAATTCCTATTTCAATGATACTGTAAACTCAGTATCATTGACCTAATTGAGAGCTTTAATGTGGTTTGATGGAACATTTTCATATTAGAATTTATGATTTAACTTCCAGTCTTACTCTTATTTATGTTTCTCCTAGCAAAAATAGAGGCTTTTTGTAGGAATTAATTCATTTTGTTTCCTTGAACCACATGTAGTTCTGTATCCAAGGTCGCCTTCAACTCTTCGTAATTAATTAAAATGTTTAGTTGAATTCTTATCAGTACCTGATCACATCGGCCCATGTAAGAAATTATCACTTCCAGTCTCTCTTTCAAGGTGACTGTCTTTCCTTAGATTGTGGATTAGTTGGCACCTCTATATCCTCAATTCTCTGAGGGGTTCAAGAAAAGTTGTAAATCTGCTGATTGTGCATATTGGGCTGGCAGTTGTTGGCTGTTGTTTGAGTGGGGCAATGTTTCCTCCAGCTTTCTATTTCCTGAACTAAAGCTAGAAGTCCCTGTGAACTGCAATTTTGCAATGTTTAAGCAAGTTCACTTTAAAACAAAACCAAACAAGCAAAGAAACAAAATAAACAGTGCTTTCTCAATTTCACATAATCCTTCAAGACACAGGTTCATATCTTTCCTCCCCTTTACAGCCAAATACCTTGAGAATTAACTATCCTCATTGCCTCTATTTCTTGTCACTCACACACACACACACACACACACACACACACACACATACACACACACACAAACACGCACACATCAATCCAGTTCAGTCTGCTATTTGTTCAATTATTTCACTATTAAATGAATTACATGCAATGGGCATTTTCATTCTCATCTTAATCTTTTAGCAACATATGATTCTTTTAATAACTTCCTTTATTACAAAACCCCCTTCCTTAGCTCATGACCCTACTTTTCAAGTTTTCCACCTACATCCCTGGTTGCAATTCTGAGCCCCTTTTACAGGCTAATATTGTCCCACTAAGACATTAAATATTGGAGTTCCTCAAAGATGAAATGTTCTATTTCATTCTGTTTCATTTGCTTCTATGCTTTCAACTGCTTCCTTTATACCAAGGATTTTCAAGTTTATATACCCAATTCAGATTTCTACTTATAACTCACATTCTTTTTATCCAGTTTTATTGAGATGAAATTGACAAAATTGTGAGATATTTAAAGTGAACACTATGATAATTTGATATACATACACATTGCAATTAACATATCCACCATGCATACTAACTTTTTTTCCCATTTGGTAAGAACATTTAATTTCTACTCTCAGAAAATTTCAATGATACAATAACAGTGTTGTCAGCTATAGTCATCATGTTATATATGAGATCCTCAGACTTATTCATCTTATAACTGAAAGTTATATTCTTTTATCATCCTCTAGTTTTCTCACCTCTCCACCTTAGTCCCTGAAAACTACTTTCCTACTCTCTATTTCCTTCATAGCTATCATTCTAATAAACACTTTTATTTGGATGAATTTCAAGAATCTGAAATTTAAACGTTCTAAACTGAACTCATGGTTCCTTCATTCTTACTCACTAATGAGTTTCCATCAAGCTGTCTTCACAAGCTAGAATGCATGTAATTATTCTTTAATCATGGATGGATGGCCAGATGGAGTTCTGGCCCACCTGTTTGGTAGTTTGCTCATTCCCTCTGGTCCTTCTCATGCTCAATCCCAAATGTGCCACTTTCATTTATGATGATTTGTTGCTTACCCATCTTTATAACTTAGTTGGTCTAACAGAATCTATCTTTGACCACAAAGTCATTTTATATTCCATAGTCAAATAAGCCAGCTATCCATATCAGCATGTGCTAGCATGCCAAGAGCTGATTCTCATACAGTGTACTCTTATAACTTGCCAATTATATATGGCTCTATCTGAGTATCCTAGGGGTTCTATGTTGTGATCCTCCTATTGGGGTGGGGACAACTGTAAAATTCACAGATGCCTCTTTTTTCATCATGAATATCTCTAATACTAGAGAGCTGGCCTGATTTTATGGCTCAAGCAGCAGTCATGACTGTATCACAGCCTGGATTTGTTGCAGAATTCTTTCCCCATTGAGTCCAATTTGAAGTTGGCAGACCTCATTGCCACTAAGTAAATGGATGAAGAAATGCAGAATATACTGCCTTTTGAACTGAAACATGCTTACCAAGCATCTAGTTTCTTTCTTGGTGGCAGAAGTGTCCAATGCAATAATGTGTCCTTTATTAAGAGAGGATGTCCCAGCATCTGTCCTCAGCCACTGGACCCCAAAGTAGATATCTCTGAGCACCCATGCAATAATATATCAGAGATGTCCTAAAGTAGATGATGAATAGTGGGAAGATCAAATTTTAATATAGGAAAACTAATGATTTATTGTCATTCTAATTGCTTTGCTATTCATATCATTTTATTATTATTTATTTCATAGAGGAACAAAGAGGGAGAGAGAAATAGAAATATCAATGATGAGGAAGAACCATTGATTGGCTTCCTCCTGCATGCCCCCTACCGGGGATCAAGCCCGCAGCTTGGGTATGGGCCCTTGACCAGAATTGAACCTGGGACCCTTAAGTCCACAGGCCAGTGCTCTATCCATTGAGCCAAACAGGCTAGGACCATATCATTTTTTACACTATTTGCATTTTTGAAAGTATTTTCTTGAAACTTAAAGTTTTGTGCTTCAAACTTAAAATTAATTAAAGTTGCACGTGCATATTTAAATATCATTCTATGAGTAAAACAATAATAAAAAATTTCAATTTATAAAGTGTGGAATGGTAAATTTTACACACTCACATACACACACACACACACACACACACACACAAACACAAACACACTAGAGGACCGGTGCATGAAATTAATGCATGGGGGGTGTCCCTCAGCCCAGCCTGCACCTTCTCTAATCTGGGACCCCTTGAGGGATCCCTATTGGTATCACACTTAAAAGGGCAGTCAGACATCCCTCTCACAATCCAAGACTGCTGGCTCCCAACTGCTCACTTGCCTGCCTTCCTGATTGCCCCTAACCACTTCTGCTTGCCAGCCTGATCATCCCCTAACCACTCTCCTGCCAGCCTGATTAATGCCAACCTACTCTCCTGCCAGCCTGTTTGCCCTTTACTGACCTCCCCTGCAGGCCTGGTTACCCCTAAATACCCTCCCCTGCTGGCCTGGTCACTCTTAACTGCCCTCCCCTGCAGGCCTGCTCTCCCCCAACTGCTCTCCCATGCAGGCCTGGGTCCCCCCAACTCCCATTTTCTGCAGGCCTGGTTACCCCCAACTTCCCTCCTCTACCAGCCTGGTCATCCCTAACTGCCATCCCCTGCAGGCCTGATCACTCCCTACTGCCATCCCTTGCAGTCCTGGTACCTCCCAACTGCCCTCCCCTGCTGGCCATCTTGTGGTTGCCATCTTGTGTCCACATGGGGGCAGCCATCTTGTGTGTAGGAGTGATGGTCAATCTGCATATTACTCTTTTATTAGATAGGATATAAATATATTTTTCCATTGATTTTTAGAGAGAGTAGAAGGATATGGAGAGATAGACACTGATGTGAGAGAAACACATCAAAAGATTGCTTCCCACATGCCCCCTACTAGGGCCAGGAGCCTGCAACTGAGGAACATGTCCTATAATTAAACTCAAGACCATTCATTCCATAGGCTGACACTCTATCATACACTGAGTCAAACCAGCTTGGGAAATTATAATTATATTTTTTACAGCATTAGTGAGTTAGAAAATTCCAAAGTTTATGGGAAAAAGTGTCAATATATTTGAGTACAAGTTATGAGAATAAAACTGTGAATCATGGAGTTAGATTAATATTAAAGCATTTCAATTAATAAAATATTTATTTAAAGCTCATTTTAAAAATAGACTATTTCATAATAAAAATAACTTAAAGGTTTCTTTATGAATAGAGTTAAACTAGTTTTGGCCAAATTTGCAGTGGAACATAGGAAATAAAAGATACCAGCAAAGACCAAATGTCCAAAAGCATGCATTGCTCTGGAGAGGGTCAGGATTTCAATATAGATTTCAGGAGATACGTTATAGGACACTTACTGAATTAGAAAGATATAATTTTACTCCTCAAAATGAAACAGGGTAAATTATGACTAATAAATAGAACCTAACATAGGGTATCTATCCTCTAAAAGTGTTTCATCTTTAGCTGTGTACACAGTTGACTATTTATTAAATATTTCATCACTAAATTAGAATCGCAAAAGTGAAATATAGCCATGAAAGTAACAGGAACTCTCATTTATTGCTTGTGGGAATGAAAAATGGTGTAGCTATTTAGGAAGACATTTGGGCAGTTTCTTACAAAGCTAAATATATTCTTATCATACAATCCAGCAAACACATTTTCAGGTATTTATCCAAATTTAAACAAGTTCACACAATGAGTTGAAAACTTATGGTCAAACAAAACCTGCACATGAATGTTTATAACAGCTTTATTCATAATTGCCCCAAACTAAAAGCAACCAAGATATCCTTCAATAGGTGAACAAACTATAGTAAATTCCAACCATGGAACATTATTCAACTATAAAAAGAAATGAGCTGTTAACTCATGAAAAGATATGGAAAAACCTTAAATACATTCTATTACATGAAAAAAGAAAGTTAGCCCTAAGGCTACATACTGAATGATTCTCACTATATGAAATTCTAAAAAAAAAAAAGGCAAAACTATGAAGATAGTAAATTATCAGTGGTTACTAGGAATTTAGGGGATGGCAGAAAGATGAACAGGTAGAACACAGGAAATTTTAGGGCAATGAATCATTTCTGTATAATATTATAATAATAAATACATGTCATCACACATTTGTCAAAGCCCATAGAATGCACAACATAGAGTAAACCCTAATGTATACTATGGACTTCAGTTAATAACTATATATCAGTATAATCCATCAATTGTAACAAATGTGCCACTCTAATACAATATGTTAGTAACAAAGAACATGTGTGTAACAGCAAGCAGGTATATGAAAAATCTTTGTACTATCAACCCCATTTTTCTGTAAACCTAAAACTGCTCTGAAAAATAAAGCCTAGAAAACATTCCATGACAGTTTGCTATTTTCCCTGTTAAAAACAACAACAAAGAAAACTTTTCACATCCTCAAAAGATATTATCTTGTTCACATATGATTCCTGTTTATTAAATTCAAGTTGTAATAATTTCTTGCTTTCACATTTATAATAAATAAAACAGATATATTGTTTAGAAATTAATCTATTTTGCATCTCTACCAACAGCTGTTGGCTTCACTCTGTAAAGATAAAGAAGGTCTCTCTTGTTATTCTTGAATAGCTCCTCTATTATGTAGATAAAGGTATATAGTGTTCTCTCTGGGGAAGTGCAACGCAGCCAAGGTGTGAAGTACTTCCGGGAGGAAATGAACTATTCACATAAGGGGGACAGTTGGTGCAATAGGCATCAAGGTTCCAAACACTTTTCTCAAAGGTTCATAGCTACAGAAACCTACTGAATTGGAATGTCACAGTTCCCATCAAGGCCCATGAAAAGGATAGCAAGGAGACCTGTGATAAGACATCCACATGATGGCTCTAACCATGGCACTCGGAGATGGATCCTGGCATTGAGTAGGAGGTGGGAAAAGCAGACAGTGATCTAAGCTCACGACGTGCTTGATGCTGGGACTGGTCTTGTTTTAACCTTGGAATTGGTTCTGTGTGATACTTGAAAAGTTAACTAATGAGGCTATCACATTCGGTGCTCAAACTGACAAGGGTATTCATTCCCCCAAACTAAAAGTTACATGGGGGCTGTCTCACTTGATGGACTGCTGCAACTGGAAGAGGTAACAGTCACACAGTGGTCTTTCTTGGCTAGAGCCAGAATCCCATTAGGAGACAGATGTCCAACACATGCTACCTTGATCTTGTACTACATATCTGAAATATAAGTATTGACCTTGATGGTATTCACCAATTTAGCAGGAAGCTCATTCTTTAATAGAACATCAAATTGAAAATGTAATACCCATGCAAAAGTTCCGTAAGCATTGCAGTATTTTTCCTAGAATCCATGGTGGTATCTGGAAAACGGAATTCAACTAAAGCTTCAAGTCAAGATCCATTGAGAACCATTACTCGGCAATTAATATCCGTCAGCAGTCAGTGAATGGAAGACCAAACTGGATCAGACTCCCCTCCTCTCCAGATGCTAAGAAGCCAAAGTCTGGGCATTTAAACAGGAAGGGCTGGGGACATGAAAGTATCTTAAATGGACTTTCAAGTCCTACAGCTGCTGAAAGCTCAAGGATTGCATATGAATTGGACCATCACTTATACCCCACATTAATAAAAGGCAACCCATGATGCACCAGAATGGGATATTTTTCAGAGTGTGTATATAATTGGCACAGATTAAAAGCAAACCCATATTTTGAACAGAATTTCTTCTTATAGTCACTAATTATGCAAAATACTAAATTGGGAACATGGTTTTTCAGGATTTTAATTTAAAAGTTTCTATTACCCCTCATTGACTTTTCTGCCCAATCCATGTAAAAGACAAATCGAACCTGATAGATCAAATAAGTTAAATGTCTCTCTAACATTTTGATTCAGGTTTTAAAAATAAATATGCAAGTAAAACAATTGAGATAAAATAAGTTTTGTGTGACCTAAAGTCTCAAAGGTAGAAAGTAAGATTTGGAGACAAATGCCTTTGAATGAAACAGGCAGACACCTGGGCTGAGAAGTGCTGGAACATGAAGTGAGAGTAAATTTTCAGTATTTCTCTTTCATTCTAAATAAATTCACTCCAATTCATGGGATACAGAAACATGTTTTTGAAATTCCCAACCTATTAGGCACTTGTTTGTATGCTATTTAGAATAATCTAAGCAGATACAGATCAGTATTCTACAGGGTGAAAGTTAAACATTTTGTATAAATCTGATTCCTCACTTGTAGCTATACAGTCTTCCCCTCTGAATAATACCTGCAGCTGCCAGTATGTCACACACTGTGCTAATACTGCAGATCTTCTTATGCTTCAAACAAGGACACTGACAAATACGGAGTGCTGGGGAAAGCATGTGTACTGCCAAAGGGTATACTTTGGGGTCCTGAGGGTACTATAAAGCAGAGCTATGCCTGCCTCACTGGGAAGCCTTAAGCAAGATATTAATTCCCTTTGCGTTTCAGGTTCCTTATCTACTACATGAAAGAACTGGATAATGATTTATAAGATCATTTCCAGTTTCAGTGTTCTATATATTTTGGGTATAAGCCAAGCCTTTGAATCTGCTAAGAAGCTTTTTTTTTTTATTTCAACTTTGAAATGAACCCAGAGATGCCATTCCTCTATTTCCCACTACGTTCCAAAGTAGTTTGCTTTGCTTTGCTGGCCGAACTACTGACGAGACCCAGCAGATCATTATTAAACATTTTTGGAGGTCATTATTCAATTTTTCCCAGAGAAATATCATATTTTAACATTTCAAAAGCAAATTTCTGATACCAATGGAAAGCTGGTAGACTAACTATCGATACAGAACTTAATGGATTACAAAGGAAAAGTTATTTAACCTTTCCATAAAAAAACTATTTTATATACTTAGATTCAAAGATGTAATATACCATGCCAAAATGTGAATCAATTATTCATAATTATTTAATGAACATAAAGTAAAAACTCAATTATTTTGAAGTTCAATGGTGGCTTTAATATATAGGAATTAGAATGGGGTGTTCCTTCTGATACATTCAGTGATTAATAAAACTAACCTCCTCTGATGTGGAATCAGGCCATTCAAAAACATAATTTTGATTCTAATCCTCAATAAAAAAAATCATATCACTTTTAACCTAATTTCCATAAAGATTATGACACAATTTCCATTCAAATCTTTCCTCAAACTACCCAAACCATCTTTACTTTCTCTGGATTATGTCTGACTTTGGTTTGGACAGATGTCAACTCATTGGTTAGGCTCTGTGACTTTTAATTTTGTGGTGAATTGTCAATTAAAGCTTCATATTGATGTTTATAAAACATAATTATACCCCATAAACACATTTGACTATAGTACCTCTGTACTGGATTGAATGGTGTCCCCCTAAAATTCAGGTCACCAGAACCTTTGAATGTAACTGTATTTGGAAATACTAGGTTTTTGCAAATGTAATAAAGATGAGGTCGTCCTGGATTAGAAGAGAACCTTCATGCAGTATGACTGCTGTACTTATAAGAAGATGAAAATTTGGATCCAGAAATGTAGACACAGAGGGAAGACAGCCCTTTGGATTCAGGAAGAAACAGAAGTGATGCAACTGCCAGCCAAGGAATGCTAAGACCGCCAAAGCTAGAAAGAAACAAGGAAAGATTCTCTCTCCTCCAGAACCTTCAGAAAGAGCATTTATACATAAGAACTGATCCTAAAAACTAGCTCACTGTTACAGTAAATTAAAATTAAATGTATTTTTCAAAAAGGCCCATCTTTGGCATTTATCTTAAAATAGTAACATATGGTGGGCATGTGACATAATTAAAGCATTCACAAGAAGTTTATAAATCTACTAATGTTTTTTCACTAATTACTTGTACTTATATTACATGCCACTGCCTTAATAATTAAATGACAAAGCGCAGCCTTCACAAAAGAAGTTAATCTGTCAAACATGCTTTGAGATCCTTGCTTCTCTAAAGACACTTTAAGGATAGCCAGGGGCAGGGCAAATAAGCCTGCCCAAAGGCGTTCAAATCTCACTCGGATAAGAATATCCTGTGTTTTTTCATTTTATTCAATTGGGATTTTTCATTCAAAATTATTAGAAAGAACAATTAATATTTGAAAATAAATAAATATTTGAAAACCGCTGGTCTTTAAAAGGAGAGCAGATTCTCAAATATGCTCATCAAACAGCGCTTGGGCTGAGATCTGTCCTGAGATCTGAGCACTGAACTTTCTAAAATATATTCAGTGAGAGTTATCTCGGTTCATTCCACAGAAATCCAAGCCACATTACATGAGACCATGCATCATGGATTCAGCAACTATTACAGGGTTTTGAATAACCCTCTGGGCACTGCTGATGCCAGAGTGAGAAAAGGGAGGCATGGTGTCTTGGCTGACAAAACCGACTTCCCAGTGGATGAGATAGAAAAAAAAACACATATAATATGTAATAATAAAAAATATATAATAATAATAATAATAGTCCCAATGCAATAATCATTAATATTATTCCAACTGAGTTCACAAAACGTCCCAGGGAATGAGATTAAAACTTCTAAACTATGAATTCAATGTTTAATGTATCTAGGTAGACTGAAAACTGGGCAGCCATTTCCTACTTGAATAACAAGTACATAGCATGTACTCAGGTAGTGATGCTTAAATGAGCAACTGAATCTGACATTAATATCCATGACTGGTGATGGAAATGGTTCTTCCTCTCTGCTTTCCTCTAACTTTATGTTCACACACCTTTTAAAATTTTACTTTGTTACTTTTTCTACTCTTAGCTTTTGTATGTTTATCTTTTTCTCTGACAAATGCCTTAATGGCAAAAACAATAATAATAATAATAACAACAACCGACAGGATACTAAGTGTGAGGGTAGGGGCCACGGAGCTTATTAAAAGCACTCTCTCTTTTCATTTTTCCATTTGCAAAACATTAGAACAGCCTTTGTGAAATGTAACACTTCTGTCTCTTTTGATGGATTAGGTCTTGCCTCTGGACAGCAACAAAAGTAGAGGACATTGTAGAAACCCTAAAAGACCTTTCCCCTGCCAAGTCAATGAAATCATGTGTGAGCTGGGAAGAGCATGTCAGGGCAAGCTGGCCGTGGCATCTGCTGCTGTATTGATTGTCAGGGTTTGTTCCAAAGCTCTGGCCAGCTGAATGGGTGACTCCTTTCGCCTTACCTATCTACACATGTTCCCCTAAGGCTACATTCCAACTGAGGACACGGGGGATCTGAAATAAAAATGCCACCATTCTTCATTGCCAGGACATTACCAGCAACTTTGCTGCTATCCTAACACTGGCATGACCAGACCGAGGTCAGTTTAGGGAAGGTAGGAGGAACGAGGACATGAGGAATAATATCAGATAATGAAATGCTATCCACTAAAAGAAGCAGCCTGCTCCTCTTGAATTAATTTAAATTTGGGGATTATTTTGGGGATTTTATTTAATTTTTTTTTGCTGAATAAATGAGTAGAGATGAATTCTTTTAAATTTTGAGCCCTCTCATTCATTTTCTTGATCCATTCACCAATGGATGAACACCAATATGTGAATGACTTATAAGCAAAGACATTTCCTATATATTATCATAAACCAAAAAAAAAGGTAAGATAAGAAAATAAGACACTTTTTAAGGAGGCAGGGTGTGCAATTAAAGCAATCATACAAACTACTAAAATTCATTACAAGTGCCATAAAGATATAAAACAATGTGTGTAAATGTCAAAATAACACACACACACACACACACACACACACACACACACACACACACACAGTTGCTTAGAATTATGCAGGGATTCCTGAAGATCAGTAAGAAGCCTGGGAAAAAGAAAGACACAGGCAGCATTGGAGAAAAGAGTTACTGTGTGAAGGTTTTAATTTGGAAACTAAGGTGATGTGCATCTTTAGATACAGAGTTTGGGACTACTAGAATTTAAACTGACTAATTTTTAACCAAAATCTGGAGGGTTTAAAGGGATTTAAATTTTTTTTTCATTGTGTACTAAGTCCCATCAGAGCAATTTATAAAGCAGTTCACTGATTTTGTGAAGACAGAAGTTGAAATAGGTACTATACTCTCCTAAGGCCCTATTGAAACCAGGGAAATGAAAGGGCAAAGAGTTATCTTTTCACTCAACTAATTCCAATTAAGAGCTCGATTTCCATTGGTTAAACCCCACAAAACTGTCAATTCTGTTCATTTTTTGACTTATCAAACCAAATCTCATATGGTTCAACTTAATAAATAAAATTCCATTTATAAATTATTGCTCCATTTTCCAAAATACTGCTTTTAGAATATATTGTAGGTTTTATATGCATTGAACATTGTAAATCATCCAAGTCAATGACAGAGTAATAACAACTTCAAAGCAAAGTCTCATGATTCAAATATGTTGAGGTTAAAGTTAGCTGGAAGATAATGGGCTATACATCTAAGGCAGAATAACACTGACTCGAGTATTTGCTGTATTCTGAAGGACAGAATATGCTACTATAGAGAAAAACGTGAGAAAAACTAAACTTTGGATAATTCATAGACAAGTCCAACATTTTTATAGAAATAGCTTTCAATCTCTGCCACCCTTTGTCATATTTTTCTCTAGCTTATCTAATAACTGATGACATCTCAATAAAAATAACACACATGGCAGCCAAAGTGCATGAGTGTTTTGATGTTCTAATACCAGTCTCTTTCCTGGGTGCACATTAGACTTTCAGGATCATGCAGCTGGCAAAGAATGAGGTGCTATGAAACAGCTATTTAAATGTGAATTGTTCTCCAAGCTGCCACTGGTAATAGTGGACTTAAAAGGAAATTTTCTTCGTTTCAGAAAATTAATCTCTGGAGAGAAACATTTTTCGAGAATCACTTAAGATGTAAGACACTCCCCTTTAGTCCATAAAACTACCACACCTCCCAGAGCACACCAAGCTTAAGATGTAGCCTTTAAAAAAGCTGTGGTACATTTATGCAATTGTAAAATAAGAAAGAACTCTTACCATTCGCAGCAGCATGGATGGACCTGGAGAGCATTATGCTAGGCGAAATAAGCCAGACAGGAAAAGATAAGTATCTTGTAAGCTCAGTCATCTATGGAATCTAACGAACAAAATAAGCTGATGAACAAAATAGATCCAGAGACATGGAAGCATGAAACAGACGGAGGAATCTGAGAGGGAAGGCAGAGGTAGGGAGGTGGACGGAAGTGATTAACGAGAGAACTCATGTGCATATATACACAGTCTATGGACACAGGCAATAGAGTGGTGAAGGTCTGGGAAGGGGGTATAGGGTGGAGAGGGTTAGTATGTGTCAGGGGAGGAAGATGAGGGGCGGGCAAAGGGGACATCTGTAATACTTTCAACAATAAAGATAATTTTTTTTAAAGATGTATCCTTGACCCTTTAGATCCTCATAAACTTTATAAAAAACTCGCTGACTTCAAAATCTATTCAAACTTTAAACGTTAAAAAAAGGAACTGATTTGTTTTTTCTTTTTCTTTCTTTACTTAATCCCAGCTATAGAAATATTACTAGATATAATAACTCTGGAAGTTGTCAATTTTACACTCTCCCTTTCACAGCCTTCAGAATAGTTCATTGTTAAAGCAGGTCGAATTCAATTACATGTTTTCAAACCTGAAGACGTGACTTAAAATAACACAATATTCTTGCATTGTCTCTGATTAATGTACCATAGGAAAAGATAAATGTATGTATAGAGAGAATGTTCTAAATAATAATTCATTTATATTAATTTTTAAATTACTTATAGTAGGTGTATTATCGTTTCACTTTACTCATCTTTAATTGGAAGTTATGTGGTTCTATATAATCATGAAAATTGCTATCTTATTTAAAAGGAGAAAAGTAATATGATTAATAGTGTGTCTTATTTTAATATTTTTCATTTTAAAACTAGGCAGCATTTTTTTTAATTTCATAACCCTATAGTGGTCACTTTGGAAGACTGTTCAATATATGTATGTTAAAGAAACTCTCTCCCTTATTAGTCTGGGCAATAGACAGAAAATGCCTCTCCTATAACTATTGAAAATTCTAGATACTTGATTTCCAGTTTTCTCTGGACTTAATATGTGGGCATGCAACTTAAACTTCTTGAAGAAGATAAAATTTAATTCAGAATGAAATCATTTATTTAAAAAAGTCATCCCATCAGGTAGGAGAGGTCAGGGTAGAAAAGGTAAGATTTGAGCTGAGTTATGAATAATAGGTAGCTTTTCAGTAGTAGTGAGAAACTGAGATAATATTTCAGGTATTATAACAAAAATCAAAATGGTTCAGGAGATTATGGTATATAATTTTGGCTCTGTAAGTTTAGTACCTATGTTTTCTTCTATGAAATTTATTGTTTCAGATCTTATATGTAGGTTGCTGATACATTTTGCATTAATTTTTGTACGTGGGGACAAACTGTAGTCTAGTTTCATTCTTTTGCATGTGTCTTTCCCATTTTCCCAGCACCATTTATTGAAGAGGCTATATTTTCTCCACTGTATGTTTTTAGTCCATATACATGTAGTTTTATTTCTAGGCTGTCAATTCTATTTCATTGGTCTGTGTTCCTTTTGCAACAACCTAGATAGACCTTGAGAATGTTATACTAAGCCAAGTAAGTTAAAAAGCTAAGAACCATAGGATTTCACTCCCAAGTGGAATATAAAATGAAACTCATCAGCACAGACAACAGTATGATGGTTACCTGAGGGAAAGGAGGTGGGGGTAGTAGAGGGTAAAGGGGATCAAATATATGTGGAGGGAAGGTGATTTGACTTTGGGTGGTGGACATACAATGCAATGTACACATCATATATCATGGAAATACATAATTAGAACCTATTTAATCTTTTTAACCAATGCCACTCTAATAAATTAATTAAAAATTTTAAAATAACATTTTTAAAAGTCTGAATCTCTTTTATTTAAAGTCCTACCTGGGCCAGTGCTGGTGCAGTGTTCTCCTCTATAATGTCCTTAGGAAGTCTTGCTACTTCCAGCTCACCATGCCACCATCCACAAGTTTGGTCCATTTCCTGATGGTTTAATCTGGCATCTACAACAGTCCAAACACCCAAAGGAGAAGGAAGAATGATAAAGAGAGGGAGCAAAAAGTTGCCTAATCAGCCATATGGCATTTCCTCTGAAATCCCATTAGCCATAATTCAGTCACCTGGCCACCTCTAGATGCACGGAAGATTGAGAAATGTAATTTTAGTTCCTGTTGTCTGTCTGCTTACAGAATTCGTCTTAGGGGAAATTATCACCCTGTTTCATTGACCCACTTTTTTTACTTTAAAGATTTAAATGCTAGTCAACTGACTTATTTAGCCTGTATTATGTCACCATGTCTCATATGGTCTGATATTATTGCCTGTGTACTAGAACCTTCTAGGTGTTTTTATTATCATTGTTGTTGTATTATTACTATTATTATTATTATTATTATTATTATTATTCATCTCCTTAAATTCCATCCCAAATTTGTTGAATCAGGATTTCTTGGGATGGGCTTCATTTTGCATTGTTTGTGGTAATTAAAATGATTCTTAGGGTACCTGCCTGGTACTTGTGTATATAATAAATAAAAAATCACCATCAATATGTCATAATAGTAAAGAAAATAAAAACTCACATTACTTTACATCTCTAAGTCATACCTACATTGAGCCAAAACATACCTGCTAATTCCCTTGTTTCATTACCTCTCTCTCTATGAACTTCTCATTATTCTACTTTTAACTAAATCAAAACTTAAACCCAAGATATTTTCTTGTGTGTATAAGAATTACTTCTCCAAGGATTTTAGCTTTCTGGGCTTCTCTCTACATAGCCAGTGACCCTACTTGGCCTCTCTGTGAGGGCCAGGACATGTAGAAGCACTGACATGTGAGCCATCCTGAGACCCCTAGAGCCCTATCAGAAACGCTGGCTGCAGTCATGTTGATATGGAATATATTTAAGGACTTATTCCTCAAAGCCCACTCTCTCAGCTCCCAACAAAAAGAAATATCACTAGGTGAAAGTCAATTGTTTATTATAAAGCAAGGCTGAGTCCTACAGAGTAGACCTACATCATCTCCTTGCAAATTTCTGATAAAATTATTCACCATGAATAATTTAACCTGAGAATAAAAAAATTGTACATGAAAAGCATATATCCTCTGCTATCCTGCTACTACATATCCTGCAATTTAGTGTGTTCTTTATGTGGTCTTTTATGTTGATCTGGATCCACCTTGCTCTTCTCAAGTCCAATTGAAAAATGTCTCTAGTTTAAACAAAACTGGTACTAAATTTTACCAAACTTCTGCTCCCACTGAGTTCTACTAGCTTATTGATTGATGAAGCAGTAGGAATAAAGAAAGGGTTGAAAATACATGTTTTAAATAGGTCAAGGAAGATATTTTCTTCATGTTATTCAAACACCATACTGTGATTCATTCAAAACTCTCTGTAGTCCTCTGGCTGTTTTATGATTTTCAGACTAAAACAGCATGATTCATTTAAGGCTATTTCTGTTTATTTGGCTTTTAAAATGATTTTCTTTAGTGAATTGCTTCAGGGCCCCATTATTTAACTACACAACAAAATATTAAAAATAATTTTTTAAATAATAATGTTTAATAACAGTTATAAGAAAAAACTCACTTTGATTTATAGTGGCACCCAAACTCATTATTGATATTCTACCCTCCACCTAACACAATGTTTCTTTTTTTTATATCTAATTATCCCATGTCCTACCTTCCTACCTTTGTTCCTGCTTGCATCTACCTTGGCTGGCCTGGTGCTGCCTGCTTCCCGGCCTCACCCCCCGTCAATCAGTTGTTCGGCCATTTGGTCAATTGCATATTAGGCTTTTATTATATAGGATAAGAAAGGACCACAGGGAAGGCCAGATTTTATATACATGTCATTTGGGCAACTTTATCAGGAAGGTGAAATTTCACACTTCTGACATAGGGAAAGTACTTGCCTATCAATCACACCTGGGAGAAGACATGGTTAACTAGAATGGGTGTGGCCGCTGTAAGTGCATCAACATTTGGGAATACATAATCCCCTAAACAAAGGAGATTGCTTTTTTGGGACCCTTCTTGCTGCATGCCCCTGGGTGGCTCTTGGCTTCCTGGTGTTTGACCCTATGGCCTAAGGCCATGCGGACCCCACACACAATGGACTAATGGACAGCAGCTAGCCTGATGCTATAGTCTACAATGAAAATATGGAACAGAAACTCTGGACACTGGCTTTGATTTTAACTCTATTAAAACCCCAGTTACACTTCTTCTATGACCAGACTAAGGGAAATGAGACTTTGGAAACCCAGGAGTGCAATTCCACAGAAATAAAGCTTCCTACTATATCTTACCCTCCCATGGGGGGCTCTGGAAATGCTAATTCCAGAGGAACCCCAAGAAACCCACCCACAGCAACAACCCGGGGAGATAGCCTCTCTCCTGCCCTGTAACAGCTGAAGGTTGTAGGTAAGGCAATAAAAATTGAATACTTACAAAATGGATTATGCAACAGAAAAGAACTCTGAGATTCTTTGGGAAAACTATATAAAGTCTGAAATCCAATAAATTTGGAAAGCATAATGCACTATAGTTTATTATTGGAGACACCAATTGGCATTGGCAGAGGAAAAGTGATACATTATCCGGTAGTTCGGAATTAAGACTTCCACTTTGGTCTGCTTTGGCTCATATAACTTCTTTAGCAGTTAATCCCTATAAACTCAGGAAAATTGTATAACCTTGCTATGTCTAAATACTTTAGCCCTAAAATGGGATTACTACTAATAATACCACCTCATAAGATGATCCTATGCATAGTGGCCTGGCCCAGAGCAAGCACTCAATAATGTGAGCTGCTATATTTTATTAAAAACATGGAGAAATCTCACAATTTAAGAAAAAAAAGTCTTTGCTTAACCTAATATTTTCCAAATTCACATTCTTTTTTTGTTTCTCACAGTTCATCTAATAGCAACTTTAGGATAAAATGGATTAACCTGACCCCTGCACATTTTGGAATGTCATTTAGTATAATTTGTCAAAATCTATTTTCCCAAAAGAAAATAATTTCAATCCCTCACTCTTACCAGTTCTAGAAGGTTTGTATATATTCTTCTCTAACTATCATGTGTTAGAAGTATGTTGTTGTCAGGAGGAAAAAAAATCCCATTTATATCTTCTAATCTATATTTGGCACTTGCACATCCACACTATCTAGACAGCAGCATATGCAAACTTGATTGAATCCCGGATATTTTTTCTCTTTCCTTTTTTAAATCAAATGTCACACAGTTGAGTTTTAAATTTTTACTAACACGGCATGCATCTTCGGAAACACATACTCGGGTTACGTGAGTGATCGCAGATCCATTCCTACCGCAGGATGGAAGGCGACGTGACTAACGCGATTGTTGTAAGTCAGAACCCACCCCGTAAGCACTTACGTCACTCACACAGAACACAGACACAGCAGTACTGAAGTGAAACAGTAAAAAGAAATTAAAATAAAAATAGCAATTCCTTTACTTGTGGTAAATAAATAATAAAAAACATAAAGCACATATGGACATACGTCGAAATGACGGAACTTATATATATATATGGGAGCTGGTGACATAATCAAGAAATGACATATGTCAAGTCCAATGTAACCAAGTTCCTTATCTTAAAAAAATTTTAATATGTACTACTATTTGTAATACTTTAAACAATAAAATAAAATAAAATAAAATAAAATAAAATAAAATAAAATAAAATAAATGTAGTCCTTAATGCTAGTATACTTCCAAAAAGTTAACTTACAACATTTAAAGGTTATTTCTCTCTGCCATAAAACTGATGCATGCAAATTATTTCTTTTGTTTGGCTGTTTGTTTTTAAACCTCTGACCTTCAGTCATCCCTGTTTTATTCAGAGAAGACTTCTTGAACAATTCTTTAAAATGCTTCCCGTTTTCAATTAAGGCAATCCCGAGAACATTTCCTTGGCTTTCATAGTGCCTTATAGTTTAGATTTAATTCTTACTCCTTATCCCACATTAAAACCCAGAACACCTTGAGGAAATTGGACAGATACATACAAAACAAGGGGAAAAAAAAAAAAGAAAACTCAGAACACCGGTCCCTGTGCTGCAGGCGGAGTGCAGGTTGGGACTCTGCACTAAGGACGGGATGAGCTCTGCCCATTTCCGAGCTGCAGCAACTGACTGGATGGCCAGACCTCTGTTCCCTCCAGTCTGAGCACAGGCACAGCGTAGGACTGTGCAAGCTACAGGCTTTCCAAAGCAAAGAACAGCGTTTCATTGGAGTGTCCTCAAGCCACAGGCTTTAAGCACAGGCCGGAGGAGGTGGATCAGCAGCCTCATGGGTCACTTGGAGACTAGAATTGAGAGCTGCTTGGAATTCAAGGCAGTTTCAGGCATCTCAGCAGCAAACCCCTGGGACCTACTCTCTAGGGTTCTGCCATCTGATTGATTCTCTGGACCCTTTGCTCCTGCTCTGACCCTAGATGCTTACATACCCTTCACTGCATGCATCCTAGCAGTTCAGTCCTGACTCTCCGGGTACCATTAGAATTTCTGCTCTCACTGCTAACTGCCTCATTCTCCTGATATGTCCCCCATTGAAGTTACAGAAAGAGAGAGGCTCTGTCTATATTTGACCCTCCCCTATAGGATCTTTTCCCATCCAACCAGCCAGCCAAGTCACAAGTTGTCCTGGAGTTCCAAATTCTGTCCTGGGCTAGGAGGGGGCCTAACATGAGGGTAAGGGAGCAAGCTCCAAATGTTAGTAGAAATCCTGGCCTCAGTTTCTACGTTTGTAAAACAGGGATAATAGTACTTATCCGATAGGGTGGTTCTGAGAAAGAAATAGGCCATCACATACAACGTCTCAAGAACAGTATCAGGCAACAGCTAGTAGTGCTGTTATTAATATTTTCAGGGAACAGTTGCAACAGCAGTTGTTGACAACAGCAGAATTAGAAATTTCTTTAGCCACAGCAACCCAGTGGGTGAGCATACCCCATGTACATACATTAATTCACCTTATTTTACTTAACTTATTCACAGAACATAAATCGTGTTTTCACAGAAATTTTGAAGAAGCAAGAAAATATCTATATATCCATAAGTGCTCAATTGGCAGGAAGATAGAAAATTACTTTAAATGTTTTATTCCATTTAAATAAACAGCATTAATTTTTTTATATACTCTTCAGTCCTTATTATGCAAAAGTGTATGTAGGAAGATTATGTGTATTAAGATTATCCACACATATTTGTGTGAGTGTAACAGTGGGAAATTGCAACCCACCCCACCATTATGGAGCTTGTAGATAAAGAGCATGTTTGTGTTAGAATCTAGGAACTCATTTCAGAAGATGCATGCTCTGACCTTCAGTCATCCCAGTTCTGGGAGATTTGCTGACTTTCAGCTATAGAAGCAGGATGACGCAGAACCAGGATGACGCTCGCCAGACCATTACTTGACCAGTTTAGCAATGCTTGTCAGAATAGCTGTGCTGGGCTGCACATAGAGAACTTTTCATCCTCTCCCCTTGACTTCTTTGTTCTGTTTTTCCTCTCCCTCCTTATAAAAACCTTTTTATTACTGTAGCTTCGTCTCTACCCTAAATAGTACAAAACAACACATAAAATTGAAAATGAAAAGAAGTTTGGCAAGCAGAATATGGGATAACTGGCACCATACAAGACTTAAAATATAACTATTTCCTTGTAATCAGGTGATCTATATATATAAAAGTCTATTTATATATAAAAGCCTAAGTGATTATTATGACTGAATATCTGGAATGACTGGTTGACTAGTCACTATGATGCACACTGACCACCAGGGGGAAGATGCTCAATGCGGGAGCTGCCCCATGGTGGTCAGTGCCCTCCCATAGCCAAACCCCCATGGTCCCTCCTCCTGGCCAACCAACTTCCTACAGTTCCTCCCCCTGTAGCTGGCCAGCCTCCCAATAGGCCTTGATCACTGGCCAAGTCAAGGGGCCCCACCCATGCACGAATTCATGCACCAGTCCTCTAGTACAGTAGTGGGCAATTTGCTGCTCTGTTGACTGAGTTTGCCCACCACTGCTCTAGTAGATCGTAAATGTCTAGATCATGTTTCTTAAAAATCAATGTTACAAGTCTTATCAATGTTAAAAATCATTCACATGTGAAAATATTCAGATTGAATATATTCAAACTTATATTGAGAAAACTTAGCAAAATGAAACTTTTATTCTCATGTAATAGGTTTCACTGCTGCAAAATTCAAGGCAGATCCATCTGTGAGTACCATTAAATGCTACATAATAGCTATGTGACTAAGTGAATTTCTCCCTGGGCTACAGTCACAGGAGATAGGGAGAGAAAAGGTCAAACTCTCATAGCGAGTATAGTCATAGCAAACTTTTTCAATAAAATTTTGAATAATTTTCAAGTCTCTAAACTAGTTTTATGTTAATACTGTAGGCCTGGTGCACAATATTCATGCACAGGCAGGGCGGAGAGGGAGGAGAGGGCGGTTCCTCAGCCCAGCCTGCATCCTCTGGCAATCCGGGAACCTTTGAGGAATGTCCAACTGCCGGTATAATTGGAACTAAATTGGCAGTCGGATATCCCTTTCGCAATCTGGGACCACTGGCTCCTAATTGTTCACCTGCCTGCCTGATTGCTCCTAATCACCTCTGCCTTGGCTGCTGCCCATTGCTGCAGTCATCTCTGCCTCAGCCCCTGCCACTGCAGCTTTGTCCTGAAGGTCATATGGAAGGACGTCTGGAATGACATCCAGAAGATCGTTCAGTTGTCCTGTCTAATTAGCATATTACACTTTTATTATTATAGATGACTGGCAAAAAGGTACACCACAGAAAGTGTAAGAATCTTTACTTAGTCTTTTTTCTTAGATTTACCATATATGTCGGAAAACTAGACATACATTGCCTATATGCACTCTGTTTTCAAGCCACTCATTTGCAGGAAATGTATTACGATAAAATTAGAAAGACATTTAAACAATTCAACATAAGCTCCCAGAAGTCTAACATTCTAACTAAAGCATTCAGTTAAACAATTAGTTTCATTCTGTAAAATACAGAGACTAATCAATGTTTACCAATGTATTTTTTTGGATATATCATCAAATATGTATACTGACAACTGCATGGAATGTTTTAAATAGTACAATTTACATAAGTGATAAACAGAATGTGTGTGGAGAGCAGATATAATAAATATTTGCTATTAAGGAGTGAGGTTACCTAAAGTTTAGAAAATAAGAAATGGTTGGTTTCATATCCTAGTTTTAACTTTTCTCACTGGGGTTTTTAATTATATTGAAAGCTATTAAAAATTTAAATTAAGGATGTTAAGGAATGCACCTGCATAAAATTAAAAGCTAGTAAGGTATAATAATGCGTGCTTATCTTTATTAGTGTGACAATGGATATATGTGTGTAACTCACATAAAATTGGGCATAAATTGCTTAAATAGTAATGCTGTTGTGCTATTGCAGGCCAGAGTGCCATTCCAAGTGTCATCTTTGCCAATGTTTCTGCTCCCTTTGACAGGAGTTATTGTCTTGTCCTAGCTACCAAGGAATTAACAAAACAAAACTGTCCCATTGCACAGTGTGGTAGGTACCTAAAATATGCCTAAGGGAGAGACAGAAATTTGCCAGGTATAAGCTATTTCTGGGTTTTAAGTCTTTAGAAGTAGATTATTAAGTAACACTTTGGAGAATTTCCTTGAGATTTTTTTTTAAACTCAGTGTTTATAAAAATGTTGTTTAAAAAAGGTAAAAAAGACAACAGCTCCAAATTGAGTCACTGATGCTGAACCTAAGATCACCAAACCAAGATTTAATTACAGTTTCTCTTCCTGAAGTAGAATCTTAAACTAGTCTATCAGGAATGAATAGGCCCATCTATTCCCTAAAGGAGAAAAGAGGAGAACATATTTGCCACGTTATACCCAGTAAGGGTCTAATCTCCAAAATTTATAGGGAACTCATACATCTTAACAAAAGGAAGATAAACAATCCAATCAAAAAATGCACAAAGGACCTAAATACTAGTAAACACTTTTGAAAGAGAACATGCAGAAGGTCAAAGTCACTAATCATCCAAGAGATGCAAATCAAAATGACAATGAGGTACCATCTTATCCCTGTTAGAATGGCTATCATCAACCAATCAACAAACAACAAGTGCTAGCCAGGATGTGGAGAAAAAGAACCCTCTAGCACTATTGGTGGGAATGCAGACTGGTGCAGCCACTGTGGAAGACAGTATGGAGTTTCCTCAAAAAATTTAAAAAGGAACTCCCATTTGACTCAGTAATCCCACTTCTAGAAATATATCCCAAGAAATAAAAAAGACTAATCAGAAAGGATGTATGCACCCCTATGTTCATAGCAGCACAATTTACAGTAGCTAAGATTTGGAAACAACCTAAGTGCCCACAGCAGATGGGTGGATTCAAAACCTGTGGTACATCTACCCAATGGAATACTACACTGCAGTAAAAAAGAAAGAAATCTTACTATTTTCAACAGCATGGATGATCCTGGAGAGCATTATGCTAAGCGATATAAGCCATTCGGAGAAAGATAAATATCAATGATCTCACTCACTTATGGAATATAATGAACAACATAAACTGATGACCAAAAATAGGACCAGAGACAGAGAAGTATCGAACACACTGTCAAACTTCAGAGAGAAGGCAGGAGGTGGGGGAGGTAAGAGACTAACCGAAGGACTTGTATGCATGCATATAAGCATAACCAATGGACACAGACCCTGGAGGCAGGGAGGGAGGACATATGCTGGGGAGTGGGGGTAGCCAGGGAGGAGTCAGTGGGGGAAAAAGGAGACATATGTAATACTTTAAAAAATAAATATTTAAAAAAGAAAAGAAAAAGTTACCTTGCAAAAACCAAGCTGCTTTGTTGCCTAGTATAACTTTCTTGTTCCTATTCCCTGTGGACTATAAGAGTCATTTTGTACAGTTCCTCAGTACTCCTTTCTATCTCCTAGAATTTGGATTTTGCCAGTCTAGAAGATAGAATAAAATCTGATTGATTTTACCTCAATTAAATTTTGAAATTTTTCATAAACTAAGGTTAAGGTGTAAAAAATAACTAAACTGCAAAAAATAACTAAAAATTGGTGTAAGAGCCTCAATAAGAGGTGTGTATTCTTCTCTCAAGCATGTTAGATTTGGGGCTAGAGGAGTGGAGGCATGGGATACCAAAAAACCCTTTTATCTAGACTGGGAGCCAGAGTTAATTGCATTTATAGTTTGTACACTCTGTGAAAGATATTCAAAGGAAAAAATCATATATCATTCAAATGAAAGTAGACCAGAAAGTAAAAACCATTTCTAGAGGATGGGACAAAAATTATTGAGCTCTTAGTTGAAAGAGAATTGAGAGAAGAAAAAAACTTAAAGGTGTCCCCAGAGGTCCACTGCATGAAGAGGGCACTTTCTTCTTTGCTCCTAACAAAAGGAAGACAAACAATCCAATCAAAAAATGGGCAAAGGACCTAAATACTAGGCCATTCAAATTCTGTCCCTGGATTTGAGATTCACAAACTAGAGGTCAGATTCTCTGACCACAAACTGGAGGTCATCCCTTATTCTCTTCCACCATCTGTTTGCACGACTCCAACTCTTCATCTATTGAAGGTTAAATCATGAATTGACATGTGCATGAGTGGTATTTGTTCACTAAAAATAAAGCATGCGTTACTCTTGTACAGTAAAATGTAAACCTGGCCTCTCAGATTATCTGTCTTTTTCTGAGGGTTAGGGATGCAGTAAAGACTATAGATTCTGGGACCAGAGAATCTTTGGTCAATTAGATCTACCAATTACTGCCTGTGTGATCTTGCCTTTTTACCTTCTCTGTGACTCAGCTTCCTCATCTGTAAAATGGGTTATAAAATTGCACCCATCTCATAATAGTAAGAATTAAATTTATTAATTCAAGGGCAATACTTAGAGGGGTGCCTGGCACATTGCCAGCGCTAGTTATTATTGCACTAACTCTCTTTAACAGGCTCTCCTTATTCCAAAAAAAAGCATACTCCTGCTGGACCTCACATTCTTAGCTCACTCTTATTTTTCAATCAATTATTTTCATCCAATTGTTGCAGATTTTCCTCATTCCTCAATTTCTCTGTGAATCTGTCTTTCCATTTCTATATACTTCCAGAAAAAAATTTCAAAGGACCAGGAACACACAGACGATTTCCACCTCAAGAAGATCAGTGTCATTTTCTAGTAGCTATCTTGTAATGGAACTCATATGCTCATTTTTTTTCTTGCCTTACCTCCCTTCTCACTTTCTGTCCAAACCAGTATTGTTAGAAAAGGGAGGCAAACAATTAGTAGATAAACATTTATCTCACCTTGTCACTTTCTTCTAACCCCTGGAGGCTCACATTGCTCCCTGGACCCAGCTGTCTCTGTGTTCTAATGGAAAAAGATTGCAACCGAGCTTGAAAGTGATCATTAAAGTGGGAAGAATTAATAAACACGCTGGAGGAGTACATGAGGAGAAGGATTGTCCAGGACACACCAAGGTATGTAATTATTCAAGGTACAGTGGGATAGCCCTAGCTGGTTTGGCTCAGTGGATAGTCAGCCTGCGGACTGAAGGGTCCCAAGTTCGATTCCAGCCAAGGGCATATATCTAGGTTGTGGGTTCGATCCCCATTAGGGGGCATGCAGGAGGCAGACAATCAATGATTTTCTCTCATTGTTGATGTTTCTATCTCTCCCTCTCCCTTTCTCTCTGAAATCAATAAAAATAAAAATTTTAAAAAGGTACAGTGAAATATATGGGATGCTTTGCAGTGACTTCTTTGTATGCCTAATTGCTAGTCATTCAAAGGGAGTGTGACTTCTAGTAATATTCCGATATTCCAACTGTTCACCATGCCAACTCACCCAGAATCATGACCTGAAAGTACAGGGTTGGAGGTCAAAATGCATTGTGGCAGATTTTTTAATTTTGTAGTTCCTTTTCTTCATAGGTGGTCTCAAAGTTCTCTCAGCTTCAGGTTTTAGTAAACCTGGGACTATCCATAACTGTGGCCTACTTATTTTGAGTTCAGTCTTAATTCCAAATCCAACTCTGGAGTGTATTTCCCGCAAAAGCCTGGGCAAGGTAATTTATCTAAGATTCAATTTTCTCGTCTGCAAAATGAGAGTTGAATTATCTAATATTGAATTACCTTTGGGGTTTGTATGTGGATTAAAGATTTTTAAATGCTCAGATAATGCCTTAAAATATCAGGCAAATTAAAAATTGGAGTTTAACTGGATTACTAAGCAAAGACAATACTAATACATGTGGTGACTGATTCTAAGCTGATGTTTTTTTCAGTTGTTGGTCTGCCTTCAGCTGAAAAGGTCATATCAGGAATGAGAAGAGAGGTCAGATACTTACAGATCAGTTAAATCATCAACTATTATATTGCATCCTTGATACTTTTTAGGATTTCCCGCTACACCATGATTTCTACAAAAGTCCAAAGGAACCATTCATATTCCTGTGCACTAAGTTCAATCATTTCTGTTCAGAACTAGACTAAGTGAGTGATATTATCAGGAAAATACTTTAGAGTCCCACCTACTGCAGAGCCAGGAAAAATCTATTGTCCTGGAAATATAAAAAGTGTCATTTGTTCCAACTAATATCTTAAGAATATTGTTCTACTCTAGTTAGTCTAAAAGGAAATGCCTTTTATTAATAAAATTGGCTATAAAAATAGATTTGCTCATTCATTTCTCCTTCCTGAGATGAGGTCAAAGCTGAAAAGATTTTGAAAAATATTTCTTATACTTTTGTGCCATTGATTGTCTCTTCAGTGTTTGTGATTTTACACAACAAACAAGCAAACAAACAAAAAGAAACCCTACCATTTGTAGACATCTGTTAATCTATTAAAGGCTTTGAAATTCCAACTATAAAATAATTTGTTGGTTACATGTAGAATGTTTGTTTATTATCCCTTTTAACAGGACCAAATTGAATTTTAGCAATTATGTAAGAATATACATGCTGGAACATGGAAGAGAGCTAGCTCAAAATATTTGTTGAATCAGTGAATAATTTAATGACTAGCTGGATAAGTAAATGGAGTAAATTATTTCAGATATAGTTTCCATAAAATTGAATAAAATGAAAATGTAATTCAAACTGCTCCTTGAAATATTTGATTCAGATGTGCTTTTCTGCTTCCATTTTACATAATAATTTAGACCTATTTTTACTAAAAAGAAATTATGCAAATCACACTTAATCACTCTAGAAAACAGTTCTGAATGAAGCATTTTCAGTTATTCACAATTAGTTTGTTAGCTACAGTTATTAAACCAGTTTTCATGCTCATTTCATCTTGCTAATGTATTCATTCATTTGCAATTTTTGAGGCTTTTATAGTAATTATAGGGAAGAAAAATATTTATAATATTTTTAAGTACTCATAGATAAAATACTTCCTTACTGCTGCCCATATTTCTCTCAAAACCAGACATACAGATAAAACCTATCTAGATAATTTAAACTTGTTTCATTTCAGGCATGCACAAATATCTAATTCAAAGAGGTTTTGGTAAAAAAAATATTCCAATAATTATTCTAAAATTATTCTAATAGTTATTTTATTAACCTTATTAATTCTTAACACCTGGATTCCTCTATTATGATTGTTTTATACTTTATTCAAGTTAAGATTTCCCATAATATTTATAGAGAAAATAAAAATAAATAATTTTTACTGTTGGCAAGTAATGTTCCTAAGTAGTTTAATGCAAATTTACTATTTCTTTCCCATCCTCATCTTCCCACATCAGCACACACACACACAAACACTCATGCTCACTTAGGCTAAGAAACTCCCTGTCCATGTAACAGTCCTTTGCTTTTATTTAGTGTTTTCAGTGTCATATTTAAGAAATACTGTTGCACTCAACTTTTATCTAAAGATCATTTTGAACATTGAGATTTATTAATTCATCTAGGATCGTCTTTAATGTATAGTATGAGACTTTAATGTGTAGAAGTCAAAGTTCATTTTTATCCATATGGTTATCCAACTGACAAATCATTTATTTAAAAAATTATCCTTTGAGATACCACCACTTAAATAAATGAAGTATTAAAATTGCAAGGATTGTAAAGAAATCAATTCTTATAAAAATTCCATCTTATTGACTAGAGCAATCTGAATAAATATCCCAGCAGGTTGTTTATAGAAATTGGCAATCTAAACCTAAAATTTGTATGAACTGAAAAGAGCCAAGTTAGCCTGGACAATCTTAAAGAGACAATTTAAAAAACTAACACTTAGATGTAGAAAGACCCATAAAATATTTATATAATAAATGCATAATGCTATTGCTGAAATGACAAATAGTCCATTAGGACCAAATAGAGAGTACGGAAACAAACCCATACATACAGGATTATTCGATTTATGACAAAGATGACACTACAATGCAATGGAGAACCTTCTGAATTTTTTACCAAACCACTTACCCTGCCCTAAATCAATTCCAGATGAATTGTAGATCTAAGTGTGAAAGGTTAAAACAATATATCTTTTAGAAAAAAAAAAGGGTCATTTTCTTAAGTAATGCTAAAGATTTCTTAAATAGAAAAATTTTAAAGTGATAGCCATAAATAAAAAGACCACATTATGAAAGTAAAACAGCAGGATTTCTAGTGGAAAGAAACATTAATAAAACATATATCAAAAAGAAAATGAGATGATAAAAATAATACCTACAAAACAGTAAAACAAAGGCAATTGATTCAATAAAAAATATTTCACAGACTTCAGAACAAAACCTGACTGGCCAACACATAAATGAAAAATCCCTTTGTTTTATTAGTGATCAGGAAAGTTAAAATTAAAGCTACAATAAGATACACTGCATATCTATTCAAATGGCTAATATTAAAGTATAGTCAAAATCACATTTTGACAAGATGTGAAGCGATGGTAATCTTTTACAGCACTGATGAGAGTGCAAATTTGTCCAATCTCTTTGGAAAACAATTCAGCAATATCTGTTAAAGCCAATCCATTAGATATGTATCCAACAGATATGTAAATATGTTTACCAGAAGACATGTACTAGAATGCCCATTGCATTCCAAAGCTGGAAATAGCAACAGCCATCCACCGAAGAATGATTAAGTAATTTGGGATATACTCACATCTGTACAGCAATAAGAATGAACAAATTACAACTAATCACAAAAGCATGGATAAATCTCACCAATGTAACAGTGAGTGAAAATACAACAAAAAGCCTAAACACAATATATATGTACTGTATGGCTTTTTTTATACAAAACTCAAAATTTGGCAAATCTAGGTTGCTAGACGATGGCGCATTGGCTAAGTTTGGGGTTGATAGTGTTCAAAATGGGGTTCTAGGATAGCTTATGAAGTAACAGTAATATTTTATGTTGCTCATGGCGCTGGTCGCACAGATTGTTCATTTTATAAAATTAACTGAACTATACACTTAGGATTTGTATACTTTTCTGTAAACATTTTTTAATCTCACTTTTAAAAAATGAGTACATCCTACTTAGATTCTTATGTTAGCATCCATGGTATTTATTTATTTATTTATTTATTTTAAATATATTTTATTGATTTTTTTACAGAGAGGAAGGGAGAGAGATAGAAAGTCAGAAACATGGATGAGAGAGCGACATCGATCAGCCACCTCCTGCATGCCTCACTGTAGAGATGTGCCCGCAAGCAAGGTACATGCCCCCAACCGGAATCGAACCTGGGTCCTTTCAGTCTGCAAGCCAATGCTCTATCCACTGAGCCAAACCGGTCTCGGCCATGGTATTTCTTTTAGCAGCAGTGGTAAATCTTGGAGAAGAAGCTGTCACCATGGCAGGCCAGAGGACCAACTTCCAGAATTTGGGAGCACGAGGTAGGTGCCAGTGTGCAAAGCCCTGGTGCTTGCTACCTCGCTCAGACTCCCTTCACCCTAGACTCTAGGCATTACAGCTTGTTGATAGCCATAAATAAAAAGTGATAGCCATAAATAAAAAGTGATAGCCATAAATAAAATAAATTTACCACAAAGGATTTGGCACAATCCTTGGTGCCAGTGTGCAAAGCCCTGGTGCTTGCTACCTCGCTCAGGCTCCCTTCACCCTAAACTCTAGGCATTTACTGTCATCTCAATCATGAACTAATGTTTTATTAAATTTTTATACTCCAAAGCTTAAACGATGGGCCTTGATATTATTTAACAAGAGATCCCATTTCATTCTTCATTGAAATCTAACTTCTTAGTCAGATTTGTGGTAAAAGAAAAACTTGACAACAACAAAACAAAAACAACAACAACAACAAAAATGCATGAAGTACTTCCCAAGTGCAGATTTCAGTAGGGGATATCATGAAGGCATTGATGACACAGTGAACAGCATCATTTTTATTTGACCAAAGCACAAAGCACCTATCTCCTTTAAGAAAGGTCCTGTGTTCTGTCAGATGGAGCCAGCCTTCTCCAGATGGGTTTTGGCGAGGCAGCATGTTAGCAGCATGGAGCCAGCCTCACCGTGCTGCGAACATATTCCTAGCAGCCCCATGCGAGTCCCAGGACTGCTGGGCCAACAGCTGCTCACTATCAATGACACTCCTGTTATTACGGAGCACTCTTCCTGCTCTCCACACAGCCCTCTCAGAGAACGGGGCTGTATTGCCACAAGGACTCATTGCCAGGAAGGGACTGATTGAACCCAAACTACTGAATGTAAATAACTCTCGTTAATTGGACACATCATATATGCAAAAATATTAATCCTGGACATCACTTTAGTAGCAGTAGCTCAATTACATACAAGCTAAATCATGGTCACTATGCCTGTACAATGTGAATTGACCAGAAAAAAAAACAACACTCATTTTTAAACCTGTAAAAAAATAAATAGATGTGTCAAGATGCTTATAAGAACACAAAATCTTCATTTTTAAAGCACACTTCATTGCCCACTTTCTGTAACTGAAGATCGTTTAAATTGTATTCCTAAACATTTGATGATACCTCCCTCAGTAAATGATGAGAAAATAGGAGGTTTGTACATTTAGTTGGAGATTAAATATAATTCTAGAAATGCAAAGATCATAGGACTGGAAATTAGGAAACATTGATTCCTAGGTGTGTCTAGGATTACCTGGGTGACTTTAGGCAAGTCACTTCTATGTAAAATTGAAATAATAGTTGTTTTGTTACATCGGAGTGTTGACAGAACCCTGAAATATGTTCTTTTACAGCTCTTTTAAAGAGTTATAAAAAGGTAAGGTTTTAATACATGAGTGTAACCAAGGTGATCACCTTTGAATATCTATAAATATTTCTGGGACAAATTATATATACATAAGACTAAGTCAACATTTTCAAAATTGTTTTCAATTTTAGAAACTTTTATTAATATGGCCTGCTTTTAGCTTTCATGTTGTAAATCCTCATATGTTGCATACCTCATATGAATATATTTTTATTTTTGTAATGTCTATACTTCAGAATTCTGAGCGATAGCAATCTCTTATTTTTCACAAAAGATTCCTTTTAAAAATATGCACAATTAATGTCGTTTTTGTCTCAGCATCGTACTTAGCTTTCTTGATTCATGACCTACAAATAAATTCAAACATATATTCTTATAATCTTGCATACATTTACCAAAATTTTTTAGGTGGAATTGACATTTTTGTAATGAACTTCTATGAAAGGGATCATTACAACTCTGTTTCTCTCTTATACACACAAATACTCACACACAAACACACACACTAACACACACACACACACACACACACACACACACACAGCAGTAAGCTCTAAGAAGGTGGTCCTTTTCTCTTTCCCAAATATATATCCAGTCAGCCTTGCAGGTAGCAATGCTCTCTCTCTCTTAAGCTTATTGCACAAAAAGGAATATCCAGAAAATGCAATTTAATTTTTTAATTAAACCTTCATTTGTATTTAATTGCACACTGCACCTTCTTCAGTACTGAAACATAGTAAGAAGGAAGCAATTTCAAATGTGCTTAAAAGTCTTGCACTGCTTCAAAGTAGAACTAGTTTCCATAGCAACTGGCATACCACCCTCTATTTATTCTAAATACTAAATGACAAATCAAAAGTGCAGCTGTAATATCAAGGGATTCTATTTCTCCTAACACAATGCAAAGCTACATACACCTCTACCAGCATGGCTATTGCTTGTGATAACCTAATAAATGAAAAAAAAAAAAAACAGGCTTTCAAAATGTAGTCTATGGCTGCAATTTTCTGTAGTGTGATGACTGTCACAATAACCTTGACTTCTATTCAATAAAATGCCCTTGGGTGAGAAAGCAAAACAGAAGGCATTATTTTCATGATGTTAGATATTTTACACTGCAAATGAGATTTGTCTTAATCTAAGAAGCAAATCAAATCCCCAATTACATCATCTAATAGCCACTGCTGGGAGATGCTGTCAACAGGATTATTGATTTGGAAAACCAACATCTGCAAAATGCGAACTTGTCTATTAGGCTAAACAAAGGCTTTAAAGCTCAGCTGGTCCCTTTTTGCTGTCTTCATCATGCTTTAGGTTAAATGAGCTCAGGAGATGCAAGGAGAGGCTGGTGGGAGTCCATCAAGGTAAGTAGTGGCCAGATGGGTGAACATCAATCCTATCTAGTACAAAATCTACACATCCTCACTTCACATGAAATCCTTTTCTTCCTTGTCACACATGCACGCGAGCACACACACACACACACACACACACACACACACACATATGCATGGACACACACTCCTTCCTTGGTGAATAAGAGAGGTATAGGGCCGGATAAACAAATATCTGTACCTTTCACATTTCCACTTGTTTGTAAGTACTCTCATAAAATGTGAATATTATAGAAAATTAAATAGACTGTCACATAGAGATGGAAAATAGAATCTTATACCATTTTATTATAAAAGCTGATGTTTATACTAGTTAGAAATACTAGCATCTTAATTCATCATTTTATTTACAATACGCTTAAAGGTTTAGGTGTAAGACACCAGCATAACTCTAATGAGATTGTGATAGGTAATTAACATAATAAAATATTATTTATTTACCAACTGGAAAGTTAAAATTACTAATTAAAACACACACACACACACACACACACACACACACACACACACAGGCATTGTGTTGTATTTCTTATCCTCTACAGTAAAGACTGAGGCCCCCTCCTGGAAAGCCACAGGCCACGGTCTATTATCTTCCGCCTGCTCAGACCCCGTGAGCAAAAAGCTGCGTCAGCTCTACAGAACCACAATCATTTCACCCACTGTGGGTCTGCAAGGCTGGTCCTTATGTATATGAACAGACTAATGAAGAGAATGATTTCACCAGTGAGCTGTTAACCCTTTTATGACTTCAACATCACCATTCTTCTTTGACACTTCTACCTGCTTTTGTCCCAGCAATAAGCATAGACAGAATGCATTTTGAGATTCTTAAAAACAGCTCACCCAAAGTCCTATATATATACCAAAGTAAACAGATTCCTTAATAAACACTAGTTTGAACAAAACCTTACTTCTTAGAAATGGATATACTACACCAAAGCCAGCACTAGATCTATTGAAACTCATAATTCGCAAGGCCTGACACAAAGATTTAGCACCATGTCAATTACATGTGAATCAGTCTATTAAGTATTAATTTATTGCTAAAATCACGTGCTAAGATTTAATCAAATAACAACAGATAAATCAGGTTGTGTTGTAATTAGCTAAAAATTACATAAGAATCCTATACTTGGTATTTTTTTTTTAATTAATCACCTACTCTCACTCAATAAAATACTGTTGTACTATTTCAATATGTCAAATTTAAGGAAAATAGATATAAAATTCTGGCCTTGAACATTTTACAAGAAACAAAACTGAAATTTACCTCTGAGCTGTTTATTTTTAAATGAATAAATGTAAATAAAATTGTATGGTCATGCAAACAAGATCGGCATACTTAATTAGCACAATGAAGGAGGTTTTCAGTTAATAAGGGAATCCAATTTGGGGTGCAAAGGATCAATGCTAAGCAGGGCTCCCATTTAGAGCCGTTAAGCTGAGGGATTCTGAGTCAGAGAAAACTGATTCCAATTCTTGCTCTGGCCCAGAGGCTTGGTTTGCTTGAGCAAGTGATTTAACGTCTCATCATTGGTCCCATCCTGTGTAGTACAGGGTAAACAATATCTGTTTTGCAGTGATACTGTGAGGAGTAAGTGAAGAAATATTAATACAGGCAGTCCTTGGGTTACGTTGGACTCGACATGTCATTTCATGATGACGTCGCCATCTCCCATTTATTTATAAAAAAATCCGTCATTTTTTTATTAATGTATTACATGTATACATATCTTCCCATCGCCCCCCCCCACCCCAGGCATACCTAACCCCTCAGTGTGCTTTATGTTTTTTATTATTATTTATTTACCACAAGTAAAGGTCAGGAATTGTTATCTTTCTTTTAATTTTTTTTTTACTGTTTCACTTTATTACTGCTGTGTCTGTGCTTCATGTGAGTGACATAGGTGCTTATGTAGGTGGGTTCCGACTCATGGAGAAAATTGCATTATGTTGAACAGTAGGAATGGATCTCTGGAACTGAACTCTGTAATGCCAATGAGAAAAGTCTAAAATCAATTGTATAGGATTCCACTATCAGAAATTGAAAATAAAACTCTTTGTAGAGAAAAAGACTAATAGAGATAAGAGCAAAAGATCAGTGAATTAGAAAGTGATCAAAGGAGAAAAATTAATGAAATTTAAAGCTGCCTCTTTGAAAAAAATCAATAAAATGTTCAAATCTGTAGTTATCTGTTAATGAAAAAAGATGCTAATTATCAATATGAGGAATAAAAGAGGGGACATCATTATGGACAATCACTATGTAAGGCAATTGATATTTTCTAATAATGAAATGAGAAACCACTTCAAATCTCATTTTCATTTGTATCAATCATCATTTTGTGTCATGGTGCTAAAGAAAGTTGAAGCAATAACTAAATTTTAAATGTGGTTTTAAACCTATTCATTATTCAAGATAAAATCTATACTCAATAGAAGAATATGCAAATTGTTTGGGACACCATCACAGTAACAGCAACGACTGAACATCAGTTTGTGTGGGTTGAACAGGCCAGCAGGGCGATGAGTGAGGGATGACCAAACAACTGAATAGCAGGCTGCGTGGGGTGACCAGGCCAGCAGGGGGTAAAGTTGGGGCAACCAGGCTGGCGGGGAGACAGTTAGGGGTGATCAGGCAGGCAGGCCAGTGAACAGTTAGGAGGAGAACCCCCATGCATGAATTTCATGCACCGGGCCTCTAGTATAATAATAATCCTATCTATCTAGTACACTTAAATTTTCTTGGTGTTCGCTTATTTCAGTTCACCAATTTAAGTTAATCTGAGAGCTTGATAACTCTTTTACATTAAATTTAATACTCTACCAACAATCTTACTTGATAAAAAGCTGTTTCTAAAGTATTAATTAAAATTTCTATTGATAGCTCATCTCATGGTAAAATTGCTTAATATGTAATGAACAGAAAACAGGCATATTTGTGTACAAAAAGTTAAAATTTAAAGTTATCAAGATTGCATTAAAAATTTTACCAAATTCTCCATTAATCAAAAAAAAAAGGGTGGGGGAGTAGGATAACAGCATGTAAGGAAAAATTTCTGGTAAGTAAATTACATTAAGAAAATTTTCACTTTAGAAAATTAATTTCTATTTGTAATGCTAATAGTAAGACACCCTTGAAAAACACACATGATGTCAAAATAAGCCAAAGGAAAAGCAGGTAGGCAAAAATATAAAGGACCCCAAGCCAATTTTATAGAAAAGATTCTTTTATTAACTCTTGGTCGAGAATATGTTTATATACTTTCAGAAAACAACTCTCAGACCAAGTGGACTCTTGCAACAGAGAGGAACTGACAGGTCTGCGCCAAATACTAAGGCAAGAAGAGAAACAGTCCAGAGCTGGAAGACACTGACGACACCTTGCTATAGGATGCCCAGGACCAAACCAGAGAGGGTCAGACCAGCCTCGCCACCATTTGTCCAGTATCCAGATACCATTGATGACATGTACACATAAGGAACTGTCTGACATTGAAACTGGGACTCAAAGCTATCAGACATTGAAATTGAGACTCAATCATTTTTTCTTTTGCTCTGGTGGGTTTATTTCTAGCCTACAGGGGCAAGATGTTTTTAAAGACAAGAATCAGGGGGTAAGGGCAGGGGAAGCAGATGCAGAGGCAAAAAAGCAATGAACAGACTGTCCTGCTACAGTGGGAAGGCAGGGGAAGTTGGGGAGAAGGGGCCTATAGGAGATCAACTGAAGGAATTGTGTGCATGTTTGTGTGGGGATAGCCAGTGGATACAGGGCAATGGGGGAAGGTGGGGTCGGGGGGAGGGGAATGGATGACGGCATGTATGGGGGAGTGGGGAGGGCAAAAAGGGGGGGATAAATAAATTAATTAATTAAAATAAATTAAAGACCAAAAAAATAAAAAATAATAAAATAAAATAAAATCACAAAAAAATAATAATAGCTGAGACTGGTTTGGCTCAGTGGTTGGCCTGTGGACTGAAAGGTCCCAGGTTCGATTCCGGTCAGGGGCATGTACCTTGGTTGCGGGCACACCTCCAGTGTGGGGCATGCAGGAGGTGGCTGATCAATGTCTCTCTCTCATCGATGTTTCTGACTTTCAATCCCTCTCCCTTCCTCTCTATAAAAAAATCAATAAAATATATTTTTAAAAATAATAATAATCCTATCTAATAAAAGAGTAATATGCAAATTGACCATACTTCTGCTATACCCACAAGCCATGCCCACCAGCTATGCCCATTAGCCAATCAGAGCAAGTATGCAAATTAATCCAACCAAGATGGCTACAGCCACAGAGAGAGCAGGAGAGAGGCTTGGGTTGCCCCTAGCAATGGAGGAAGTCAAGAGCCCAGGCCTCCACTTAAGGCAACAAAGTTTTAATGGCTGTGCAGCAGAAGGCTTGGCTCTGTTCCAGGTTATAAAGTTTTAATTGTAGAAGATAAATTCCAGATACTAGGGTCTCTGCTTGGGTCACCAAGAGGTGGTAGCCGACCTGCAAACCACCACAGGCCCCTTGCCCAGGCCACCCATGCCCCAAGGGAACACCCAGTCTGACCCAGGACACCCTTCAGGGCAAACCAGCTGGCCCCCACCCATGCACCAGGCTTCCATCCTATCTAATAAAAAAGTAATATGCGGATTGACCATCACTCCAACACACAAGATGACTGCCCCCAATGTAGTCAAAAGATCCTGCCCTCATGTGGACACAAGATGGCCACCACAAGATGGCCAGCAGGAAAAGGCTGTTGGCAGGGACCAGACCTGCAAGGGAAGGTAGTTGTGGGCAATCATACCAGCAGGAGAGGGCAGTTGGGAGGGATCAGGCCTGCAGGGGAGTACAGTTGGGGATGACCAGTCCTGCAGGGGAAGGCAGTTAGGGGTGACTAGGCCTGCAGGGGAGGGCAGTTAGGGGCAAACAGGCTGGCAGGGGAGCAGTTAGGCATCAATCAGGCTGGCAGGGAGTGGTTAGGGGGTGATGAGGCTGGCAGGCAGAAGAAGTTAGGGGCAATCAGGAAGGCAGGCAGGTGAGCAGTTGGGAGCCAGCAGTCCTGGATTGTGAGAGGGATATCCGATTGCCTGTTTAAGCTTGGTCCTCAAGGGATCCCAGATTGGAGAGGGAGCAGGCTGGGCTGAAGGACATTCCCCCCTGATCCCTGTGCACTAATTTTGTGCACTGGGCCTCTAGTAATAATAATAATAATAATAATAATAATAATAATAATAATAATAATTGATAGCAAATATTATATAGCAATACCAGCTACCAGACAATGTTCTAGGAGCTTCAAACATATTATCCCATCTACCTTTCAGAATAATCTTAGACACTAGGCTCCATAATCATTCCCTTTAGCAGATCACATGAGCATTTAAGTGACTTGCAGAAACCACACAGTAAGCAAGTGTCACCTCATTAGCTTTGAAACCAGGATTCAAACTCTGCTGTCTTGCTCTACCACCACTTTAGTTTTCTTTTAAAGCCCATATGCTTTGAAAATTGACATCTAATTTATAAACCAATTTTGTCATTAGAATGCAATATACTTAAATTAATGTTATAATAGCTATTATCACTTGTACTGACAAGCATTTTAAGCTTCAGTAGTCAACTTTGATTTTGAAGAATTTCACTATATATTTACATTGATTTTTAAATATACCTCCTGTTAGGAAAAATGAAATGGTATTATTCTTTATGTTTTATATTATAGCATAGTCATACAGTAATCTGGATAGCCATACTGTGATCTTTTATTGTATGTAATAATTTATACATTTGAAACTAAGATAATGGCTATATAGGTTCTTTTATAGCTTTTAGTCTTCATGAGATTAATGTATTTTTTATTTGTTCTCTTAAAGCCATAATTATTTAATTTCCTTTACATAGTTTGGATAATGGCCATATCCTAAAATTGAAAAAATATATATATCTTTAGGATTATATAGCTGTCTTATAGCTGCAAATGGCATTATATGCAACTAGAGACATGGTGCACAAAATTCATGAGGGGGTGGGGAGTCCCTCAGGCCGGCCTGCATCCTCTCACAATTCAGATCCCTCTCACAATCTGGAACTACTGTCTCTTAACCACTGGCCTGCCTTCCTGCCTGATCACCCCTAACCGCTTCTGCCTCAGCCTCCACCACCACTACTTCATCCTGAAGGACACCCAGAATGACGTCCAGAAAGTCATTAGGCTGTCTGGTCTAATTAGCATATTACACTTTTATTATTATGGATGAGTACAACTTTGGGCAATAGCTGACTTTCTAGGACTGAGTATACTCTTACAGTAGAAGCTGAAAATTTTCTCCCCCTTGTCAAAATTGTTGCATATGTTAAATATCTAGTTATATGATGGTAATATAGTATGTAACTAAGAATTATTTTCTGGTTCCTAAATGAATATAACTTCAAGGAGTTTTGATATAAGTTTTTATTATCTGAAATATGAGACATAATATTTTGAGGATTTCCTTGTGTCTGAGACATCACAAAGATCAATTCTTTACAACTACTACAAATCCAGTATTTTAAAGAGATTGAATGTAGTGATTATTTGGAATTAGTTCTCAAATTCCATTTCAGTTCATTGAGTTCATTAATTGAAGGTATATTTATGTAATTTATTCAAAAAGAAAATTACAAAATGTTTAAAAGTACTCATACAATCTAAAATCTTCAAAACTGTAGTGCTCTAATTTATAAAACTATAGAAATTAAAAGAATGAGATAGAAGAGACTTTTTAGATTTTTCTCAAATAGACCAGAGTCTGGGAATAAATGCTATATTTGGGTGTATAATTCTAACTAGATAGATGGTGTCCCATTTTCAAATAGAAACAACATACTGCACACACATACATACATATATATATATATATTGTGTGTTTTTTAAAGAGAGGACAGGAGATGGATAGAGAGCCAGAAACATCGATGAGAGAGAAACATTGATCAGCTTCCTCCTACACACTCCCACTGGGTATGTGCCTGCAACCAAGGTACATGCCCTTGACCAGAATGGAACCTGGGACCCTTGAGTTCACAGACTGATGCTCTATCCACTGAGCCAAACCAGTCAGGGCCCCACAAGTAATCTTAATCATCACCTTGCGTGACTTCTTTAAATATTTTACTGTGGAGGAAATATTATAACTATATTAATTTCATGAAGCATAGTCATTTAGTTTTTCCTGGATATAATACTTTGAGAAGTGACAAGAGGAAATTTTATTTAGCACAGAATGAAATTGCCAATTGGAAGAGAGAGAAAAAAAAAACACCACATTGATATTCTTTGACTTTTAACAAGTTTGAGTCAATGCTGAAAACCAAAATTGTTTCCCACAGTCTCAGCCAATACCAAGAAGCTTCCTCAATAGTGTGATAAAGTAATTGTGTAATCTGGTCTCATCTTTCTTTCTCATCTGCTTATATCTCACTATTGCTATAAACTTTAGCTACAGAAAATGCTCTTGTTCTTTTAAATTTTATTCCATATCACAGTATATGAAAACTTTAAGCAGATTTCTATATATTTTTATTGATTTCAGAGAGAAAGGGAGAGGGAGAGAAAAATAAAAACATCAATGATGAAAGAGAATCATTGATAGGCTGCCTCCTGGAGGCCCCATGTGCCCTAAATGGAAATTGAACTGTGACCTCCTGGGTCACAGGTCAATGCTTAACCACTGAGCCATGCCATCCAGGCTCATGTATTTTTTAAAGTAAACCTAATTATGAATTAAATCCAGTGGAGAATCTGTCACATAAGAATACTGTTCTCAAAGTAATAAGGGAGAAACTGCTTTGCAAATTATTAAGGGAGAATTTGTAATCATGGTAAGATGTGTAGGGGAGTGTTTGGGAAACATCTCCAACTCTAAATGATGGCACATGTAGCACATCAGTATCTTGAAACTGATCCTCTTTCAACTCCTGCACCTCCAACTTTCTCCCTTTTCCAGTCTATAGTTCAGTCTCTAATGGTTTTCCAGAGTACCTATAGTCTCTGGCATTTCTTACTATTGGCATCCCATTGCATCTACCACACTGCATGTTAGCCTTTTATTTGTCTGTCATTCTTCTCCTTAGATCTAAATCATCATAAATTCAGAGATCAAAATTATATTTTCTTCCCCCTGCAGGCACCTTGGGTTGCAAGAAAATGGCAACCATAAAGTAGGTGCCTATTATTTAAAAACAAGAAAGTGTTATAAGATTACAGATGAAAAATCTTACCAGAATTTACAGTATGAAGACATAACTTGGGTGAGGGGGTAGAAGAGAACAAGAGTTGGAAAATAAGAAAAAGCTTTGATATAGGAAGTGACATTTGAGTTATGCTTCAACTAATAGGAAATCAATGAGATAAAACAATAGGAAATGCACTTAAGAGGAAAGGTTGGACCAAGATAAGCAATCAGGACAATAACAAAGAATTACTCTGGTCTGACTACACTAGCAAAGAGAAAGCAAGAGGAAGGAAAGTTTAACATCAAACTCAGAATACCCTGGAGTTTTAAGGATTAGGATTGATTCTGAACAATAAAGGAATTAATGAATTGTACTTCAGGGAAATGAGTATTTCAGAATTTTTAAAAATGTGATATAAGAAAGAAAGAACTGTTAACAACTCCCAGCTGGAATTCCATCTCTGTCCTAAGGAAGCCAATAGCTGAATGGATTGCACATTGTCAGTGATCACGAGTCATGCTGAAAAGAAGATAGAATTAAATTTGGAAGTCTTGTTTTTATTAACTTTTTGAACTTCAGTGGTAATTGTACTTCTCTAAGTTTTAGTCTTTTTAAGTTTACAAGTATTTTATCTACACTATCTATTGTTGAGGGAATCAGATGAAAAAAATGAAATATTATAAAATTACAGTTTAAAATAGTACTATTTGGTTTTGCAAGACTCACTTATACTCACTTATTGAATCACGAAGGTCCTTTGAACATATGGAGTCCAGATTATAAAATTCTAAAAGAAGGACTAGTTCTTATGCAAATGTATAACATTATGTAAACGTATATAGTTAATAAACCCAGCTTGATATCACACACATGGAAACAAATGATAGGGAACTCCATAGCTAACACATTTTTTAAAATATTTTTAGGCCTCACGAAGTTATTAGTTCAAACAATGACTAACTAGTACTTTAACATTGAGCCTCATTTAATTTTATTATACAAATGCCTGTTGATCTCCCCAAATGAACAAAATACCTTGAAGCAATCTGGTAAATGCAACAGAAAATAACCTGGAATGCATAAGTTTAATTTGTTCTTTAATGAATTTATTTCCAATGAAAACAATGTGAATGAGACATGACCTGGAAGTGAGAGTGTCATAAATTAAAAGCAAATATTTAAGAAAGCCAAATCTATTCTCCAACCAGACATTCTGTGACTGTAGAAATCCGGAGTCTGGAAAGGGGGCAGAGTCTATAGCACTGCTAAGCTCCTATAACCAGAACTCAGGGCCATTTATTACTCCAGAGTGAGTTGTAAAACTTTCAATGCACTAGCAGCCAAATTAAGTACAAAAATAAGAAAGACCTCAAAGTAAGTTTTGGAGTTCACGACCTTAAAATTAATTTTAAAGTGCCTCTTAAAATTATTTTTAAAGTATAATTTCTTTGTCAGTGTAATGTGTATCTCAAATTGACAAATTCATTTACCATTAATAAAATAATCTCTAAAAATGAAAAATATTATATGTAGTTAATTACAAATAGCTCCATAGTAATTTAAATATAATGTCTATTTACTATAGCAATGTTGTTGTTTTTCTTAAGTAATATTTACCTATTTTGTCCACTCCATAACATGTGGTATACACTTGGAGTCAACTGCTGTGCTGGGTAGTAGGAATATATGCAATTGCCCTGGGAAATTTATGTTCAAATGGAAAAGACTATATATTATAAGTGCAATGTTATTATGAGATATTTAATTTGGGCATTCTCAAATGCTAGAACATACTATAGCATTTTACAGATTTTCTCATCCTTGGAAGAGTATTCTTCAAAAGCCCTTGTTTATGTCCTATTTTGTATGCTCAAAATTGTTTTATAGTTTTTATCTTCTATCATTATCACTGCCATATGACACCATATGACATTAATAAAAAATAGGGAGTGAAATGGTTAAAAGGCTAATTTCAGACATGACTAAGATTGTATTTTAAAATATTACATAGGAATTGTCATGCACCAAGAACATTTAACAAACAAAATAATAAGCAAGCTTAAGATTATAAACTATATATATATATATATAAAGAAGTAATATGCAAATTAGCTGGGACCTCATAACAGTCATGACCGGCTCAAGGGAAGGCTATTTGCACAGATGGGTGAGAAGGGACTGTGTGTGTGGTGAGGCAAGCCACAGATGGTGCAGACCTGGAGCAGACACACACCCAGGGAGGGCCTGCCCCAACCACCATGGCATGACTGGAGCAGGCCTGGAGCGGACACACACATGGAGGGCCTGTCCCAGGCACTGTGCAGCTGGAGCAGGCCCAGAGAGGACACACCACCACACACCAGCAGCCCTGCCTCTGTGCATGAGATGTAGAGGAAACACCTTTTCTGACAGCTTGTTAGCTAAGCTCCCGGTACACCACTCGCAGTGTTCTTGGTAACTTGCATAATAAGAATCCAAGAAGGTGATCTAGGATTTTCCCACTTCACTCCTGGAGGAAAAAGCAATGGTCTACTGCTGGAGGGGCCACGAAATGTCATATCCTGCCTTAGCCGGTTTGACTCATTGGATAGAGCTTCAGCCTGCCAACCACAGGGCCTAAGTTCGATCCTGGTCAAGGGCATGTACCTAGGTTGCAGGTTCCTCCCTGGCCAGGGCCCACATCAGGGCTCATGCAAGAAGCAACCAATCGAAGTGTCCCTCTCACATTGATGTTTCTCTCTGTCTTTCCCTCTCTCTTCCATGCTCTCTAAAAATCAATGGAAAAATATCCTCAGTTGAAGATTAAAAGAAAGAAAGAAATGTCATATCCTAAGAAAGAGACATCTTGAAAATGCCTAAAGAAAATTGTCATTTTATTTTTATTTTTTTGTGGTGAAGGGACTGGAGTCCCTGTTGATGAAAAAACCTTGGCAGCTGTGGCAGCCAGTAGTGGCAGCAGCAGCAGGGTGATGGGGCCAGCAACTTCCCCTGATCAGCCTGTCGCCTCCCGCAAAGGAAGGCCAGACTGCTGAGAGCAGGCCTAAGCTGTCAGCAGGACATCCCCTGAGGGCTCCTAGATTGGAGAGGGTGCAGGTTTGGCATCCCCTGCTGCACAAATGTCATGCAATGGGCCTCTAGTTTTTCTACATTTTTTTTATATTTGAAAAACATATTCACTCTAAACACAGCTACATAGCTGTGAAGAAAGAAATTAATCCAAATCCATGTAATCTTTATTCCATAAAAAAGAAATAATCCATCCTGGCCGGCATGGCTCAGTGGTAGAATATTGTCCCATGAACAAAGGGTCATGGGTTTGATTCCTGTTCAAGGTCCCTTCCTGGGTTAAAGGTTTGCTTCCGGACCCCTGTCAAGGGCACATGCAGAAGGCAACCAATGGATGTGTCTCTCTCACATAGATGTTTGTCCTCTCTCTCTCTTCCCTTCCCTGCCTCCCTTTCACTCTCTCTGGAAATCAATGGGGAAAAAATTGCTGGGGTAAGGATTAAAACAAAACAACAACAAAAAAAGAAATACTCCATAATATGTCCACATACTACAAATTCTCAAGATAGATCTATATACAGGGCGGGACAAAAGCAGGTTTACAGTTGATTGTATGGAAAATAATACAAAATTAACGAATAAAACCATAAGAATAAGCTCACTGTTTTGTGTATTCACAACTATACACCTACTTTTGCCCAATTGTGTAAAAGTATAAATTCCATTCTGTGTGCTACATATCCATAAAAGATTTTCTCCCCAAATATTGCATATAATTGTCAAATTAAGTGATATTGTGATATTCCATAGTAATTAAAGAGAAATGAGTAATTCCAGAATTCATTTCAACTCTTCAATTAGCATAACAATGTAAAATAATCTTAAACCACATTAGTTTAAGGAACTATTAGAACCAAATTGTCTTCTATTTTAAAAGTTTGGAGACTTTTTATGTTGTTTTCCCATGACCTTAGGTTTCTTTAAACACTGGACTTTTTATGTTGTTTTCCCATGTCTTAGGTTTCTTTAAACACTGGAACTCTCTTTCTAACCAATTCTACATCCAAATAATTATGTAGAATTTGTTGTGCGTTAAGAGGCAGAGGAGAACGGAGTATCAAGATGAAGATTAAGTCTGTGATGTGGCCAAATGAAGGGAGGGGGGAGAAGAAATAAAAACTGCTGCATTCCATTATTAATATGGAATATAATTATAATAAAGATCAGTTCTCCATAAATACCTTTAGGAAACCTAATTCTTTCTGTTTCCTTGGTACCAGAAGAACCAGCACATTTTAGCAGGACAGAGACACACAGCACAACTGTAATACTATGATTCAGCAATTAAATTGCTGGAGTTTGAATCCTATCTAAGAATTTACCAGTTGTGTGACCATGGACAGATTACTTAACCTTGTAGTGCCCAAACTTCCACATAGATGAGAATTATTGCACAATTGAGATATTATAAATGTCATAAAAAATTAGTCTGAGAAATTCTGATTTCATCCTGATTGAAAGAAGGAGTCAACTGACAATTTTAAGCAGTTGAGCCCAATGGCAAATAGTGCATTTAAGTATGATTAAACTTGTGCAGGGTGCAAGCCATCCAGGCAGGAGGTTACACCCAGGGGTGAGGAAGTGTGAGTTTAGATGATGATGGCTGGAATAGAAAAGGGGATTTAAAATGATAGAGACAGAGATTGGTTCAAACCAATAAATCAAAGAACAATGTAGACAGTGATAGACATAGGAAGAAGAAAAATTAAATTTAGTGTGTAATAGGCTCAATTTCAGATAAAATTAGGCTACCTAAAACCTTTCTAGAGAAATTGTACTAGGCTTTATCTCAGAGATTATAATGTCCAGTTAGATATTTGCTACTAATAAAATAAAAATTTGTCTTACTCCTGAATAAAATATATCATATATGTATATATGTAGCCTATGGCATATTATACTGTATATATTCATTATAGACATAGTATACATATGTGTAATATATATCATGTGTGTATATGTTTTGATATACTTGACTAAAGCATTTTAAAAACATCAAGCATCCATTTCAATTTTACTTGGTAAAATAAATGACCACTTTAACTGTATAGATTGGAGAATATTGCACAATCGTGTATGTTCTTTAAAAATTGGCAATGCTTTTTAAAAATTCAAGTGCTTTTTTAGCTAATTCAGAATTACCTTATGCTCAATACCCTTAAAATTTTTCTTTCTGAAATACTAAAACAAATATTTTCTCCCCGTCATTGTAAATAACTTCAATGTCTTAAAATCAGGTCTTTCATAGAGAGGGGTAACCAGCCTCAAACCAATATAGAAGCAAAAAAAAAACAAACAAACAAATTTGGAATGGACTGTTTATTCAAAAGGAGTAACTTTGTATAAAAGATTAATGGAAAATCTTATTTTTATAAATTCATAATATGTTGTTTCAAATAAATTAATCATTGCATTGTGAATTTTGCTTTTTATCTCATTTTTCATAAAATGGTGTTGCTTATTCTTCTGTCATAACATATTTTCCATCTTTTATGTGTACAAGATGCCAAATACGTTTTTTAAGAAAAATATTAATGGAAAAAGCTTTCTAAACTTGTTTCATTCTGTTTTAATTTTTAAAGCTATTTTTAAAACATGGGAATGAATGTGAGACTTTATATAGCCAAGAAATGTGATAGCCACTTAGGAATATAAAACTATTTTCTTTGAAATCATCAAAATCATAGTTATTAACTACATTAACTACTGGATGTTTTATAAGGTTTACAGAAATGGTACTACTTATTAAACATATCCTAGGTAATGAAATAATATATAAGGTAATTTTATCTGTTCCTTAAAAATACTAGTAGTACAACTCCTAAGGTCTAGATTTCTCAGTAACAATCTGTAAGAAATATGTCCATATTAATAACCAAGCCATTTGGAACTAAAACCATTGGCCAGAATATTGGTGCCATATACACCCAATGCTTCTTAGATAGAATTCGGAATTTTGAAAGGATATAATAACAAGTAGCCACTAATTCCTCAGATATCAGAGAAACAGGCTATAGAAACTTTTTTTATGCTGGTAAATGGAAAGTCATGTATTGAGAAAAAGTAAGAAACAAAATGTCCAAGCGTCTTTATGGACTTTGAGTCCAACATTTCCAGTAAAGTCTTGCTAGGATAGTGCTTACTTTTATTCCTAATACTAATGTGTAACTTACTCTGTTTCTCAAACCACTGATACCCTCTCTACAGGAGTGCAGAACACAAGGAATGCACATCAAGCTTGTCAGAGAGACATTCAGAAATTTCAACTGGGAATAGAGAGAGCACGTTTCTTATTACAACTGAACATGGTGTCACAGTAGCAGAATGAAAACTGTAGATATGGGCACGGAGCTTGAGTCAGCCTGCCAGGGGAAAGAATCTGGATCATTGCAAGAGAAGGAAATTCCAAATCAAAACCTCAGAGAAATAAGCTAAACCTGGGGAATTGGAGTCAAAGGGGCAAAAACAGTGCCTGGTGAGTTAGACTAGTAATGGTTGACAGAAACCAGATTTTATTTGCCTATAAAACCAACATTTAGTAACTATTTTTTTTATCTCTCAATCAAGGAAAATAGTGGAGCCTGTGTATGGTTGCACCCAGCACCAAAATGGACCATCATCCATTCTTAAAATAAGCCACTACCAAAAAACAGAAGCATTGAGCCAGAGTTGGTCTGCACAAGTATTTTGGAAATACACTGACCTCTGAGTGTATTAGGCTTTTAACAAGTCACAGTCTGCTGAAACCGGTTTGGCTCAGTGGATAGAGTGTCAGCCTGCAGACTGAGAGGTCCCAGGTTCGATTCCAGTCAAGGGCATGTACCTTGGTTGCAGGCACATCCCCAGTAGGGGGCGTGCAAGAGGCAGCTGGTTGATGTCTCTCATGGATGTTTCTAACTATCCCTCTCCCTTCCTCTCTGTAAAAAATCAATAAAATATGTTTTTTTTTAAAAAGAAAAACAAGTCATAGTCTACCATTCTAGAAACAGAGTGTCTTTATTTTAAGGAGCAAGGGTATCATAGAGGAGAGAAAGTTTAATGACATTAATACATTTAGACATTATCCAGCAGTTAATGGCAATCTGTTAAAGCAGATTAACAATAAATTTTGGAGTTGTTTGTTTTAATAATCTATCTTCAGTATTGTGAATAGATTTGGTTAGACTCAGGTCTACAATTAGAGAATCTGGTTTAGAGCTTATTGCAGTAAGGATCGAAGGAAAATAAACATATGTGAGGATTTGAAAGTTGAATCAATATATGTGGGACTGAGTGGAGATGAGAAGTAAAAGTGGGAGAATAACATAGAATTTTATGCAGCTTTCTAGTTCTTGGACTTACATAGTAGGGACGGCTAGTGTCCCAGCATTCATTCTATGATTCAAGAGCCATATGTTCAGCTGGCTCATGGTCAACTGGAAAACTGGCTACATTAACCAGTTTTCTTTGAAAACTTACTATGGACATGTGACCAAGTTCTGGCCAGTGGGCTGTAGACAGAAATGGTGTGTGCAAGACACTGGAAGCATCTTGTAGTCTTCTTTATTTTCCTTCTGTCTGAAGCCTGGCATCACAATGTGTTGTCAGGAACTTCACCGACTTTCTGTCACAATGCTAACCAGGAAAATAACAAAAGAGTGGCAGAGAAATGAAATGAAAGAGAATTATTTCTAAAAATGTATGAACCTGTCATACAAGCCCACACCTGCTGACTGGGCTTTGTGTATGACCGAATTAAATCTAGGTTGGGTAAACCAACATCAGTTTAGGTTTTCTGCTATATTCTTCATCTAAACTAATGCAGCCATCTTTATTTTATGTTCACCATGTTCATTGTTGACAAATACCAAAATAGGACTTTCTCAGGAGAAAAAAAGAAGTTCAATTTTAATTTTGTGAGAGTTAAGCCCAGCTAGTGTGGCTCAATGGTTGAGCATCTACCTATGAACCAAGACTTCACAGTTCAATTCCAGGTCAGGGCACATGCTGAATTTTGTGGGCTCAATCCCCATTGCGGGGCATGCACGGGACCAGCCAATCAGTGATTTTCTCTCATCAATAATGTTACTATCTCTTTCTTCCTCTCCCTTCCTCTCTGAAACCAATAAAAATACAAAATATATTATTTCCCTCTTATTCATTTGTCCAACCTCTTGCAGTCTTAAAAACTCAATCCAAGAAATCTCACTGGCCCTAATATCACAGGTTAGGTTCCTTGCTAAGATACCTCAGAACACCCTGTGTTTACTTTTATTACTATACCTACCATAATCCTCACCTTCAGTTGACTCTTTCTTTTCACAGCTGTAAGCTCGGAGGCTAGCATCTATGTCTTCTTTTTTGTGCTTAATTTTTCTGAATCCAAAGTGAGCATGAACCGTGCCGTATCTTCACACATAAGCAGTTTTTGTTCATTTGACTTGGGTTTACTCTACTGTGTAACACAATGGAAGCTGTTAGAAATTTCATTTACACCTTGGTGCCTTGCAAATACATCATCTTTGGCTCTTTCTATATTGGTCATCTCATTTTTTCCCACCCATTTATCTGCTCATCAGGAGAGAGAAAAGTAATGGAAATAACATATGCTGTTCAGAGACTGGTTAATAACTGCTTCTGCTCGACAATGAGGTAGCAGCTTTCCAATGGGAACCAAGCTGCTGTTTCATTGATTGATGACCCAAAGGGAAATTGTTTCCTTTCCTCCCCGAGAAAGGTTTGCCACAGTTCTAAAAGTGATGTTTCAAGACCACTGCCTGAACACTTTACATAAAGTTAATCAAAGACAATGGATGAAATGTGATTTCATGTCACTACCGAATGTCCTAAACAACTCATTTCCATCTTTGTTTAATTGAGTTTATGCTCAGTGGTAGGGAATTATAGCAGTATCAAATGAGCTTGATGCCAGAAGACATCTTGCACTCTCTATGCTATTTTAAGGCTGGCAGGAAAACACACTGTTTAGTTTTTATTTAAAACCAAGGGCTCAGAAAATTTAACAAATTCGCTTTTTTTTTTTTTAATCCTCACCCGAGGATATTTTTCTATTGATTTTTTTAGGGAGAGTGGGAGAGGGAAAGTCGGAAAGAAATATCTACGTAGAGAAACACATTGATTGGTTGCCTCCTACATGAGCTCCAACCAAGGCCAGGGCAGGGAAGGAGCCTGCAACCCAGGTACGTGCCTTTGACAGGAATCGAACCTGTGACACCCTTTGGTCTGCAGGCCTGTGCTATCTCCATATAATCAAACTGACTAGGGCAAATGGGTATTTTTTAACAAAAACGTTGCAAAGTTAGAACAAACCTGGCCTATAAAATTAACATGATTAATGAATCTTACTGTTCTGATAATAACATATAACTCTAGGATTTTTGTCCTAGAGTTATTAGAACTTCATGAAATAATTTAATCACATTCCTAAAACAAATGTATTCTAAGTTGTAGGTGTATCTAGTCCAAAATTTTGTGACTCTGCTTCATTGCTTACTTAATATGCCAGGAAAGGAAACTCTGGGTACATGATAACAGAATCTTTATATCCAGATTAGCAATGTTGCCTCCTCTATTCTACTTCTTCAAAAGGAGAGAAATTTCTTTCAAGCTAGATTTAGAGAATGCTTTACTTAGATACATAGCCATAGAGAGGAACTTATTAAAGGAGATTTCACTCCGTCTACCCATTATTTTCCCTCTTCTTCCCTTGCACAATAATGACATCAGAGTCCAGGGGTGCATGAACAAAGAGTAGATAGATTTTTAATATTGAGATAAATTTAGTCATTTTTTCCCAGATGATGTGTTAACCCAATATCTTGTTTTAGCCATTGGTCTTATCCATAGACAAAATGTTACCTGGAATGCTTTAGACTGTTTCATAGACTATTTTTATTATGAATTTATTCTTTAGTAATTTGCTTGTTTATACACATTGTACTTCTCCCAATATAAAGTCCATTACACAATAATGGGTATTTTTTGTAGGATTGTGGGAACTGGTACTATATTCTGAAACTATGTTCTGAACCCATTTCTTCGAAGGATTAACCCTGATATGTACATCAGCATGGGGTTCTATAGATATCATTTGCTCCACTCCAACCCTGACACATACAGGTACAAACACTTGTAACCTGAGTTTCACGGCTAGGTAAGTAAAGGTGGACATAGAAAGGGTCCTCAGTCCCTTTGACAAGGGGGAAGGAAAGAAAGAGAGGACATTCTACTCATATACAATCCATTACACTTCCTACTAGTTTGGTGGCTTTCACCTTGTCTGGCTGCTAATTATTATTTTTTATCTCCCCTGGAAAAGATTCAATTATTGTAGAAATTTCTATTTTAAGTATAGACTTTAAAATCACTTCCTAGAGATCTCTTTTAAGTGTTCTCAGAACTGTCACTTAGAAAATTGAAAATTGCCAGCTTTTATTCAGCTTCCCTTTCCTTCTAAAAAAATCACCCTCTATCTTCTCAGGACACAAAACATTACATAGAACAACTTCAAAATTCTTCTCATTATGTAACCATGGAAATTCCAAGTTAGCTATGAATTCTGAGTCTCCCTCATCACTGACAACAATTCTCCCACAGAGTCATGGATGTGATTTAAGATCCCCCTGCTTTCATTCTACTCTATTGTTGTTTATGAACTATAATAATTTGCAAACATAAAATGTGTCCTTCCACAATACACGTTTATGTTTTTTATTATATTCTCAAGGTTGTTCAATCATCATGGATATCTAATTTTAGAATATTTCATCACCCCCAAAAAGAAATATAGTAGCTATTAGTAATAAGTCTACATACCTCCCTGTTCTTTGCTCTGGGAAACCACTAATCTATTTTCTGCTCTACAGATTTGCTTGTACTATTCATATAAATGGGATCATATGTGGTGTTTTGTGGCCAGCTTCTTGATTGTAGCATAATGTTTTTTGATGTTCATCCATGTTGTAATATATATCAGGACATCATTTCTTCTTATTGCTGAGTAATATTTCATTGTATACCACATTTTGTTCATTTATACATCAGTTAATGTATATTTTAGTTGCCCCCACCTTTTGGTCATTATGAGTAATACCACTAGGATCATTAATGCCCAAGTTTTTGTGAACACATGTTTTCATTGCTCTTGGGAATGTACCGAGGAATAGAATTGTTGGGTCACATGGTGACTCCATGCTAAATTTAAACATTTTAGAGAACTGTTAAAATGTTTTCCAAAGTGGTGCATGATTTTAAAATTTCATCAGCATTAATGAGGATGCCAACTTTTTCACATTCTTGCTAACATTTGTTATTTTTCTGTCTTTTTCATTTTAGTCACCCCAGTGGATGTCAAATGGCATCACATTGTGGTTTTAATTCACATTTCCCTTGTGACTAATGATGTTGAGCATCTTCTGTGGAGAAAGGTCTCTTCACATCCTTTGTCCATTTTTTAATTGGGTTGCTTGTCTTTTTTTGTGTGTGGAGTTATAACCAAAGACAGAATTTATGTAGTGATTTAAAAGGATAGTTTATCTTCAGTCCATCAGATAGCATAGAAATATCAGAACACCTAAATGAACCCCAGATATTACTGGGATTACCATATTAATGACCAGTGTTTTATTAGAAAATGTTCAATGTGGATAAAGCAATTTGAGAAGAGTAACTATACTATTTCATTTCATAATGTATTTCCCAAAAATAAAAATTCAAGCATTTTAACTGAGGAGGAGGATTTTGTCTTTTTGCAAAAAATATTGCAAAATGGAAATTAATTGATGAAATGGAAATAAATTAATGTTATCTTAAAATACATTTCAACATCAATGCTGGCTTAATGAAAGTTGTCCTCTCATTTATGAGGCAATGGCCACATCTGAATGGAATTTGAAAGAATACAGTTTGAAAATATTTGTGTTCAACCCTAATTTTTTTTAATAAATAATGGTCGATAGCACTGGAATTTGTTTCACCATTTGCCTCTAATACATGCTGGTAACATATAAAATTTTCATCACTTTTATACATATAACAAAAGCCAGAAATCACTTTGAAATATAAGTGTTGGCATGCATGTAGCTATTAAAAGTTTCCCTTTGCTTAAACATCCTTGAAGAAAAGCTACAGGAGAAGAATTACTATGTAAATGTTATGTACATTTAACATTGTTGTGAAACTAAAATAAAGTCAATTTTACAACATCTTCATGTAAATGACTATGTATACTTTAAAAATGAGAGCAATAGACCAAATTTGCAGAGGTAGAAACTAAAGGCCTGATGACGACATAATCTCTCAAGGTGATGGCATGAATTATTGGCAGAGGAAGAAACAAATTCCAGATGTTTCTGACTGGCTCCAAGTGCAGTACTGCTTCCATCATAAAATAATGGTTAGCCAAACATCTGTGATAAATGAAGAATGGTATCCACAGTGTGAATTAAATAACAATAAAAGTACTAACATGCCCATGGAATTTCTTTATTGGATGAAAGTTCTGGTAATACAAATAAATTATTTTTCCCTAAAAAGTAGTCAGAACCAGGTCTGCAACTGGCCCCTCAAAGACACTACGACAATCAAATTGTAATTGTTTTCTACTTTCAAATTTACCCCCAAACCAACAGATTCCCCAAATAATGATGATTCTAACCAGGCATGCTCCTACATTACAGAAGGTATAATGATAATAGAAAAACTCAAGAAAAGAGCCTAAATTTTTGAAAATATGGAATATTACAGACCTGTAAGTTATCTTCTAAAAACAACTACATTTTCATAGTACCAAATAACTGTATTGATTATAAAGTATCACAAATGTTTAATGTTATTGCTTCTGCCATTCCTACTTTATCCTCATATAGACCTGAGTATTATAAAGTATTGCCAATGCTTTAATTCTGTCTTGTTTTCATGAGAAATTTGGACACAAAATGTACTTAACATAACATGCCATGATTTCTCTATATCACCACACCTCCCACACAGATAAAGTTAATGTCCTGAGAGGTATGTTGGAAGCAAGGCCTCCATTCACCATTGGTCATACTTGCCGTCAGGGTAATTTGAGAAGCAGCACGTTATGGCTGTTGTCCAAAGAACAGAAGACTGTCCAAATAGGTAATCAATCTGTTGGACCCGGCACCGAGAAAGCTTCCAAGTAACGATGCCAGTGGCGGAGGAATCCGGGAGACCAGACTGGCGAGAGTATTCAAAGCAGATGGTGAGAGTTGTAGCCACCTGGAATAAATCTCTGAGTCAATTAACCAGGACCAATGCTGGATTTTTAGATAATTCTTCAGGCTATGGAAGGGAAAAAATGCCCACCTTCAAAACACAGTTTGGATTTAAACGTGAGGGAGAGAGATTTTAAATGTATTCTTCCTTTTTATATCTCCTACCATTTCCCTTCTGCCGTCACCTCATTCCTCATGCAGCTTAGACCCCATTGATGATTATCTGCATTTCTTCCTACAAGGAATCTCATGCAACTTGCAGGTGTTTTGATTTTTTGTTTGTTTATGTTATAACCATTAACAGTGCAATACTGACTCTACTTCTGAATGTAGGCTACCAAGTACTCTACAGAAAAAGAGAAAAGCAAAGATGTGAGGATAGATTTTAACACATTGTGGACGGATCATGAGAATGCTTGCTTCATATTACACAATGTTTTACAAAGTATCATACTTTAAAAAAAATATTAGCTTGTAAGAACATGTAATAACTTCAAAATGTAATGGGTATTTAATTTTAAAGAGTGCCTTTAACATTTATGTAAAACATTTTTTGTACTCATTCAATAGAAACTTATCTGGCCACTGGGTAAAGCTAGCAATAAAATTACTAGTCTACAATCTATTAATATTCTAATCTAACCCTTTACTGTAATGTATTAATTGTTTTCTTATCTTTAACCAATTCCCTCTACTAAGTAATAATTTTTAAAACTTTGCCACTCTATGAATTCTACTACTACCCATCATCTATGCAAATGACCACAGGACTTGTGGGGAAGGTAAGGAGAAAGTTTCTTGAATATTCTTGTTATGTTATAGGGTCCTTCCCAATTGTTTTCTTCTTCCTTCTCTGAACATAATGAGGCTTCCTCTGATACTGTGAAAGGACTAAATAATCTAAATCATGCTTACTCAAGCCAATCTCTATTCAAGAGTATTGAAATTCTTGTATCAAAACATCTGATGAGCCCTGCTATCATGGCTCAGTAGTTGAGAATCAATACATGATCCAAAAGGTCACAGTTCAATTCCTAGTCAGGGTACGTGCTCGGGTTTCAGACTCGAACCCCAATGAGGAGTGTGTAGGAGGCAGCCCATCAATGTTTCTCATCACTGATGTTTCTAACTCTCACTCCCTCTCCCTTACTCCCTGAAATCAATAAAAAATATATTTAAAACATCTAATGAAAGAACATTGTGAGCTGACCATCAGTATCACTCCTAGATAGCCTACCATCAATTAGCCAATTTGAAAGAACTCAGCAGATAATACAAATCTCAGAGATATGTTTATAATGTCAGTCCCACCTTCTCTGATGAAAATCACATCCACTTTGCCTTTGATAGCAAATGTGCTCCTACACATCTCTGCCTCAGTGTGATTGCCCCATCCTCATTGACTACAGGGTGCCTGTATCAGGGTCCACAGATTCTTCTCAATCTCAGCTGTCTATAGGGATGTTGACCACAGCCACCTCCAGCAGGCCACAACAGAAGTGACCCAGTCAGTATGAGCTCTGACTAACTTCATGTAAGTATAACCTAACAGTGCATTACCTCATACCAACATCCCACTTCCTGCCCAAGGTCTTCCCTGTGGTTTGCAGATGTAAAAGTATCCATAGAGTTTTGACTTCAAATGCAAAATGAAAGACTGCAAGGGAGACAGTAGTTATGAATAAATTCTTCTCCCTTAACCTTTAGGTGGACTAACCTGAGATATGGTTCCTAAGAAACTTCTACAGGATCCAGTTGCCAGGGATTTTTTTTTTAGTTGTTGTTTTTAATCCTTACCTGATGATATTTTTCCCATTGATTTTTAGAGAGAGTGGAAGAGAGAATGAAAGACAGAGAGAAATATAGATGTGAGAGAAACACATCCATTGGTTGCTCCTGCACAAGCCTCAATCAGGGCCCAGGCTAGGAAGAAGCCTAAAACCAAGTACATGCTCTTGACTAGAATAAAATCTGGGACCCTTCAGTCCACGGGCCAACGCTCTATCCACTGAGCCAAACTAGATAGGGCATCCAGTTGTCAGTTTTACTTGTTACCAAACAATGGCCAGTTTGTTGTCAGACCCTGATATTTGTTCTTCCCCCTGTCTGCCTTCCCCTTGCTTTCTTGGTTTGCATTCCCTAATTTCAGCACTTGCCATAGGCTCTTCTCTCTTGGATGAGATACATGTGATAGATTTAATCCAGACTTTGAATAATTATTTCTATATTTGTCAAGGTCTTTCTGAATTCTCGGTGTCTGTAGTATAGATCAAAGTTTCTCTTGTAAATAATTGCCACTCAGTTCTTATGAACTCTAAGTGAAAAATCGTTCCTCACTCTGTTCTTCCAGGAGCTTCCCATTGTCTTTAAGAAAAAAATCAAAGTAATTTTTATTTTATACCCAGGATTCTCCTCCTCTAGCATTTATGCATCTCTCTAGCTTTACCTTCTGCCACTCACAACCCTGTACTTTACAATTATTTACAGTTTTCCATACACATCTGCTAATCTAATTTTGTTCATGTGTTCCTTATTTTAGGAACTTCAGCTATACATTTGTTCTACTTGTAAAGTTTTCATTCATAAAGTCTGAGCATAACCCCACTTTCCTCTAGGAAACATTTCTGACTCCCTCCCCCAATCATTGTCACCCTAAGAAATTATGTCATTATGGTAAGATTACTTATTGCCTTGAAGTCTCTTCTACTGGGTAGTTTTATTTGTGTGTGTATTCCTAGGACTCTGAACAATGTTGATTATACAAAATGTGTCAAATAAATATTTGCAGAATAGTTGTTATAATGCCCAACAAGGGAGATTGAATAGAAGTCCATTAGATCAAAGCACAATTGACCAAGGATAGACTTCAAGAAAAAGTGTTTATATTTAGCTTCAAGAAAAAAGACACAAGGAGTGGTCTGGACGGCAGGCAATAGAGATCTAAAAGAAACTAAAGATGACAGACACCAAATTCTCCCTAATTGTTGGCACTTTCCTAGCAAACTGTCTCCCTCAACATTTCTCTCTGATCAACTCCTCAGCTTCATTATAAACACTGACTCCCAAAGTGATACCACTTCAATTCACCCTCCAGCCTATCATATAGACTAAAAATATCTTTATTTATTGCCCCATGAATTCTCCATTGTGCTTAGGATTATGTTATTAGAAAACATTTTGTTTTGTAAAACTTTGGACATTTTAACTTTAAAACTCTGTTTAGAAGCATGTTACAAACAACAAATACCTCAAAGATGAAGACAAATGATTATGCTAATTATCAGGGTTGCTGCCATGTATTAAGCGCCTAGCATATAGGAAAGGTTTAGTGAAAGATACTCTATCTTTAATTCTCATACATAAAATATAAGGTGTTTTTTTTCACTTTATATCTAAGGGAAAAATATCTCAGGAAATTAAAGTATTTGATCTGAGCTCAGGTCTGTTTAAGATGAAACTTGTGCTATTAAGAGAACAAATGAATGTATTACAATGGAACTAAATTTAATGTCAATAGGGAGCTTCATAATTTTAAAAATTTTTAAATGAAAATAAAAATTCAACATTCAGTCCCAAGACACAGGATTTCTGAAGAACCCACTGAATTGTGTTTCTTTACTGCTGGCACGCACTGCCATTTTTCATTTGCTTTAAGTCTTATATTTCATTTCAAATGATTTCCACTGTTACTAAAAATGAATTTAGAGCATAAAGAAGAAAAAAATATTGACAAGTTATTTCCAGTTTCTTAGCTGAGATTTCCAGGGCTTCTGTTATTTTATAACAGAATCTTTTCTTTTTCTACCCTTAGAAAATTGTATCACTGATGATCAAAGTGATTGTGGCTCTCCTTATATCCCAGGAAATCGCCCCTCATGATCTTCTATCCCTGTCACCACCACCACCCCATCTCTCAAAATCTTCTTAATGGGATCCAAGAGATAAAAATAGCCAAGACTTACATCTTTAATTTATGCTTAAAAATTAGACTTAAAAATGGAAAATTCGGTTTTTGTGAAGAGCTGAGGGTTTTGTTATGGCTCTTGAATGAAGGCCAAGATTTAATAACATATCATTCAAAATGAGAACTCCCTCTGATAGACTGAGATTTCCCCATCCACGGTGGCAGAAAGGGACATCAAAGTTCCCCCAAAGGGGATTTTGGCGCGGGGGAGGAGAGGTCAGGGCTGCTGACTCAAGTGGCACACCAAGGCTGCTCCGGGAATGGAACAGCTGTGGTTGGGAGCGCAGGCTGCATGGGCCATCCTGGCTAAGAAACCACGCTGTGGGAAAATGCCTGGACATGTGAGTATTAACCAATGAGCAGACCTGAGAAACCCTAGCATGAGCCTCTCTACCTTCCAGGCAGGCGGCAGGGTCTGTGCCAGCCTGAGCATGTTGTCCCAATCCTGGATGGCACGGGGACAGCCTGCAGGAGAGACAGGTCATGGCAGCAATAAAAGCACAAACAGGCAAACACCTGGTCTCCCTTGTGCACTGAGGGAACTCTCTAGTTTGACTTTAAGTGGAACTGAGAACCTGGAATGATACTGAATAAGTCTCTGTGGTACCCTAACAATCCAGCCAGGGAGGGAATTTATCTAGGAAGATGCCAGGTTTGTCTTCTAATCTGAAAAAAAAATGACCTCTTTTAATTGTGAAAACACAGAGGTATGTTCATACTTGCACTGCGATGTGGTAATGTGTGTTATATCAATTGCATACATATTTCTGATAATCAAGTATGTTGAATACAGCATTTCTATTGGATTGTATGTGAGCAATTTAAATTCATCCTGCTCCTGTATTGCTTTAAAATGGGTGGGACCACACTAACCATTGAAATCAAGATTGCAGTGTCCAGAATGAGGAAAAAATCAAGCACAAATCCCCTTACAGAATGCGGTTTTATCAAAACTTATTTTAGTCTGATTGTGTTACCCGTTACAAAACCATGATTTGCATGCCACTGAGAAGTTCTTATTTTAAGCTGCCCACATGTTGATGATCCTAAACAAAATATTCTTTCCCTGGGTTAACAGTGATGAAATTCTAACATCAGTACTGCCATATTATTATAAACCCCATGATTCTGACATATCATATTCCCTTTTTATAATGTAATTGTTTATAAGAACATGGCTTCAAGACCTTATGCTTTGGTAACTGTAATAATCTTTTGTAATGCCCAACTGTAGAGTATTTTCAGAAATGCATAGCAGTGTAACTGTGTTTCAAATGTAAAAATTCTAACTAGGGATTTAATTTTAGTATCTAAATTTTATTGAGGATTGTACTGACTCTTTAATTGCACTTAATATTTGTATGCCTCATTACATATATGCAAGCCAACCTCTCATTTATAAACACATTAAATATTATCATTGGTTACCTTCAAAAAAGGTGAGCTTTCTACCTAAGTTTAGGGATGACAAAACAGAGAACAGTTTCCCCAAAGTCATATAGATATGAGCCCATATCTCTATGCCTTTGAAAGCTGTTGCTGAGCTAGGAAGACTAATCTTTTTTTAAAATATATATATTTTATTGATTTTTTTTACAGAGAAGAAGGGAGAGGGATAGAGAGTTAGAAAAATCAGTGAGAGAGAAATATTGATCAGCTGCCTCCTGCACACTCCCTACTAGGGATGTGCCCACAACCAAAATACATGCCCTTGACCAGAATTGAATCTGGGACCTTTCAGTCTGCAGGCAGATGCTCTATCCACTGAGCCAAACCAGTTTCCGCGGAAGACTAATCTTTATGATTGTTCTAGCTTGGCATTTACCTTTACATAAAGCTCCACGAATTCAGATTGAGATATTCATCAATAACCAGTTCATCATCAAACATGCCACCAAAGTTCTCCTGAAATCAGTCCTTTGGCAAAGATGCAACCAACTTAATTTCTATTAGAAAAGAAACATCAGATGGGTTAGCATGCATCAACCCTCCTGATAGAACCAGAATACTGTATTGCTTAGCAGATCTGCAAACTTGTCCCAAAGAAGCAAAAAAAAAAAAATAGCTTTGTTCCTATACAAGAGGTTTCAAACATTGAGAAAGACCAAAACCCTTTGCTCAACAGCCCAGACAAATTTTAAAACAAAGAACACATCTTGACCTTTTGTTCCTAATGTATTAATTCTGTTTCCATATAGCTATCTATCAGTAAATGAAGTTAAGCATTTGTAAAAATTCTCAAGAATCTTTAAGGCAAAAAGTACCAATATGAGCAGGTTTTCTGTCAGATGTGTTGGGGAACGCTATAATCAATAGCACTTTCTAAAATTTTGCCAATGGACATTTGACTGCTCTCAGCTAGACACATGAGTTTCCAACTTCCATCTCAGTGTTGAAGATACAGAGCACGGCTGTCACATCATCTCAAGCTTTCTGGCCAGAGGAAGAATATTTCATCAAAGAAGCACACCCAAACAGTGGCTTGACTTAACCTGAGATTGATTTCAGGAGATATAGTGATAAAAAAGTATGATTTTGTACCCAATAGTGCAGTGTTTGTTAATTTTGAGGAACTCCATTCCAAATATCTATGTCCTGATTTATGTCTAAATCCACCAGTTTGTTTCTGTAGAAGATATCTTATAAGGTCAAGGTCTTTAACTGCAACAGAGGCTCGTTTACCCAGAAAATGGTCTACAAACTACCTCCTAACTCTTCGCAGCTGTGTGTACAGTCACATGCAAGAGGAAGTAAAGAGAAAAGAAAACATACCCAGGATAATCTATTACCATTTTTTCATAAACAATTCAAAATGCATACCTCATTCTACCTGTAATACTAAGAAAAAACACTGATCAAAAGAAAATCCACTAGACTAGCATTCATGAATTAGTATTAGTGTATAAGTTTTGATGTCTGTGAAATTCAAATATCCCTAGGAGAAATGAAACTGGTTATAATTATCAAACTGGTTATAAAACAATGAGCCTTAACTGGTTTGGCTCAGGGGGATAGAGCGTTGGCCTGTGGACTGAAGGGTCCTGGGTTCAATTCTGGCCAAGGACATATGCCCAGGTTGTAAACTCAATCCCCAATAGGGGACACGCAGGAGGCAGCTAATCAATGATTCTATCTCATCTTTGATGTTTCTATCTCTCTCCTCCTCTCCCTTCCTCTCTGTAATAAATAAAAATATATTTAAAAAAACTAATAATAAGTTATTTGCAGATCATTAGTTAAAATTATTTGGGAGGGAAAAGGATCAAGGGAAAATAATATTACAATAGGTACTGAAATTGTTGACCAACTATAATTTCAAATGCATGAAGTGAAACACAAGTTCATTATTCAGCAGCATTTCTTTAAGTAGAGGTATATCTGACAGAAGCTGTGCCAAAGAGGTTATCTTCTTATAACCTCTGAAGACTTTTAAAGAGTCAAAGCTTTCAAATTAGTGAAATACTGGTGTTTGCTTCCTGGATAAAGACCCTCCTCTTTTCTGGTCTATATTTTATTTGTTCATCTCAATATCCACCTTTGATTTTCATGTTTTCTCATGCTTGGCTAATCATGCCCATTCCTTAGGGTAATGGCAAACCAGATTCCCCAGAACAGTTACTCACACTGAGCACACAACTCAAATATGGAACAGATGTAAGCAAGTTTTCAACAAAGAAAGTGAATGCTATGAATTAGAAAAAATACAAAATAGATATATGTATTTAATTACTGATATGCTATTAAGTCATTTATTTGCCTCTATTTAGTATTTATTATTGTTTAGAATCAATTTTACCTAATATTTTTATTGAGAGAACAAACATTTTATCATGAGGTCAATGACTATCCATTATCAATTTAGCCGTCATGAGGAGATGACAAATTTTTATATATCTAAAGGCTAATTATGTAATGACTAGCCATGAAAATATTTTTGCTGCATATATTTTTCAGTGTGATCTAACATTCTAAATTTCATATGTAAAAAGGAAAGCTTATTAAAAATTCCTCATATTTTAATGTAAACTTAATACATTTTTATCAGTATATTTATCAGATAAAAATCATTATTGTTAATCATACTTCTTGTTTAGTATTGATAAGGAACATTTTTAAAATAAAAGAATTTAATTTACCTTCTTAAAGGGAAATAAAGAATCATTTCAGGACATAGTAACTTTTGGAACATTGACAAATTGCTGGTATATAATTGAGGGATAAATATTTGAAGGCTATAAATGAAATTTAAACTATTACAAACCAAATCCCAGTAGGAAGATATCAAAATTACAAAGTGTCAATTTAATACTAGAGAGAGTATATTTTATTTATACTTTTGCAAAGTTGAGTAACTTCAAATGATTAAAATCTTATGTTACACTTATATTAAATATTCATCTAATGACATGCTTGTTCCATTCCAGCCCTTCTCAATTCATGAATAACTTGCTTCTGATATATTAAAAATTAAACATCTTTTTTATTGTTGACCAACAGCTCCTATAATAAGCATTGTAGCTAAAGAAAAATCCCCTGCTCCAGTAGCTAGCTTATGCTGAGTGGCAGCTTCTCCTGGCATATCTTCATAATTCTTCAACTGCCCAGAGTGGGCTGACCAAGTTTCTCATTGAAAAAGAATGGAAAGGACCCCTTGTAATCTAGCCCGGCTCCAGAGAATAAGCTCTTTCGAGTATCCCACATGCAGGAAGGTATGGAGGACAATTTCTGGGAGCCATCTTTAAGAGAAGAAAGAAGCAGTCCATAGCAGAGACCAGACATGGAGGAGGGCAACGAGGCATTATCACAACTGTGACTACCTGCTGTTTCAATTCTCACATAGGACAGTTTCCCAGGTGCAAATCATTCCCAGCAGGACTTGATCAGAAACACTCCTTTCTTCTCTCTCCTAATATCCGTACCTAATCTAACACACCGGATGCCTCTTTCCCTTAAACATATTGATGATTTTACATCAGAGCCTCCATTCACTTCCTTGCCTCCATGCCTTGCCTGGATCCACCTAAATCCATTCCAAAAATATTTTCAAAAGTATAAATATTGGAAATAGCTGTTTAGAGACTATTGGTCTCGTCCTCTCAATAAACAATAGGCACTTTGGCAAAGTGACACGATCTACTATGGGCTCAGAAGAAGCCAAGTAGATGAATAGATGGTTCCAAAGGGATCCAGTACATTCTTTCCTACCTAAAGGGGTGGGCCAAAGCAGGGTTACAGTTCTGAGTACCTGAAATAGAGTTTATTCTTGTATTATTTTTTACTAATTATTGTAGTTTTCCTTTAATTTGATATACTTTTTCCTTTAAAAGCCATTAATTTCATATAATTTGGTATCGTGAGTTTTATGACATATGAGTATACTGTATAATCAACAGATTCAGTATAAAAAATATAGAAAAGTTCAATATTATTTACCATTTCTGAGGCCTTCCCCTGAAACCTGGAGCCATAATTCTGAATTGTCAACTTAAAGTGGTCAAGGTTAACTGGAAGACAATCAGAGAGCAATCTGGTTTCATTTGGTTTGCACGTTTTCTTTGTTTTGATGACCAACATCAATAATGTTCATTTCAGTGGCGCTATTAGTGTCTGGCCCTAAAATGACACAAATTAAAGATGGACTGTTTGGTGTTATAAAGGAGACATTTCACTTTATTTGTTTCTTTTCCCTGGCAGTTTTATATGTTAAGCCCATAAAATGTGTAACCTGATTATCTGAGTAATTGTGCATCTTTCTAATATTCACCTTTTGAAAATTACAGGATAACATTTTTTAACATAATGGTTTATTTTTCCATACTAACTCTTAAAATAATAGAAAATACTTAGTAATACTTAAAAGTGCAGCATGGGCGCCCCGGAGCCGTGCCACGAGGAGGAAGAGGCGGACGAGCAGGTGGAGGAGCAGGACGACGACGACGACGACAGCGACAAGGAAGAGGAGGACGACGACGAGGAGGCGGTGGGCGAGCTGAGACTCACCTCCCAGGACCTGCACAACAGGAAGGGCGTGCAAGTCACCTCTCACCAGAGCCCCCCTGTCAGTTGCATCTCTCACCAGGGTCCTCCGGGGTCGATGTTGTGGAGCAGTTGAAGGCATCTCAGGAAGTGAATGTTGAATTTGAAGGTTATTCCATCTCCGACATCGATTACCACGGAATTAGGCGGTTGCTGCTGCAGCTTTTCCTGAAGGCACCTGTAAGAAAAACACTGCAGAACTAACGGAGCTCTTAATCCAGCAGAACCACATCGGGAGTGTGCGCTTAAGCAAACGGAAGGTTCAGAAGACAAGTGACGACGATATGGACGGCGATGAGGTTTTTGGTTTTCATAAGTCTTCTCAACCTAACTGAACGCAAGGGGACCAGGTGCGCTGAGCAGATTAAAGAGCTGGTTCTGAGCAGCTGCTCCACGAACTGTGAGAAGAGCGTGGCCGAGCAGCTGGACCGCCGGCTCCTCAATGACAGCTCCAGGCCCCTGTGGGCCTGCTCCTGAGCGAGCGGTTCTGTCAACGTCCCCGCGCAGATCGCGCTGCCCCTGCACCGGCAGCTGCAGAAAGAGCTGGCGGAGGCTCACAAGACCAACAAGCCGTGCGGGAAGAGGTGTCACTTCTACCTTCTGATCAGCAAGACGTTCGCGGAAGCAGGAGAAAAAGCAGCTCCAAAAGGAAACCGAGCGGCCCCCGAGAAAGAGGCGCTGATGTTCACAAATGCACTTTTCTACGAGAAGGCGGTCCTGCGGTTCAGCTACTCGGTGCAGGCGGCGGAGAGCGACTCGCGGCTGGGCGGCCGGTGGCCCTTCGACGACGCCCCCATGAAGCCCCTTGCGCACCGTGATGCTGGTCCCGGGCCACAGGATGGGGCGAGATCATGGCTGCGCTGGAAGAGCATCTGTCTGCCTAAGCCCTTCCCGCCCAGAGGTGTGCTCGTGCTGGTAAAGTTCCCCGAAACCCAGGAGTTTCCCTGGAAAACTCGGGACTTCATTAGACTTCGCTTCCCTCCAGGAAGCGGGGTCCTGCCGCCTGTGTCTGTGACACGTTCACAAGAGTGTTGAAAATGTTTGGTCAGATTAGGAACGTTTGATTAAAAGCCTTCCCCAAAAGAAGGACAACGCGGAGTAGTAATTTAAGGAACTCAGTAAAAACTTCTATATTTTATTTTAAATAAGAAAAAGAAAAAATAATAGAAAATACTTAGTAATGCTTCAAAGTGTAAATGCGTTGTGTGTTAAAGATTTTTTCAGCATCTCTGATTAATACTTAACTTTTATTTAGAAGTAGAGACAATTTAACTTTTTAGTTTTATGCGTATTTAAGATATATATATATATATATATATATATATATATATATTATTATGCAAGGTTTTATGAGGTTCATAAAAAAAAACTTGGGTTAAATGTTTTAAATTATTCTTAGAGGATTAGAGATTATTTTAACTTTCATAAACTGATATCCCTAAAGAATTGTTCTGTAAACTCGAAAATTTTAGTCAACTTAAACTGATCAAAATTAGCTTCCAAAGCATGATGATTTGATTCAATGATTTCATGAGATCTGATATGTGTGTATGTGTATGTGTTAGTGAGTATGTGTGTACGTGTGTGTACTTATTAAAACTACTTTCTCATTCTTTTTCTAAATGTATAAAATTTAATTTATTTGCATTCCCCATATTTGAAATAATATAGTAATGGAAAATTAAAATATGTTATTATAGACATTGCTTAAATGTGTTTTTACCAATGATGTCATAATAACACAGATGTGTTGGGATGATGAAAGAAGAATTGCACTTATTTAACACAGAAATCTGGAAACTATATGTGAACTACTCTCATGAATAAAATATTATGTTTCAAAAATGATAGCATGTATTTAGAGAAAATATTTTATAATCAAATTTATTTTATCTATTTAATGTTAGTGGTGGCACCAGACATTGACAGCAATTGGGGTGGAGGGTGAGAAATTGAGCAAAAAGAAAAAAGAGAGAGGAAACTCATGGACCAGGACAATATTGTGGTGATTGCCTGGGGACAGGGTGTGGAGGGAAGTGGAGGAGGCTGAACTTGGAGTGATAAACATAATACAGGGTACAAATTATGTGTTGTGGACTTGTGTACCTGAAACCTGTATAATATTTTTAACCAATGTCACCCCCATAAATTCAATAAAAAACGGGAAAAAATGAGATACATTCCTTGGAACTCTGCTAATTCATATGTTTCAATTTATATAAATCAATCTATGGACCAAACTCTATTACATCATTATTTAAATATATCTATATAAGATTAAAATAGCTAACAAAGAGTATCCTTAAAATAAACTCAACAATAAGACAATTATTCAAAATGAATACTTTGAAATTTGAGACAAATGGAACAGATCCCTCACATGTTAAATGGCAATGTATATTCATCATACAGATTAGTTGAATGAGAGGGTTGAAATATTGTTTTATATGAAAGAATTATATATAAATATAGAATAATGGGTAATCACACAACTAGAATTTTTTATTATCATTCAGTTCTATTCCATATTTATCCCTTTAGCTCTATTTTTTAATCTTCTACTCTGACTTAAATTAAACATTAAAATTCAGCAATTCATCTAGATACCACGCATTTCCCATATGGTGCTGTCATCACATTCCACACACTACTATCTCAGACTTTTGCACATATTCTGTTGCTATGGCTAAAAATGAATAAATTTAGCCTATATGAAAATAAAGGACTTTTATCATCAAAGAGTCTAAGAGTCTTCCTTCCTTTCTGCATCTCAAGGACCATATTATGAACAAGATCCCCTCTCAGCCAGAAGACAAAGACAAAATTTGGTGTCACAAAGTTTACAAACCATCCTCCCGTGGGAACACATAAAATCTCAAGAACTGACTGACCACCCCAGTTATGAGTTCGCCCAGGTTCACTGGGACATGTATTTTCACATCTTTCACAGCTGCCTTCTGTGGGACTTGCAACGAGGGGGCATCAGGCAGTGGCAGCTTGTCCAAGCTCACCCCTGATCATGTGTCCAGGAATCTGTGTCCTGGCATCTTTTTCTCTATTTAAATGAAACTTGATTTCACTGTCACTCTTGAATTCTTTCCTGGCAGTTCCAGAGCACAGTGAGAAACCCAGCCTATTCTACCTCCAAGGATATTCTGAAATTTACAACCAGAAAATTTTATAGGTAAATGATATATAAAATTATCCCAATTATCATAGTAGTAAGTATTTGTTAAGGAACGGAATTTTTACTCAAATAATCACTTTTTATTAATTTTAGAGAGAGAGAGAAAAATTAATGTTAGAGAGGCACATCCATGGATTGTCTCCTGCACAGGCCCTGACTGGGAATTGAACCCAGAACTTTCTGGTGCATGCTCAACCAGATATACTGATTGAGGCTCAATTAATCACTTTTTATTGTGTGTCTATTATATGTCATGCACTGTGGTAAGCACAAGGAATATGATTGTGAATAAAACAGATATAACCTCTGCTCTCAAAAAACTTTTGTTTGTATATGCAGAATAAGATATTAAATAATCACATGGAGTGAATTTATAATCATCCTATATAATAAAAGAGAAATATGTAAATTAACTGCATCTCTGCTACACTCACCAGCCAATCAGGAGTGAGTATGCAAGTTAACTCAACAAATATGATAGGTTAATTTGCATACACAGGCACCAGGTGGAGAACAGAGAGGGAGAGCTGGCTATTTGGCAGAGTGGGAGGACGTGGGACACAGACAGATCAGGAAGGGAAAACCCACAGTGCAGGGAGCACCAGGTATTCTGAAAATAGTAGTTCTGGTGGCAGCCAGGACTGGGAGAGGAAGCCCAGAGCGAAGAGCAGCAAGGATGCTGGGAATCGTAGTTCTGGTGGCAAATGGATCTCCTAGATACTAGAGCAAAGTGAGCCTGGAGCAAGTTACTGTTGCAGTGGGGGATGGAGGGAAAGCAAAGGTGAAAGACATAAGTAAAATCAGAGTGTCCAGGAAAAACTGAAGGGAAGATATCCTAAAACTTTCAGGAAATCACCAATGAGGCAAAGAAAAAAAAATGCCCCTATTATTCTGTGAGCAACAAATCAAACTGGGTTGGGGTCTCAGACAATTCACTCATATGATTGTAAAGACAGACAGAAACTTCTAGATTAGAGAGGGCTCCTCTGAGGGCTCCCAGATTGGAGAGGGTGCAAGTCAAGTTGTGGGACAAACTCCCCCTCCCCCTGCCTTCGTGCACAAATCTTCATGCATGAAGTATAATTTATAATGATATATTAATTTGCTCACTGCCATTTTAAAATGACTACAAATTGGATGGCTTAAGAACCGAAATGTATCGTCTCATGGTTCTAGAGGCTAGAAGTCTGAAATCAAGGTATTGGCAGGATTACTTTCTGCTTTTAAATGTAAGAAAACAAATCTGTTCCATGATTCTCTCCTAGATTCTTGTGGGTTTCTAGGAATCTTGTTTTTTGGCTTATAGCCATATCATCCTTATTCCTAACTTTATGTTCATATGACATGTGTGTGTGTGTCTGTGTGTCTGTCTATGTCTGTATGTCTATGTGTGTACATGTGAAAATTTCTTCTTTTTATAAGGACCACTCATTTGGTTTAGGGTCTCACCCTACTTCAGTATGATCTCATGTTAACAAATTACATTTTCAATGACCCTATTCCCATGTTATAATATGAATAAGGTACTGGAAGTTAGAACTCTAACATAGGCATGGGGCGGGGGCAGGAATACAGTGTAACCATAACAAACGATTAGTGCTTTTAAATATAGGGCCACATTCCATAAGAGTATAGCAACCTGAGAAAAAGATTCTACCACTCTAATGCCAATACCCAAACCTTGGGCATTTTAGAATGAAGATATCACAATAAAAGCAAAAACTGACAGCTGTTGCCTTAAAATAAGAATGATATTTGGTTATTAAAAGTGTAATCCAAAAATAGGGCCCGGAGAGAGAAATGTAGAAAAGTTTGAGTATTTCTCCAAAGAAAATACCCAGACTGAGTGTGGATGAAAACAGTTAACACATTGTCAGTAAAACCCTAAGAAAAGCAATGTGATAGCCATCACTCAAAAACTAATACTTTATTGGATTTTGAAGACAACTGATTCCAGGTGGCAAAGCTGACATCCAAAATTCTACTCTTTTTATTGTCACCAGTGACCTTGAAATTACCAAATATAGTTGACAATTTAAGTCTTTGACTTGACATTTCATCAGTATTTGACATCAATGTCTAGTTCCTTCTTCTTGTTGCATCTCATCTCTAGTCTTTCATGGTGCCATTTTTGTTGTTGTTGTTCTATTTCTGCCTGCCTACCATTTCTCCTATGCACCTCACTGACATATTTTCATGCCAATGTTTCCTAGAAATCCACTATCAACTTTCTTCTCTTCTCACTTTACATAGTCCTGTGGTTCTCAACTGGGCAAATTTATTTTGCTCCCATGGGGCAATTGACAATATCTGAAGACATTTTTTTTTGCCATAACAACTTGGGCTATGCTACTCATTCCTAGTTGGTTGATGCCAGGCATATAGCTAATCATCCTACAATGACTAGGACAACCTCTCACCCCAACCCACAAAGAACTACCCAGCCCAAATGTTATCTTTCGCCTATACATTGACAACTTTAAAATGTGTGTCTGCTGGCCAGAATTGAGCTTGAAATCTCCCCTTTTTCATTGCATTTTTTCAGTTTTGATTCCTACAAGCTTCTCATGGAACATGTTTAAGACAAAATGTACCATCTCTCTCCAAAATCTGCTTTGCCCCATGCCATCTCCAATTTTGCCACTGAAAGCAAAATAACCCTGACATTTATCTTAGCCTTCATATCTAATCAGCCTCTAAGCTGTGTAGTTTCTGCTTCTCTCAAAGGAACATTCTTGGCCTAAGTGCTAATATGTATAATATCATATTAAGAATCTCTTAACTGATTACCCCTTTTCCAGCTAGCCCTATTAAAGCCAGACTCCTAAACTGCATTCACAGATAGATATTTTTCTAAATTGAAAATCTGAGTGTTTCCTTCCTTTATAATGATCTTTATTGATTTCTAACCTTTCAAAATGTAGTCACCTTTATATGGATATAAAGTTTATAATGCTCAGCCTCACATTGACCCTCAACTTCATGCTAAAACTCTGACTTTTCTGAAAAAATTTTAATTAATTAATTAATTAATTAAAATAAATGATAAATTATATATATATATATATATATATATATATATATATATATATATATAACATTTCCTGAGAACCGTATATTCTCTGTGCTTCCATACATTTGCCCATGATTCCCCCACCCCCCTGCCCTTCAGCCCTTCAGGCTAACATTTATTCATCTATCATGACATAATAGAAATACCACCTGTTTTTTAATAGAATGGCAACCTTTTTTTTAAAAAAAAAAAATAATATCCAGTTGGCAAAAGTATGACTAAAACAGCAATTTATACACTACTGTTCAATTTGTAAATTTGAACAACCATTTGAAGAACAGTTTGACATTTAAAATGTTAATATTCTTACTTTGGGCAGTTTTAAACATTCATTTTATACACAAGGTTTGCATACAAAAATATATTTGAAAAGATGACCTTTGCAGCATTATTTGATAAGATAAAAAATGGAATTAACTTTAAAATATGTAAGTCAGCATTATGGAATGACTTGTAGGCATTTTTTAAATGAAGTAGATTTATGTGTATTGACCTGAGAATCTACCCTATATTGTTGGAGGGAAAGAGGATAGTATGTTAGTATGATCATACTATCAGTGAAAAAAAAGAGGCATTTTTCACTTTTTTTACAAATAAATGTTTTGGTTTGGAACAACTTTAAATTTTTAGAAAATTTATAAATGTAATACAGAGAATTTCTGGACACCCTTCACCCATTTCCGCCATTGTTAACATCTTAAATTTTCCTAATACGTTCTCAGAACTAAAATAACCAACTAACTAGATATATAACTATTATATATCTATTAGATACATAATTATTAACTAAACTCTAAAGTTTATATAAACATCATCTTTCTTTGTTAATATTCCTTTTCTTCTTAAGATCCAATCCAGGGACCCACATCACATTAAATTCTTTCCTTTCTGACTTTATATGACTCTGCATTATTTGTATTTCTTTTTCAAAGTCCATCAACAACTTCAGCAATGTGAACAAAGGCTTCAATGGTATGATCTAGAAATCTTTTCTGAGTCCATGGCCCTCTCCAGTTCTCCAGCAATCCTGAGTGCCCACCAAGGTCACACACATCGCATCCTGTTGTAATCACCAATTTCCTTTTCTGTATTCAAAATTGGTTTTAATTAGGCAACTCTGAAATGAGATAGTTCTCAGAATTACTAGCTTATTTTGTTTCTTCACATCATATCCCTGGAGCCAATATGCAAGCACATTAATAAAAAATAGAATCGACTAAATAAATAATAAATATTGGCCATTACAATAAAAGAACCAAGGGATACAGCTACATAAAATATTTATACCTACATCTTTATACATGGTAATGAAATCACTGAGTGCTGAGAGAAAAGGTACAACCTCATCAGCAGAGTTTTAGAATCAACTAACAAAATTTCCCCTTAAAATTAATTGGGTAATGAAATGATTTCATAACCACATTTCACTGTCATTTAATGTATTGATGAAACCTGATTATAGGATGTGATAGGTAACATGTGCATAGTAGAGTAAACATGCTTATCATTTTCAATGAGTGACAAATATTAAATATTAATATAGACCATAAAGAGTTCTTAGTTGAGAATTCTAAAATGTTCTTTCAAAGAATGACCCAGGAATCATTTTATTGATTAGAGATTTTAGAAAATCTTTCCAGAACATTATGCACCTGATCACTCAAGGAATTTTAAATGTTCCAAAGAATACTATGACCTCTGTTTTTAGAATCCTGATGAGTTTTGTAAAATTCATTTCAATTAGACCATTTGTTTTAGCACAAAATGTTACTTATCTATTGCAAACAGTGCTTGTAATAATTAGATGAGTCGAGAAAAGGAGATAAGAGAGTTGGATAAAAAGTTGGTGGACTATGATGAAAGCTAAGAATTTAAACAATAACAACAAAAGTATTAAAATTTTAAAGTAGCTAGTATTTCATTTCATTTAAAAAGTAAATATTTTATATCAAGGGAGTATGTATAAAAAGCTACTCTTTCTTAAAAAATAGATTATGAATTCAACCAATTCTTTTCAAAGTGTGATGTGTGTCATGAGTCATGTAATTAAAGAAAATTACTGAGAATCAAACCCTTGGAAGAAGGAAGTTGGTAGAATATAATGGGGTCAGAAGAATTGAGCATAGACTCCACCTTGTAAGTAAATCATTTTTGAAACTTCAACAATGAAACCCAGTCCAAATAATTCCACTTCATTATAAATAGTATAATTGCTCCAAAGTCTACGAGACTCACTGGCCAATTAAAAACAAGATGGATAGAATAAAGATTATATGAAAGAAATCAATTATTGAAGGTCAATTAAGCCAAACTTGAAAGGACAAATAAACAAAATATACTACTTAACTTTACAGGAGACTATATCAAATGCACTGCTGATTAGTATATGAAGATAAATTATTGACAAAGCTATATTTGCTTCTCCACTTAAAAAGATGGCTAATAATAGGATATGGGAAAGGAGTTTACTAAACAACTAGAGGTCCAGTACACAAAATTCATGCACTGGGTGGGGGGTGGGGTAGGGGGTGTCCTTCAGCCCAGCCTGCTCCCTCTCCAATCTGGGACCCCTTGATGGATGTCTCACAATCCAGAACTGCTGGCTCCCCACTGCTCACCTGCCTGCCTTCTGGATTGCCCCTAACTGCTTCTGCCTCCCAGTCTGATCACTCCCTAACCACTTCCCTGCAGACTGATTGATGCCTAACTGCTCCCCTGCCAGCCTGTTTGCCCTTAACTGCCCTACCCTGTGGGCCTGGTCACCCCTAACTGCCCTCCTCTGCAGGCCTGGTCACCCCTAATTGCCCTCCAGGCCTGCCTTCCGCCCCCCCCCGCAACTGCCTTTCCCTGCAGGCCTGGTCACTCCCAACTTCCCTCTTCTGCTGGCCTGATCGCCCCTAACTGCCTTCCCCTGCAGGCTTGAACTGCCCTCACTTGCAGGCCTGGTCCCTCCCAACTGCCCTCCCCTACTGGCCATCTTGTGGTGGCCATCTTGTGTCCACATGGGGACAGGATCTTTTGACCACATGAGGGCAGCCATCTTGTGTGTTGAAGTGATGTCAATCTGCATATTACTCTTTTATTAGATAGGATAGAGGCCTGTTGCATGGGTGGAGGCCAGCTGGTTTGCTCTAAAGGGTGTCCTGGATCAGGGAGGGTGTTTGGAGTGTGAGATGGCCTGGGCGAGGGGCCTGTGGTTGTTTGCAGGCCAGCCACTCCCCTGGGAGACCCAAGAGATGTCCCTGGTATCTAGGATTTATTTATCTTCTACAATTGAAACTTTGTTGCCTTAAATACTGGCCAGGGCTTGTGGAAAGGTTGGCTTCCTCCATTACCAGCAGCAACCCAAGCCTTCCTCCTGCTCTCTCTGGCTATAGCCATCTTGGTTGGGTTAATTTGCATACTCACTGTGATTGGTTGGTGGGCGTGGCTGAAAGGTGTGGCTTGTGGGTGTAGCAGAGGTACAACCAATTTGCATATTAGTCTTTTGTTAGATAGGAAAGCCCACATCTCTTTCCATTAGGAATTTTCATATTTAGCATTCTATCTGTGCTTGGGAGTTGTCCCACCCTAGGAAAACCTTCTGAACCTAATCAAATACGCTGTTTTTTATTTGCCTGGATCTTCTTTAGACCAAATTTTCTTGGCCATTTAAAAGCAGGAAGTAGAAAAACAAGTGATTGGGTGTTGGATTACAAAGAAACTGACTAAGGAGACTTTGTCCAAGGCTTCTTAAACTTTCTTTTCCCTGATATAATGCCACATTCCTGTTTATCCCATCAAAAGTCTGTCAAGAACTGTGAAAGGCCTGAGATTTACTCGACCTGCATTACAGCAAGTGAGAAGCTACAGCGTCATGGGAGCTGACCAAAGGCAGGAAACTCCTGGGACCAAAACCAAGGACTTTATTACTCACTAGTGGCCCAGTGCACAAAATGCATGCACATTAAAAGGGGATTAATTGGAGTAAATATTTTAATATTGCTATTTACCCTTTCCCTATAGTAGAAGTGCCAGAGATGAAAGAAAATTAGTAAATGTATATGAAAATCTTCCTCCTATCAGAGTCTGGGGCACACCATGGGACCCAGAGTCCAGACCCTTCTCACCCACATATGTCTCAAATCACGCAAGACCCAGAACCAGCCACTCCTCCACCCATTGGGCTAGATCCAGACCCGGCCAGTGCCACCCTTGTCAAGCCCCTCTGGGCAGCGGAGGGAGTAGTGTAGCCTCAGGTACCCTGGACTGGCGCCGGGGTGGGGGGCATGGCCTGAGGTCCCTCAGCCTGGGGCCAGGGCAGGGGCTATCCCTTGAGGTTCCCCATCAAGCCCTGCTGGATGGGGGACATGACCTGAAATCCTCTGTCAAGCCCTGCCAGGTGGGGAGTATGGCCTGAGGGTCCCCCATCAAACCCTGCTAGGCTGGGGGTGCAGCCTCAGGTTCTACAGCCCAGTGCCAGGATGGGGGCACAGCCTCAGGTCTCCCATCAAGCCCCATTGGGAGGGGGGGCACAGCCTCAGGTCCCCCATCAAGCCCTGCTGGACAGGGGGCACAGCCTGAGGTCCCTGGCTTAGCACTGAGGCAGGGGGACACACCTTGAGGTCTCCTGTCAAGCCCTGCCAGGCAGGGGGCATGACCTGACGTCCCTCATCCTGGCACCGGGGTGGGGGGAGCAGCCTGAGGTCCCCCAGATTAGCACCAGGATGGGAGGCATGGCCTGAGGTCCCCTCAGCCTGGCACCAGGGAGGGGGAGCAGCCTGAGGTCCCCCAGCTTAGCACCGGGGTGGGGGGAGAAGCCTGAGGTCCCCCAGCTTAGCACCGGGGTGGGAGGCATGGCCTGAGGTCCCCCTTCAAGCCCTGCCAAGTGGTGGGGGGAGGCACAGCCTGAGGTCCCCTGTCAAGCCCCATGGGAGTGGGGGAGCACAGCCTCAAGCCCTTGCTGATTGCTCATTAAGGCTTGTTATGGGAACTCGGCCTCCACTGTGGGCACAGCCATCTTGTGTTACAGAAACTCCCCCCCACTCTGCTGTGGGCGCTGCTATCTTTGTGGTGGAATGATGGTCAATTTGCATATCTCCTCTTTATTATATAAGACAACATGTAGGAAGCATGAGGTTCATGGCTCTGTTAGTTTCTCTCATTCTCCAAGTTCCATTTACCTCTGACAGCATGTTCTTTCTTGGCCATTCTACCAGTTTTTAGCCTCATAATATCTTAATTCTCATGTAAATAGAAAAGCCACTCAGAACTTAGCCATTACCTTCAGGTCTCTATACTTAAATATTTACTGGTTATTCTTCAAAAGTCTATGTGTGAAATAAGAAAGTAGATACCTCCCTTGTACCTATTAAACTGTAAAAAAGGAAGACCATGAAATGTTACCTTGTAAATGATTAAAGTTTAATAAAAACTTAGACTGAAATATTTAAAGCTGAATAAATTTTTTATAGCTCAAATATTCTGTATTTAAGAAATTCAAGATGTAAAAGTTTTCCCATGAACAAAACACACTTTGTATGTGTGTGTGTGAGTTTGTGAAAGTACCTAAAGTCGATGAAAGTAAAATCATGGTATTAAGTGAAGTCTAATGATTATTTTATTTTCTACAGAATTCCTAAATAATAAAAACATCACCTTATCACAGAGTCTCCTATATACAAATTAATTCACTAGAAAGAATATGGTTAGCCATTAGAAAAAAAAATGCTTATTTGATTTTAGTATCTTCAAGCAAGCATGTTGCTATATTTCAATCACTCCAACAATACTTTGTGGAGCTTCATACTGATAAAAACAATAACAAAACATGCTTCTAGCATGGATTATATGAGTTCCTGGATTTGGCAAAGTCTAGGTATTTGGGTGATTGACAGGCGGGAGAATTCGCATGATTGGCAGGAGACAAAAATGCCCTCCAACTGGATAGTTTACATGCTGGCACTGAAAATGATGCCAGCCTTTCTCTCTATTTCTTTTTCCAAATTATTTTTTGAAATATATTTTTATTGATTTTAGAGAGGGAGAGAGAGAGAGAGAGAAACATCAATGATGAGGAATCATTGATCAGCTACCTCCTGCACACCCTCCAATGGGGATAGAGCCCGAAACCTAGGCATGTGCCCTGACTGGGAATCTAACCATAACTTTCTAGTTCATAGATTAATGCTCAACCACTGAGACACACAGACTGGACTTTTTTCCAAATTCTTATTATAAACTTCTCCTGCTATTATACCTGAGCCATTAAACACATTATAGGCTTGCTTTTCCAGAAAAAAAAGAAAATAATGTATTAGCTAAAATATAGATTTCAACAGTGGCACCTCAAATACTGAACCACAGTGACATGTCAGAAATGCAGGCCAAATTCCGCAGGTGAAGAAAGTTTACAGATTTTCACTTATTCTTTATTTCTGAGAAGGTGCAAAATAATCTAAATCTCCCCCATAATTATTATCTTCTTTTTTCAGGCTTCCCTGATATGAGATGGGTCTTGGTCATGGTTGATGATCAAGAGAAGAAAAATTGTAAAATATCCTTCTAATCCCAATTCTTTTTCAAAGTAAGAATAAAAGAAAAATTGAATATGAGCCATATTAGCTCCTATTCTTTGGAGAACATTTTGTTTTCAACCTTGGTACAAAGTGAGCCCTATTACCGAAAACATTTAAAGACAAATGGAAGAAGTAATAATGATGTGTTAGTCTATTTGATAAAGTCTGCAATTTAAGATTTATCGAGTCATTGTATTCAATATGAATTGGAAGCGCTGGTGCCTAAGGATTGGAAAAGCAATTGAAAGCCAAATGCATTGTTCCAAGATGAATAGTTTGAAAACCTAGGCTAGGACAATGAGAGGAAGGGAAAAAGAAAGAACTCCAATTAATTCAATGACCACAGAGGCAGCAATAATTACACAGATAACTTGTTAGGAATACATAAAAAGGCTAACAGGTGTCTGATTTTTCAAGCCTGAAACATTGACAAAAATACTGTTTTTAATAAGACTGTAGAAAACTCCTGTAGTAACCTATTAACACCTCAACAAGAGCCAGGAATTGATGGCTGGGTTCTATCATCTCCTGGGAAAAACTAGTTCATTCATAGTAAAAAAAAAAAAAAAAGGGGGGGGGGTGGGGGGGGAAGGGAGGCTGTGGGGGAAGGATTCATAAACAGACTCAAAATTTTTCATTTGAAAATAATTATATAAAGCTTAGAAGCATGAAAGGAATTTTACTTTTAAAGGTTTTTCCAAGTATAATTTACACTTACTAAAGGTTCACTTTTTTAGATATGCAGCTCAAAGGGTTTTGAACAACATAGTCACATAACCTCTGATAAAATTAAAATAGAGGTCATTACCATATCTTCAAAAATTTCTTTTATGCCACTTTGTAATCAAACCCTTTTCCCCTTCTTTAGGCCTTGGTTTCTGATGATATAATTATGGTCCCTATAGTTTTTGCGTTTCCTACAATGTCATGTAAATAGAAGGATAAACCATGTAGTTTCTGTGCCCCTTTCCCTTAACATAGTGCTTTTGACCTACCTGGAGAAATATTTGCAAAACAAATATCCGATAAAGCCTGATGTACAGATTATATAAAGAATTTAGGCAAAAGATTTGAATTAAATATAAAGAAAAATATAGAGATGGCAAATGACATGAAAAATATTCATCTAATTAGTCATTAATGTTTTCCTATTTGGTCATTACAAAAATGCAATTTAAAACCATAATTAAATAGTACTAGTATTCACCTTTTAGAATGTACTTTATTTTTAAAAAGTGCAGGTGATTGTAAAGAGCAACAGGAACCTTTATAAGGTTTCTTGACTTCTTTATACTTTGTTTCTCATGGCAACTGATACTCGTGATAGAATAGTCTTCATTTCAGAGACAGCATCTTTTCCTCCATAATATTGCTCAAGAACCATCTTTGAGAAAGCAGTATTTGAGTCTTTTGGGTAGAAAACATTTATTCGAAAACATTTATTTGCAAAGATATATGCACCCCTATGTTCATTGGAGCATTGTTCATGGTGGCCAAGAAATGGAGACAACCAAAGTGTCCTTTGGTAGAGGATTCTATAAAGAAAATGTGGTACATCTACACAATGGAATACTACTCTCATAAGAAAGGATGAAATACTGCCATTTCTGACAACATGGGTAGACCTTGGGAATACTATGCTAAGTGAACTAAGTCAGAACAAAAAACTGAAAAGCATTTGATTTCACTCATAGATGGGATACAAAACTCAAACTCAGACACAGACAATAGTAGGGTATAGGCTGGTTACCGAGGGAAGGTGATGAGATTAGTGGGGGGAAAAAAAGTTAGTAGACAAAATCCTCCCATTTTAGCAACCCTGTTTTACATAAGACACTTCTCTGAAGACATTCATTGTAGGTAGCAATTGCAAATCAAGTTCCTCTTAACAACTGTCTACAATAAATATGCTCAGCTTAAAAGAGAAACAGAGACACAGAAACAGAAAGAGAGGAAAGGAAGGAGGAAGAGAGGGAAGGATGGAGAAAAGTAGAGAGGCAGACAGAAAGAAAAAACAAATCTTACTCTAACCCAGTGGCTTGAATAACATGGAGCTAAATGTGTCCACTAGAATTTTGAATCTATGTCCCAGAACCATCTAAATAAAACAGGGAAATTTTAAAATTTTGAAACTACATCACTGTTGTAGATTGCCTTATGTCCAGAATGATACCAATTGAAACTTACTCTTTTTCAGCTCTTTCCTGAATATTTTGGTTTCAGATTATATTTTAATTGTCTATACTCAGTACATTAGTCAATACTCTCATGCTCCAAATGGTAGGGGAGAGGATGAGAGTTAGAGAGCAACCAAAGGACTTGTATGTATGCGTATTAGCATAACCATTGGACATAGACACTCGGGCAGTGGGAGCTTGTACAGGGTGGGATTGGCTGGAGGGAGGGAAGGAAGGAGACATATATAAAATTTTAGACAATCAATCAATCAATCAATAAATAAATAAATTTGAGATAACAATAAAAAATAATAATAATTGCATGCTTAAAAAAGCAAAACTAGGACCCCTTTATTGCATGGCATATTAAACCCTGAAAGTATTAAAGTAAGAGCTCTGATCAAAAGATTCATATTTATGTACCTCACCCAAAACAAAATGAATATTTCAGCCTGAACTGAATTTGACCAGAATTGTTTGGTTAGTTATGTAACCCTCCATTTGCTTTGCCTACATATGTCCCCACGGACACCTATCGCCAGATTAAGCAGAATTTAGACCAGGAATATGCAGAGTCAGTACTAAAAAGCAGCAGGTGAGCAGCAACCTCAGTGTCTGGTAAAGACCCAATTCACTGGGTTAGGCAGGAGCAGCCAGAGGTCAAGGAAATCCAGAGCCAAGGAGGGCAGATGCCAAATGCCATCGGCCAGAACAGGAGCCAAGGAGCCATCAGGAGCCCAGGGAGCATCCATAAGGACACAAGACAAGAAATAATTCCTAGAGATTGAATTCTGCAGGATGCTGCTCCAAGAAATCTTCGTAGGTTATCATGCCTGAGCCAACTTCTGTGCTATAACATAGGAAAGACACTACCTAAACTGTAAAATCTTGGTTGGTCTTGCTGTGGATATTCCTGTTGTTGTTTTGGTTCTTTATAATAATTATCATCTCTGTCAATGAATCCAATGATATAGATAATTTATATCTTCATTGCTTCTTGTTTCAACCCTATAATCATATACATTTCAGATTCATAACATGTTTATTTTTGCAAATCTCTCTGATCAAATTGGTATATTGCAAGATTAGATAGTCATTAAAATCTTGGTTAAATTTTTTTCATTCATATTTAAAGAGATAATTATATGTGGAAGAAGCATGACTATATCAGAGAAAGACTCTTTGGATTCTAGTATTTTCTCACTATGTATCTTAAGAATTCCTTAAATATTACGAGCCTCAATTTCCACATTCTGCAAACTACAGTTAAGTAAAACTTCAGCTACCCAAATATAGACAATAAGACCAAGATATCACCAGATAATTGAAAAGGTGGAACAGACTTTTTGAAACAATAAAAGAGAAATACTTTAGTTTTTGGATAAATTGGAATCTCCCAGTATGGAACTGTGTAACTGTAGAAAATATAGAATACATTTACATATAATTCCATTTACAGAGACTAAACAAAAACAAGGCCTCTGAACAATAGGACCATTAATCCCACCCATTTTGGTGAGATGCCTAAACACATCACTTGCTCTCTGTCACTGTGAGCCCACAGATGTTAGACATACTTTACCTTAACTTTATACTTACATGAAAATTGGCAAACTGCATTGGTGATCTTTGAGAGCTTAGAATGTCCTGGAAAGAAGCTGATGGAATAAGAAGCACATTAAAAAAATCAACTAATTTGCTAAAGGAACGCAATTTTACAATTCAATTTTTTTTATTGATGACATGTTGGTATAGATACTTTTTCTTTTCTAATTTTAGATTTCAACAAATGATTATGTGGAATAAAAAAGGACATTGTACAGAGACAGATACTAACAATGGGCAAGAAATTAAAGAATTACTCGATGATAGCAAGTAGATATTACTCATTACTGCACTCAAGTGGAACAAAATTATTCTAAAGATTGAGTGTAATATGTCTTTCAACAAAATAACCAAAAATCAAGGCTGGCAAAGGAGATGACAGGGAGGCCATGTGGAAGACTACAGAGTAAGTTCAAGAACTGTCTCAATTCTAGACACCCCCAACTATAGCATTCATACCATGTTTGAATTTTGGTTGGGCTGATCACTAAAGAAATTTGGGAATTTTGCCAAAGCAGACTTCAATTATTGGTGTTAGGAGAGAGAAAAAATAAATAGCTCTCCAGCTAACCTCCAGCCACACTACACATGCAGGATAAAATGACTCAACACAGCTGTAAAATCTCCAGAAACTTTAATTTATGCAGTAAATCCTTTCCCACAACTCTTACCACTGACAACTGAAACTTAGGCCAGAAATAGACACATCTCTTCACCCTCAGAAGATGGATGTTTGGTTGGTGCAGAAAGAAGACACTGGGGAGCAAGCCGAAGAACTTTGACAATGCTCTCACACACAGAAAGAGAATGGCTTCTCAATGTCTTGTTTTCCCGTAGTGAAGAAAACCAAAATGAATGGCAAACACAAAATATTGGTAGAGCTAAAAGATATGCTGTAGCAATGCAAGTTGCATTTTTAATAGAGAGAAGATACACAGATCTACCTGTTGACACAGCTACACATACTCTTAGCTCAGTGCTGTATAGAAGTTCACACCAGCTGCAACATACGGATCTATGTCAGAGATTTCAAAAATTGGTAAGATTGTCAGATATAAGACAATACTCAATATTCTGAAAAGAAGCTCAAAGACAATAAACTATTCTAATGAAATCGAGTTAATACAGGAAAGTAGAGAGAATGTTAGTATTCTCAGAGGAAGTTCAGAACAAATTCTATCCATAAATCAAGAGCAAGATACTCTGACAAAGGGATCAAAAAAGTTCAAAGAATTAAAAAATGTAAGTACTGAAGTATTAAAACATTCCCTTTAAGCAGAAAAATACATAACAAATGCATGTACTTCTTTCTTTCTTCTTCAATATGTTGTTAGTCTCTTATTGAACTAAAATACAAAAAAATCAAGCACATGTAGTTAGTCTTCTCCCAAAGAAAGTTGAATGGCAGCAACAATAAAAGTAAAATATAAATTAATATTCTATATGATAAAAGCCTAATATGCTGAGGGTCCAATCATCCAGTAGTCTATTCAACCAATCAAAGGATAATATGCTAATGATATGCTAAGGCTGCTCAACCACTCGTTATGATTGCACTGACCACCAGTGGGTAGATGCTCCAACTGGTAGGTTAGCTTGCTGCTGGGGTATGACCAATAGGGACTGAACAAGATGCTCTAAACATTCCCTGGAGCACTCCTGCAGTGACTCCCCAGCTGGCCAACCTCCCACATCCATCCCCACCCCCAATCATGCACTGGTGGGGTCCCTCAGCCTGGCCTGCATCCTCTTGCAATCTGGGCTGAGGGACAAACTTCCCTTCCCTCCCCCACTCCAGAGTTCAAGAATTTCATGAACCAGGCCTCTAGTTTTATATAAGTATTCATAAATGAAAACAAATGAATTTTTAGGTGTCACCATTATTTTTATTCTAAACTGGTAATAGTATTTATAAAACCTTTACTATTTTTATTTTTTAAGTATTTTAATCCTGACCCAAAGGTATTTTTAATTGATTTTTGTGGAAAGAGAGGAAGGGAGAAAGAGTGTGAGAAACATCAGTTGTTATCTCCTTTAGGCAGCCTGACCATGGATGAAACCTGACCTAGTTTGGGGCCTTACCTGGAATTGAATCTTCAGCCTTTTGGTGTATGGGATGATGCTCCAACCAACTGAGCCACCTTGCCAGAGCTACCTTTTTTTTTTTTAATGGAATTTATTGGAGTGACATTGGTTAATAAAACTATACAGGTTTCAAGTGTACAACAGAAAAAAAATACCATCTGCATACTGTAGATTGTGCTCATCACCCAAGTCAGTCTTTTTTCTGTCCCCATTTTCCCACTTCCAACTCCCTCACCCCCTTTCCCTACAGCTATCAGCATACTGTGGTTAGTGTCTATGTGTGACATCTATTTTTCTTTTCTTAATCCCTTTACTTTATTCATCAGCTTCTCAATTCCCATCTCCTCTGAGAGCTTTCAGTCTGTTCTATGTATCTATGCTTCTGTTTCTATTTTTTTGTTAAATTATTTGTTGCTTAGATTCCACATATAAGTGAGCTCATATGGTATTTGTCTTTCTATGACTGGATTATTTCACTTAGCATAATACTTTCCAGGTCCATCTATGTGTCTCAAAGTGTAAGAGATCTTTTTTTATAGCTGCATAGTATTCCACTGTGTAAATGTACCATAGCTTTTGTATCCACTCATTTACTGATGGGCACGTGGATCATTTCCAGATCTTTGTTACTATAAATAATGCTTTAATGAACATAGGGGTCCATGTATTCTTTTGAATCAGTATTTCAGGTTTCTTTGGGTATATTCCCAGAGGTGGGATTGCTGGGTCAAAAGATAGTCCCTGGGAGGAACCAAGATGGTGGCATAAGTAAACACCTGAATTTGCTGCCTCACACAACTACATCAAAACTACAACTAAAAGACAAAAAAAAAAAGGATATCATCCAGAATCACAGGAAGGATGGCTGAGTGGAAGTTATACAACTAGAAGAAAAAAGAAAGATGCACTGAGACTGGGAGGCGGTGTAGAAGTGCGGAGGTACAGAGGTGTGCGTGGAAACAGGCTGGCAACTGGATACACTGTTGTCTTTTTCAATCAGGAGGGGGATACAAGTTCCCGACTGCTCCTTGGTCAAGGGAGAGTCTTGCAGCTCCTTTAGCTGAAGCTCCTCTGACCCCCATTGCCTTTCAAAACTATCTTTCATCTTTGGACTCCTTCTTAATCATCTACGTGCAACCCCTTTCCCTAGAAAGCTGAACCCTTTGTAAGGCTGGGAAAAGAACCCAGGCATTATGGTGCCCTAACGAGGGACACCAACACATAGAAAGGGAGTGGACTGACAATTCTTGGGGGGAAATGGGTATGGGGGTATGGGAAGAGACTGGACAAAAATCATACACCTATGGATGAGGACTGTGGGGTGGGGGTGGGTAAGGACAGAGGATGGGATGGGAGCTATGGGGGTGAAAGGGAACTATGGGGGTTGGAGGAAGAGGAACAACTGTAATAATCTGAACAATAAAGATTTATTTTATAAAAAAAATATAGTCCCATTTTTAATTTTTTTGAGGACACTCTATATTGTTTTCTACAGTGACTGTATTGGTCTGCATTCCTACCAACAGGGCACATTTTTGTCAATAGTTGTTGTTTGTTGATTGATTAATAATAGCAGTTTTGACAGGCGTGAGGTGATATCTCATTGTGGTTTTAATTTGCATTTCTCTGATTAGTGACATTGAGCATTTTTTCATATCTCTATTGGCCATCTGAATGTCCTCTTTGGAGAAATGTCTATTCAGATCCTTTGTCCCTTTTTTAAGTGGGTTGTTTGTCTTCTTGGTATTCAGTGGTATAAATTCTTCATTAATTTTGGATATTAACCTCTTATCAGATACAAACAAATTTTTAAAAATACTAATAAGATAAAGACTTTCTTGCAAACTTTCTCAAGAATAAAGAAATGAAATTGGTGAATAATAAATTATTAAATTAAAGAACATAAGAATAGGTCAGGATTCTGAAAATAACAAAGGAGAATGATCACCAAAGTTCTTTTAAGACACTCTACAGACAACACTTGCAGCAAAATGCTTTACAACTTTACATCTATTATTCAAGCAATTAAGGGACCTACAGAAAGTCCCCGAACTAAACTTGGCTTCTAGACAAATCTGCTTAAAGACAGGAATGGCTTTGTTCAGTGGTTGGGAGCAGCCTGGCAGAAGGATGATCTCTCATTGGTGGCCCAGTGTATATGAATGTTCAGCGACTCAAATCTATCAACAAGGTAGGCTCTCCCAACAGGTCTTTGAAAGGCACACCTCCAGGGCCCCTACACTTAGGGAGGCATAATAGCTACTTTTAGTCTTACTGAAAGAGCTATCATATAAACAGTGGTGTAGATTTCTTCTACTTGACTTCAAAGTACAGAAGTAGAACAAAGAGATGGATATTGCCCTCAAACAATGAAAATATGAAGAATGTATACTAATTAGAGTTCAAAATGGAAGGAACAGTTTCATAAATAATGAGAAGTATCATCACAAAGTAATTCAGAAGGTCTGGTAACCCCTTCTCAATCTTGATCTGACACTTAGAAATAAAGGCAGAAAGGAGCTCTGGCCCATGTGGTTTGGTTGGTTGAGTGTCATCCCATACACCAAAAGGTCCCCAGTTCGATTCCCTGTCAGGGCACATGCCTAGGTTGTGGATTTCTCATCCACAATAGGGGGCCTACATGAGGCAACCAACTGATGTTTATCTCTTCCTCTCCTCCTCCCTAGCTCTCTAAAATCAACAAAAACATTTTTTTTAATGGCAGAAAGGATAAGAGGAATTCAAACTATTAAGAAATATCTTTTGTTCAAATTATTATAAGGAGACTAGGTTTGGAAGCTTTTTTTCCCCCCTTTTGTAATAACGGTACATTTTGCATTTCAGTAGAAAACAGTAAAGAATACAGTATCTTAAAAAATGATTGCCTCTTATTAGTGTGAACTGATTTTTCCCCTACATTGGATTAGAATCGAGGACTATAAACCAAACTAAAAGCATAGCTGTTCTGAAGCCTAATATTCTGAAAAACATCAATAATATTTGTCTCCCTTTCAATTATTATTTTTAAATCAATCATATTTATTTGCCTTGTGGATACAGCATATGTCCCAGAGAAAGAATAATTTCAGATTTTAACCATGTGATAGTTTCTGCTTTCTTTGAGGGATTAAAAAATAAAAAGAAAAGAAAAAGCTTTACACTCTATCTTTTCTCAGGCCAAGGAAAGGGTTAAATACGTTACAGAATTGTCCTAAATTTGAGCATTGAAAATCTGGCAACCAGCCCAGAGTCCGTTTCCAAAAAGAAGCAGCTATCCTGGGCCTGTACAAAGGAGGTGGTTGCCCTAGCAACAGTATCTGATAAAAGAAAGCATGGCCGACAGGTACACACACAGACTGTTGCAGAGAGGAAAGCCATTCAGCTGCTGCTGCGCTCGATTGAGGAGTCATTGGGCAAATCTCAAGTTTTAAAGCTGAATCCCCTAATTTCCAATTGCAGAGATTTTCTGTGTGATATTTATTCAGGTCAGGATCAATGTATTTCATAATTTGGCATTTTTGTAGTGATAGCTGAGAAAGGGTATGCCTTTTCACTTAAACACAACCACCACAGATGATTGTTGAGATACATCAGCTAACTCAAAAGAGAAAGAGTTGCTCAAATGATGCACTGTTTTTTTCCCAAGGTTTTGAATTCAGTTCTTTAATATGTCCCAGTTTCCATTTTTATCCCTATGCGGAGCTATGGCTTTCATATGAAACATTTAAACTGCTCAGAGCCTTCATTATTTTCTTTTACATGATTATTTGCCATTTGTGCTGTCATGTTTTTAATAAAGGACTAAACATTTTTTCAGTGTCCTGTTTGTCCTGATTTTAAGTGAATATTTCTTGATGAAATATTTTGTGAAAATAACTTTCAAGATTTTTATAAGAAGCTCTAAAGTACATATAGTCTCTAAGGCTGCTTGCACGATTATAAAGAATGGATACTTCCTTTAAATATACATTTATTGATTTCAGAGAGGAAGGGAGAGAGAGAGAGAAAGAGGCATCAATGATGAGAAAGATGCATGGATTGGCCACCTTCCGCACAAGCCCACAACCAACATATGCCCTTGACTGCAATCAAACCCAGGACCCTTCAGTCCCCAGGCCAACACTCCATCCACTGAGCCAAACCAGCCAGAGCAAGAATGGATGCAATTTTTTCTGAAAAGCTTGAAGAGATTGCTTACTAACGCATCAGTTTCGCTAAAAATGCACTTCAGATGGATTTATTTGTAGTTTTTGGCACAATTTATTCATGTTGTGTTGAGTTCTTCCGTCATACTGTTTTCAGCACCTGAGCTTAGTAAACCAGTTTGTAAAAACATACACTTTCATTCCCCACCCCCATCCCTGACTAGCCAATTCCACTTTGAAAAAACTATATAACACAAGGGAAAACATTTAATAATCTTGTAGGACATCCAGGTCCTAAATCTCATGTGTCATGGGCAATATCCTTAGCTTCTTGCGGTCCTAGAGACAGAATGCACTTTATAAAAGTGACCTCTAAGGTTCTTACCAAGCTGTTTCATGAAAATGCACCATAGCCTACTGTGAGCACAAAGCAAGGTCTGCATGAGCCTACCCTTTTGATTTTGATTAGAGCTTCTTCAGTAAGTGCAAGTTTTCTCTGCACAAACACCCCTGATTTTCCTCAGCAAATTAAATACTATCAGCTTTAAAAAGGTAGGTAAACAGTTCATTATGAACAAAAGACTCCAATAGATATTACTTGGGAATATTTTAATGCCTTCTAATCTGCCAGGCCCTTGGATTGGAGTACAAAATCCATGGAACAAACCTAAAAGCATACAGAAAGAATGGCATAGCAAAGCATAGGGAAGGGCAGAAATCAACATATTTAGTTTTCTTTGACATAGGAGCAGGCTAGGACAATTTCAGCGTTGTCCATGATTCACTTGAAGGACTCTAATCCAGTGTTTCTAAAATTTGAGCAGAACCTTTTCAAAGAAAAAATATACTAACCCATATATCCACTGTTGATTCTCATTGTTTTGACTATGCTTGCAAATTTTTATAAATATAAAACTAGGTATAAACATCTTATGCTCAGGGGATTTAGCTACAGAAACAAATTTACAAATTTAATATGAACTAAACCCCAAAGCCAATAAAATTAAATTTATGTTATTTATTTAATGCGGTGAGTCATCTTGATATGCTGAATCTTAAGCTGTTTGAAATGTGAACATTGTACTGACGGTGGTTTCAAAAGCATTTGGCATGCCTTTGCTACTAGGTGCCATCTGTTGCCTCGATTTACTCACCGCTTTCCTCTACCCACACTCACGTGAAACTTGGTGTCATACTTTATGACATCACTTGGCCTTCACAACTGGGAAAGTATGGTGCACGTCCTTCATAACATCCTATTCTTTTCTTGGTAGTTGCTGACTTTCAGAGGTGTACCATTCATGCCATTATGATCTAAACACAAAAAGAATATTAGGGTGGAAACCGGCATGGCTCAGTTGGATAGAGCATTGGCCTGTGGACTGAAAGGTCCCAGGTTTGATTCCAGTCAGGGGCATGTGCCTTAGTTGTGGGCACATCCCCAGTGGATGGTTTTTTCTCTCATCGATGTTTCTAACTCTCTATCCCTCTCTCTTCCTCTCTGCAAAAAATTAATAAAATATTTTTTAAAAAGAATATTAGGGGCAGTTCTAATGAAATCATCTATGTGATTCAACATATGATCGTATGATCATATGATTCAGCATTGATCATTTTTCTCTGTAGATTATAAAAATAACAACAGAAAAATCAAGAAATCATTGTTAGAAAATCTACAAAACCCTAATTGGATAAATAAAACAAATTATGCTTTTCTGCATTTCTAAGAGGAGTTTTTTCAAAACCCAGTTTCTTCTGCATTTTCACTGTTGATTGAATAACCAAGCAGCATTCTCCTTTCTTTCTCCCTTTCTGTCCTGTTCACAGGATCTGAGAAAAGCCAAATTTTGACATTTATAGGCTCCCTGCCAGATAGGGGTGGCAAGATTATTTTATTTTGGCAAATGAGACAAACATGGAGGATGGCTTTGATTGCAGGAACAGTTATTTGCTTTCCTGATAAAAGTGTCAGGTACCAATTGGTAAATTGTACTTCTGTTGATGGAAGAATACACTAGTAGAATTCCTCCATAGTTTGTGAGAGTGTGGTTCTTGGGGCATTGCTGAAATAAGAATTTTCAGAAGCTACCAATGGGAGGAATTGAGGTGGTAGAAGGTTTTAATGGCATGGAGTTACATTCCTCAGTTTCTAATGACCCATTTCCCCCAAGCTAGTCCTAAAAGAGTGGCAGCTGGGAGTTCAACAGAACCAGAAGTAAGGCCAGTGTCTAGAGCTTCCGTTCAATGATGCAGCTGAATGTGGTTCAGCATCCAAGCTAATTAAAGTCCATTAATCCATGTGTGGAGTCCAACTTGACCATGATCCATGTGGGCACTGGGGAGCTCATCCCTCTGCCACAGGAGAGCCTTGAATCCTGGAAATGAGAGGTAGAAAAGAGACAGAGGGAACTCACTTCTTTGTTTGGACATTAAAATGTTTAGGTTTTGCACACTCGCAGTGCCCGTGCCCATCCTAGCCACTAATTTGTTCTGATGTATGACTGGCAGACAGGTAGGCACCTTTCACTCCACTCATATCTTCCTGGGCATGCATCTAAACTTCCTTTGTCTCATTCCTTCCCCTATGGCTCAGCAGGGAAGAGATTCGGAAAGTGTTAACTGCAGCTTTTTGGCAAAGCTGTATAAATGCCATGCCTATATTATTTGGTCTCTTCTTTCAATCTTTTCTGTTAAATAATAACCAGGTTATTACAATGGCACCACGTCTCTCTCCTATTGTTTCTGCCTTGAACATAGGCTTGTTTTTGATTTTTATTCCTGGAAATCTGTCAGACATCTCATGAGTGATTAAGGGCATTAAGTGTGAAACATAAGAAGATCCTATATCTTTGGCGATTTCTAGATTTCTTACTGGGTAAACAATATATGTTACTATGGTTTAAGCCACTGTAAATCAGAAGTCCTGTTCCTCACAGCTGGAAACATTTCTGATATAGAAATCCTATATCATCTTCCACCAGACCATAGATATTAATTCTGTATTTTTACATGAATTACTGTATGTATGTACACAGACTCTATAACAATGTGATTTGGCTATAAATCACTGCTACAGGTAAAATTACAGAAAAGATGAAGGCTATTGTTCCTGCGGTTAGGTCTATATAGCATTCATGGTCTCTGAAGTGTTTATTTTAATTGTCGTGCTTTGAACCTCAAGTTGAAAGGGTATCTTAGAGAGATTCTGTCATCTACCTACCTCGTTTTTATAGAACAGAGATGTCATGTGACCTTCCTGAAGACCCACGGGCCAAAGGTGACCAAGAAACAGATAGTGACTGGCTAGCACAAGAGTTAACTTACTTTGAAGAGTATGGGGTTAGGAGGAACTCGTCTCAGTAGGGATTAATGCTGTTTCTAGCTGATTAAAAGCAGATCACTCAGTTGGCATCTTCTGCAACAACACAGTAGATATTTATTAGCAGACCAGTGATGGGTTCCACAGTGTCTAGGGACCTTTGTACAAAGCTCTGATAAAACCAGAGAAGCCAAGGAAATTACTGCATTCCTCACATGCTTGAGTGATGGTCCTTCCACCTTGTGAAAACCCATTTGAAAGAAAATACATAGCACTGATAAAGTTCTTTATATAAAGCATAGTTTTCTTATTTTAACATCAAGGATGTTTGAGAGATGCAACATCACAAGTGCTTTGGGCAGCTAAAAAAAACTACAATTATTAAGAAAATTATTAAGAAAATGTCAAAGATAATTTCAGAATATACTGTGGCCTTGTCACATAAACCAGTGGTTTTCAAACAGGTTCTTAAAATCACTTAAGAGTTTTAAAAATATCAATGTTCAGGTACAAATCCCAAAATTGAATCAGAGTATCTTGGATGGTATTTTGCCTATAATATTTATTTGTTTGTTTATAAGTTTATTTGTTTATTATTAAAGCACCTCTTGGGTTTCTAATGTGTTGACAGGTTTGGGAACCACTTACATGAACCAAAGGCAAGCTAATACATTTAAAAATGCTGCATCCTATCCAGAAAAAAAAAAACATTTTCTTTCATTTACCTTACTGTCTCTCATTGTTACTAAAAATGGGCTTCTTTTATGTTAAATTTCATGAGTTGTTACTTTCAGTTCATGTCCAGAAGTTCAAGATGAAAAAGACTATATATCAATACCCAATCGTTATTTGATTCAAGACAAGGAAATTATTACAAATATAAATATTCCAATGGAGGCCATATCATCAGATGCATGAAGAGAAAAATAAACGCAGCCCTCAATTTTTTTTTCTGCTCATAGTCTTGGACTCCAAGATGACCTGGTTAAAAGGTGATGGCATATTATAAAGCTAGACTTGACCTTCTTCTTTTGAAAATGGTTCTGAACTCAGATTTTTTAAGTAGGTATTGGGTTGTCATCCTTAAACAATACCCCAAAGAACGCTGCATCAAATAATGGCCTAACCTGGGTTGCCTCCAACTGGAGGAGAGGCCAAAACTTTGAATCAAAGGAATAAATCAGCATCACAGCATGCTGGGATCATAGCCAAAGAATCAGAACACTCTTAAGTGATGAGAGAATTAGAGGTAGCCTGAGAAAATTTGGTGGCAATAAAATGGGGGAAAGCTTAGGAACTATTTTATATTTTCTATATGTCTGCATTTCTCCTTGGAAGCATGACTTATCATTAATAGACTTGTTTTAGCATCTCTTAAATTTTGAATAAATCCTTTAAAAGTGTAGGGAATCTAAAGGTCATTTAAAAATATTTTGTGGCCCTAAATAGCTCACAGTCGAGGGAAGAAATGAAAGAGTAATGATTACAAAATTATTTGTCTGATTAAAGCTCAGCTACAGAAGTGAGACCGGATGTTTCCAGGGATCAACCCCAGTGGAATGAGAAGGCATTGACCATGAAATACAAATCTTGAAATTGTCCCAATCATTTTTGTGATGTCATTTGCCCTTCGGTGAGTCTGGTCAATATTACATAGAAGTTTCTATACCAAAAGCCAAAGATGGGGCAAAACTTTGCCTATACTGTGTGAGTTCTCGCAACAAAATATTGATCAGTGTGATAAAAAAAAAAAAGTAAAAAACGTGCTATGTTTAAGTTCATTTTTGGAGGCCAGAATTTGATCACATGCCTTGTCCAAGGAGTCTGCCTCGAGTTGATTTGCACTGTTATCATCATCATTTGGGAAGAGCTTTCTGCCATGGTTGTCCAGGTTGGAAAATCTATTTTCTATTCAGTTCTAGCAAAACATGAATAACTTATTGAAGACCAAAAAAAAAAATACCAATACAAGATAAACATTATTGGGATATTTGAAAGAGGAGGAGTAGATTTAGGGCAATAATGGAAGAGGAAGTAAAATTTTATAGTCTTCTAGTAGTGAAGATATCACTAATGAAGGAGGTCCATTCAGCAGCTGTGAATGAGTGACTATTATTGAAACCTGGGCAATAAGATCCCAACTTTTTAAAAATGCTCAGAAAATTCCTTTTAGAAAAATGATGAGGCTATAAAGTCTTTCTTATTATAACACCAGATTTATGGGAAGCCATGACCTGGAGCGCCAGGAAATGGTTAAAAGACTCTGATAACTTATCAGACTAGCAAACACTTGTCAAAAGTTATCAAATCCATGGCTGGCAACAGTACAGAAGAAGAAGTAATTACCTCTTAAGCTACTGGCAGGAGTTTGGCAACATCTATCAGAATGTTAACATTATACCTTCGGCCAGAAACTCCATTTCAGAGAATGCATCCTAAGTGAGTAAGCAGCAAATGTGTAAAGATACTTACAGAAATATATCCATCCCAATTTCTCTTACATCTGATATCAAAAATTGGAAATACCTCAATGTTCATCAGGAGGAAATTAGATACATAGATTACAGGAAGACCAACAGAATCCCAGATGACCATTGAAAAGCATAATGAAATTCTTGGGCTATTTTGTACACGAAAATATATAAACAACATTTTTATAGTCAAGTCAAAATGCTAAGGAGTAGTATGAGTGATAAAATTCCATTTGTATTTTAAAATGTATATACATAGAAAAATCTCTAAGAGTATGAGTTTAAATGTTGAAGAATACACAATAAAGGATTAGCAATAACTGTCATTCGGCAGGACATTTTGTCTTGGGATATTTTATGCCCCTCATTATACATCTTTATATTGATTCTTCATATTTCTATAATTTTTGAAATTTTATAAAGATATAACCTTTATGATTAAAAAATAAAACAATGACTCATGTCCTTTCTCTTTTTTTAACACTTAAGTTAACAGACCTTAGAGGTTTGTGGTTATCAAAGGTCAGGAACAAGAGGAGGTTAGGAATCCTGAGTGCCACATCAGTTACTATTCAGTGTTATGAGTGTCATAGGAAAACTAAAGCTGCCTGTCTTGGCCAGAGGTCACACACATTTGGGGGAGAAAGCTAACTATATAATTACTTTCCAAGAGAGAGGTATTCAGAGTCGTTTAGTAATCACCTGGGTTCACATGAATTGTGCCTTGTTCTACTTGACCTGTCTATAACTTTAATAATGTGAATCATACCCACCTTTCCAGAAATCTCCTTCTCCTTAACTTTCAGTTTATCACTCTCTCCTGCATGGTTAAAAGGTTCTGGGAATTTCTTTTTAAATGCTGCCAATTCATTTCTTATTCTCATCCTGTGAAAATGCATATTCCCTAGAGTTCTTCCATTAAGCTTCTGTTTTGTTTGTTTATATTAAGCTTCGCTGTTTTGTTTGTTTATACTGTTCCTGAAAAATCTACTTTATACTCAGTCTCACTCATTCACCCCTCATTAGCTTGGTCACCAACATTATAACCCATACCTAGACTCAGATACACATCTGTTCTGTGGACATTTCCAATTAAATGGCCCAAAGACCTCTTAAAGGCAATACAAACTGAAGTAAATGTCTTGCATACACATACATACACACACACACACACACACACACACACACACACACACTTCAACCACACATTATTTTTTTGTATTTTCTTTTTGATTAATGGTACTGTCAACAACCTCTCCAAATACCAGAGCCTGCAGGGTCAACCTCAACACTTTCTCCCTCACTAGTCCACCAAGTCTTATAAACTCTGCCTCCTAAGCAGCTCACTTATTTACACTCTACTTTCCACTGCCACTGCCACTGCCACTGCCACTGCCACGGTTTAGACCAAGCACATCAAACTCAAAGGATAACACAGGCCAAATAAACAAGCTTTAAGTTTATGTGGGCCGCAAAAAAACAAAAGCTTCAATTTTTATAGAAACATAGGTTTATTTCAATACAACCATGCTAAATATAAAGGGCTGAAATAATAGAACATTTTAATAAAAATTAATATTTTTCTTAAACATTAATGTACCAGATACTAAATAACTGCACAAATTAATAAGAGTAATGCAAATAAACCTATTTTTCTTGTTCTCTAAAAGTGAAATATTTCCTATTGCGCACACCAAACAAGTCAGTACAAGACTAATGATGTGGCAATTGGCTGCTAAAATATTCACTGCTAGTATTAGTGGAGAGAAATGGTGTGCCTGTGTGCAAGATGTGTAAGGGAAATTAATGCAACATGATTATAGTAATCAGTCATTAGCAAATGTTGTAGTTTATTATTAATAATTATGTATAAGAGGATATTGTAAAAACTGTCATGAAATTTTTATTAAGATGTTTCTTACATGCTGTTATACTGGCTGGGCCACAAATATTCTTTGTGAGCTGCATGTGGCCCACAGGCCACGAGTTTTCTTTAGATTACTTTAATAATCCTTACATAGCCCCTGAGTCTTACACAAATCTTACATCAAGCTTTCTCCTGATATACATATCAAATAATGGTTTTTCCCCTATTAAATTCTTCATGGGATCATCATTGCCTTCAGATTCTCCACCATCTTTTCTTTCCATTTCAGACTCAAATATTTCTGTATCCTCACATATACTGTACCTCTAAGTTCCCCTTAAAGTAGTAAACTTTCTTATGCCTCCAAACATATTTTTATTCCTTCTACATTCAAGATTCAATTTGTCAAAGACCCACTCTAGAACCACTGGAAAGTTAGTTAGGAGACAATGCCAAATCAAGAGTTATTATTTGGGGAACCTAAGGTCACATAATCAGGGAGAGAACCAAAATCATTTTCAAGAAAAACCAAGATTGGTTAAGAAATGGAATTTTGTGGCAAAACAATTGTTCTTAAAGAAAAGAAGAAGAAGAAAGGGAAGGACAAAAACAGGAGAGGATAATGTGTGGTCGTGTTAGTTTAAAGAAAGAAGAAAGAAGATTCAAAAAAGAGACCTTGGCTAGTAGTTCAGATTAAGGCAATAAATTTATAGCTGGTGCTGGCAAGCCATTTTAATTTAGAAACTGGGAAGTGAAGAAAAGACAAGTATAATTGTTACCATTCCCCCAGTAATCAAGTCCACCAGTCTCTTTGGCCATTGTTGATGAAGTCAAATATGGAGACATGTGACCCAAACTAGACCGTAATTCTCTCCCTTAGGAAAGTTATAAAGTGGAACAGGGACAACCAGAGAAAAAGAACAGTGTGAGTTGAGTTATATCATGACAATGGCCTATTGATTGCTATTTCTAACCTCCTCAGAACAACCACAGTTTCCTCCTTCTAGGAGGTTTGGTTTGCATTACCCAGAGTCTTGGTGGACTGGAAGGCTGATGGACCTTGGGCATTAACAGGGCTGACACTAAGCATCTCATCTGTTGAGATAGTGGTGGCCCAAGGCAATTCCCTTACCTGATAATTCTCATACTGTTTACCAAACTTTACTTTTGATATGCCTGTGTGCATTGCTAAAGGGAAAATGTGTATTCAAGTAAATAAATAGTGGACCAGGCCAGAAGCCAGTGTGTTTCTTCAAGAAAGAGACTCCCCCCTGCCTCCAATGCCTTCTAAATTCATATTTCTTGTATAGCATTTTCATCTGTGTTGGCCCCTCCTTCAGATCCTGAACCCAGCTGTGAAAGTCATGGCATTGGAGTATACCAAAAGGTCTTCATATTATCTGAGAACAAAGCAAGTTGGAGGACAAAATGTTCAATATGATTTCTTTTGTGTAACAAAAGAAGGTTGCTTACAACTTAGATTTAAAACAACAAAAATCTGGATGCCAGGAATGCATAGATTTCCAATGTTAGTGGAAGGTGCCTGCTGACTTGCATGACAGTAAGCCAGCTGCTCTCCTGGTTGGTGTTGTGCCTCTAGTTAGCATCGTGCAACCTGACTGTAGATATTGTGAAAATACTCAACAGAGATAAGCAGACACCAGTAAAGAGGGGTGTTTGTTGAGGGCATGGTGTGTCTTAGGAAAAGCTGTAATACAGCACTCCCTATGAGAGGATCTCTCTGGAAGAAATGTTTCCTACACACACCCTTCCATGTGGACTTAAGGGATAGGTCAAACTAAAAGTCTGCTTTCCAGTAGATAAATAATTAAAATGCAATGTTGGAGGAAATGAGCCAGGTTTATCCTGATGAAGATGTAGCCACACAATCATAACAAAGCAAAATAATTTTAGGAAAGTCATTGTTCAAATTAACTATGTAGCACAGGCAAAGAGGGAAATAAGAATTGAGATAAATTAAGGTTATAACTAAGGGAGATGAACTCTGACACATCCAAAGACTTGAGCAAAAACAGGAAAGCAAGTGGTAGGGACAGCAGTAAGCAGTGTAAGACACTGAGGATTTTTTTCAGAATAAATATGTAGGTGCTGGAAGAATCTAATTGGGAACACTTTACAATATGTCCCTCAATCTCCATGTTCATTATTTTATGGCAGCGTTTACCCTACAGAGATCATTGACTATCTTGCAAATCTTCCCCACGAAACTCAATTCATGAAGGAGAGGGACTGCAAGTTTACCTCTGGGTGCTCAGCAGTTAATAGAGTATCCAGCACAGGGGAGACCATGAATTGTGGCTGAAAGCATGTTGAATGAATTAAGACATTAGCATATATTAGGAGCACAAAAGAAGCATTTTAATCTAACCTAGATAACTATGGAAAAGAATGACAAAAGCAAATATATTTAAATAAAAGTATTTCTAAACATGTAAATAAAATGCCTTCCTATAACATTCTTTTCCAAATTGTAAATAATGGCCTTATTCTTTAGAGAAAGTTGGAAACATTAAACTGATGCTGGAGATAAAAGGAAAAAAAGCAAATTCATCTTGCTTGCAGCAAATTAAAGTATGCATTTTCTTCTTTTGCCAAATCTCCATATTCCAGGAGAATAATATCTTTGTGCTTTTCCTGCATATTTATGATCATCTGGTGCAGTGTTTGTTAATCTTTAACCTAGCTGGGATCAATCACAATATGCCTTCACACCAAGTAAAATATTTGCACTGCCTTATTGGACACTGAGAACTGTATTTAAAAACTGCCTGTTCCTGGTGTGATCACATCTTAAAATGCCCCTGTATCTATCAAAGAACTATTTATTTTAAAATATCAACTCCAACTTTGACACCTCACGATGCAGAATAAAATTAGTAGAAAATCAGAAATCAGAGAAAATCTAATTGCATTAAGGTTTATTCATGATCAGAACATGAACTTAATCCCTCCCCAAGATCCCCATTGCCCTGCTATATATATCAGGATGCTGTATGTTCTTTTTCAATTGCAAAGAACAACAGATGAGATAGTTACAAAGTAGGCATTTAAAGTTCATTTTTAATTAGTTTATATAGTATTTATAGAAAGATAATAAAATGAAATCTCACCCTAGCCAATTTGGCTCAGTGGATAGAGCATTGGCCTGCAGACTGAAGGGTCCAGGTTTGATTCCAGTCAAGGGCACATGTTTGAGTTTCAGGCTTGATCCTCAGTATGAGGCATGCAGGAGGCAGCTGATCAACATTTCTTTCTCATCCTTGATGTTTCTATCTTTTGCTCCCTCTTCCTTTTTCAATAACAATATTTTTTTAAATGTCAAGGAATTGCCATGTATGATAAAGCCATTCCTCTCAGTATCTACAAACACTTCAGCATTAGAGTGAGTCAAGCAAAGCTTGGAATTGCATTCTACTTGTGAGAAAATCCTAAATAATAGAGTGAGAAGGCTTTCAAGATGCTTACTTTAAATGTTTTAAGATTCAATATGCCTTTTTTTCTGGGTAGTATTTCCATGTTCAGAAAGGACATGTCCTGCTAATATTATTATAGAAATAGAGTTAGAAAGTTAAAGACTATAACATAGCGAAAAGCATGAGCTAGAACTCAATATGAATAACAGTCCCATTATTCTTGTCAAGTTATGGAGCCCCCGTGAGTCTCAGTCCACTCAACTGTAAGATGAGATAAACAATATCTATCTCATTGAGTTGACAAGAAGAGTGAAGAAAATGGGATAAAGTAAAAATCCTGTTACAAGTAAGGGCAATAGAAATGTACAGTGCTACAGATATGTTTGGAAGGTTTACTGGTTTTTTTAATACTTGATCATTTGGATACAAAGGGAAAGCCTATGTACAAAGGTGGAAAGAAAAGACAAATGTCACTTATAAAATCAAAGAAAACTGATATGCTGAAATCTAAATGTCACTTGGGGATGAAAAATCTGTATTGATTTCTAATGGGTTGGCCATGGTGTGGAGTCAGCCATTACACCACAATCCTTCCAGCTCTTTGATAGTCAGAAAATGATCACTTAGCCACTGAACTTATAGTTTGATGGATCTAATAAAACCTTTATTAAATTGTTATCTTTTCATGTTTCATTGTCTCTGTAAAGTGAGGAAAATCCTGATAGAAATCATAGCTAAAATAATTTGGGAAAATATCATTCAGAGAATCTTTATTTTTATATATATTGCTTTTGACAAACTTCACTTGAGATGAAAAATATTTTCAATTTTATATTAGTGATCATCAGCTTCTCTTCATTAGCCGTGATGTGAATTTAAGGTTTTGATCTAAATTTTACAAACATTTGGAAAATGTACAGTCTGAATAAACAATCTGCTCAAAGCAATCTGCTAAATTCTGCTAATCCCATCACCCATCGTTTTTATCAGAAATTACAGAAAAAAAAGTAAAAAAAATAAATTTTCTTATGTTCCTGCCCAGAGAAATGCTAATGGGTTATGAACCCTTTCAGAGGCAGAGAGAGAGAGAGAGAGGGAGAGAGAGAGAGAGAGAGAGAGAGAGAGAGAGAGAGAGAGAGAGAGAAGTGGTTGCCTTGGTAACAAGGCAGACCAATCAGCTGCATACACACTCTCTCCAGATCATCTAATTTATTCAGTAAATGCAGGCTAGAACAGGTGGCTAACCTAAATGATGCCAAAGAGCTTTAGCTCTCAAACATACACACCCTCTACATTTTCTTATACATAAAGTTTCATTCTTGTTCTTCATAAAGGAAGAGGTAACAGGATGCGTTTCCATGTGCACTGTATCATATTAGTAGTCAGAAGAGCTGACAGTACCTGTCACGAATTTTCTAACAAAAAGAAAGGTATGTGATTTCAAGACTCCTATCATAAAATTCCATTAGTTGTATTTTAATAAATCAAATATTGCTGTGAGTTTTAATATCAAGAGAGTTTACCCTTTCATTTCACAATTACTTGCAATAATAAAGCATCATAGAGATAATTAATAGCCTCGTCAGGAAGCTCAACTGGTTAGAGTGCTACACATCAAGGTTTCAGGTTCAGTTCCAGTCAGGGCACATGCAAAAATCAAACAATGAATGCGTAAGTGAGCAGAACAACAAATATCTCTCTTTCTCTCTCTAATATATATAAAGAGGTAATATGCAAATTGTCTGGGATGCCATAAGGTCACAACCACTCAGGAGGAGGCTGCACGCACAGGTGGGCTGGAAGGGATTGTGTGTGAGGTGAGGCAAGCTAGGGATGGTGCAGGCTCAGAGACAGGAGGCCTGTCAGCCACCACCATGGTGGCTTGAGCAGGCTCAGAGCACAGACTGGGGGGGCCTGCCAGCCATGGCGTGCTAGCAGTCCCACCTCTGCATGTGCACTACAGAGGAAACACCTTTTCTGAAAGCTCATTGGCTAAGCTCCCAGTACACCATTCTCAGTAACTTGCATAATAAGAATCCAAGAAGGCCCTAACCAGTGTGGCTTAGTGAATAGAGCATCGGCCTACAGACTGAAAGGTCCCAGGTTTGATTCCACTCAAGGGCATGTACCTTGCTTGCAGGCACATCCCCAGTAGGGAGTGTGCAGGACGCAGCTGACCAATGTTTCTTTCTCATTGATGTTTCTAACTCTCTATCCCTCTCTGTTCCTCTCTGTAAAAAATCAATTAAGAACAAAGGATCCAAGAAGGTGATCTAGGGTTTTCCACCTCACTCCTTGAGGAAAAAAATAAAGGTCTGCTGCTAGAGGTGCTAAAAAATGTCATATCCTGTCCTAGCTGGTTTGGTTCAGTGGATAGCCTTGCCTATGGACCACAGGGTCTGGGTTTGATTCTGATCAAGGGCATGCACCTAGGTTGCAGGCTCCTCCCTGGCTGGGGCCCAGGTCAGGGCTCATGCAGGAGGCAACCAATCCAAGTGTCCCTTGCACATTGATGTTTCTCTCTGTCTTTCCCTCTCTCTTTCACACTTTCTAAAAATCAATGGAAAAAATGTCCTCTGGTGAGGATAAAGAAAAAAGAGAAAGAAAGAAACGGTATATCTTATAAAAGAGACATCTTGAAAATGCCTAAAGAAAGTTGTCATTTTTTGTGGTGAAGGGACTGGAGTCCATGTTGATGAAAACACCTTGGCAGCTGCAGCAGCCAGCAGTGGCAGCAGCAGTAGGATAATGGGGGTAGAGCCTTCCTTTGATTAGCCGGTCATCTCCCACAAAAGATATCCCCTGAGGGCTCCTGGACTCTGAGGGGGCAGACTGGGCTGAGGAACCCCTCTTCCAGGGCACAAATTTTGTGCACCCAGCCTCTAGTCAATAATTTTTTTTAAAAAAATGAAAAAAGCAATTTCAATTTCTCTGAAAGCACTTGGGTATTTGTAAATAATTCTGGATCATAAAGGATAAATAAGAGAGAATCATAGTAAGCTAGTTAAAGCCTTATTATTATAGCATTGAATAATCCCATTTGTTAAATCTGAAGTTATAAAGAAAAATCTGGAAAACTAACAGTAAAACATAAACTTTTTCATACTATATAATGACTTTTATGGTCTGTGCCAACCTCAACTCCAAACACTTCCAAATATATCCTGATCATCAATCAAGAGAACATCAATGAAATCTGTCCTGCACTTTGCATTTGCTGTTGTCTGTGTCTTAACATATCCTTTTGGTACTGGACTGTCTTCTCAATGTATATCTATCCCTCAAGGTTAAAATCAAACCATTTTCCTCTCCAAAGCTTTGCTCACCTCCCCAGAAAGAATTACAAACATCACTTTGTGCTCCCTCTGCAAGTAACTGTATTGTTTGTTTTTATATCTATCTTCTTCATCAGATTGAGTTTCCAAACCTTAAAAGCAAAGACTATCTTTGATTCACTTTCCATCTTCACATAATACCTGACTTATAGTATGAAATAATAAATATTTGATAAAAAGATGAATTAATGGTCAAAAGAATGAGTGAATGAATTAATGAAATTGTGCTTTTTTTACACAAAATCTGCACAAACCTACCATATGACAAAACATTTTTAAAATTAAAGTAAAAAAAATCTCACTAACTTAGACAAAATCCAATGAAATGTGTTTGTATGAGTAAAGAATATGTATATTTTGAAAACTTTTCTGCAAATGAAGTCTTAAATGCAGCTTTTCATTTAAATCTGAATGTCACTCCATCATCCACACTGCTATTCCTGCTTATTCCTCTCTCAAAGCATTTCTACCAAAAACCACAGGCTTCTAAAAGCAGAGCTTGACAATATGGACTCAAGTTATTACATATTCAGTTTTGCCTTCCTACTTCCCAGTACATGGTATTCACATAAGCAAGTGTTTGTTGAAAAATGACATTTAAAATAGAAGACAACATTAACTGGGAAGTCCAGGTCTCTGCATGTCTCTATTGATCTGCTTCTGAAGTCTTTCAATTGTTTCCAAAGGTGACCCTTTGCTGCCTCAGGATGTTTCCGTGGCAACAGGAATGACTGCTTTCAGCATGTAGAGAAAAGGCATCTCTGTTTGTTTTATACCCCAGTACCATCCAGAGATGCTATGTTCCTTCCAAGAAAGCAAAAATCCCTCATTTTTAAGTAGCAGATCGTCTCTCCAGTTCATGGGCTGCCCATTATTCTGAAAAACAAGAGGGGAGGATCATTATCTGGCAACAGTTTCCTCATCTCATGAAAAGGATGCAACCTCTATATTGATGTATTTTAATTCTTCTCCCCTAATTGTCCCACATGATTGCCTACTCATTGAAACACACAAGCACACACACACACACACACACACACACACACACACACACATTATCACATCATCATTTCTTTCTTTTTCATTTTCTGTATTAAAGCTTTTTGCTTACTATCGATTTTCTCTTTTTTGTATGGTATCAATTTTACTGATTTTCTATTTCCAGCTTTGGCTTCTTTGTACATCTCATTTACCAACATCAACCAAATTACAAATTCTAATTAAATATCAACCTATATAGCTAAAAAATACTTGGTTGGAGCAACTGGCATTTGATCAATAATAAAAGTACTTATTATTACAAGATTAGATGGAAAATAAAATAATCCTTGACATTAATGTTGTTTATGATTAATTTACCTTTAATTCTCATTTGCTTTTATTTTATTTTAAATGGTATGGTTGCATTTTATTTGTCATGCTTTATGTCTTCCTAAAACAATTTGACAGCATTTCTATTGCTTCAATAACACCTCTTTATGCCAATTTTATGTATTGTGCAGCCATATCATAAAGTGGCTGGTGTCAAACAAACTTTCATATTGGTGAATTTCTTTTGCCTGGATTTTTTTCCTGCAAAGAGGAAGAATATTAATGAGGCTATATATCATTTTATGGGGGAAAGTTATTCTCAAAGGAAGCTTTCAGATATAATTTTTGTAGTAATTTCAGTAGGTAAATAACTGAATAAACAGATTTTTTAGAGTGTGTTATCAAAAGACTCAAACTTATAGCCCAGTTTTTTCAATGTATAGACTCCTAAAATGAACAATAAAAGTACAATGACTTCTTTCATAACCAAACTATCTATGGCATACAATTTTTAAAATATTATTCAATATATAGTGTCACAGCCTGGCCAGAGTAGATCAATGAATAACATCAACCCATGAACCAGGTGATCATGGTTGGATTCCCTGTCAGGGCACATGCCCAGGTTGTGGGCTCAATCCCCAGTAGGGGGCATACAAGAGGCAACCAATTAGTGATTCTCTTTCATCATTAATGTTTCTCTCTCTCTTCCTTTCCCTTCCTCTCTGAAAATGTACATATTTTTTAAAATACATAATATTACAATTCATAGACCTAAAATACATTTATTCTAATAAACTCAGTAAATCTGAAATGGACCTTAGAAAGAATATAATCCTTCATTTTATATATAAGAAAATGAACAGCAAAAAAATGGTAAGAAATATGCCCCTGCAAATTGGACTCAAACCATGGATGAGTATCAGAAAGTCTTATCATTTTTATTTGTTTACCATATAAAATGTCCACCATGAAGTTATTAAAGATAAGAATTATATTTTGCTCTTTATTAGTGTTTTATTTTATAACAAAATGCTCAAGTTTTAATAATCTCTAATAAATTATTTATGTGTGCAGCATTGGTTAGGAATTCTCCCAACAAAAAGTAACAGAAAACACCACTTGGGGTGATTTAATAAATATTGATTTATTTTGCTGACATAGGCATCTGGCATTGGTTCAGTGGTGTTAGCGTGTTAGGGTTGGCATTTCTGAAATTCTCCTGGGATTTCCTCATATCTACCTCATAGTAACAAAATGGCTGCATTAGCTTTCAGCATTCCAGTTTGCCTTCAAGAAAAAAGAAGGAGCCATGCCGCCATGTCTTGACATTCTATCAGGTAAGTAAAGTCTTCCATAATGTTCTTAGCAAGTTTATGTCCATGTCTCAGTGTCCAGAACTAAAGATAATGGATGTTCTCATTGCAAAAGAGATTGGAAACATGATAATTTAGTGGGGGGTTTTTAACTGTCATAATAGAGATGACAATGGAGAAATGGATTTGAAATACCTGATGGTGGCTAAAAAGTATTGATTCTTATTTTTAAATAAACAGATAATAGCTAAATAGTAGATGATATAGATAGATAGATAGATAGATAGATAGATAGATAGATGATTGATAGATAGATAGAGATTAGACAGACAGATAGATGATAGATAGATAGATGATAGATAGATGATAGATAGATAGATAGATAGATAGATAGATAGATAGATAGATAGATAGATAGATAGATAGATGATTGATAGATAGATAGAGATAGACAGACAGATAGATGATAGATAGATAGATAGATAGATAGATAGATAGATAGATAGATAGATGATAGAATATAAAATAAAATCAAGAAAGGAACAAAGTAAGATATCAAAATAGAAAACAGGAAAATGTATTCTACTGCAATCTTAAAACAGAAAATAGGTATTCAAAATAAGAAACAGAGAAGACATGAAGCTACACTTAAATATTTTCTAAATGCCTTCCATGGTGGGATCCCAGGAGCATGCTCAGTGGACTAGTTTCACTTGTGACCAAAGCAGCCAACAGAGAGAATATGACCATCTCAATGGACACTCAGAACTTGTGTGTTTTGCCAGTTTGTGGGTCAAGAGAAAGCTCAGTGAAACTATTGCTAAAAAATCACTTTGAAGTGTCTGAAATTTAAAATCATTTTACTGTGTGAGTAATTTACTTTTTCGCATACTCTTCTTAACACAGGCTTTGAAAGAACAATATTATTTTAATTTGTCATTTGACTTTAAAGTCATTTCTAAGTATTCTGAAAATGCTACGAATATTTATAAAAGCTCTTTTTAAAAATTTATTTATTTATTTATTTATTTATTCATTTATGTATTTATTTCAGAAAGGGAGAGGAAGAGATAGAACATCAACGATGAGAGAGCATAACTGATCGGCTGTCTCCTAAATGCCTCACACTGGGGATTGAGTCCACAACCTGGGTATGTGCCCTAAGTGGAAATTGAACCATGACCTCCTGGTTCATAGGTCAATGCTCAAACATTGATCCACTCTGGCCAGCCTGCAAAAGCTCCTTTTCTTTGGTCCAGTAGAAGAATCAAGTGGGCCAGATAAATTGCTATAAAATCAATTCAATAGGGCTAATTTCTCAATCACACTTGCCCATTTCTCTTTCTCATAACAAGTGTGAAGGATTATGCTGCCTCTTCATCTTCGATTGTAATAAGCTCCATGATAGAGGCTCCATTGTCTCGTTTGCTGCTGTATCTCAAGTATCTCCAACAGTGACTGGTACAATGCAGTCATTCAATAAATAGTTGTTGCCTAAGTAGGTAAAAATCAATCCTTTGTAGATCAATTGCCTACTAGGCAAATGCTATTCTCCTTTGAGGTGAAATTTAATACATCAACATAAGCTGCACAGTAATAGAGTTAAACATCAAGTCCTTCTTCAGAAAATAGTTCATTGATTTAAAAAAAAAGAAATTTACATTATAAATGTCTTAAGAGTGAGAACTACATGTCTATCTTTTTGTCTTCATTGCCAAGCCTAGTACCTAGCACATGGTAAGCTCAATTCATTTGTAAAATGAATTGCTAGTCAGATTTTATAATGCATAATTACTAAAGTTGTAGCAGTCAATATTTTGTTTCAAGCCTTAAAATAAAACTATTTTCACACATTTCCAATACACATTCAATCCTTCAACTCCATTCTTAAGAATAGTATTTAACCTCTAAACATTCACCTTGTCAATTAGTGACTAATGAAAATCTGAGAGGAAATTCATAAGGCCCAAGTCAGAGTAAAGCAAACATTTATACATGCATGCACACATACACAGGTCACCTAGCTCTCTTTGCTCAGATTATTCTAGGCTTGTAAAGTAAGTTGTTCTCAAAGAGGAAAATAAAGTAGTCAACTAAGAATCCTAGTGGATTTGTCTCTAAGAACACAGAAGCAAATCACTCTGTGAAGAACAGGATTCTATAAAACCGTGTTTATTAATTTATACCCAGGCAATTCCTATAACAAGTGTAGATGAAGACAGTGCCTTTCTTTATGGCTAGAGGATTAAAAGCATTGCTTTTTCGAAATTAACTCTTTTCTCTTGGCACCCAAATCATCCTTAAAGCAGAGTTTCCAGGAATGCCATGGTACACACCGTTATACAACAGAGCAGCAGGTGAGGTGCATCCTTTACAAATCAAATGTTGCATTATTTAAATACTTTTCAAACAGGCTTACCTTTTCCATTGTGATATTTTTACAGTTACATGCAAGTTTAGCTAGGTGAGCACGATCCCATGTTAATATGCTGTGGATATAAATGTACACATGTAAAAGCAAGCCTGATAATTCCTGCCAGTCTTCCTGATTTCAGCAAAACCATAAGAAGTCAGTATCCCTCTCCCATAAGTGCAAACACAAATATATTTTTAGTGCAAGCATTTTATTCCATAATGAAAAGGAGCGACGACGACAACAACGAAAGATCCAGAGCAAAATGTACAAAGACAGAAATAAGTCAGTTGCAAACAAAAGGCTGATTGAAGCCCTGTTATTAGGTGCATGCATATTTAAGACTGCTCTGTTCTTTTGATGAACGGACACTTTTATTATAATAAAAATGTCTCCATGTTGCATTTTAAAAAGAGGAAACAGAAGGCTGGAGTGTTAATTAAATATTACCTTTTTCTCGTGGTGAGGAAGATGCAGCACGGTCAGTTCTGTACTTTCTCACAGTGCTGATTTAAAACCTCCAGCTGAGAAGGCAGCTGTGCGAAGCGGGGAGCTGGGGAGCACAGCGGGAGTCCTGTTCCCTGGTGCTACCCCCAGAAATTCAGGCTTTCTTGCAGTTGCTGTGTTGTCATTAGTAATGCCAGAAATATGAAATGCTGTTCTCTTCTCTGCAGCAGTGAAACAAAGATCACAGCGATGTGTCTTTAAAGACTTCCAAAGCCTGAAGCACCCTCTTTTTATTGTTCTTTATTTGATGTAGCTTCCAAAGAGCAAGCATTGGCTACTTTTCAAGGAATTTGAAATTCTGGAGAACTTTCATTAATCATTATGTTAATGGAATAGAGGACAAAACAGACATGAAAGTTGAAGCATATGGGAGAGGGGAGAGGAAGGTTGATTTTTTTCTCCTCCACATCCAAAAAAAAGGGGAAGGAAGAAAAGAAGGAAGGAAGGAAGGAAGGAAGGAAGGAAGGAAGGAAGGAAGGAAGGAAGGAGACTTCATTGTTATACAGCAATTTTTTTTCTAGGTTGCAGCTATGAAAACCTTACCTTAAAAAAAAAAAACACACTATATCTTATGTCTCTGATTAAGGTAGCAATATGAAATTAACTGTCACCTAAAATCAAGCTCCATTTCTTAAAAGCCCTTGAAAGTTGAATTAATTTGTCTGTTTCCATCCAGTAGCATTAAAAATGGTTTATGAAGTACTGTGAAAATGACTTAAAAAATAATTACAGGGAAACTACTGAACAACAGAAGGGCTGCAGTCGCTGGCTGCAAGGCGTGATTGATGTTACAAGATTGTCATAAGTGAATTAAGTGTGTCATATTCAGAGGTAGGAATTCTGGTGGGGACTGGCCTTCAACATTAAAGAAAAAATAATTTGTATTTCTGAAGGTAGCATAGGTGTTAAATATATATTGTAAAGCATTTATAAACTATATATTAGATCTACACATATATAATATATGCCTAGTGTATAAAATTGCATTTCTATGCATAAAATACATATGTGTATTGCTATGTATATTCAGGGATATTAGACTTCAATAGCTAAAATAATATTTACTATGTTTTAATACTTTAAATAATTATAAAAATATTTAAAATAAAACTTGAACACTTTCAATTTTCATATTTTATTCAATTTATGTTAAACATCAAAAGACAATGAATGAAAAAAACTCTTCCTTTAAACAGGTTCAACAACAAAAAAGAAGATTCAGACATAATTTGGCTCAAGAAACTCCCACAAACACTAAATTGTAACATCTATTTTTATGTTGTATCACTTAATAAACTTTTATTTATAATTTTTAAAACTTTGAACAGTAATTTTAATATATATTTTATTATTGAGTATATTTCTGTTATTATCAGAAAGCAACAGATATCAGTCAATAAAAATAGCTGACAAAGAGGAATATATTTCGATACTGTCTTTTATTTACATTTAGTTAATTTTATAAGTCAATTTTGGAAAAGATGTAAGGCTGAAATATTAACATTTAGAATAATATACCTAAGGATTATGTCATCCAATAGGTATTTATGACAATATACTTGGCATTTAGAACTTTATCTTGCTAATTTAAAACCAAGATTACATCAAACAAAATTTCAGATAACATACTTTTTATTATGGGATTATTTCAGGAAGTCTCCTTGGTATTTCAAATAGAATTCCAATAAAAAAATATTTGGAAGAATAAAATAAAATTAATACATTTTTATAACTGTGGAAAAAATGGCCACAAATTTAGCAATTTAAAGCAAAATAGTCATCTCATTTTGAAAAATTAAATGCATTATTTTTATAAATAAACTTGAGGTTTGAAAATGTTAACTTAGCATCTTGTTGTATGATCATAATAATTTTTTTCATTTACACGTTCATTTACAATACCTATTGTTTTGACTTCTGCAAATAGTTGACATTTTGCCCTTAAGAAATATGTAAGTATTTTGTTTATTGAAACACTATTTCTAAAGATAGCAAATATTTAGTTTTAGTCTCAACATATATATGCAAGGCCATGCAAAGTGCTATGCTTTATAAGTGAAAACAATAAGAAATTGAGCAGATAATATCTATAATAGTAATATCTTATAGATGCATTTTATTATTCTCCAAAATAATGTTAGATACTCACAAAACACATGTAAAAAAGATTGACCTCACATATCATAATAGAAACTCAAATCAGTTCAAAATTATATTCCATCTTTGCCTATTAAATAATTTTTAAAATATAAAATTTACAATAACAATGGAAGTACAGTATTATATATCACTGTTGATAGTTCAAACTGGTATATGACAATTTGACAGGAAAATAATGACAACAGAAATCAAAGGGGAAAATGACCACAAATTAATATTAATGGCCATGTCTGGGATATTTTTATTTATAATGGTGCTCAGCATATGACATCATAGAATTGAAAAGGTGAAAAAAAGGAAGTGTTCAAAAGTAAATAAATCATTTCAGAAAGTGAAAATTCAGTGCTGGCAATGGACAGAGTGAGGCCTTGATGAGCAACATACACAATACATCAATACTCATCAGTGAAGTGTGGCTGTGACCAGGTCTGAAACAAGACAGAGACCAGGACTATCAGCAAACACAGAAAACCACCCAATACCTCTCTTTGTATTAACCCAAGTGTCTACTACTTCTTTACCAATGTTAACACAGCACCACTTTAATCTTCCTATCACCTAGAGAATTGCCAAGATAGCCAATCCCTGAATTGCCCTTATTTTTGACAGCATCCAATTCAGAAGTTACTCCCTCCTCTTTAAGCCCTATTTAGAACCACCCACCATAAACACAATCTTTAAAAACCATCTCCAAGACCCTTCTACTGAGACCTCCTGAGTTTCTCTGCAGAGAACTCTCCCTTGTTTCATCCAGCTAAATAAACTTCCTTTGTTTCTCTCCGATGTGTCCTCCTGGTTTTTGGATGGTGGATTTCAGTAAGTACTTGACCTAGACCTTAGAAAATGAACAAGGTATAAAGGGGAAGAAGGAAGATTCCACCTGGAGTGATGACATATCCATCTGATTAATTAGGAAACTAAATTTTAGATTGGCCGCAGTCACTCCCAGGATCATTCTATGAGTTACAAATTACAAATTAAATCAACTCTCACATGTGGCAAAGCTTTATTTCTGTGGGAGTCAATGGTCACTTGCTGCAGTATCATCCTTAAGCCAAGAAGGTCCACACCAAAAAGCCATCTGAAAAGCTTAGATGAGGACTTTTTGATCTAATCCAGTCGTCCCTCAAAGATACCATCCATCTACTAGGATTGGCCTCACAAGACTACAAATAGATTTCTCTGATACACTGCTACATTTTTATGTTCTTGTAACTGCATTGGGCCCAAAATGACAAAAGTAGGAGGAAATACTTCCTTGAAATTAACTAGCTTAAAAATATAGAGGAAAGGAAGATCCGTCAGATTTTGATAGAGAAAACTTACGCCAAGTTCTAAAGGCATAAAAATGCCAAATGCAGGAAAGGATATATTTCCAACTTAAATTGGGTCTGGAAATGTTGCAGGGATAGATACATATGGCAGACAAACAGAATGCATGCCAAAAGAAGCAAAGTGAGGGTGAGAAGGTGTGAAGATTGATCTGTGCATATCGGGAACATTAGCCAAAGAAAATATCTGTATAGGAAATGGGCCACATTTGTACTGAAAAGAGAAGTTTTGAATGTGATATGAATGAGGAACCAGAAAAATTAGTTCGACATTTTAGTATTTTTTTTCTTTTTATATTTTCATTGATTTCAGAGAGGAAAGGAGAAGAGATAGAAACATCAACAATGAGAGAGAATCATTGATCGGTTGCTTCCTACATGCCCCCTACTAGGGATCGAGCCCGCAACTTGGGCATGTGCCCTGACCAGAATCAAACCATGACCCCCTGGTTCATAGGTTCATGCTCAACCACAGAGCCAGGCCAGCTTGGGTCATTTTGACATTTAAAATGGTATTTTATTCTATTTATTTCTCCCTCTGATTCAAAATAAGTATTTTACTTCTTTATCTAGAACCATCCCTTTCTTCTTTTCTATTCTATTAGCATAGAACACATGACATAAGCCTTCTCCTATTATAGAATTTAAATGTAAATATATCTAGGAGGAATCTAGAAAACATGGCCAAATATTTATTTTGTCTTATTTCATGTTTTCCCATTAATGATTATACAGTCAGCCCTAATGGGGAGGGGGGGGAGGGTTTGGTGAGGGGTTTAGCACATGAAATGCAATAGAATGACTCATATGTTAAGGGAAGATTTTAAAATGGAATACATATTGAAAAATATTATTATTCTGAAAAGGTAGAAGACATAGCATTCTGGCGTCTAGTTTCAAGGTGTCCTATTTATAGAGACAACTCTGTTAACATATATTGAGCCATGACAAAGGTATTTTCACAACATTTCAACATCATCTTAGTTAAAAGCAAAAGCTCATCTGGTGACTGGGGTTTTAGTGTTATATAAAATACGTATGACTGGAAAAATTACATAATGTTCATAATAAATTACCTTGAAATCTTAGAAGCTTAAAATAACAAATATTTATTACCTCACATTTCCTGTGGGCCAAGCACCCTGATATGGCTTAGCATGGTCCTCGAGCTCATGGGCACTCACAAGGCTGCACTCATGGCAAGACTTGACTGAGAGAAGATGTACTTTCCTGGAAACTACTGACCTGGCTTCTGTTTCCATGGTGCTTCCTAGTCCTTAATCTCAGGTAAATAGAATCATGAAGCACATTGCCTTCTAAGACTGGGTTTTTTATTAGTAAGTAGAGGCCCAATGCATGAAAATTCATGCAAGAGTAGGCCTTACTTCCCCAGGCTGGCAGCACCTCGGACTTGGGCTTCCCTCCTCTGATCCTGGCTCGCTTCCCCTGGGCCACCTGCAGGCACCCGGGACCCCGGCTGGCTTCCCCCCAGTCCTGGCTTCATCAGGAAGGACATCTGGAATGACAACCAGAAGACATTCGGCCTAATTAGCATATTAACCTTGTATTATGATAGATATTCACTTAAGATTTTTTCATATCTTTACATGGTTTGATAGTGTATTTCTTGTTATTAGTGAATTTAATTCTATTGTATGGATATACCTCAGTTTGTTTCTCCTTTCACCTTTTGAAAGAAATAATGATTACTTCCAATTTGGGGCAATTATGAATTGAACTCCAAGAAAAGGCATGGACAGGGGTGCAGATGTTTATGTGGACATACATTTTCAAGACAATTGAGTAAATACCTAGAGGCAAAATGTATAGGTTATAAAGAAAGCCTATGTTTAGTTTTATATCAATTTTTGAACCTAATTAGATACATGAATACTAATTTATACAATTTTTAACATAATGTGATTTATATATTTTTATCACCCACCCCCGCCCTCCAAAAAATGCATCTAGTGAACCATGAGAAAAGTGTGAAGGAATGAATTCAATAATTACTGTAAGGCAGCATTTCCTAAATTGGCTTCTATTGGGGAGGGAAGGAGTGGGAAAGAAAGATTAAATGGAGACAGGAAATCTTACTGAAATTGTAAAGGTGAAAGGAGTATTTGAGGACATAGCAGTCAGGAGTAGAGGGAACGTATCTGAAATTGGGTATTAAAATACATACTGGAGAGAAATAGTAGAGAGTCTTTTAAAAATCAGTCCTCGAGAGGGGAAGACATAGGAGAAAAGAGAGACACAGAGTAGGTAACAGGGAGACAAAGTACTAGTAAAAGGCAGGGATGAGGAATGCATGAGAGTATGAGCTGGAGGTACACCCTAATGACTGGGGAGATGAACCCTGGAATCATTAGAAGGATGTGGGTTTTGGTTTGATATGCTTCCCTGGTAAGCCTAATAGCAACCTCAGTTTCTTTGATTGACAAGAGAATTCCATGAATGATTTTAAGATCTGCTGTTCCCTGTACCTTCACCTCTATTGTTTTTTAATATATATTTTATTGATCTTTTACAGAGAGGAAGGGAGAGGGATAGAGAGTCAGAAATATCAATGAGAGAGAAACATCAATCAGCTGCCTCCTGCACACCCCCTACTGGGGATGTGCCCACAACCAACGTACATGCCCTTGACCAGAATCGAACCTGGGACCATCAGTCCACAGGCCGATGCTCTAACCACTAAACCAAACTGGTTAGGGCACTTTCACCTCTTTTTATGCCAATGTCTTTTATGAGAATGTTTAACAATCTGCTGCTCTCTGAATTGCCTCCCAGGTTGCCTTCATTCATTTCTCATATGTGAAGGGACTCATTATAAAAGTCATAAAGAAAGCAAAAGATTCATAAAGTTGCCTTATAATACAATCTTTAGTGCAGAAATATGATGTTTAATGTGTAATTTATTATGGCTACTGCAATGCTTCTTCTGGGAGCATGTAAATGAACAGTGACTGAACAGGTGGTCACTAAAATAATCAAATGTAAGAAAATGGGGGGCAGAAAGGGTTCATCAATAAATGCTCTATCATTGATGTCACCATCTCACACAGGGGAAAGCAGGCTTCCCTAATCTTGCTCTCTACTCTTGCTACAAAGGAACCCCTTGACTTGCCACTTTTTTGGTCTCTAAAATGATTGGAGAACTGTTTACTTTTCAAGGAATCTGATAGTCAGAAGGCAAAATTAGAAATTTCATAATGGATGCAGAATTAAGTATGGTTTTTTTGTTTCTAAAATATGCATTTCCCATATAAACTTCTGTAATATTCTCATGAGGTTTAAGGTCTGTTTTAAGTTCGTCTCACTTCAACAAGACCATAATTCTAATTTTCACCAATATGTCTTCAAAACCCTAAAATACAAAGAACCCAAATTGTCAACTGCAGAACTATGCATAATTGAGGTAATTTGTAACTGGGGCCTTAAAAATATATAATGTGCTGTTGAGATTTATCTATGTTAATTAAATGTCAGTAACTTTTTATAAGGATGAATTAATGAGTTCCTTATAATTATTTCTTCACCTTCTCTAGGATTGTCTGTATACACTAATATGGAGAAAAATAGTATTTACACCCTTTTGTAATATGCCTGATATATTTGTATCAACCTGCCACCATTTCTCAATTCAAACCTATTCGTTTCTTATTCAGAAAGCTTCCAAAGTTGCCAGTGATATGAGAAACACAATAGCATCCATATCTAAAATAACCAAAATTTATGAGTAGTTGAATCTAACAGTAGTTCGCCACATCATTGAACAGTGAATGTTGTGACTTTAAGCAGGCGACATTCACTGCATTAGCAAAGTAGGGCTCTTCTATTGTGTGAGGAAGGCACTAGATCATGGGAGACAGCACCACAGTCTAGCAAGGAGCCTCACTACAAACTCATCAATATTTTCACAACACATCACATTCCTCTTGTGCTCCTCTGAGATACATTAGCAACCTTATTAGATTCTCTGTTTTGAATTATCTCCCTGTCTTAATCCTTGACCTACTAATGTCTCGAAATGCATTAAAGCAACAATTAGTCCCTTCTCTGCTCTTTTCTTTATGCTGATTAGGCACTTGGCACTCTCATAAGTATAATAAGACTCATTTTTCTTCCCCCTATTTAGTGTGATAAGGTTTTTATTTTAAATAAGTGAATATAAATTACTGCACAATGTTGAACAACTTCAGTAAGAAGATTATGGGAGTAGAGAGGGGATAAAAAGAGGCAGAGAAAAAAAATTTAATTGGGAGGATATTGATGTTTCCAGATGATGTTATTTTGGACCTATTAAGTAGAACAAATTTTTAAATTCTTTTACATTTGAAAAACTGAAGTCTACAGTTTAATTTCTACTATGTTTTCCTTCAGTTGATTTTTCAGTAAGTGATCTTTTTATTTTCTGTCACCACCAGAGATTTTTCTCTTTGATGTTTTATATTCTTGATGATATAAATCATCACTTTTCTATTTATTCAAATAGTCCAAATAGAATGACAAAAGTTCTGCATGCACATAAACGTATAGACACACATACAGGGTATCCCAAAAAAGGTATACACACTTTAACAGCTGATGGCTGTAGATTCTATTATATTTTGAAAATAAACTATATCTTAATAAACACTGCCTTTATAACATGTGGACATTGGGGGGACACAGGGGAAAGCATGTGTCCCAAAACTAGCTAAAATATTACATACTAGAGGCCCGGTGCATGAAAATTCATGCACTGGACAGGGGATCCCTCAGCCCGGCCTGCTCCCTCTCACAGTCCAGGAGCCCTCAGGGGCGGGAGGTGACCCGGTGATCAGGAGAAGGTGATGCCCCATCACGACCGACAATTGGACATGCCATGTTGCTGCTGCTGCTGCTGTTGTTCCATGGCATCTCTCTGTTCTGTGGTTCATACTCACCGTGCTGGGTTTGCACCCCAGATTTATGATGGTCAAGCCTGTCCCTGGGGGTTCAGGCCTCCCACTGCTTGCTACTGCAGATGGACAGCAGGTCCTGGCCCGCTGGCTTGCATGGCGTTCAGATTCAGCAGGCCGGACTAGAGCTGAAGGCCGGGCTGGCTGACCACTCACTTGGCTGTATGCTGTTTGATGAGAGTTGCCATCAGCTGAGAGATTGACTTGGGGATGTTGAGCATGTATTGCTGCTGGGGAAGCTGGGAGACTTCAGGGTCCACAGCAAGTCCTGCAGGGCACGTGGAGAGATGTTCTGAGGTGGCTGCACCTTGGTCTGCACAGACATCACCGGTCTGGGCACACATGCTACAGAGCCAGAGCAGACACATGCTCCTCCCCAATGGCTCCCTAGGTGGCATCAGCACTGCTTCCTGAGCATCCAGCAGAAGAGCTCTCAGGACCCCCTCCGGCCCTGACTCCCCAAGAAACGGGCTATTTTGGAGTCATCTTTTATTGTACTTGCCAGGCAAAGAAGCAAGCATTCCACCAGGATGCTCAGGCTGCCTGCTCTCAGTGGCCACCCCCTGGGAGTGGAGGACTCTGGTGGGGCTGAGAAGACTGGGCGCCACCATCTGTGGCTATGGGCACTGCCATCTTTGTGAAAAGTAACGGTTAATTTGCATATTACCCTTTTATTAGATACGCTAATATATATGTAATCAATATATTACATATTTAATTATATGTAAAATTGGTCAGCAGACATTCATGTGGATTTCAAAATTATCTCTTAATTTTTGCCAAATTATTCCTTAATTGTGTGATAATTTCCCTGGCCCCTCAAAATACCCCTTCTATATCTTGGAGTCCTATATAACAGCAGTAATATTAGCTTTTAATCAGAAATGCAGTTATTAATGACACAAATTTTCTTGATGGATTTGTGTTCACACCAAATAGAATATGACTGATTATTAAAAATGAGGTACTGCCCAGCTGGTATGGCTCAGTGGTTGAGCGTTGACCTATGAACGAGGAAGTAATGGTTTGATTTCGGTCAGGACACATGCCTAGGTTGCAGGATAGGGTGTGCAAGAGACAGCCAATAAATGATTCTCTCTCATCATTGATGTTTCTATCTCTCCCTCCCTCTCCCTTTCCCTCTGAAATCTGTTAGGATATGTTGCTTTGGTTGAATTATATAAAGAAAATCCAGCCCTATAGAGATGTGTACTTAGAAAGGAGTAGAGTATTTCAGTTGCTGTTTCAGATGATTGACATGGATGTTCTAATTTTAAATTATTTTATCACACATTAGCAAAATTCACATTTTATTAATAACACTACTGTTTTAGTCAACTCAGACTGCTATAACAAAATATCACAGACAGGGTGGCTTAAACAACACATTCATTTCTCCCAATTCTGAAAGTTAGAAAGTCCAAGATCAAGGTGCCATTTAGTTTGATTCCTGGTTAAACCTCCCTTTCTGGCTTGCCAGTGTTCACCCTCTCCCTGTGTCCTCACATAAGCAAGAGAGAAAAGGAAGGGAGGAAAAAGAGAGAGAGAGAGAGAGAGAGAGAGAGAGAGAGAGAGAGAGAGAATATCTAATCCCATCAGGGAAGCTTTAAGCACATGACCTTATCTAAACAGCCCCACCTGTAAATACCATCACATTGATGGTTAGGTGAATTTTAGGGGGATAAACATTCAGCATAACAACTACGAAGCTTATCAGATTAAGCTTTACATATTTTGAAACTATAAAATAGTAGCGAAAACAGTTTTCCACAGTTCTTATTTTCATTTGAAATCTCCAATTTTATCTTGCTACAAATACTGTCTTTTATTTCCCTTGAAGTCACAGGCTCACTTAATTTATTTTTGAGAAAATGTCTGTCAAATATTCAAGCCTGAAAATTATAGTTTGTTGACTGTTCTTTAAAATAGAATGAATGCTTATAAAAAAAAACTAGTTCAGTTCATATCTGAAACAATTGCATGTGTATTTTTTCATAGAATCCACCCACATTATCACCAACATATTAAAAAATGAGTATTGAGATTTTTTTCCTGCTTTATCAAAGACATTCACAAGCAAAACTATCCATGTTTTTTTAACATAGCAACTGTGTCATAATGAAAAACTGAATGCCAACCAGTCCAGTTTTGTGCCATTGTCTTGATTCATGCTAAGGTGCCATCAGCTTTACAATCATTACTTTTGCACCTTTACTGGAAAAGATCTATTAAATCTTAATCCTATATAATAAAAAGCTAATATGCAAATAGACCAAACAGCGAAACAACCAAACAACCAGTCGTATGATGTGCGCTGACCACCAGGGCCAGCACATGGCCAGCGTCGGGCACAGCAGGATGGTGGAGCAGGTGAGCGGGAGTGCCAGACCAAAGCAGGGCACTGGTCGCTGTCATCAGGGCTAGCCTCTGGTGGTTACTGAAAGTTCTTTGCTCCCATGCACTGTGGTCCTGCTCAGCTCTTGCACCTGCTGCTGGTGCCAGCCCCACTTACATCCACGGCCAGTGCTAGAGCCACCGCTTGCACTCACTGCTGGTGCCCAGTGCTGGCCGTGACCGCTCAGCACCCTCAGTGGGTGCAAGTGGTGACTGCCAGCCTCTATCACCCCTCAGGACTTCTCCATCTCACCCTGTTCCTGAAGAGAGATCAGGGCCAGCAGCCACCTCTTGCACCCACTGCCAGTGATGGCCCCACTCACACCCGCTGCTGGTGCCAGGTGCCAGTCCCAACCACTTGTTGCTATCAGTGGATGCAAGTGGCAACTGCTGGCCCTGATTGTCCCTGAGGCTTTATTCCTGCTCCTGAGGGGTGATTGGGGCAGCAGTAGCAACCACTGATGGTGCCTGTCCCAATTGCTCCATGCCTTCAGCGGGTGCAAGCAGGGCCAGTGTCATCAGCATGTGGGAGCAGCAGGAGCAAGGCTACCAGGGTCCAAGGCAGGAGGGACCAGGTGGGAGTGCAAAGGATGGGCCAAGACCTGCCCCTCTGCCTATCCCCGCCTTACAGCCTACACTTCCTTTCAAGATGCATGAATTCATGCACTGGGCCCCTAGTATTATTATAAAAGACATTTCTGACCTTGCAGTCCTCCAAAAAGAGTATTGAGAATCTTTTAGGATCTATCTACTGTGTTTAAGATCTCCTGCGCTTGATGATACGGTAGTCAAGGAGAACAAATGTAGTGGCTTCTCGGAATGAGAGAGTATCCTGGTGTCTTGAAGTGAACTGGCATAAGCAAAGTCACATGGATAGAAGTGACAAAGTCAGCTCTAGAACTCAAGCATCCTGGCTCTAGGTACACCACTGAATCTTCTAGACCACATTACATTTGTGATTACTTGTTCTATTCCTTATCTCAGCGAGCCTTTGTTAGAGCTACATAGACATAGACTAACATCTCTTAAAATTGTTCAATATCTTACCAGAAAAAGTATATCAGATAAGATTATTGTACTGATGTCATCTGAGCCCTTGCTTATATGTGCATTCAAGTAGGGAAATCAATATTCTCCAGGAGAAAATTTGTGTTATTATAGACACAATCTCTGTTACCAGCTTAGGGATACAGTCTTTTTTTTTTTTACATATTTTTTTATTTCAGAGAGGAAAGGATAGGGTGAGAGAGAAAGAAATATCAATAATGAGAAAGAATCATTAATTGCTGCCTCCTGCATGCCCCTTACTGAGGATCAAGCCTGCAACCCAGGTATGTGCCCTGACCAGGAATCAAACTGTGACTTCCTCATTCTTAAGTCAATACTCAACCACTGAGCCATAAGACTGGAAATGCTCAGAAAGATATACTTTTTTTTTTGAAAAGTAGATAAAAGAAAAAGTTGTTTTGTCTTACTAAAAAGCAACTTCCTATGGCTGAAAAGGATGGGGGTTATTAAGCAAAGGCGTGTGACATTTATGAGCTACAGTATTGAGCACTTCCTTCTGGCAGCCACTAAAATAAAAATACATCTTTCTCCCACCTCTTTTTTCTACAAAGGAAAAGTAGGTGAAATCTAGAGCAATTCAGTACTAAAAATAGAAAATACAGCAGAGATGTGGAGGTGGGGTAAGGCCAAGTGGTAATAGATTTTTGAACTCAGGAGGTGTTGGATGTTAGGATATTAAAACATTGCTTTCAAAATGTTGCAGAAGATGCCCTGATTTTCCTAATGATTATGCAACTTGGGTTGTCAGCAACATTTGGACTTGAAAATATTCTCTGCTGATAGGATATGAGAGATATAAATAACAGGAAGCTTTCAAGGCAAGGACAATGAATGTCATGTGTAAATAATCATAAAATGGCCAGGATACAAAGAAGTTGTACTATTGAAATTTCTTACCAAAAGCCTTTGTTTCATTCTATATAGACACACACACACACACACACACACACACACATTATACGTATTTTACACAATAGTGAACAATCTAAAATATCCCAAAGCTTGAGATAACATAAAAAAATGGATATCCATTATTTTAAGTGTCTTTTAAACTTACTGTATAAATGTTACTTCTTACTTTAATTCATTTTTCCCATTGATTATTAAAAATTTAGAAGAGCCAAAACCGATTTGGCTCAGTGGATAGAGCATCAGCCTGTGGACTGAAAGGTCCCAGGTTCAATTCTGATCAAGGGCATGTATCTTGGATGCAGGCGCATCCCCAGTTGGGAGCGTGTAGGAGGCGGCTGATCGATGTCTCTCTCTCATTGATGTGTCTAACTCTCTATCCCTCTCCCTTCCTCTCTGTAAAAAAATCAATAACATATATATTTTTTAAAAAATTAGAAGAGATATATAATATATAGTATTGGATTTATAAGTACTAAAGGGTTCCCATGCTAACAAATTTTCCCTACAATTTTGGAGCCATTCATCTCTGCTATATACTTATTTGTGAAAAGTCATTAAAAGATTGTACATAATGATTGTTTGATATTAAGTATTCACTTAGGCTATATACAATAATTTCTATTGCCCAGTTAGTGTGGCTCAGTGGCTTAATGTCAACCTATGAACCAGGAGGTCATGGGTCAATTCCCAGTCAGGGCACATACCTGAATTGTGAGCTAGATCCCCAGTGTGGGGCATGTGGAAGGCAGCTGATCAATGATTCTATCTCATCATTGATGTTTCTCTATCTGCCTCTTCCCTTCTTCTCTGAAGTCAATAAAAATATTTTTAAAATAATAATAATTTCTACTTAGTAAAGATCGACAGTATAAAGATACAGCAATGGGCAAAATAAAATTATTTGTTTAAACATAATTAAAACAATTTTTAGTACCACTATAATTATCTATTTGAATTATTCTGTAGGGATGTTCCTAAGCATCATTTGTTATGTTTCTAAATGTAGAAGAGATCAATAAGGTATCTACAATCCTTTAACATTAAGTATATTTAATATCACACTCCTGACAATGCTTTATCAAAGATTCTGAAAGAGTCTAAGGTGATAGTTATATAAATAGATGATCTGATCCAAGAGCAGTAAGTAGGGCCTTATTTAAATACTGGTAAACAAAATAAAGCTGACCTTTTTATTCATATTTCATTTCAGTGCATATGGTAAATTAATGAAAATAATTGACTTTCAATGCAAATGAGGAAGAAAAAAAAGTTTATTAGTATTAACATGCTCTTTACAAAACCTTTATTTTGGTCAAACAGTCCAGTTCTTGAAATTCTTAAAATCGTTTTTATAGACATCAATAAATGGGGAAAGGAAAAGTTTTACCTTCTTTTAGTACACATTTGGCAATAATGCTTACTCAACTACACTCAACAAGAAACCTATCAGTCAAATTTAGAAAGAAATAAAGATTACACATTCACCTACTAATTGCAGAATTAAGCTAATTTATACAATATAACAATAATGCTGCCAACTGCCACTCTTGCTTTTGTTCCACTACATTTCTTCCTTTTAATACAAGAATCAGCTTCCCTTGACATTCTATATGCTTATGAAATACACTTTTTTTCCCTACATGGCCTATAACTTTGCAAATAAATTTATACTCAACAAACCATTGTTTTTCCATATTAAAGCTGTAAAGATAAACTCCTACTATTATTTTAACAAATACTTACTGAGTGCTTGCTTTATGCCTAGCATTATTTGAGTCCTTGAAGAAAAGAAAAAGTACTCAAAGAAATAATGACTTGAATCTTTCCAATTTGGCTAAAGATGTAAATGTATAGATTCAAAAAGCTGAGTGAAGCAGGAACATGATAAACACAAAGAAATTCATACAAAGACATTTCACAGTCAAATTTCTGAAAACTAAAGACAAAAGTCAGAGGCAGAGCAGTGGTCAAGCATGGTACAATCTCTGGTCCAACTGCATGTTTCCACTATTGCTTTTGTTCTCCCACATGCCAGGGTTAATAAAAAGATTCAACCTTTCTGGGTCTCCAGCTTATCGCAACATGGCTCTATTTTAAAAATAAGAACACTTTTTCTCCCAACGTTACCAGTAAACCTTCTGGTGTATTGCATTGGCCCAAATTTGGTTATATGGTATACCAATTCTGAACAATCCTTGTGCCTAGACTATCTTCTGTTCACTGGATTTTCCTACCTAGCCTGGATGTTCTAACTCAATTTTACTGGCAAAGGGGAGGAAGTCTTGATTAGATTAAAATAAAGTTCTATCCTGATGCTGTCATGAACTAAGTCTCTCCCAGTTTTTCAGGAGCCATGGTGGCCTCTGTCAATTCAACATCCATCAAGCCCCATCCTTGTACCAACACATAAAACCAAGTTAATAGTCTGTCTTGAGCTAACCCTCTTCTTTTTCAAGTAACATGTCCCAATCAATTGGTGTTTCTGTAATTATAATCTCCAGCTTCTAATATATGGTATCCCCAAAGGGAAAAATTCCAACCCACATAGAAAAAGGTAGCAGTGGGCACACAGGTGACAAAGCCCAGTGCTACTTCTGTTCCTTTTCCACTTTAATTTAACAGTATATTTTCACTGACTTTTTCCTTCCAAGCCAACTTCACCATGTGGATTACCTATGTGTACATTTAGTAAATAAAGTGTTTGAACCTCTCTCTCATGACAGCCTATGTCAAGGGAGGCCTCCATTAGCCTGATGCGCTGGTGAAGAAGCGAGGAAGCATGGCCCCAGGCCTCTGTCTTGGATACACATATATCCTCCTCACAGTGTCAGCTTCTCACTATTCGGCAAGTAGGACTTTTTACATGCAAAATCACGTGTGTTCACCCACTTATTGACAAAAGAAGAAACCAAGTCTTGGAGAGGTTATGACTTATCTAATATATGATTGGTAAGTTTCAGATTCATAACCATTTAGTACAACTTTAAATTCAGGTCTATCTTCACCGTACATCTCAGATTTTGATTAACTAATGACATCATTCACCAAGAGAATTTTAATTCAAAATTGTTATGAATATGCCATAAAAGTGCTTTTGAAATGCAGCCTCTCTATTTTATTTCTTTTTAAATACAAGTAGTTCAAAATGGATGTGCCTGTTGCAAGGACGTCACTGACACAGGCATGTGGCAGAAAAAAATACTTTCTTGTTTTTATTTAACGTGGTGATTTGTGAATTAACCATCAGAGGGCCCCAAAATATGAATTTGTGAAAGCAGTTTAATTAACACTCTCAGCTAATTTTTGCACAGGTCAGATTATGACTTCTCTCTGCATTCCCTTATAGTACAAGGAGATCCTTAGGAATTGCTCTAAAACTGATGTGTCATGTGACTTGGAGGAGTTCGTCCAGATTCAAGGTCCTCCAAGAATAATAAATATCTCTGCCACAAGGAAACTCTTTGAACTTGTCAATTAATACCATAATGTTAGTAGTATGGCCTCCAGTTGGGGGTCAAGTCTAGAAATCCTTCTGCTATTGAATCACTGTGCTATTTTCAGCATCTTTTGTCAGTTGGACATTTTAAGCAGCAAATTACAGACATTTCTCCACCATACTGTCACATTAAAGCCACCAGAAATTCCTTTTGCTCCCCAGAGTCTGAAAAGGCTGGATGAATGTACTTTAAGCAAAAAGTCTCCTTTCCTTACTGGGGCACCAGCAAAGGCAAGAGAAACCTTTTTGAAATGATTACTAATGCACCACTATTTCAACTCATGATGGCAGGCGAAGCATAATAAAAGTATCTTATTATTATATGTAATACAATCCAAAATTATTTTAGAATTTTACACAATGTACAGAGAAATAACACCACTGATGAATGTGTGATAAAAATGTAGCACATAGACACTAGCAAAATAAAATCTGTTCCTCCTTTACATCTAACCATATATCTTGATCTATCTTAACAAAATATAGATTAATGACATCCAGTGAAGAATTTAACAGAGCTTTGTGGTGAGCTGTGCAACTCTTTGCCAAAATATTTCACCTGGATTCAGAGTAACAAATTATATTCTCACAGCCACCCACATAGTGCAGAAGAAAATACAGCTTCCATAGCAGACACACTGTTAAAGTTGATAATAAGTAGAAAGGTTCTTAAATTCAGTAAATGTCACCTGTGATGGAAAAAGCGGCTGGCTTCTGACATTTAAAAGTGTTTAGAGGGGATCTGTCAGTAATAATTATTTCTTGAGCATTTACTATGTGCAGACAATGTTCCTGATGGTGGGAATACAGAAGTAAACAGAACAGTGAGTCTACCTGCCCATAAAGACTTTACATTCTGAAAGGTGTGAGGGAAAGAACCGCTAGCATACACAAAACTACTCAATACATCTGATCATTTCAGACACTGCTAAGAGCTAGCCTGAAGTGAGATAATCTTACTCTATCACAGCAGAGGTAACATCTGAGGTGTGACTGGTATGTTAAGAAAGGAAATTTGTGATGAGGCAGGAGCTGACAAGTATCCCAAGAAAGAAAAGTTCAAAGGCAGGTTTTAAAATGCACAACCAATTTTTTTTCGATAATTTAATCTCCTCTCACCCCTCTTTGTGTGAAATGCTTTCCTACATAGAAATTTAGCAAATTCTCGCAGCAACCCTGAGACATGCAGTTTATCATCCTTCTTTTACCTATGAGAGAATGGAAACTAAACAGGAATGTTTGGCAACTTTCCCAAGGTCACATGTAAATACAGAGCAAAGCATAAATTTAAACCTGGTCTTTTAATCTCAAATTCTGTATAAGACATTACCTTCCATAGGTGCCAAAGCTTTAATGAGTTGTTAAGGAACATCTTTAAAATTTTGTAAGACTTCCTTAATAACACTTAATTATTAATTATAATTATTATTATCAGGAAAATAAATGTGTCCTTTAAGAGCCCTATCAAAAAAATAATAATAATAAGAGTGTGGGCTCTTTAAGAAAACAAGTGTTACAGCTGAGTATCTGGGCTAAGGAGGAGTTCCCTGAGTATAAAGTATAGCGGAAGTGGTTGAGATTTCATTTATTTATTTATCATTCATTAAAAGACAGTTCAGATCCTTCCTCTCTCTCTCTCTCTCCAGAAGCAAAAGGGATAATAGTTAAGAAAATAGGGGCAGAAATACAGAAGCTCAGAGACATAAATTCCAGATGACAAGAGAGACATCATAAACTCAAAGAAAATGGAACCGAATGTATTATTTCAAGTTCAGAAACATCTACTAAGATAAAACCAGAAATCAACACTTATACAGAGAAATGGAGCTCTTACTTTTTGTTTACTTTCACCAAGGCTCAAAACCACGGAGATGTGACTGGAAAACAGAAAAAAAAATAAAAAAAAATAAGAGGAAGAAAAAAATGAAACACAGAAAATTATTGTTCTTACAACAAGGCACTTAATGTATACTGAGGAGTACTATTCCATGGTATCCTTTGGGTTCTATGCAAAAATATTTTTTTCTAACTGGCTTTTTAGATATAAATCTAAGATGAGCACATAGAAGATAAGCCCTCTCTTCTCTTCTTTAAAAATATATTTCTATTGATTTCAGAGAGGAAGGAAGAGGGAGATAGAGATAAAACATCAATGATGAAAGAGAATCATTGATCAGCTGCCTTCTGCATGCCCCCTACTGGGGATCAAGCCCACAACCCGGGCATGTGCCCTTGACCAGAATTGAACCCAGGACCTTTCAGTCCTCAGGACAACTCTATCCACTGAGCAAACTCAACTAGGGCAACCCTCTCCTTTCAATTAGTCATCTCTGAAGTCAAACCAGTCATATGATTATATCATCCTATTATCCCCTTACCTTCCATGTGGGAACAGACTGTGATGGAAAGATCATAGTGTCAAAGAGGAATTATAGCTTTTAAAATCTAAAAGAGCCATTTAATTTTAAATTTAAACTATTGAAATAAAAAATTGAAATTTAGCTCCCCAGTCACAGTAGACACATTGCAAGAGCTAGTTCATCGCTTTGGTGTTGGGCAGCACAGAATAGAGCATTTCCATATCACAGAAAGTTCTTGGGGTATAACTAGACCGTATGATTTTTGTGCAATGGCATAAAATCTCACATCCTCTCTATCCCCAATCTCCCCAAAAACTTGCTTGGCCTCATTCTGGTCTACTTTTGATTTGCCATCTTTAATCTCTTTGCCCTGTTTGTCATAAAATAAAAGGTTTACATAGAGATGTGAAATTAATTGCATTTGTTCCAACACTGTTATTTTACCCATGAGGAAATTCCTGCCTGTTGCAGTAAAACCTATCCTTTCATGTAATAACTGGTTAATTAGTGCCTACCTATTCTAAGCACTGAGTACAGACCAAATCTTGATCCTCATAAAGCTTAAAACCTAATGCAGTAACAAGCAATAAAATGTATACTTAAAAATGCATATAGCTAGCAAGGAAAATACGTAATTCAGGCCAAAGGTACAGAGGAAGGGGATGCGGGCAACTCATGACCTGCCTATCATATGAGGAAGAAGTGTAGCAGGCCAACTGTGGAAAGAGAAGATAAGAAGGTACTGCAATTGCTCATGTGAGAAGTGATGGAGCTAAGAACACAGTGAGACACTGTCAAATTTGAGATCTACTTTCAAGATAGAACCTATGGTTTTTGCTGATGGGCTGCATATGGAGGATGAAAGGAGGAAGGAATTCTAACAAAAACCTGAAATAGATGCACCAGTTCCCACAAAAAGATTTCCCTAGATAAGAGAGACCTCATGTTTCCTTGCACTTTTCTTTTTGGTTTTCCCTATATCTCCTTTATCTGATGATCTTCCCAAGTCCCTTTGTAGTGTTGGTTCTTTAAAAAATCTAGAATCTCTACACTTCGAATATGCTGAAATAGGAAGTCACAGTACTATAGGGAGAGGTGTAAACGTAGTTTTCATTTTTTATTGCTACAAAAATGACACTGTCTTTTTAAGTTGGTGCCCTAGTTTCTCCTATCCACCAGTATATTTAACATGCCCCATCACTCCTATTTTTATGTAAAAATATAAATATTTTATTCTCTTAAGCAAAGAGCATGCTAATAAAGAGGAAAGGAATTAACTTCTCAAGAACATTAGGAGGCTGGCTGTACAATTTCAGAGTTTCAAATTTAATAACCAAGTACTGTAGTCTGTGAAGTCACAGCATGGATATTAGCTCTTGCAGGGAGAGACTGACTTATAGCACATACCTCCCTGAAACCAGGAAAAGACCCAACAGATTGAACAAGGTACCGCACAGATTTTATGGGCCTTGATTCACTCAACCTACTATCTTAGGCTAACTCTGCGTATCACCAAACAAACAAAACTCAACTGGGTCATACTTAATACTGAACAATACAGTTTTTTCAATTCTGGTTTTAATAGCTGACCCAGATTGTTTTGTGACTAACTGGCAACTGATGATACCATCTTTTGCCCTTGGCAAAATGATGAGATTTCATTTTGGAATCTGCTTACTTTCACTTCATGCCTCTTTCTTTTATCTCTCCCACTCACTCCCTGGACACAAGGGTTCTATCTTAAGTGTGCATTTCTCACTGGAATTAGGATCATCCATGGATAGTTAAGATCCATGGGAAGAAATAGGCCACAGAGCCTGATTTTCTCCTATCACTCATCCTTGATATTACCAGAAAGGTAATCTTGGCAGGCGACTAAAAGTATGACACCCTCCATGTTATAAGAAAAATGTGCTCTCATCCAATCTCTGTAATAATCTCTGTGTGTATTATGAAAACATAATTTCACCCAATAGCAAGATAACACATTTTTCTTGGCTTTTGTATTATATCACTTTGGAAAAATAATGTCAGACTGCTTCTTATGATCAATTCTGATAGTTTCAAGATGAAACTTCTGGGAGGTGGTGGGAGGGAGGGAGGGAAGGGAAGAGAGAGAGAGAGAGAGTTAGAGAGAGAGAAGAAGAAGAAGGAGGAGGAAGAGGAGGAGGAGGAGGAGGAGGAGGAGGAGGAAGAAAAGTGATGAGATAGAGTGGAGAATATGAAAGAACAAGGTTGTAACACTAAAATAGAAAGGGGAATAACTCCAGATTTGGCCTTAAAAGAGCCAGTGGTGAGATTTCCCAATCATCTGAAATTTTGCCAGTTCTGGACTTCTGTGCATTATATATGTTCGATTCTATCGTATAGTTATGGACAAGTTGCTCAAGCACAAAGAGATGAGGTAGCATACATAAAGCCGCAGAGTTGGAGGCAGGGGCGATATAAACAACCTCAGGCCTCCTGGATGCTAGACTTAACGTTTCAAAGTCACTCACAGAGACCTAGAACTATTGCAGAGGGGTGGCCTCAAAGACAGCCACCTTCACATCATCGGCAGAAAGAGCTCCTCATACTATATGCATCCTTCTTTTTAAACCAATTTCTCCAAATACTCCCTTATTTTTTTTAATATATTTTATTGATTTTTTACAGAGAGGAAGGGAGAGGGACAGAGAGTTAGAAACATCGATGAGAGAGGGACGTAGATCAGCTGCCTCCAGCACACCCCTGACTGGGGATGTGCCCACAACCAAGGTATATGCCCTCGACCGGAATCGAACCTGGGACCCTTCAGTCCACAGGCTGACACTCCATCCACTGAGCCAAACCGGTTTTGGCTACTCCCTTATTTTTTACATCAATATTGATGGTGAGTAATTTGAAGTTTCCTTTAAGGAACACATACAATACAGGCATAGAGATGCAAAGATTAATAAGCCACTTTGAACTCTCCAATTTCAAACACCTTCTGTGATTCAGTTGTTTTCCACGTGTCCATCAATGGACACCCCAAAGAGACCAGATTCTCCATACTTACTGCAGTCTCATTATTCTCCAATCTACCCTTCAAGGTTATCTCCAATATGCAATTTTTCTTTGCTGTATATTAAAACCTTTTTCTCCTTATTATTTCTTACATTTCCATTTCTCTCTTCTGCCACTTTTTCAGATGAACCTAAAAAACTTATATTTCCTATTCTTACCCCATACCTTCCCACAGCCCTAATATTGCACAGTATCTTCCTTTTGCCCATAGAACCATTCTACACAGGAGTATCCTTACAAAATTCCATTCATACTTCAAGATTCAGGCCAAATTTCATTACTCAACTGACCTTTCTTTATACTTCCACTAACATTTAACATATTTACTTGTCACATCCCATCTAATAAAGAGGGAATATGCTAATTGACCATCATACTCTTACAAAGATGGCAGTGCCCACAGCCAATAAGGAGGGAATATGCTAATTGACTGCCTTGCCCTCAAAGATGGCAGTGCCCACAGCCACAAGATGGTGTTGCTTAGTTCCCTCGGCCCCACTGGAGCAGCAGGTGCACAGTATGGCCCACTCCAGGCAGGTCCGGCTGCTCGGCATACCTGCTTCCAGAGGCCCCCAGCCCCCCAGTCTCCCAGCTGCCCAGGGCCAGCCCAAGGCACAGGCAAGCTGCCCAGCAACCTAAGGCCACCCAGGGCTCAGGTAACCAGGGCCAGCTGAGGTTTGTGCTGCTGGCAGTGGCAGCAGCAGAGGTGTGAAGCGGGCAGCTTCACACCTTCCCCTGATGACCAGGTCATCTCCCACCCATGAGAGCTCCCAGACTGTGAGAGGGGCCAGGCCAGGCTGAGGGACCCCCCCCCCACACTCCAGTGCATAAATATTAATGCACAGAGCCTCTAGTTATATTATAATTAGCAACTTATATGTCTGCCTTTTCCACTATACAATGACCCCCTCGGGGAAAGGAATGGATCCTAATTCATCTTCAATGCCTACACTTACAGTCTAGCACTTTCTAGATATTCAACAGATTTTTGTAAATGAAAGACTGTACTGTGTCAATTGATAACAACACTATTTTTTGAGTTCTATAATTACCATTATAAACATTCTTCACAACTTAGTTAATCTCATTCTCATAACAAGCTCATGAAGTAGAACCTATTACTATCCCCATAAAGCAGATAAGGAAACTAAAGTACAGAGTTAGATAAATTACCCAAGATCACAAAGCTAGGAAATGGAAAGGATGGGATTTGAACCCAGGTGCTCTTAACCATGGGCAAAATCCAACTGAAGATTACGGATCAGTAGCCTTTTTTCTGTTAGGCCACATAATAAATAGTTTTGATTGTGGACCTACCATAACTAGTCAACTTTACAATTGTAGCAGGAAAGCAACTAGAGACAATATACAAATGAATGAGTGTGGCCGTATTTTGATAAAATTTTATTTAGAAAATTGGACAATGACCTGATTTGACCTAAGACACATGGTTTCCTGGAACTTAGTGTAGACTCTGTCTTATATATCCCAATATTGTGCACATTCAAGTACTTTAGTACTAAAAATAGACCTATGAGGTAAATCATGGAAAAGTAAGAGGCAATCCTTATTAGCAGTAGAGGAGAAATGATTACTGGGACAGCTGAAGAATGGCAATGGTCATAGTAGGCTATGACACTGCTGTTTATGTTTCCTATCCTTACTCCACAACTTCCCACAGCCCACAGGCTTATTTCCGGGGTGTTAAATTAATCTATTATAGTGGTTAAGACTATCCTGGAATTCTTTATAACATGATTTCAGTGGCTGCTAAAACTTCTCTTAGCAAATCAAACCCCATCTCTTCCATCAATACCACAGTAAAGATCTTTCCTGAAATTTTGTCTTGGGTTTAGTACTTGGTGTGGTTAAGGAGAGGGCTCCAGGATGACTGTGCTGCCCAGCATTTGATGGCTATTTGCCCAGGAGATAAATTAGAATGGTTGCCAAGAAAATGTCTCAATCTATTTTCTACTCACTCAGCAAAGACTTCTCTGGATGCTATCATGAGTCATGCCACATGCAAACCTTCTGACTAGGCTGGCTGGGGCCCTAAGTCCACTGTTATAAAACAAAGTAAATGTAAAATATATGTAATAGCAGCATTGCAAGAGGTCTCCATTTGCTTGGCTTAGGAAGGGGTGTGGCTGTTAGTGGTATCCCTAACATTAGATTTTCAGAACCTTGAGAAACCAACTCTGATATTTCTTTGTAATTTTTGTGCTATACCCACCAAATGATTAGTGCCTTTTGCATAATGTTTGATTGAATCTGTCCTACTTCCTAGCTTCTAGAGCTGTGCTGCCTATTAACACTGCTCATTCTGCAGATTCTGGACAGCCCTTGCTAGTTTATTCTTGATGCCAAGTCCCTGACTGTCCTCTATTGGATCCCATGGGTTTCCTTTTAACAGCTATCACTGGATTCAAGAATTTCTACATTAAGTGGCCAGATTATTATGATCTCTGAACACATAAGAAGCTGGCCACTCAGTGTGTGTGTACGTGTGTGTGTGTGTGTGTGTGTGTGTGTGTGTGTATTAGAGGCCTGGTGCATGAATTCATGCATAGGTGGGGTCCAGCCAGCCTGGCCAGCGGTTGGTTGGCCAGCATGCCTGCTGGTCAAACTCCTGGTCGAGTGAACAATTTTCATATTAGCCTTTTATTATACAGGATATACACTGAGTAGACAGATTATTATGTGTTCAGAGATCATAATAATCTGACCACTCAGTGTATATTAATCACCTACTTGCCTCTCTGCATTTGCAGATTTAGTCGCAGACCTGATTGAATCCACCTGTAGCACATCTTGTTCCTCCCCATTTTGTCCCAGTCTCCTTGATCAACCAACCTTGCTATGACTTTGTGCTACCCACTAACTTACTTACAATCCATTCTAACTGAACTCTTAGCTTTTACACTTGCTTTTCTTACTTGGCTTTTGTCTTTCCTTCTGGTCTTGGTATTTTTATAACTATTGTGACACCATGCTCTCATCTCAACCTATGCCTTCCTTTGCAGCAGGCTTCCCTGGGAGGGGGCAGTTTTCCATCCATCTGGATATGAGAAAAGGACCTGTACACACCCTCAGCCTCTTATCTTTTAGGTGTGATCTAGTTCCCTTGGCCACATGTTCCTGCATCTGGGCTTTACAACCATCTATGTAGATGAAGGACTCTTCAAAGAGCATTTGTAATATTTTTTTAATTTTCTGTCTAAATTCTGACCAACAACAGCAAAAAATAGTCAAATAGCCCAGTTCACTAAATATGGGTGTCCAAAAAATGTATACACAAATTTTAAACAATTATAATGGCAATGTTTATTAAAATACATTTCATTTTCAAAACTGTGTATATTTTGGGGGGACACTCTGTATTTAAGAAAACCATTGGCTCAATTTGTGCAATTAAGAGTTAAATATATATATTTAGTGGTTGTTGTTTTTTAAGATATTTTTATTGATTTCAGAGAGGAAGGGAGAGGGAGAGAGAGATAGAAACATCGATGATGAGAAAGAATCATTCACTGGTTGCCTCTTGCACACCCCCTACTAGATAACAAATCTGCAACCTAGGCATGTAACCTGACAGGAAATCGAACCGTGACTGAGCTAAACAGGTCAAACTGTCTTACTACTTGGGATCAGTCACTGTTTGCTACAGGAGATAAAAAAAATTGTTTTTCTTTACATATTTTTCTGTTATCAGCACAGATAAAGTGTTTAATTGCCTATTACAAGAGATTATTCAGTTACTTGCTAGTACATTATGCCAAAATCCAAATTTCATGCCCTTTAAAATTAACCCAAATATGGATTTTCCAGATTTCATTCATTCGTTTTATTTTTTACTTGTAACACAATCCAAATCAGATGAGAATATATTTGTTCTCAGTTGATTCTCAAATCATAATTATCAAACATTGTGTTTCTTTCTGCATTGTTCAAAGACTGCAACAGTGATTTGAAAGAGACAAGAGATATCTAATGGACACTGCCATTTCTCTGGGGGAAAGTTCTCCCCATCTAACAGCTATTTTAAGATGTTAGAGATGCATTACCACAGGCTGCAATTACTCTGTGAATCCCAATTTGAAATGAAGTCTCCTCTCTCAAGGGTGTAATCCTAGGGTCCCATTTCCTTTTTCAGGCAAAGTAAACCATCTCTTTGCCTATTAAGACCACTACAGGCAATCTCAGACAATCCAAAATCCTCTTCATCATTAAGTAAATAAAATTATCTTTAAAAAAATAGGCAGTTTGAAATTCTCAAAAATAATAACAGTGATAGATTATAAGAGCAAACCAGCCACAAATAATCACACTAATTGTGATCAAATGTTGAATAAAGATCACATTTACTAATGGAGATTCTTTAAGCATCATATCAATGTAGTACTGAAAGGAATGTTATAGAAATATATCTCTGATTGTCAGAACTTTGAATGAGCTTTTATAAACCAATAGTGCCATGTCTTCAGGCAATAGTTATTATTTACTAGATTTGTCTTCTTCCAAAATTAATTTCTCTAATGTCTTAAGGCCTTTTTCAATCAAAAAGGCAAAAGCTTCAGACCTGAAATGCCCTCTCCATTATTTCTTCCTTATCCATGTTCTGCATCCCCTGCAAAAGATACCACAGGCAACCCTGGTCTGTCCAACCACATTACACTGATAGGCTCAGAGGGCATGTATATTGACTGCAATCTGGAATTTTGTTGATTATGTTTCTACATTAAATAACAAACTCACAGAAAATTATCTCCTCTATTTAAATTTCATTTTTTGTTTCTTCTGTCCCTTCAACTGTCACAAAATTTAATCAATTTTAAATTTTAAGCAATTTTGTTAAAGGGAAAAACTTGCAATAGCTCTCAAAAAGAATTTATTAAAAAATAATCACCTTGATCCCTAAACAGTTTGACTCAGTGGATAGAGTATCAGCCTGCAGACCAAAGGATCCCAGGTTGATTCCAGTCAAGGACACATACCTCAGTGGCAGGTTTCTCATCAGACCAGGCCCTGGTAGGGGCTTGTGCAGGAGGCAACCAATCAATGTGGTTCTCTCACATTGATGTTGCTGTCTCTTTCTCCCTCTCCCTGTCTTCCCTCTCTCTTCCATTCTTCCTAAAAATCAAGGAAAAAAAAATATATATATATACACATATATGTGTGTGTGTGTGTGTGTGTGTGTGTGTGTGTGTGTGTACACATTCACCATTTGTGGGTTTGATCCCGTTTGAGGTGTACAGGAAGGAGACAGCCTATTGGAGATCCCTTCTCATCATTGATGTTTCTGTCTTTTTCTCTCTCCCCCTTTCTCTCTAAAATCAATAAAAAATTTAAAAAATCACCTTAACAAAAGTGATTTAACTGACCTGCATAGAGACAGATGTTTTACCTGTGTCTTCTGATTGTGGGCATTTATTCATTTGGATCTCTTCATGTTCCCTCAGCCCCTTATGTCATTTCTGGAATGATAACATTTTTCAGTCCCACAGCCACAACTTGAGGTCAGGTGACCATACTCTTTCACCTGCGTTATTGCACCCTTTCTAACTGGCCTCCCAGGTCCTAGTCTTGCCCCCTATTCCCACCTGGTAACCCATTCTCTACACTTCAGTCCTGATGAGAACTTCAAACTCTCTAACCAATTTATTGACTCTTTCAAGTTCTAGTCCCTACTCATGCTGACAGCCTTATCACCCCTTATTTCCTGCTTTTTATAGCACATGTCATGTGCTCTTCATCTGTAGGATTGCAGACATTGTGCTTCAGTATGCCTAAATACCTTGCCTCTTCCCATTTCTTCATCAAACACCCTCAAGGTTTCAGCATAATTTTTGTTTCCTATCTTATGTTTTTCTAGGTCTCTACTCTAAGAAGTATTAGAAACATATTTTTCTTCCATAATATTTTTCACATTTTATATTATAATAGTAACCCGGTGCATGGATCATGCACATTGAAAGGAAATTAATTAGAAGAAATATTTTAATATCTCTAGTTGCCCTTTCTCTATAATAGAAGTGTCAGAGATGAAAGAAAATTAGTAAAATATATATGAAAATAATATATAAATTGATTAATAAATAACAACATGACATAACAACAAAATCATGATATAAAAACAAAAATATGATATAAAAACGAAAACATGATATAAAAACAAAAATATGATATAAAAAACAAAAATATGATATAAAAACAACAAAAATATGACATAAAAATTGATAAAAACAATGACTAGTAAATTGATTAAACTTATTTTAGTATTTCACTGTATACCACATTAAGAGTAAAAATATTTTCAGAGTGCTTGACTATTTTCCCTTGTAATGAAGTATTTAGAACTTTAACCTTAATGTCACATGCTACATAGGAAATGAGGATGCAATTATTGAACATAGTTGTGGTGGAATGATTGTTACATGTCAGTTTTGCCTATCACTAAATGTCTCTGATATTCATATTCTGTCAACAACGGTGCTTTCTTTCAGCTTCCGAATGTCAACAAAACAACTAAATTCACGATCAACAATGACAGATCAAAATGTACAAATGCAATTGGCATTAGCGAAAGCTTTATATGTATTGTGTATTGCACATACGTGAGTCAACGTTCATTGTTAAATTGCCCGTGTGCATCATATATACCAGCTGGTTGGTCAGATGGTCAGATGGACAGACGGTAAGTCACTTAGCCTTTTACATGTTTGATGATTAATATTCTCTTCACCACATGAGGACAGGGCCATAACTGTCTTGCACACCATTATATAACCAGTAAACAACTTAATATTTACAGAATGGGATGACTGATTGATTAGTTGGGTGCAAAGGTGGATTGATGGATAGATGGATAAATGAGTAGATATTTTAATGTGTGGAATTGGGATGGCTATCTGCGAAAAGATCAGAGACAAAGAAATTGGCAATCCCACTGCTGCCATCAACAGTTATCCATGATCTTGCTTTCCACAATCAAGTGTGGTCTGAAAATATTAAATGAAATATTCCAGAAAAAAACAAGTCACAAATTTTAAATTATGCAACATTCTGAGTAGCATGATGAAATTTCTTGCAGTCTTTCTTCCTTCCACCCAGAACATGAATTATTCATTTGTCCAGCATCTCCACACTGTATAAGTCACCTGCCCACTAGTCACTTAGTATTTGTCTCAGTTATCAGATCAATTGTCATGGAATAACAGCTCTTGTGTTCAAGTGATCCTTATTTTGCTAAATAATGACCTCAAAGCACAGGAGTCTTGGTACCCACAATTTGAATAAGCCAAAGTGTCTGTTATGTATTGTTAGAAAGTCATAATGCCTAAGAGTTCACCTCACTTCATGTCCTCACACAGACATTTTATTATCTTACATCATCCATTGCAATAAGGGGAGAACAATTCAATAATATATTTGGAGAAAGAGAGGCCATGTTTGAATAACTTTTATTACAATATATTGTCATAATTGTTCTATTTTATTATTAATTATTATTGTTAATTTCTTACCGTGACTAATTTATAAATTAAATTTTAAAATAGGTATGTATGTAAGGAACAAAGTATAGCATATATAGGGTTTGGCACTATCTGCAGTTTCAGGCATCCATTAAGGATGTTGGAACAGATCTACTATATGTACAGGGGACTTCTATATGGATAAATACTTGATTATTTTCCAATTTAGAACTTGTTCATATCATTGGCAAACTAATATAATTCTTACATAGATATTAGTTAATATTTCCATCTATTTTAATGGGTAAGTCAAAATGGGGAAAAAATAGGATATGTGACAACTTCACTCATTCATAAATGATGTGAGGACCTATTCGCTGAAACATATAATAGCACTATTACAATATCTCCTCAATTTTTTGTGCTATTCTTAATGTGATGACTATAGACTTGCTACCCATTTAAGTTTAATATGCATTAACATTTTCTCTATTACTTTCTTATGTCTAGGTAATCAACAAAATAATAAATCTAATCCTGGTGGAGTAGGGTGTAGGAAGAGCATTTAACAATTTCTATGGTGTAAATATTCCTATTATGACCAATAACAGTCTTTGCTTCCTATTTTTATCTCATCACCAACTCAGCATAACAAAGGCCACCCTTCTCATATTAACTGATGTGGAGAAAGTTCATATAAATATTAATTAGGTACTTTATATATATTGCTTACATTTGGTACAAACATCAATGTATCATATTGAAAAAGAAAGGAGGGAGAATCCAAGATGGCAGCATAGGTAAACACCTACACTGCTTCCTCCCACAACAGTTTCAAAACTACAACTAAAAGACAGAACAGATATCATCCAGAACCACAGGAAAGCTGGCTGAGTGGAAATTCTACAACTAGAAGGAAAGAGAGAGGCTCACAGAGACCAGAGGAGCTGCAAAAAGCTGAGGTACAGAGACTCGCCCGTGGAGAGAGCGGGTGCCAGAGAATCTGGCTGGCTTTCTCTGGCAGGAGGGAGACAGAGACTCTCAAAGGCATTGAACCCCTTATCTTATGACACTAAACCCCAGATCCAGCCGAAACTCATACGGGGGGGAGTTTGAACTGTGAAAAGGGAGAGGTGCATGGAAATTTAGGGAAGTTGCAAAAGATCAGAAGCCTGGTGGCGAGCACGGCACTGCGCACAGAGGACCAACTGCTGATTATACCGCTGGCTTTTACAAGTGGGCGGGAGACAGACCCTCCCAATTGCGCCACTTCTAACTCCACTAAACCCCAGTTTCGGGCAAAACCCTGGGGACCCAGATTCATATGGTCCCGGAGTGCAGGGGAGCCGGAGAGGCAGCAGTCTAGAGGCACTGCGAGAGAGCATGCGCACAGGGACTGCTCCAGCGATTACCCAGTCACGTGAGACTCAGGGGCCGTGCAGGGCGGGCCCGACTGGAAGGCAAGTTGGTCCCTTAAGCCCTGAGACTCTACCCATCCCAAGCTCAACAGAGAGGCTTTTGCAGTTTTGCAACTCTTGTATCATAAGGCTAAATCCAACACAGAAGTTCTCCCGGCATAGTGAAAATGCTGAGACAAGGGAAGGGATCACAAACAAAAGAAATGGAGGAAAACAAACGACTGGATATAGAGTTCAAAACCATGCTTATAAGGTTTTTCAAGAATATCTTAGAAAAGTTGGATAAAGTTAGCAAGACCCAAGAGGAGATGAAAAAGGACCAACTAGAGATGAAAAAGGACCAACTAGAAATTAAACATACACTGACTGACATAAAAAATATTATACAGAGTCCTAACAGCAGACTAGAGAAAGGCAAGAATCAAGTCATAAATTTGAAATATAAAGAATCAGAAAACACTCAACTGGAAAAGCAAGAAGAAAAAAAAAATCCAAAAATGTGAAGATAATATAAGGAGCCTCTGAGACAGCCTCAAGTGTACCAACATCAGAATTGTGGGGGTGCCAGAAGAAGAGAGAGAGCAAGATACTGAAAACCTATTTAAAGAAATAATGACTGAAAACTTCCCACATCTGGTAAATGAAATAGACTTACAAGTCCAGGAAGCACACAGAACCCCATATAAAAGGAATCCAAAGAGGACTACACCAAGACACATCATAATTAAAATACCAAGAGCAAAAGACAGAGAGAGAATATTGAAAGCAGCAAGAGAAAACCGGTTAATTACCTACAAAGGAGCACCCATACGACTGTAAGCTGATTTCTCAACAGAAACAATGCAGGCCAGACGGGAGTGGCAAGAAATATTCAACGTGATGAATAGCAAGAACCTACAACCAAGAATATTCTATCCTGGAAAGCTATCATTCAGAATTGAAGGGCAGATAAAGAGCTTCACAGATAAGAAAAAGCTAAAGGAGTTCATCAACTCCAAACCAGTATTATATGAAATGCTGAAAGGTACTCTTTTAAAAGAAGAAGAAGAAAAAGGTAAAAGACAAAAAAATTATGAACAACAAATACATATCAACAATGAATCTAAAAATTAAGTGAATTAAAAATTTGATGAACAGAATAAACTGGTGAATATAATAGAATCAGGAGCACAGAAAGGGAGTGCACTGATAATTCTCAGAGGGGAAGGGGTGAAAGTGTACAGGGAGAGACTGGACAAAAATCATACACCTATGGATGAGGTCAACGGGAGGGAGGTAAGGGCAGAAGGAAGGGTGGGAGCTGGGTGGAGGGGAGCTATGGAGGGGAAAAAAGAGAAACAAATGTAATAATCTGAATAATAAAGATTTAATTAAAAATAAAATTAAAAAAAGAAAAAGAAAGGAAGCACTGAAGTTTCTCACTTCTTATTCTTTGGACTCAACCACTGTTTGTAAATACTATAGTAAATGCTGCAGTGGTCAGCCCAGACCTGCCCTCTGCAGGATTGAAGTATTCATTTCTCCAACTACCAAAGGCACTAGTAGCCAAAGGCTCTCAGCTGAGTCTCTCTCCTGTCATTGTCCTTATCTGAACAAATCTACCTAGTCCCAGATCATTCCTCTTCCCTTATGATAGCTTGTAGAAAACAAAAGATCATTTCAGGGACATGTGGACACAGTGCCCTTTCTTTGATTTAGGACAACTCTGTAGGGTCATTCTAGCTCTAGTGCTCTCGAAGGGATCTACTGAGGTTTCTGATGCAACTGTACTAACCTTCAACTTTTCTCTCTGTCCAGTTCTGCTTTCTGAACTCCTCAATCAATTTATGCACACAAAACAACACCTCAAGTTCTATTCCTTGGGGATCTCAACATATAACAGCTCTCAATATTGTGTAATACTTACCAATGCACAAATTTTAATATAAGCTCATGCTAAATGATGTATGATATATCAAAATAAAAATAAAAATCTGGAGCATAACATGAGTAAATAGAACAGATCATCAATTGCAATATTGATTATTGCAAATGATTTAATAGGATCATCTCAGCTCTAAAACTGTGATTTGAAATGCATCTCTATAAAAATAAAACTATGTATTAGCTTAAATAGTAGATTGCTCTTCTAACAATGGATTGATTTGATGTTCCAATGAAAGTATTTCAGTGTGTTGTGTTTAAGTCAAGGCCTGCATGAGACATAACATTATAATCCAAATAATAGTGTTATACTGAGAGTATTTAGTCATTTGCATTATTATGTAGTATCTGGAAGTTTGAGGTAAGTGAAATTGGCCATACATATAAGAACTAGTTTAGCTAACATTAAAAATCATTAAAGAGTGAAAATGACCTTACTTTCTAAAAAGAAAGGGCATCCTATATAATACATAAAAGGCTAATATGCAAATCAACCAAACAGTGGTACGACCAGTTGCTATGATGCAGAATGACCACCAAGGGGCAGATGCTCAATGCAGGAGCTGGCCCCTGGTGGTCAGTGCACTCCTGCAGGGAGAGTGCCACTCAGCCAGAAGCCAGGTAATTGCTGACAAGTATAGCAACAATGGTGGGAGCCTCTCCCACCTCTGAGGCAGTCAGACATCCCCCTAGGGTTCCTGGACAGTGAGAGGGCACAGGCTGGGCTGAAGTACCCAGCGCCCCCCCCCCATCTCAAGTGCACAAATTTCATGCACCAGGCCTCTAGTATTTAATGACTCCCAGTTAGCTAACTACCATCTTAAACAATTACACAAAGGCAGCTCCAGACACATAAAATTCTTGGCATGGTTAAACAATTAATTATCAATCTCAGTTGAAAAGCATGTGATGTCGCATGTTTCCTTTATTTAAATATGTTTTCAATTCCATGAAATGAAAAGACAAAGCTAGAAAGCATTCTCTTGAAATTCCACCCCAATTAGCCACATGAATGGCTGAATAATCACATGCTATAAAGCAATTAAACCTATTGTATTTACACAAACACTTAACACATGGAAAAGCAGAGAACAAGTGACCCAAAACCAAATAACTTTTTCCATGACTAACTAGACATTTCAATAGCTTTGCCCTCTTCGGGCATCAGCATAAACTTTTAGATACATGTAGATTACTTAATTCATATTCACCCTGATCAAAAATGATTAAAGGGAATGCATGGAAATTTTTACAAATATGAGAATTTACATTATGAAAACAAATGCAAAATATTAATATACCAAAGTAAATTTAAGATATCATAAGAGTAATTTCAAACAAAGTCTCAATTATTTTTTTCACCCTTGGCAAATTATGAAAATATGCTCTCTCTAATTGTGTTTGACAGGTTTCTAAGATATCTGATTTCTTTTTTTGGTTCACAAAAACAGTTTTATTGACCCAGTAAGTGAAGATCTAATCTCTTTGCACCCCCAAACTTCTGAAAGAATGGGTCTGGGTAAGGGAGAACCTGGGGAAGGGGTGGAATTGTCCCCTATCTCTCAACATAGAGAAATGAAGGGAGAAAGGGAGATGGAAGCTGTGCAAATAGGTGTGTATGTTTCGAAGAGTGGGGGGAGATTATTAGACCAGGATGGCAGCCAAAGAAGAGAAGAATGGAAAGGGTGAAGGACATGTTGAAGGCCCAGGTAAAACAAGGGGTGCTGGAGTTAGAGAGCCAAAGGATGTGGGAAGTGTGGGGCTGGAGCCCAGAAAGTGGGGTCATTCTGAGGCAGCGTGATGGACCCTTGACTGCCCTTCCTCCTTACCTTCTTGCTCCTGAGTTTCTTCTTTCTGCTTCTCCTCCCAGATCCACAGTGAGCAGGCTGCTTGCACATGGGGCAGGTCTTCTGGGTCTGAGTGAGCCAGGGGTCCGCTCAGCGGCTGTGATAGGATGAGCACAGGAAAGTAGCCTCAGCTTGTCCCCATTCACATAGTCATCCAAGCAGATGGTGCGGACATCATGCCGGTCTTCATTCTGATAGTCACCTGGAGGAATCTGCTTCCCTTGCTGATTTCACTGGAGCTGATTTCACTGGTGCTGGATTCAAGGAACTACCATCACCGCTCCTGCCAAAATTAGCAAACCAGCAACCCCCCTGTGAAAGGACTGGCTTAATAGCCCAAGAAGAAGCTATTGTCTGGGACCAGAAGCACCTGAGGCCCTTTTGGTAGAGGAAGATGGCACGCAGGCACTCAGCGCTCCTCTCCCGGATCAACACAGACCAGATCCAGATCTGCTTCCAGATCACCACACTATTTATTCCACATCACGTTCAGCATTTGGTTGCAATTCACACTGTGGACGACAGCTGCACCACACCCAGCCTTCTGAGCATGTAGGGCCTTGAGTCAAAGGCACAGTCGAATCTCTGCAGAATGCAATAAAGACTGACGGGTTGACCTGAGGTAGAGCTGCTGGGGCAATGGGGTGGCAATGCCTGGGGCGGCAGGCATTGGTTGGGTGAGCCTCTGGGCTCGGGGCTCAGAGTAGACCCTAAAAAGGCTGAGAGGTCTGCAAAGTCTATGCTGGCATTGTGGTCCAAAGTCACTCTAATGAGCCCCCTTCGCAGGAAGCAGGAAGGTTGGAGGGTGGATGGCAGAGGTAGGGAGGGGAGAGCTGAGGAGGCTGCTTCCCAGCAACCAGAGCAAAAGCAGAGTTCTGTGCTCCGTAGGCCCCTCCTTTGGGATCCTGGGGCCACTCACCTCTAAGGCCACTTCCCGCTCCAGAGGGGCACGAGGAAGGAACCGGACCAGGGATGTGAATATTCAACCCGTTTAGTGCAGATGCGACTGAGACACTAAGAATTCCCTTTTCAGGGATAAAACAAGGAAAGGGACAGGAGGCCAGCACAAGTGCCAGAAATGCTTCTGGAAGGGTGAGGAGCTCAAGGAAGTGGGCCTTCCCAGCAAGTGGGTGTCTTTCCCATCCCCTGGGAAAGGGTTTCCATAAAGAAAGTTAGGCCAGGCCGCTTCCAGCATTGACCACTCCAGATGAAGGCCTTCCCACCATCTCCTCCTCCCTAGGGTCACGGCCACCACTGCACCTTCACGCCTCCCGAGAGTGCTCGCCACACCTCTGTCCCAGCAGCAGCTGTCCTTGCTGAGTCCATTGCAAGAGACCTCCAGGCTCTGGTTGGCCAAGTTTGTTCCATCTCATGTCCAGGAAAAAACAAGCTGAAAATGTTCTAGATTATTGATTTTAATGTAGGTTTTGTGGCAGATTAAACCAATTTTTAAAATATATTTTATTGATTTTTTTACAGAGAGGAAGGGAGAGGGAGAGTCAGAAACATCGAACAGCTGCCTCCTGCACACCTCCCACTGGGGATGTGCCCACAACCAAGGTCCCCTGACCAGAATCGAACCTGGGACCCTTCAGTCCGAAGGCTCTATCCACTGAGCCAAACTGGTTTCAGCCAGATGAATCTAATTTAAGAAAGCACACCAGAACCTACAAGTGTGTCCTTTGTTGTCCTACTCCCAAAAAGTATCTGAAATCTGTGATGACTCACAAATAACTGCCACCATTATGATACAGATACAAGGATCATCTATTTTAAAAGAACTTAACATGGTAATCATTTTATCCCAGTGATCCAATACAACCTTTTAAACCAATAAATGTCTATTTCCATCTCAAACACAATACGGAGAAAGGAATAAAATCTTATTTCTTCACGAGGACCAGTTAACCTGCCTGGTGTTTGAACAGTAACTTTTTCCTATGGACAAGTCTAGAGGTTTTGTTGTAGAATTGGAGCCACCTGACCAGGGAAATAACCGGAATATAATATTGTGGGAAACCTTTTCCTGTGAGCCCATTTAGAACAAGAAAAGTATCTGTTTGTTCTTAAATTTTACATTTCAAACAGCTGCCCTCTTTCTCTTTTAAGTATTATACTTCGAGGTCAAAACCTAGATTAGAAAAGGAAATTATAGACCACTTTAAATAAAGATGTAGCAGGTTGGCCAAGTCAGAAATGGAAAGGTTTTATTCTGAGCAAACTGCCCCAAATTGGCCCTGTAGACTTGGGTGGCCAGAATCTCACATTACCGGTTTATTTTGCCATTTTTTATATGTTGGTTCTATTTGCCAAAATATTCTTCCATTTTCCTGGATTTTCTGATTTTGGAGTGTAACAGGTTATTAAATGCTACTCACTCTGCCTGCTATAACATGACCCCTTTAAGGTTAAGCACAAAACAATAAGCTCCAAGTACAGATATATTTGAAGACTGTTGCAGGTCTAAACCACTCCTTCCTACTTCTGAAGGGGTATGGAGAGAAGAGAGAGCAGTTGCAAATTGATCCTGCCAGCATTAGCTAGTTGCTGAGCTTGGCCTGAAAAGATTGAAGAACTGGGAAGATTTCTTTTGAGTGAGTTGTCAGTGAGCTATACTGACCCGCCCCCTACACACACACACACATACACACACACACACACACACACACACACACACACACACACACACACACGGAAACAAAGATGGTGCTTTCCCTTAACCTGGAGCCAAGCGAAGGTGACTTAGAGAGACATGAACATTGAAGCCCAGAGAAAAGGAGAGAGGTGCACATTGGGTCAAGCTGCATTTCCACACCCAAAGAAGTTTCTCAAAGTCCAAACATACACCTTGCTCTAGGGAACCCTTAAAAAGGGATCGCATTGATATTCTATCTGAAGGAGCAAAGGTGCACCAAGACAGAGGGGTGGACACTGGAACCTAGAAACAGGGCAGTCACAGGTGTCAGCCCAAAGCACTGTATTAAAGAAAATGAGTCCATTTGGGATTATTTACTGTGCAGGCAGGCACCCACACCGGATTGCTACTATACCAACCTCCTGTGACTGTGCCCTTTGTGATTGGCCTCAGAGAGGTCATGAGCAGGGGCTAGCCAGAGCAGGAGGGGAGCCAGGACAAGAGAAGCCAGCAGAGTACCTCCCCTCTGAGACTTTCAAAGCTCCCCTTGGACCCGATTTGGGGGATTAGAGAATATTTAAGGAGCCTTATTTTTCTATTATATCAGACTACACTAGAACTACACTGACTGCTTTCCTGCTTAAAGTGATTAAAGGCAGGGATGGATGGATCCAGGTTTCTTTAGTCCTGGAGTTCGTCCATTTGAGAATGCTTTTCAAAAAATAAAAACGTAAAATCGTAGATGAAAAGTCAGGAACAGAGCCTTGGAGGGTCCAGTTCAGAAAGCAAGGCTGTCTTCTCAAACTCTATTATCTGATGCAAGGATTCTGTCTCAGAAATAAAAAATGCTGCAGAGGAAATCTTTACCAAAAAACTAATCAACTCAACAAAATGCATGGATCTGGGCCATATGCCACAAACATCCTTAAAGGGATTAGATAAGATTCAAAGCCAATAGGCTAAAATGTGTGTCCACAACCCACGCAAATGTTCACTTTGCTACATCTCAATCTAAAACCAGAAGGTTTAAATCAGTGGTTCTCAATCTGTGGGTCGCAACCCCTATGGGGATTTAACAACACTTTCACAAGGGTCACCTAAAACCATTGGAAAACACAGATACGATTCATAACAGTTGCAAAATTACAGTTATGAAGTAGCAACAAAAATAATTTTATGGTTGGGAGTCACCACAACATGAGGAACTGTATTAAAGGGTCGCAGCATTAGAAAGGTTGAGAACCACTGGTTTAAATGATAATGAGTGTGGCTTTTAATTTGAATTTAAGACTCAGGTGACTCTCACCTTATAGGATTATCTTGCCATTTTTGTACATTGTTGGCTTTTATTTTAAATTCAATAAAATGGACAATAAATATGAACATAAACAGTTTTTAGGAAGCCACAAGATCAATCCCAAAAGGAATGATGATGCAAAGTGGAACCTGCATGCTCAAGGCAGCCTTGAGCCAAAATCAATCAGCTGGACCCAAAACTAATGAAAGTATCAACATTAAAAGAAATGGAGTCTAACTTTCCAGCCCTGAACATGACACAATATCTCTGTTAACCAAAACTTCAGCTACTCAGAAAGCAAGAAGTCTCTTTGTGGGCATAAGCTGACTCTCTTTGCATATTCTCACAGTCATGTAAATAATGGCTCCATATACACAGACATCCTCTTAAACCCTGCGGCCTTGCTCTGACTTTGTCCAATTTAAAAAGTCCTCTTTGTAGGCAGATTAATTTAACTTCCTCTTGCCTCTTTCTGTTACCATGCCTAAATAGACAATCCTGAGCATAATCTCCATACTAAAACCAAAATCAGCTTCCTGAGGTTTGCTGCTCAAATGTCCTCCAGCATCACTGAGAACGTTCCTACCAATATTTGAATATGTACTCCAAAAGAGGAGAAAAAGACAACTGTGGGAATATTGCCTATCTACCAGTATGTATATATAGTCATTTAAAAACATACAGAATTTGAGAAATGAGAAAGTAATACCCACAGAAAGAGAGGAAGAAACGGGATTTGCCACAAGGAAAGAAATAAAGCTTGGGGACCAGATCAAATCCTACCAAATGAGCAGCTGATCCAACCGAAGAAAAATGTCCAGCAGAAAAAAAGGCACTCCATAAACTGTCTCTCGAACCAAACGACTCCTTCCTCAAACATTTAACAAAGGCTACAGTCACAGTTAACCACATACTTACTTTTCCCCTTTCATTTATAAATTCAAAGGAATCTATTATTCATGGTTTTGGCTCATTTACATTCAACTTACCGAAGAAATGTTATTTGTGAAAAGACATGTGAGCTCAGGAAGACTTGTGAGCCTTTTAAAGACAATTTATTGTTAGAACTCCTGATACAGTGTGATGCCAAGTCTATAAACACCACAGACCTATAGCCTGAACTTTGCATTAGGCTTCTTTCCATTCCCAAGCAGCCTTGAGGTTGGCAAGGGGTCGGTTTCTCCCTCGAGTCTTTTCAATGTCCAAAATGTCTGGAAGAGGATGATAAATATTAATATATGTTTGGCAAAAACATTACAGTAGATATTGAACTTGGTCTATCACTAACATAAAAAGAAGTCATTGGTTTTATATTATCCTAACACTCAAAAGAGTGCCCAGAGTCTATTAAGTATTCAATTAGGAAATTCCCCAAGTAGCCAATTATAATTTTTTTCTGCTTGTCAATGATGTCTTATTTCTAGTATTAAAACAACAACAACAAAAACACAACTCTGTGCTCATTCCAGACTGTTAGTCCCGCATTAAATATCATGCCACTTATCTATAATAATAAAAGTGTAATATGCTAATTAGACTGGACATCCTTCCAGATGTTCTTCCAGATGACCTCACAAATGAAGCCGAGGCTGCCAGGGAAGCCCAGGTCCTGGGTGGCTGTCAGGTGCCAGAGGGAAGCTGGTGCCAGCAGCTGGGGGAAGGAAGGCCTATTCTTGCTCAAATTTTGTGCATTGGGCCTCTAGTGTATTATATCATTGTTTGTATATTTATAATGAGTATTATTGCTTTACTCACAATATTTATGCCTATTTCTGTTCATTCTGTTACTAATTTTACTTTAAAATGTTCTTTATTTTGCCACCATTTAAAAATTTCCTAATTAGTTCTATTTTCTCTTACATCTTTATCCTTAAAAATGAATGTCAACATGAGGGTAAAGGTCAGGAACAGAGAATGCAATTTGACAGATAATTTTCCCCAAATTACAATTTCCTTTGCCTATCAATGCAAAAAGAGATACTAATCTGATATTGCCTTTCCCCTTTTGCTGATTATACATCCTTAGCACTTCCAAGTGAAAGTCATGCCTTCTTTTGGTTTTGTCAACTTTTCGTGATGGTTTTCTCAAAAATGAAATCTGGTTTGGAAGATCTAATTCTTCTTCCAAATAACTGAGAACATACAAGTATTTAGGGCTGAGAACAGGTGAATGTATCAACAGAACAGGGAGTCCAGAGGAGCCATCTGGCTTTCTAACCTCCACTTTTATCATTGTCTAAATACAAATGTTAGCAATCACTGCGATAAACAGAAAAGCCTTTACTCAACAATTAGATAAGAATTCACATTCAACTATGCCAGAAAGGAGTGTCCGAGTGTCTTAAGCTCTCAATGCAGAGATTATCAAATACTTTCTTATGTGCATCATGTTAGGTTCCATCACTGTAACATGAATCCCACTCATCACAAAAAGGCTAAATGCAGCTCTTAATAGCAGTTAGGAAAATCCTGAACTCCCTCAAAACTGACCAGTTTTGCCTGACATCAGCCTTCAGAGTGAATATAAAATTCAGTGTGTGCCAAAATAAGTGCCTATGGTGTTGTGGCTGTTGAACCGACCCTGAGGCCTGACCGTGCCCAAGAACAATCTGCTTCTTCATCCAGATTGCCAGATTTATCAAGCTCATCATAGACCACAGCTGAAAAGAATACTCTATGTGCTTAACTCTGCACCCTTCCTCCCAAGCGGGCAACAATATGACTCAGTGTTACATGCACTACTGTCAGTGTGCAGCCATTCAAAACAAAACTGTTGTGAAGCAGGAAACAAAAGGCCCATAATCTCTGCTTTCAGAGCCAATAGGGTGTTTGCTCTCCAGAGTGAGGGATGCACCCCATAGCACACAAGGTGATTTATGGGACTGGAAGAGAAAAACACTCGAATGTCTATTTTTCTTTTTCTCTTGACCTATTAAAATTCTGTTACCTGTGTGTTTGTAATATACACAGTGATGCATGCATAGAATTTGTAATTGTATATAGAATTATATGTATATACACATGCATATAGATACATGACTATAAATATATATGATGGTAAGGTTTTTGGGCCCATGCCCTATGGAACAAGAGTTCTATATAAGGATAGAAGTTTTCCAGGCACAGAGCAGCCGGGCCTGCCTGGGGTGGACCCAGTGGCTGCCACCCTGGTGGGGCTGAGGGGATTGGGCACTGCCATCTTGTGGCTGTGGGTGCCACCATCTTTAAGGGCATGGCAATCAATTAGCATATTCCCTCCTTATTGCCTATAGGCACCGCCATCTTTGAGAGTAGGGCAGTCAATTAGCATATTCTCTCTTTATTAGATATGATGTATATAGATTTAGAAGAAATTTTAAGTGCAATTAAAATATATTTGACTTATTTAGCTCCAAGTAATATTTAAAGTCATATTCTCATATAGACAAGAGGCACTTTTTGATGAATAATTTCTTGAGAAGGTTCATTAATATGTGATTAAGTCACATCTTGGAGATCAGCCACACATATTGATGAAATATGATTTTAAAAATGTGTTTTGCTCCACTATGTCATTTTATCTTGGGGATGGTAGGCTCGTACATATATTACTTATTTTTGCCAGATTTGGGCCACATGGAACATAGATCTTAGTCATTTCAGTTAATTATTCTTTCATTACTTAAACCAGCAGTTGACAAACTATGGGCCATGGGCAAAATCTGGTCTGCTACTTGTTTTTGTACAACTTCCAAGTTTAGAATGGTTATTATATTTTTAAGCCATTAAATAATAATAATAATAATAATAATGTGATATGATAGGTGAAAATTATATACAATCCAAACTTCAGTGTCCATAAATAAAGTTTTATTGAAACACAATCATGCCCATTCCTTTACATGTTATCTATGGCTACAAAGGCAAAGTTGGGTAGTTGCAACACAGACTTATGGCTCCTCAAGCCTAAAATATTTACTCTCTAGTTCTTTACAGGAAAAGTCTGCTGAGTCCTGGCCTAAGTGGACCAAAATCTGAAATCATCATTTTCCACATTTTATGTAAAGTCAGGCTATACTTGTCTATTTGATTCTTCTAAGATTTCTGCAACAGAGATAAATTCTGATCTGTTTTTACTGTGATTAGGCAGAAAAAGAAAGGCAGATTTATCTATGCATGTAGAACTATTCTAATTACCCACATGGATCATTTGTTCTAAGTTCCACCTTTATCTTAATTAATATTAGTGGGTAATTAATGCTGCTAATTGACTGCACAAATGTACGACTCTCTGTAGCACTTTATCTGAACAGATATAACGACAGTTGCACCCGAGCCAGAACTCCTGATTTAAGTCTTATCAAAACGAGCTTAAAGGCTTGTTAAAATGGAATTAGATTGGCAGAGGAGCATTCTGTTCCCCTCAAATTACTGGTACTTCTCCCCTTTCCTGAATAGTATCCAAATAATGGCTTTCTCCATGGCCGTCCTCAATGGAGGGCACTTTTAGAAATACTGCTAGTGTGCAGTTATTCCAGAATCATGGGTCTTCACAGTCCACATGATCTAAAGGGCCATCTGACTGTTATACAGCAACTTCATCGCTTTAAAAAATATATTACAGGGGACATGAAATGACAACAAAACAAAGAAGATATGAATGATAGGACAGGTGGTTAAAAGAGGCTTGGAATTTACACCTTTGTCTCCTTATTATATTTCTTTTGCCTTTGATTTTTCTCTGCCTAGAATGTTCTCTTCCCTTTCTTTCCTGGTCAAGAGCTACTTCAGGTCTGACTTCACATTGCTGCTATAATTATGCCTTTTCCCTATCAATCCAAAGCACTTTGTGTATTTCTTCATTAAAACATTTTTACATGATACTAGAGGCTCGGTGCACAAAATCATACACGGGTGGCCTAAAACGGGCAGTCGGACATCCCTCTCACAATCCAGGACTGCTGACTCCCAACTGCTCACCTGCCTGTCTTTCTGATTGCTCCTAACTGCTTCTGCCTGCCAGCCTGATCACCCCTTAACCACTCCCCTGCCAGCCCAATTGCCCCTAACTGTACTCCCTTGCTGGCCTGGTCACCCCTAAATGTCCTCCCCTGCTGGCCTAGTCACCACTAACTGTCCTCCTCTGCCAACTTCATCACCCCTAACAGCTCTCCCCTGCTGGTCTAGCCCCACCACCACCAACTGCCTTCCCATACAGGCCTGGTCCCACCCCCAACTTCCCTCTCCTGAAGGCCTTGCTCCCCGCAACTGCCCTCCCCAGGAGACCTGAGTCCCCTTCCTGGAAGGCCCAGTTGCCCCCAACTTCCCTCCTCTGCCAACATGGTCACCCCTAACTGTCCTTCCCTACAGGCTTGATTGCCCCCAACTTCCCTTCATTGCAGGTCTGGTTTCTCCCAACTGTTCTCCCCTGCTAGAACCAATAACTGCCCTCCCTTGTAGGCCTGGACCCTCCCAACTTCCCTCCCCTCCTGGCCATCTTATGTCCACATGGGGACAGCCATCTTTGACTACGTGGGGGCAGCCATCTTGTGTGCTGGAGTGATAACCAATTTGCATATTACTCTTTTATTAGATAGGATGACAACTAGTTTTTGTTTTGTTTTATTTTTAACATGTCTGTATCTTTACTGAGATTTCTAGCTTCTGAGAGAATTTTAAAACTGATTTATTTCAGTAAAGTAGTTTATCATTAAAAATTAAAATTTTACATCTAGTGAGTACCATCATAACTACTTGTTAGAGGGAAAATCTCTCATTCTCTTTCTCTCTCTCCCTCCCTCCCTTTCTTTCTCTCTCTTTTCTTCTTTCTGTAAATATGCTAACAGGAAAGTATAGGAAACATTCACAGCACCCAACCCTCCTCATAACACCATCCATCCCCATTTAGAAATTACCTTTCTCTGAGGTAATTTCCAAAAACAACAAAGAGGCAGGTTGTCTGTCCCCAATCCCACGCAGCTAGGGTCAGTCAAGCAGACTCCTCTCTAGGGCCCTTTACCCTCTTCGTGGAGTAGCTCAGGCTGTGGGAACTGGACAGAGGCTATTGATTATGGTGGTCACATTCACTCTGCTCCTGCTGGGTGATACCAGATTTCTACTCTCACTTGGCATCTCACCATTTTCCAGACCCAGATTTCCAGCCTTGCTCTGATTGTCTAACAATATTTGTCCAAAATCTTCCTTTTTGTCTAACATGACAACTATTACTTTCTCTGGCTTACAAGCAAAAATCCTGACTAATAGAGGTAGTATCAGACAAGAATTACTCAAATTTACTGGAGTATGAAAAAAATGCCAATGTATTTAGTGAATAATTATCAGCATCATTATCATCATCATCATCATCACTACTATTTACATTTAATGAACCTTTACTATGTGGCATTTAATCTTCACAAAAATTCTATAAGATAAGACAGTGCCCATCATTATTACCTTCTACGAGTAAGAAAGCTGAGGCAGAGAGAGGACAGATAGATCAGTGCTGCAGGGTCACATGGCTCATAAATGGAGCTTGGCTCCAAATCTAGGCAGTCTACATTTACATTTCTTTTTCTCAATAATAATCATAAGAACTGTATAATTCTTGTTACTATTGTAGTTGATAATGATATCTAATATTTACTATGCACTTACTACATACAAGCACTGATCATCTATCTATTCCTCATAATACCTTACAAAGTACCTTCAAACTTCATAATGTAAAAATCCTTATTTTACAGATAAGAAAACTAAAATATAGTGAGATTAAACTAATAGTCCAATTTGGCAAGGCTGATAATTAGTAAGACCAAGTTTTAACACAAGCAGTTCGCAGCCACACATTCCACTGTCACCGTGATGGCCTCTCTGACAGGAGCTTTGCAAGCAATTGCAATGGACTCAACCTCTAAATCTATTGTTGCATAAACTGGCTATGGAATCTTAACTGTAACTTTGTTTCTTCACCTGTAAGATGGAACTAATATTTACAAACTTCTAACATGACTCACAAGACTATTATGTGGGAAAATGAGGTGCAAATTGTATATATTTTGAAGACTCCTATTCAGGTGAATACGGGATATTTGAACCTGTGCTTTTAGAGACTTAAAAGTCCATGCCGTTTATTGTCACTGAAGAAGTGTATGCATGGGTAAGACTAATTGTATTTTAAAGAACTTGAACATTCTAGGATACATAGGACAACTCTCACAAAAAAAGAAATATACAACCCAAATGTGAATAGTGCCAAGATTGAGAATCCCTGGTTTAGCCATTGTTATCTAGATCATTGTTATCTAAAACCTTGTTCTAAAAGGGGCTTTTGGCTGAGAACAGTATATTTCTGTTTTGCTTTCTGCTTTTTCCTGGAATGGCACCTGGAGATTTTTAAAGGACACATATCCTCTCAGCTGTGTGTGGATAATTGGGATTACCCAACACAATTGCTTTTCTGCAGGGCTTCTCACCCAGATAACTACATATAAATGCTACCAGTAAATCACTTGATACATGATTGCAATTTTCAATTAGGCACATTGACAGGAAATTCAAACAAGACTTTTTTTCTTTCTCAAACATCAAAACAAACACAAAAATATTTGGTAAGGACACTAAGATGAGGGGAAAAGAGAGGAATTAAAATATTTTCCAACTTTACCTCAAAAGCAAGTGAGAAGTGGAGCTCAGTTAAAAATAAGATTCCTTCCCTAAGCTAAGAACAACCTTCTTACTTTAACCTCCAATTTGTTCTCAGTACATACATTCCACACACCCAGCACCATGACTGCAGCACAAAGATATTGGGCTTAGAATTGACTCCTTGTTCTCCACTCTCCTAGCCAAGGTAGAACCACTGTTAGACTACTGATGAGTCTATCGCTGTCCTTGGTCCTGAGCCTCAATTTTCCCATCCCCATCCCAATAACAGGGTTGGTCCCGTGGACTCTTCCAAACCTAAAATGCCATCATGCTATGTTAACAATTATCCAGACCATCACCTTGTACCTTCTAAGACTGGGCTTCCAGAGATATGTCTGAATACACATAGAATAAGTTCATAGTTCACTTTAGGTACATATCTTTCCAAAGTGGGATAAATAATTCTTTTCTTTTTTTTTTTTTGCCTTAAAACCTAAAACAATATCATGTGATTGTTAAGATAAGCATCAACATAATTTGGAAGCTATGTCAAAGATGAGTGTTGTAAAATTAACTTTCTCCTTAATCTTCTACAGCATAATAGATGATAAGTTTAAATATCCTAAAGAATTTCCTGAGAGATTATAATATTTTATTGTAGAAATTAAGTAGCAACACTAATAAACTTACAATAAAAAGGATAGCATCCAATATCTCAAACTTTACTCATTTAGAAATAATATTGCAAAAAAATACATTTTTAAAAAATAAAAATAAAGATTTCTAGCTTATGTAGCAAATATTAGCTCCTAGGTAACTATTCCCCAATTGTGTGGAATCATTTTGTAGAATAATATGGCAATTAGGAACAGGGGTTCTGAAGGAATATTACCCATCTTTCCTAGCTGTGTGATCTTGGACTTCCCTTAATTTTCTGCATTGCAGTTCTTTTATCTGCAAAATGGGGGTAATACTCATAAATTCATGTGATTGTCATAAGGTTAAATGAGGTGATTCATGAAACTGCTTAAAACAATGCAAAATGCAAAGACATTAATAATTGTATCCAATCATTTATTATCATTAGCATTCATAGTAGTATTACTCTTTTCCATTTAGTGCATCTTATCTTGTTGCCAGAATTTTGACTCTGCTGCTGGTATTTCTCACAATGCTCTTCAGACATTGCTGACTATACCTAGTGATTGCTATAGAAATTCCTGTCTCTAGTCTGGAAATAGGATATCACCTATGTTGATTTCAACCTGAACACAAAAACAGGCTCCTTTTTAATTTCCTATGTACAAATGAAATCAGATGACAAATTTTAATAGGCTGTGCTGAGGTTAGAAGCCATGGATGAGTTATAAAGTAAGAGAAATAATTTATGAATTTTGCATAAGCCCAGAGTCATCCATATATTTTATATCTCTCCTCTCTATCTATCTATCTATCTATCTATCTATCTCTCACTCTTACTCTCTCTCTCTCTTTCTCTCTCTCTCTTTCTCTCTCTCTCTCTCTCTCTCTCTCTCTCTCTCTCTCTCTCTCTCTCTCTCTCTCTCTCTCTCTCGTCTTTCTCTCTCTTTCTCTTATACCTAGCAACCACTTCCACTTGAACAGTCACATAATTATTCCCACCACAAGCCCAACTCTCCCTTCACTATATTGATGAATTCATGATTTAAATCTAGAAGCAAACTTACTCATGACCCCCAAATGAAAAGATACTTTGTACTTCATTCCTCTTTAATGACCTTATTACAAAATGCTCTTTCAAGATGATTCATGATAAAAAATAATAAATAAATAAATAAATAAATAAATAAATAAATAAATATTCAATGTCCATGAAAATCTCAGTAATGGAATGGTCTAATTTTATAGATTCAAAAACTATAGGTAATATTTCTTATTAAAATGATTACTGTCCAAACTTAGAAACAGAATAGATTTAGATAAAATTGGTGATATAGGCCTATTTGGAGAAAAGTTATACCTCAATTTTTAAACCCTTACTACTGGATATCCAAAATTTAAGATATGAATAGATTCAGATAATTCACAATAGTCCTTATTAGCTAAACTTTCTATTGGAACTCTCACTAATCCAACTTAGAAATTAAATAGATTTGAATAACAAGATATTAATATACTATAATAGTTCAAAGTTGGTATATTTGTTGGAATTGGGTTGTTCATTCTTACCTGTGTTCTCATTAAGGTAGAATAGAGGATGCACAAATTTATGTCATGAAGATGATATACTCCAAAATCAAAATCTGGAAAAGAAACACCAAAAATGAAAAGGCAGAGAAATATAAAAATTAATAGGTCTCTATGTTTGTTGCCTATGATTAAATGAGCATAGTTTTAAATTGCTATCTCTCTGGGGTCGGAGAAGCTGAAATTAATCGAAGATATTTTTAGTGTATGTTCCATTTTTCAAAAGCCTGCATTTCCTTTATTTCCTAAGAGGTTAAAGATTAAAAACTCAACATCTGAGGCCAAATATTCTTAATTTTAAAAATGTCTCTAGTTAATTTTATTTTCCAGTTTTTATCTTTGAGCATACTTTATCAAAATCAAGGTTTGAATTTATTACTTATTTTGGATTCTTTGAATGTGATTATAAAATTATACTAATCTAACAATAAACATGGCCCCCTTTTTCTGAAACTAACAAAAATATACATCACTTCAATAATATTTTTAAATATATTTTATTGATTTTTTTTTCAGAGAGAAAGAGAGAGGGATAGAGAGAAACATTGATGAGAGAGAAACATCGATCAGCTACCTCCTACTGGGCATGTGCCTACAACCGAGGTACATGCCCTTGATCAAAATCGAACCTGGGACCCTTGAGTCTGCAGGCCAATGCTCTATCCACTGAGCCAAATTGGTTAGGGCCAATAATATCTTTTAAAATATTTTTTCATTTGTTAAATAATAAAACTAATGTGGATTCATGTGTGCATAAGCCACAGGTCAAGAATAATCAGTAATAACAGCAGAAATCACAACTACTTACAAACCTGCTCTTCCCTGAGCCAAGTGATTCTTAGGACTCAGTGCTTAAGCAAGTGGGTGGACTGGCCAGTTCAGAGACAGGGAGTCACATGGGAAATGAGGATTCAGATCCCTGGGAAGGAGCACAAACCAAGTAGAACAGTTGCCCGCACAGAGGGAGGGATAGGGGATAGCCAGCAAATAAAGTATTCAAAGGGCTCAGGGTTTCTTGGATATGATAAGTTAACTGAACATAACATTAGGGAAAGAAGCAATAATAGAAGCATAAGACCTGTGTGACTATAGATTAGTCATTACCCTACACAACCCTCATTTTCTCACCTTTTATGTAAGGAATTTGGAGTAGATGAACTGTAAATCACATTTTAGTTTTAAATTCAATAATTCTACACAAATCATTTCCTTTTACTTGTTTGTACTTGAAAACTGTCAGTTATATTGGTTAGTGGAGGAAAGTAGTAAAATATTAAGATTAAAAAATCAATGTATAATGATTTTTGACTGATACAATTTACATCATTTATGTCAGGGACTTCCTATTATCCTATCTAATAAAAGAGTAATATGCAAATTGATCATACCTCCGCTACACACACAAGCCATGCCCACCAGCCACACCCACCAGCCCATCAGAGTGAGTATGCAATTTAACCCAACCAAGATGGCTACGGCCACAGAGAGAGCAGGAGGGAGACTTGGGTTGACCCTGGCAATGGAGGAAGCCAAACTTTCCGCACACCCTGACCTGAACTTAAGGCAACAAAGTTTCAATGGTTGTGCAAGCAGAAGGCTTGGCTCTTCTCCAGCTATAAAGTTTCAATTGTAGAAGATAAATAAATACCAGATACCAGGGCCTCCACTTGGGTCACTGGGGGGGGGGGGCATGGCCAGCCTGCAAACCATCACAGGCCCTTTGCCCAGGCCACTCCCTGCCAAAAGGGAACACCCACCCTGATCCAGGACACCCTTCAGGGCAAACAAGCTGACCCCCACCTGTGCACCAGGCCTCAATTCTATCTAATAAAAGAGTAATATGCAGATTGACCATCACTCCAACACACAAGATGACTGCTCTCAGGTGGTCAAAAGATCCTGCCCCCATGTGGACACAAGATGGTCATCACAAGATAGCCAGCAGGGGAGGGCAGTTGGCAGGGACCAGGCCTGCAAGGCAGGGCAGTTGGGGGTGACTGGGCCTGCAGGGATGGGAAGTTGGGGGGAACTCAGGCCTACAGGGGAGGGAAATTAGGGGTGACCAGGCCCACAGGGGAGAGCAGTTAGGGGCAAACAGGCTGGAAGGGGAGCAGTTAGGCAGCAATCAGCCTGGCAGGGGAGTGGTTAGGGGGTGATCAGGCAGGCAGAAATGGTTAGGGGCAATCAAGAAGGCAAGCAGGTGAGCAGTAGGGAGCCAGCAGTCCTGGATTGGGTCTAAAGGGGTCCCATATTGGAGAGGGATTAGGCTGGGATGAAGGACCCCATGCATGAATTTCGTGCACCAGGCCTCTAGTTTTTTAAATAAGGTTTTACTTTGCAATTATAGTTGACATTACAATATTATATTATTTCAGGTATACAGCATAGTGACTTGAAATGCATATAACTTATGAAGCAATCACCTCAATAAGTCTAGTACTCATCTGACACCATACACATTATTAGAATATGTTTCTATTATACCCTTTTGAAAATTAATAATTTTACATCAGGGTTCAAAAGAAAAGGATGAAAGGTGACCTGGAGGCAAAATAGTAAGAGAAAAAAAACCTGTGCTTGTATCACAGTCTTTTCATAAGTCATTTCAAAAATCCATAAATTATAAACTACTCTATCTTGAGTCATTGACCTTCAGATGTTTCACATTCTGCATTGATTTAAAGATATCATTCAATTATGAGTGAGCCACTATTTCTTGAAGAATCTCATCATTACCATTTTATTAGCAGAAGTGGAAATAAAGACAATTGATGAAAAGACTGTATAAAAAGAAATATTTTCCACTTCCCACAAATTTAATCTAAAGATATAGATGCAAGATCATAAAGTAAGATAAATGTATCATCAATTTAGGTAGAAGGAATTTGTAGAAGTCATATCCATTTATTTAACCTCATTCATTATTTAACCAATATTTTAGTAGTCTAAAAAACTTCTGTCCTGTGGCCTTAGAATTTGTTTAAATACTCTTAAAGAACAAAGACTAGATATTTTACTTTCATAATAGTTCCTGTAGATGCATTTTATCAGAGTAAGCTAGGTTTTCCCAACTGCTGGTGTAAATTGGCCATACCAAAATCATCATGTGGAATCTGGACTCTTAATGTACACTATAGTAAAAAGCACTGTTTTCTTTGCCCTATCTTTTTAGTATAAATTTGCATATTATTACTTGAACTACTTTGACATTGTAATTTATGTTATTTAAACTCTTATCTTTTGGCATGTGGTTTTATCCTAAGCTGGTGACTCCTGGAAACCAAACATTGTCTCACTAATAGAAAAATGTGAACAGGAGACCAGAAGGCTGGTCAACCTTAATTGCTCTGAAAGGTCAGAGCTAATCACTCACTGTTTAGTTGAAATATTGTTAGCTGAAGCAACCTTTACCTGTTTGTTTCATGTTAATTTCTGTTCTTATAACTTCCTGCCTAAAGGCTATTGGTGTGTTCCAAAGTCTTAATAGAAGGGAGAAAAGGGCCAGAGCAAGAGGTAGTCCTTTCCACTAGAGCAGTGGTTCTCAACCTTCCTAAGGCCACGACCCTTTAAGACAGCTCCTCATGTGGTGGTGAACCCCAACCATAAAATTATTTCGGTTGCTACTTCATAACTGTAATTTTGCTACTGTTATGAACTGTAATGTAAATATCTGATATGCAGGATGTATTTTCATTGTTACAAATTGAACATAATTGAAGCATAGTGATTAATCACAAAAACAATATGTAATTATATATTGTGAAATATTTATTTCTAATTCCAAATAAATGACATTTTGTCTTAAATCGTGGTGTAGCATGGGTAACAGTCTTCATAGGACAATAGTAAATTACATTGCTACATTTTGCTACACCGAGGAGCGGTGTGTTGGTTCCTAAGACCATGGGAAATAGATGTTTTCCAATAGTCTTAGGCAACCCCTGTGAAAGGGTCGTTCGACCCCCAAGGGGTCGCGACCCACAGGTTGAGAACCATTGCACTAGAGGAAGGTTCCCGGCTGGCCCCCCAATGTCGCCAAATTAATGCTTTTCTAGTCTCTCTTTTCATTTGCGTGCAGCCTCCTCCAGAACCTGAACCCTGAACCACGTGGGATGTGGAAAGGGGCTTCCACAGGTGACTGGTTCCACTTGGTTTTTATTAGTCAGAATATCATTTTGCTAAAAGAAATCTCATTTTTATCACCTCATTCCAACAAATGAAATGGTTGCAAATGTGTTCTGAGCAAGGTATGGGCACTAATAAAATTCATTTTCTGGCAGGAATGAAAGCACACATAATAAGTCATTTCTTCTTTACCGGTAATACACATGAGAAGCATACTCAAGCAAGCAAAGAGATGCTGCCGAGCAGCGTTTCCAACCTTTTCCATCTCATGGTACACATATACTAATTACTAAAATTCTGTGCCACACCAAAAACTGTATTATATTATTTTGCCAATCTGACAAAAATAGCTATAATTTTGATATATACACACTAGCTGGCTATTGTTGAGTTGGCTATTGTCATTTTTTTATTTGACAATTTAAGGGAAAAGAAGTCAGTGCCTCCGACTAAATACTCAATTTTTGACATGTTTTAAAATTTTGTGTGGCATACTAGTTGAAAATCATTGCTGTAAGTCAAATGATTTCCTGGAAACTGAGAGTGTTCCCCCTTAAAACATAAGTAAACGGGCAAGCATTCTAAAAAGATCAATATATCTTAACTAAGTAATTTTCTTCTGTTCTTTTTTTAATGTCTTTCTGACTCAACTATGAAGGTTGCTTTTCTTGACCTATTCTTCAGTGTTCCTATAATGTTCATCTAAGAGAAACTATGAGCAAAATGTTCATATTTTCATTAAGTCTGCAAAACATCATTTTACTTTTTCACTAAATAATGTCTACTGTGTATATTTAGATCCAGAGAATTTGGTGGGTAAGATTTTTTAGCATGTCCTTTGCATAGATTTGGGAGATTTATTTTCCTTTTTTTTTTTTTACTTCACTTTCAATACTAGACTTCTTGCACAGAATTTTCTTTCAAAATATCCTTCTCTGACATTGCTGCCAGAAAAAAAAAAGTGCCATGGTAGATAAAGCATAAAAGTAAAAATTCTTTTGAAAATTTTTCAAACACCAAATACCTTTTAGAATTCTCCCTAAAGGTAAAGAAAAAATAATTAGAGATATACTACTTCTAATTAGCAAAGTCCTTCCCATGTTACTGAAGGAGAAAACTTCATTAAATATTTGTTGATACAACAGACAGACTGATGGGAGTTTACCAGAAGCCATTTATCAATATCACATTTTTTATTTTCTTTTTAGACAATGCTGGTCACCAATAGAAAGAGATGGATGTGGGCTACTGGGTTTTCCTCCTGCAATGTCACAACCACAGGATGCTTGCAATGAAAGAAGCCTCTGATGAAATGTAGCCATGCACACAAGAAGGAAAAATAGTTACACATCCATTCACACATACTATCATATACCTGTTTTGAAAACCAAATTATGTTTTTACTTTTCCGACTACAGGTTCACAGACCCCACTTTGCCTAATAAGTTTATTCAAAGCAGGTGTCGCAGTAACCTAGCAGCAGGATTAAACTAATAGGCTATGTAGAATCAAAGAGCAAAATCCTCCACATTCAGCTGCCACAGAACTGGTGGGAACCCGAAGCTCACAGAACTCTCCAGCAAGGCTCTCAGGCTCACCAGAGTCTTATACTCTGGTCACTCAAGGAGGATCATGCCTGCAAAATACTCCATCAAAATGTCAATGTCACAAACATAAAAAAAAAAATCTTGATATGATTATGGAACCACAAAAAGACACTGAAGGCTAGAGCAATAATGGGAAAATAAAAAGGAAAAAAAAGAGTTAAAGTTTCCTGATTTTTTACTATACTACAAAATAATATGGTACTGGCATGAAAAGAGACAGGAGGCCAACGGAACAGAATTAAGACCCAAAAAAAACAACCCCTCACATATATGATTAATTGACATTTAACAAGAAATACTCATTTAACAAAGAATACTCATTGGAAAGGAAATTCTCTTCAATAAATTGTTGAGAAACTGGAAAACCACATGCAAAAAATAAATAAAATTAGACACTTACATTACTCAGAAAAAGTTAGCTTGCTATGAATTAAAGACTTAAACACAAGACCTGAAACCATACAACTCCAGAAGAAAACATAGGGGGAAACCTCCTTGGCATTGGTCTTGGCAGTGTTTTAGTGGCTATGATACCAAAAGCAGAGCAACAGAGGCAAAATTAAATGTGTGGGACTACATTAAACTAAAAAGCTCTGCACAGCAAATGAGATGATCAATAAAATTAAAAGAGCCCAGAGAATGGGATAAAATATTTGAAAATGATATATCTGATAAAGGGTTAATATCCAAAATATATAAAAAAACTCATACAACCCAATAGCAAACAAATAATCTGATTTGAAATGGGCAGAGGAAATAAATATTTTTCTAAAGAAAGACATATAAATGGCAAAAAGGTTCATGAAAAGATGCCCATTGTTACTAATCTTCAGGTAAATGAAAAATAGATACATACCACAGTGAGATATCACATTGTACTGTCATCAAAAGCTGTAATAAAAAGGTAAGATTTAGTAAGTATTGGTGAGGAGGTGGAGAAAAGGGAGCACTTGTGCACTGTTTGTGGAAATGTAAGTTGATGCAGCCACTATGGAAAACATTATGGAATTTTCTCAAAATTTAAAAATGGAACTACATATAATCCAAAAATCCCACTTGATTATATGCAAAAAAATGGAAACTGAATATTGAGATAACCGCACTTCTATGTTTATTGCATTATTCACAGTAGCAAAAGTATGGAAGCAACCTAACTGTCCATCAATGGATGGACGAATAAAGATGGAGTATCTATAATGGCATATTCTATATCAAGGGAAAGAACATCTTACTATTTGTGACAACATAGGTGGACCTTGAGGGCATTGTGCTAAGTGAAACAATTCAGAGAAAGATAAATACTTAGTGATATAACTTATATTTAGAATCTAAGAACTCATTGAAAGAGAGAGTAGAATGGTGGTTATCAAGGCTTGTGAAATGGAGAAAATGGGGAAATGTTGGTCAAAGAGTACAAATTCTCAGTTTTAAGATAAATAACGTCTGGGGATCTAATATACAGCATTGTGATTATAGTTAACAATACTGTATTGTATACTTTAAAGTTGCTACTAGAATAGGTCTTACATGTTCTCACCATAAAAAGAAAGAAATGGTAATTATGTCACATGATGGAGGTATTAGGTAATACTATGTAGATATTAGTGTATTAAATCAATGAATTGTCACCTTAAACATGCACAATGTTTTATATCAATTAATCTAAATAGAGAAGGAAAAAATAATTTCTGCCAATTCACATCTTGAGCACAAATTGTTTTACCAATATCCACTGTGCAATTTTTTTAGCTTTCTAGAATTGATCAGAAATAAAATTAGCTGGCACACTTTTACCAGCCACCCAGGAAGACTAATTGGGCTTTGATTAGCTTTTCAAATGCTAACTAGTCTTTCCTGCACTGTGAGTTTCTATTAGAGCACTACAATGTTAATTAACTGATCCAAGTGACAGAGTATATTATATGTCTGTTTGTGCATCCCATTGGCCATGCCTAATCACATTCATCATTGTCATTTTCAAAGATTCAGAATAAATCCCTCACTCAGCAAGTTGGAAATTCTCTGGACATTGCCTAGATCTGGCTTGAGAAAGGTGAATTAAAGAATACTTAATTATTCCCCTTCCCTCCAAATATCCACCACCACAATTACTATAAATTGCACATAAAAACAATCAGCAAACACTTCATTTCTTGAATTGAATTGAGCTGAACTGAATTGAATCAAATCAAATCAAATTGACCAGACTCATAAAGAGAAGTTTTCTCACATTCCTTAGGTTTCAATACCAGAACTGCCAGCCACCACAGTGGAGCTGGATTTATTGTTGAAACAGTCACTTCCAAGCCCCAGCACCCTGAAGTCCGGTTCAGATAGGAACTAAATTTTCCCGGGGGTGGGGAGAGGGCTGTGAAGACAGCCCTTTTCTCAAAGCTCAGATTTCCTTAAAATAATATTTTAGATTTTTAAAATTCCATAAAGTAATTTATTATCATAAGGATTCAGGTGCCATATACACTGAGTGGCCAGATTATTATGATCTCTGAATGCATAATGATCTGGCCACTCAGTATAAATACTATACTGAGTGGCCAGATCATTATATATATGAATTATATGCATGAATTCATGCATGGGTGGGATCTGGCCAGCTTGGCCAGGGTGAGGGGACATGGGCGGTTGGCCATCCTTCCTGCTGGTTGAACTTTTGGTCAAGGGGACAATTTGCATATTAGCCTTTTATTGTGTAGGATATACACTGAGTGGCCAGATTATTATGCGTTCAAAGATCATAATAATCTGGCCACTGTGTATTTCCTCTGGTTTATTTTTTTCTCTGCTCTTGGGGAACAGGGGGAGAGATGTTTCAAAAAATTGCCAGAATTCTGCTAAGAGAAAAGACCTCTCACCTGCTCCCCCAAAAAAGAACTATTTACATTTAATAGTTCTTGCTGTAAGGATGTTCAAGAATTTAGAACCACCTCTCTGCAAAGCTCATTGACTTTTACTGCTGGCAGAAGATTGAATAGTGGCAGGTCCTTCGTGTTTAGTTTGGTGGGACATTTCTGTTCGGCTCCCAAATGACATGACTGCTGGGAAACCTGCCAAACTTCAGTGTTCCCTGCCAGATCTGACTGATCTCACAACTAACCTCTTGGTAATTGGAGTTCTATTTCTTATACCTGGCTATTGGGAAGGGTCGTGGTTGGGGACAGAAGCTTCTCTACTTGCTCACCATCAGAAGAAAAAGACATTTCATTCACTCCATCCTTGTGGTATTTAGCAGCAAAAGCAATTTTATTTCAAAATCAAAGTTCACAGTGCACAGTGTTCACCTGTCAACATTCAGATATGAGACAAGGACCACCTAGTTGTAATGTGCGAACCTGTACCCACACCACTGGTTTATGCTGCCACTACCTTCTTTCTTATCTTGTTTGAAAAGACGACCATTAACTTATACTTCAGCTCACATAATTCTCTATACAGAACACTGGCATTAAATAGCAACATTGGAGTCAAATTATTTGTGTATGCTTCTGTCTCCTACATTCAAACAAACTCTTTAAAGCCGAAGGATTCATGATGGCATCTTTAGCCCTTAGCTCTGTGCCTGGCCTGTTGTCAGAACCCTGGGTGGGTTGAGAGGGTCTTAAAACATCATGTACCTACTGCTACCCTTATTAGACAAGTTCTCAGTCCAACAGATTTACATCATTAAGAGCATAAAAGGGTGAGTTCTCTCTCCGGGATTTAAATATCAAAGATGGGAATGACAAAGCATTGGCTAGTTTCAATGTTCTGTATATAAATGACAAGAACTAGCCTAGGTAGACCAAAAATGGTATAAGTGTCCTGCCGTGCAAAGTGCCTAGCAATTTGGAGCAAAAGGGCCAATGAGAGTGAGGATGGCACCAAGTCAGGCAACACTCAATTCATCACCATGCCTGTGTTGGCTCTGGTAGGAAGATAACGTTAGGAAATGTTAAAACCAAAGGAAATAAACTTCAATTAAAAAAAAAAAACTGAGCCAAAACCGGTTTGGCTCGTGGATGGAGCGTCAGTCTGCAGACTGAAAGGTCCCAGGTTCGATTCTGGTTAAGGGCATGTACCTTAGTTGCGGGCACATCCCCAGTAGTGGGTGTGCAAGAGGCAGCTTATCGATGTCTCTCCCATCGATGTTTCTAACTCTCTATCCCTCTCCCTTCCTCTCTATAAAATATCAATAAAATATATTTTTAAAAAAAAACCTGAGTTAAATTAACAAAAGATTTCCCTGGCTTAAATGGAAAGTGTAAATAACTATGATAAACACAAGATAATTTTCCTAATTCTCCTACTGTTTGAATAGTGGGTTAGCTAATAGTGGTTCAACCAATTAATCATATTACAAATATGATATCGATAGATACATACATAGATGGATAGATAGATAGATCGATAGATGATAGACAAATAATCTACCATAACTTCAAAACACATGGTGAAGTCACTGCCATTATGTGGACCAGGAAAGAAAATTTGCTTGAAATTAACTTCTTTAATGGGTCACAAACAAGGGAACAAGCAACAGTGAGCTTCTATATGGATGCCTGGCTTCATATTTTGATCTCATGTGGCTTCTCTTTCCGTTCTTACCTGTCAGTGTAATGAAATGAAAAGACAAAGGCTGACCCCTGTTAGGCAATTTTGATGTGCTGGAAGTCCAAAGGAGGAAAGAAGTTACATTTTATTAAAAAGACAAAGAAAGGAGCATACCCAATTGAAAGAAGATACAGTATTTTATTTAAGGACATGAGTTAGTTTAGCTTATAAAGAAACTTAAAGCCAAAACCCATTTAGCTCAGTGGAGAGAGCATCAGTCTGCGGACTGAAAGGTCCAGGGTTTGATTCTGGTCAAGGGCATGTATCTTGGTTGGGGGTACATCCAGTGGTAGGTGTGCAGGAGGCAGCTGATCAATGGCTCTCTCTCAATGATGTTTCTAATTCTCTCTCCTTCTCCTTTCCTCCCTGTAAAAAAAAAAAAAAAAAAAAAAAAAAAAAACAATAAAATATATCTTAAAAAATAAATAAAAATAATTGCTTTTAAGAATATATAATTTTAAAAAAAGAAACTTACAGTATGCAAAATCACTTAATACTCAAGGCATTAATATGTGACTTTCATTAAAGCATTGAGGTCTATACATTTTAGAATAACTAAGACAAAAGGTGGACATTAACCTTTTCTCAACCACTGCAATTGAACAGGGAGTAGAGTTGTCAGATTAAAAAACAGGATACTCAGTTAATTTTGAATTTCAGATAAATAATGATTTTTTAGTCTATCACAAATATTTCATGGAATATGCTTTTTCTAAGAAATTCGTTTCTGTTTATATGAAATTCAAATTTAACTGGGCATTCCATGTTTTTATTTGCTAAATCTAGCAACCTTACTGGGTGTCAAGATATATCTAAATTTCTAAAGACAACAAAAATATAATTTAGCTTGTCATAAAATTATACTCAAATGTTCAAATTCTGACAGATATTTGAGACAAATGTAGTTTCCTGTCATTTGTAGCAAAAACTGAACCATGAATACTGCCTGCATTTTATATTCATAACAACAAAGAGCTTTAGGAAAAAATAATCAGAATTTTTACCTCCAGTATCTGGCTACGCTAGTTCCCTTGTTTCTTATGTTTAATCATCAGTTGCAAGTATAAAGTTGTCTCATTAAATTCTAGTGTAGGAAATACAGTGGGGTAAGGGTGGCACTTACTTGAACACAAAATTTAGGAGAGAGTAACAGAAAACTCAGCAAACTAAATAAATTTCACTGCAATAGTTTTAACAATCTAAATTAAGACAGGTCGGCCAGTGTTGCTCAGTGGTTGAGCATTGATCTATGAACCAAGAGGTCACAGTTCAAATCCTAGTCAGGGCACATGCCTGGATTAAAGGTTTGATCCCCAGTGGGAGGCATGCAGAAGGCATTGATGTTTTTCTCTCTCCCTCTCCCTTCCTCTCTAAAATCAATAACAATATACTTTAAAAAAAATAAAAATAAATAAATTAAGGCCAAAAATTTTTATTATAAACAGAATATGAAAAATTTAATTGAAGCCCTAACCAGTTTTGCTCAGTGGGTAGAGCATAGGCCTGCAGACTGAAGGGTCCCAAGTTTGATTCTGGTCAAGGGTATGTACTTTGGCTGCGGGCACAGGATGTGCAGGAGGCAGCTGATCAATGTTTTTCTCTCATCCCTGTTTCTAACTCTCTGTCCCTCTCCCTTCCTCTCTGTAAGAAAATACATTTTTTAAAAAAATTTAATTGAAGACAGGATCTGATCCTGCATTTTCATTACTTGGCTCCACTTGCCTTTCTCTCATCCCAACCCTGGTTGTTAACCTTTAAGATACTGATGAGTACCCATGTTCACCTGGATGCTTTTCTTGCCTGCTTCTTTGATAGTGATGGCTCTCTCCTCAGGGTCTGTCGTCCAGGACCTGCTGTAAGCTGAACTGAAATTCCCTGAAACCAGCACAGGCCACCTGTACATCATCAGGCTGTGCAGTACACAAGAACACCATATCTAAAGGGACACCATTTCCACTATAGCCATCATAAAGGAAGGTTATTCCCTTTTTTCTACTTTGTATGAAACTGTTGTGTGGACCAGCAGTGATTCCATGATTTTAAGATGGAGTCCTCAACTGCAATGCACATCTAATCTCTCTTAGCCAGCAAGTGCTGTGTTTGAAGATGGAATACGGGCTATCTGCTAGCCCTCATTATAAGCAGATATTCCTCTTTCTGAATGGTAGAATGGTAATATAAGTAATTGTGCAAGGTGAAACAATGCAATGTGAGCTTACTAATCAATAGGGAAGATTACAATTGTTTCATGACCTTTAAAAATTGTTGTCAAAATATTACAAATTTCCTTACTGTTGGCTATGAATGTACATAATAAAAACTATAAAAAACACTAATATTTATTTAATATACTGTATCTCAAAACATTAGAGAGTTTTGAGTTATTTCTTTGTAAAAATATGTCAAGGGTAGTTTGAACAGTTTGTTTTCTTCTCATTGTATAATTTACAATATGGAGTAAGCATTTTTTCTATGCCTTGGCAAATTGTCATTTTCCTTCCTAAATTTGGATTGGCTTTCAACATTTTTTCCTTTGTGCTTTTATGTCATGAGATATCCCCCAAGAGTTCCTCTAATGTGGTTTTTTGCCAGCGTCACTTCTAAGACATCTTTATCCTTTTCACTACAACCATGTTTCTCATTAACATCGGTAAGTTCTCCATCACTAAGCTCTTCTGGTTGTTCTTCTAGTGTCTCTTAAACACTGGATGTGTCCATGTTTCCTTGGTCAGCTGGTGCTGTAACTCCTACTTCCCATGAGAAACTTTACCCCCAACATTAACACTTTTGGTTTCTCTGATGGACTTTCAGCTTTTATTTTTTTTTACCAATTTTCCTTCCTGTTATCTGGTTCTGTAAAATTTTTGTAAAAGTTTATCATTGAAATCAAGAAAAAAATACAACTACATGTCTTGTTCTTGGTGCATAAACCAAATACCAACAGACTTTGAAAGGAGTGAGATGATTGATCATTGATCATGATGCCCATCAGTTATTTATATATTGATTTGTGGTTTAAAGAGCTAGTAGTAAAATGTACACTTTAGGCAATCACATGTACTTAATATGCCATGGAAACTGACATTTGACCCATGTTGTAACTGAAATTCGTGGATATTGGAACTATGCAAAGTAAGGGCAACCCATATTCCAATTTTTCTCTTAATACTCCTTCTGAAGTTAAAATAGAATTGGCTAAATAGGAAACAAATTACATAATTGAATTTTAGCAAATTTTTCTCCTATTCCCAAAGTATATTTTATACAAAGTGTATTTTCATAGTTTCTCAATCACTCTCTCCTTCCAAAATAATACATATTCTAATACCTTGGTCCATACTAACAAGTCATAGAAGTGAACAAAGGGAATTCCTTAGTTCTATTTTCCCTCTCAGACAATGTGGGCAGGTATGGCTAACTCCTCAGCAAATATGCTGAGGTCAACCCCATCACAAATTCCTTTTTTTAATGTTTTATTATTATTATTATTATTATTATTATTATTATTGACTAGGAGCCTAGTGCACAAAATTTGTACCCTGAGGGTGGGGGTCTCTCAGCCCAGCCTGTCCCCTCTCACAGACTGGGAGCCCTCAGGAGATGTCATACTGACAGCTTAGCAGGAGGCCATGGGGCTGATCAGGGGAAGGCACCAACCCCATCACTCCTCTGCTGCAGCCACTTCCAACCATTGCAGCTGCCAAGGTGTTTTCATCAACATGGACTCCAGTCCCTTCACCATGAAAAAAATGACAATTTTCTTCAGGCATTTTTCAAGATGTCTCTTTCATAGGATATGACATTTAATTCTTTTTTTTTATCCTCACCTGAGGATATGTTTCCATTGATTTTTAGAGAGTGTGGAAGAGAGAGGGAAAGACAGAGAGAAACATCAATGTGAGAGGGACACTTCAATTGGTGCCTCCTGCATGAGCCCTGCCGTGAGCCCCAGTCAGGGAGGAACCTGCAACCTAGGTACATGCCCTTAATCAGAATCAAACCTGGACCCTACAGTCAGCAGGCTGAGGCTCTATACAGTGAGCCAAACGGTCTAGGGCAAGCAAGATATGACATTTCTTAGCCCCTCCAGCAGCAGACCTTCATTTTTTCCTCTGGGAGTGAGGTGGGAAAATCCTAGATCACCTTCTTGGATTCTTACTTCCCAAGTTACCAAGAACACTGCAAGTGGCGGCGTACGGGAGCTTAGCCAAAGAGCAGTCAGAAAAGGTGTTTACACTGGAACTGGTTTGGCTCAGTGGATAAACCATAGGCCTGCAGACTGAAGGATCCCAAGTTTGATTCCTGTTAAGGGCAGGTAGCATGGTTGGGGGCACATTGCCAGTGGGGAGTGTGTAGGAGGCAGCTGATTGATGTTTCTCTTATCAATGGTTCCAACTGTCTATCCTTCTCCCCTCTTCTCTGTAAAAAATAATTAAAATGTATTTTTTTAAAAAAGAAAAGGTGTTTCCTCTGCAGATTATACACAGAGGACCCCCTGCATTGTGTCCACTAGGCTAGGGGTATGTCCTCACAGCCCAGGAGGAGCATGACCCCAGGCCAGCAGCCAGCCCCACATTGTGGGCACCGGGCTGGGAGATGTGCAGTGTGGCCCAGGTCCCCACACCGCCCCCCTTCCCCCAGCACTGAGAGGCTTAGGCTCACTTGTGGTCTTCTCTCTCTATCTCCCTCTCTCTCCCTCCATTCCACTCTCTCTAAAAATCAGTGGAATAAATATCTTCAGATAAGGAACAACAACAACAATTAATGAGTCAGGAAATTCAAACATCCATGACTTCCAATGTATTTTTACTTTCCCATTTGATTAAAAATTGACTTTCTAAACAGCTATAGTTCCAATTCCTGCCCATGATGATTTTCTGAAACCCATATCTTCTTTTTTTATAAATAGATTTTTATTTATTTCAGAGAGGAAGGAAGAGGGAGAGCGAGAGATAGAGATAAACATCAATGATAAGAGAGAATCATTGATCCGCTGCCTCCTTCATGCCCTACACTGGGGACCAAGCCCACAACCTCAGTATGAGCCCTGAGCTGGAATTGAACTGTGAACTTCTGTTTCATAGATCAACCACTGAGCCATGCTGGCCAGGCTGGAACCCATATTTTCTATTAATGACATTCCTTACAAGGCAAGCAACACATAACGAAGGATGAAATTGAAAGAGAACAAAGGTTGAAGGAAAAATATATGTATATATACTAGAGGCCTAATGCCCGAAATCATGGGAGACCCAGAGTCCTGTCCACTGACACGGCAGGACCCATCAATGTACCTCCTGGTAACCAGTTGTTTGGTCATCAAGGTGTTACGGCCACTTGGCCTTCTATAATTAATATATTTAAAAAGCCACTGGCTACTTTATGTCTTCCAAAGAGATGGACCACAGTGAATCATAAGGGAAGAGAATAAATAAATAAGTTTTAAAATGTCACAGAGATATTTCTCTCCAGTTAGAAGCTCAGGTTTATTTTTTTATTCTCAAATGTTGAAAGTCCCATATTCTTTACTGTTTCTCCTGTTGCATACCTAATGTTTAGAGTGAGATTTAGAGAACTGAAAAATGTATGGTTTTATCCAAGTTCTGGTTCAAACTATCTCCATGAGTTTTAGTTAATCATTAAGCCCAGAGTCACTACTTAACAGTCTATTAAGATGAGGACTGTCTTCTAAATGGTCTCTAAGATTTCTTCTTGTTCCAATCTGGTTAGTTTCTATGATTTTGAATGTAAATTTACATATGCCAGAGCCAAAATATGTTATCACACTATGAACTTGTTTGCCACCAATGAGAGAAATGGACTCCCTGCAAATAGAAGCATTTGATTTTCCACAGGATTTCTAAATAATAATTAAAACATTGATCATTCTGGGCTATTGTATAATAACATATATTGGCAACCTTTCCTGTGCTAGGAATATAAAACAATTATTTTTAATGGTTGCATCTGTTCAGTTAAAACACCATGCATAGAATGTGTACACCATAGTTTATTTAATCATTCCCCATTGTTAAAAGTTGTTTCCAGCTTTAGCTATTAAAACCAAAAGTCCAATCAACAACCTTGTCTGTTCCTCTTTTTACACATAAGAAAGTGATTCGCTAGCCTTTATTTCCTAGTGTAGTTACCAAGTTCAAAGGTATTCAAGTTTCCATTACTCATAGAAATTCCAAGATGCCTTTCTAAATATCTCCCTAGTTTCTTCTCCAACCAGTAGTGTGCCAGTAGCTTGGAAGTAATGTGTCATTTTCAATTTTACATATTCCTAAACACTTCTCTTTTACAAACTAAAAGGTCCTTGTACATATTCCTTTACCTTATGACTTAGTTTTCAGACTTTTCATTGTCATAATAGCTCATGCCAGTTTAAACTGTGCCAACCAAAATTGTTTAAAAGTTGGCAAGCTTTTTCTATAACAGTCAAGGTAGTAAATAGTTTAAGCTTTACAGGCTAGGTCATCTCTGTCACAACTAATTGTCTCTACCAAAGTAGTATAAAGGCAGTCCTGTACAATATATAAACAACTGACTATGTCTAAGGTCTAATAAAACATTATTGATAAAAGCAGGTAATCAGCCAGATATGACTTATAATCTGTACCTTGTTATAAATTATATTCTAACTATAATTTACCCTGATCTGAAAAAATAGAACTAATGGCTAAATGAGGGATGACTTGTGTATAGAGGAAACTTAAATCTAATTTAGAGCTCAGCATACAGTGTGTACACACTCAATGTTTGTTGAATTAATAAATAGGACAATTATTTATGAGGTCTATGAATGATCCAACCTCAAATATAAAAAGAGAATCTATCTGAAAAATATTATTACAGGCAAAAACCTAGTAAGATAATATTTTCTTAGTGTTCTCAACTAAGATGCAAGAATGGATGTGTTATTTAAAACGGGGGTGAGAATTCATGGAAGAAAATATGTTTAGATGAATGCAGAGATGAAGAGGAAGCTGGCTGAACAAACTCAAAATGCAATAACAAAATGTAAGTCTACTTTCAAGACAACAAGGTACAGAATTGAGAAGTGTTCTATCATGCAATTTGCATTTTCTGATTACAAATGAGTTAATTTTCTTTCTAGTTAAACATTTCTTTATAGTTTAGCAAAAATTAATATTCACTCATATAAGCTTAAATTGAGTGACTACCATATGCCAAGCACTGAAAAAATAATTCTCCATCATTGTCTCATTGAATCAGAGCCACCATATGAAGTCAGTAGGAGTTTGCTTCCCCATTGTACAAATCATGAAATGAGGGTTGAAGGTAGGTCAAGTGGCTGAACCAATGTCACAAAACAGATGTTCTCATTGCTCAAAAAAATGAGCTGAAGCTCTTTGGTGCAAATTAACAATCACTTCATGTACTCGCATAATTCTGTGAGTGGACTGGTGGATCCTCCTGCTACCTATGATCATTACTAGGGCTGCAGTTACCTGAGGATGTGACTGAATCAGCTTCTTCCCAGGACGGAAAATTGCCCTGGCTGTGGCCCAGGAGGCCAGTTGGACCCGTCAACCAGAGAACCTCAGTTCTTCTCCATGTGGAGTCTTCATGAGGCATAAGCTTCTCACAGGAAGGTGGCTGGGTTCCAAGAAACAAAAACTAGAAGGTGTCAGAGTTCTTGCATCCTGAGCTGCAGCATCTTTTCTGTCATATTCTATTAGTCAAAGCCAGTTAATGCTAATGTAGATTCAAGAGGAGGCAAATAAACTCTTGATGTGAAGAATAAACTCTGCCTATTGATGTGTACCAATAATTAAGAAATGATTCTTTGGAAATAACTGTCACACAATTCATGATAATATATAAGCAAGAAATAAGCATAATACAAATTTCTTCTCACTTAAATGACAGTCTGAAATGAAGGGTTTCTGCTCATCAGGCGGGTCTCCTCTATGCAATAATTCAGACACCAAAGTCCTCCACCATTTTTAGGTTCACAGTCATTTTCATCTAGCAAGGGGACAGGAGGAAACTACAGAGGAGACAGCACACTTCTTAGAAGCCTCAGAGGAAATGATATGCATTACTTCCAATGACCATCAATGATCAGATATCCACATTCAAATATATGCAAGGTTAGGAAATATTTTTAGTCACTGGCTAGATAGCCGTTTCATCCAGTTTTCCCTCTTCTTCCCCCAGAAACCAACTAGGCTAATCATTTTGCTAAGGTTAGTAAGAAGAAAAGCTAGGATTGGAATCTAGATCTATATAATTTTAGAAAGTGGGTTCTCTCTATTATGCCTGGAGGAAAATTGAATGCCTATTATAAAGATCTTGTTGGGAGAAGACAAATAAACCAAGCAATCAATATTCTATAATAATTACTACAGTTACAACATATATTAGGTACTGTGGGAGTAGAATTTGACATGGAAGAAAATGGAAAGTGGCAGAAGATAACATTAAACAAATGAAAACAAGACAGATGGGCAGAGATGCTATATGCACTGGTGAAAAATTTTAATGAAGAAATAATATGATAAAACTTTAGAAATATCATCCTGTTCATAAATTCAATATAAACTTAGAACAATGGATTTCAATGATAGTTTGAGATCTTTTATCACATCAAAGGTCATTTTTCTGGGAAATAAGGTATTTTCATGAAAAGGAATTAAATTATCCCTTATTGATGTCTTAGACATCATTTTTCTCATAACCTGCCTGTTAGTCTTTTCAGTATGAAAATCATTCTTCTCAGTAGAAAAGACAAAAGAAGAGGGGAATTTGAAAGTTTTTTTTTTTTTACAAAAGACAGCTTGTTCTTTTTGTTAAGACATAACTTTAGATATCTTTTTATATATACAGTACAATTTTTAGCATTAATTCTAACTGAAAGGACGAAGAAAGATATCACAGAGCATTTGAGATAGGCTTGAAAGATGAAGCTAATGGACTGATTACGAAGCAAAGGGCATGTAATCATAAAATGCCATGTCCTCTCTTTGGAAAGAGTGGGGAATAGACTTGATCAAAGATAAGCTCCACAGGAACATAACTATAAAAGGGTGCAAATGTCTTTTGAGATCATATATAGGAGTTTCTGGAATATCATACTTAGAAGTTGTATTTTGTTATCGTAAAAATGTAGAAGCCATTAAATTAAAAAGCTTCTGCACAGTAAAAATACAATCAGCAAACTAAAAAGTTAACCTACATATGTAGAGAAAATATTTGTAAACCATCTATTTGATAAGGGATTAATATTCAAAATATAAAAAGTACTCATACAACTCAGTAGCAAAAATGAACAATGTGATTTAAAATGGGCATAGGAACTGAATAGATATTTTCCCAAAGAAAACATACAAATTGTGGAAACCCCTTTCACATCCCATGTGGTTCAGGATTTCTGTTCAGCGTTCAGGTTCTGGAGGAGGCCGCACACAAATGAAAAGAGACTAAAAAAGTATTAATTTGGGAATATTGGGGGCCAGGCAGGAGCCTACCTCTAGTGGGAAGACTACTCTCTGCTCTGGCCTTGCTATCCCTATTATTGAGACTATGGGAAACACGCATAGCCTTTAGGTAGGAAATTCCAATAACAAAAATACGTAAGACAAACAGAGGTGGAGGCTGCTTCACCTAACAATGTTTCAACTAAACAGTGAGTGGTTAGAGCAATTAAGGTTGTTGACCAGCCTTCTGGGTTTCTTGTCCACATATTTCTATTAGTGAAACGATGTTCGATTTCTGGCAACAAATGACCAACAAGTATATGTAAAAATGCTCAGCATCACTAATCATCAAAGAAATACAAAGCAAAACTATAATGAGATATCACTACTCATAACTATCAAAATGACTATTAAAAAAAAAAACAGAGACAAGTGTTGGTGCGGATGTGGAGAAAAGGGAATACTTGTGCATTGTTGGTGAGAATATAAATTGGTGCTGCCACTATGAAAACAGCATTGAGGCTCCTCAAAAAATTAAAAATAAAACTGCCATATGATCCAACAATCTCACTTTTGCTTATATATTCAAAGGAAAGGAAATTTCTCCCTCAAAGAGATATTTGTATTCACTGTACATAACAGCATTATTCACAAAAGCCAAGATATAGAAACAACTGAAGTATCTATTAGAAAGTGACTGAATAAATAATACACACACACACACACACACACACACACACACACACACACACAATGAATATTAATCAGCCATAAAAAGAAACAAATCCTGCCTTTTGCACCAATATGAATGAATCTTGAGGGCATTATGCTAAGTGAAATAAATCAGAGAGAGAAAAAATACTGTCTGCTTTCACTTAGAGGTTGCATCTGAGGAATCCTAACTCATAGAAACATAGAGTAGAATGGTGGTCTCTCAGGACTGGGAAAGGGGGAAATGAGATGTTGATCAGAAGGTTAAAACTTCCAGGTTCAGGATCAATAGGTTCTGGATATCTACTGTACAGCATAGTGACTATAGTTAACAATATAATATACTTGGAAGTTAAGAGAATAGGTCTTAAATGTCATTATTAACCTTATACTGATAACCATTTCACAATACTCTATACCTGTATCAAATCATCACATTGTACATCTTGAACTTACCTGTGTTATATGTCAAAAATACTTTGATAAATATGGAAAACTGCAGAAGTATTGAAGGGATTTGTGGAAATTTATCTGCATACTTACAAAATAGAGCACAGTTTGGAAGAATAAGAAAATTAAAATTAATGTCCTATCTTAATTCACATAGGATGCTGCAACAAAATACCACAAGTTAGGTGGCTTATAAACAACAGAAATTTATTTCTCACAGATTCTAAAGGCTAAGAAGTCCAAGATCAAGTCTCTGGCAGATTCAATATCTAGTGAAGACACAAGTCCTGGTTCACTGTGTCCTCACATGGTGGTAGGGGCCAGGGAGCTCTCAGAAGCTTCATTTATAAGAGTATGAATCCCATTTATAAGGGCTCCACCTTCATTTCCAAAAACCCCACTTCCTAATATACTGGGGATTATGTTTCAATAAATGAATGAGAAAGGGAGCAAAAAATAGTCTATAGGAAGTACCTAGACTGATTAGGAGTTTATTACCATTATTTAGGTAGGAGATATGTATGAAGAAATGGACTAAGCAGTGGCCAAGTAAAAAAAAGAGAGATGGGGAAATGAAGATCAATGCTGAGCTTTCTCCTCAATGAAAGGATGAAGGCCACACCCAGATAGGGTAAACTTGTGCTTGGGAGGTTGAGGAGACTATTTTTTTTTAAATATTTGATGATATCAATGTGGAATGTTAAACAATAGACTAGAAATTCACCCTGGCCAGTTGCCTCTGTTAGTTGGAGCACCTTCCTGTGCACCAACAGGTTGCTGGTTCCATTCCCAGTCAGGGCACATGTCTATGTTTCAGATTTGATACCCCGTCAGGGAGCATACCAGAAGAAACTGATCGGTCTCTCTCACAACTATGCCTCTATCTATCTATCATCTACCATCTCTAAAAGAATCAATAAAAAAGATATCCTCAAATGAAGATTTAAAAAAAAAAAAAGACTTGAAATTCACATATGGTGACCAGGAAGTACATAAATTTGAGGACAAGAATGATTGGTCCTAGTGTCCTAGCTTCAGGTGCCTAGAAACTGGTTTCTGGCATTATCTTCTCATCCCTAGACAATAAAGATTCCCCATATATGTGGTTTATTTGTTTGAAATGTTAATGGTATAAACAGTGTGTGTGTGTGTGTGTGTGTGTGTGTGACACATGCACATATGCATTTTTCATGACTATTGTAAAAAGTAAACTAATCAGAAATGGACATAATAAAATCATTGACTTGGCTGAAACCAGTTTGGCTCAGTGGATAGAGCGTTAGTCTGCAGACTGAAGAGTCCCGGGTTCGATTCCGGACAAGGGCATGTACCTTGGTTGTGGGCACATCCCCAGTGGGGGGTGTGCAGGAGGTGGCTGATGGATGTCTCTCTTTCATCGATGTTTCTAACTATATCTTTCCTTTCCTCTCTGTAAAAAATCGATAAAATATATTTAAAAAGTAAAAAATAAAAAATAAAAATAAAATCATTGACTTGATACTTGCCAACTTACTAGTCTACTACCCCAGAACCTTCAACACAATAACAACTGAATTGTCTATAGCAAAAAGAATGTATTTTCTTTCACAGTAAAAATTGCCACCTAGCAAATTCTTTTTCTACTGCTGTCACTTGACATTTCTTTTTACTCTAAAACTTTACTGCACAGCAGAAAAAGCATATAGTTATTGTGACTATATAAAATTAACTTTTTATATCCCCCAAATCACAAACTCCTAAAGATCAAAGCTGCAGCTACTGAATAAAAAGTAAAATTTGAATGTGATCATGAAACTAAACTATTTAAAGTTCTTATGAAATTTGAAGTCACTAAAAGTCACAGGAGATAATCCTGTCCATATAAAACCCTATTGATTTACATTTTAATAAAAACTGAGTATTGCTTAGAAAAAAAAAATTTTTTAAAACAGATGAGAAGAAATTCACTGCAGAGTACAAGTTTGGAATTCTAAAGCTCTGATCTTTTAAAACATACATCCTCAGAAATTCTCTCATGACCTAGAATCTTCATTCCTCCTATTGCTACCCCTTACCTCTCTGTTTTATCCTAATTTACAGCATTTGTCAAGCCCAGATAGGATGAAAGTAATGTAAATAGGCAGCTACGGGCAGATTTTGTTGTAAAAATAGAAACTTAGGGCTTGGAGCTATCTCTGAATCTCGTTTGCTTGGCAGTGATGTAGATATTCAGACAGGACAAACTTTCACTGGAAGGTATGGCTATAAATAAAAATGTTCCCAAAGAGGAAGTGATAAAATGGCGTCTCTTTGTATGTGAGCCAACAAAGGAGTTGGATCCTCTTTTCCTTTGTTCATCAGACTTAAGTTGGGTTCCCTAATCTTTAGATGAGAGACATTTAATGTCCTAGTTTTAACCTAAAGCAAAACCCCTCAATATTTATCTGAATTGATCCATTTTGTCAGTATGCAGTCAGGGGAATTGAAAGGCAATTTAATTAGTAATTGTGTGGTGGTCTACGGGCAGGGCACCAGATGTTAGACCAGTGGGGTCAGACCAGACCGGAGTTCAGCAACCTTAGCACTTGAGTTCTAGCTAGGGAAGAATTCAGAATCAATACTTAAACTATAAGATGACATTTATTTATAAAATTTACAAAATGGCAGAGGTGGAAGTAATTTGTAGAAGAAATGAGCTGAAGAAACAAGTTACTGAGGCAAAGGAAGGGCCTTAGGGGTTAGGAATGAGGGAAATAATGATAATGTACGGGGGGAATGGGAGGGAAGGGGAAAGGTGCTGGTATGCTCCCTGAGGAAGATCACACTGAGTCTTCCATCCTAAGGGTTTTAGGGTGGAGTTTTGAAGGAATGTTCCAGAATTATATCTCAATAGAATAGTCGGTAGCTTTCCAGGTGTGTCCATTCAGGATCTAGGTCTTCTCGGATTGATGGGTCAGTGCCAGGACAATGGGTCATTATCCAATGCAGCTCATCCTAAGGTCAGTTATGGGGTCACTTGTCCAGTTTGCTGCTTTTCTGGACCCGAGCTGAACAACTGAGGCCTAGATGTTATCTCTAGGGAGGAACGTTCAGGGGGCCGTGATCAGCGATATGAAAGATCAGGGGTTCAAACCACAAGACCAGCTATATGGTCGGGGAGGAAAGATCACCCTGGAGACAACGTCCTACTCTACAATTGTCCCTGGCTCAGTATCCAGGGCTTTTCACTCTGGTGACCTTCTTTACCTGTCCCAACGTCCTTGCTCTGCTCATGTCTGTCTAACTCCCTAGCATACTTTCAACTGCTTTTCAAAGAAATATGTTCATATGTAATCCATACATAGTGTATGTGAATTTTGGAAACATATCCTAAGGAATAGGTTTTAACTTCTGTCACTCTGTAACTTGAGACAGGGCACAGTAAGAGAAAGAAAGTTTTGGACCAATGTAAATGTATCTTCTGAGTTATCTCCAAAAGGTGTTTTTGCTTTCCTGATTTTAAAGTCATTAAAAAATAAAGAATCCCTCCTTTGGCAGTCATAGCAGAAGTTATTAGCAAAACACATTTGCATCCCAAGAAAGTTACTTAGAAATGTCATCCCTCCTGTGGTGCCAGTATCATACAGATTTTCTAATGGTTGTAATTAGAAACAGAATTAAAAAGCAGAATCAAAGGAAACAAAAATAGAAAGCTATTGGAGGTGGAGGCAGAAATCATATACTTTCAGAACTGAACTTTAAGCAAATTCAGACAGATAATAGCAGCATGCAGTCTATATGTTGGTTTAATACAAGGAAGTGATTAGTTTGGTGTAAAGGAGAGAGGGCTGAAGAAATCAGCAACAATGGGCAGACAGCAAGCTAGCCCACAACGTGGAAAGGAGAGGATTGCACTGAGATGAGAGTCTTTCCTCCAGGTGAAGACACTGACTTTTGACCTTGGGGAAGAGGTCATGAATACCAGAACCAACCTGTAATTATTCTCACATATTACTTATATATTAAACATAACAGCATATCTGAAATAATGTACTAATATACAATACTCTCAATGCTTTTTATTTGGTTCTCAATCTTCTTGCTGTGGCTGCATGATTTTATATTAAACAATCCACTTAAGCGTTGTTTTGATTAGGATTGTGGCATAATAGAGCCAGCTAATGTTGCAAGCATTGTTCTAAAAAGATCTCTTACAGAAACACTATTAAGTTTTATATTTTTTTTTTGGCCGTTTCAGTTGTGTGCAACTTCTTTAAATTTTTGAGTATGTGGTTTAGTGGCTATTGACACAGTTTGTATATGTCCATGTATAAATGCATGTACATCCTTAGATACTTTTTCTGCACACTCTTTCCCAAGTTAATGGTATTTGTACATGCAGTGGCTGCTAAGTCGTGCCTTTAGGAGCTGCATGTCCCTAACTAAATAATTCCTTTTCTTCTCCTTCTTCTTTTTTTTTTTTATTTTCTCTTCTTGGTGAAAAAAAAATTCAGTGGGGTAGAGGAAGGTGATGTGATACAACATTTTTTGCTAACTTTTACATTTTCTGGTTTAATCTTGGGCTAGGGATTAACATATGTTCCTGAAATTCTGGGACAAGGGCTGGGGGAGGGCAGTGGGAGAGAGGGATAAGTAGAATTTTAACCTTGTCCTTTTTAATACCTATGACTTAATAAAATTATGTTTTTCCTGTAATAGCAGAAACCAATATTTCTAAATCAACAGAGCTGACAATAGCACTAGGTTTATTTCTAGATTTATCATGAACATAAGCAGCTGTGGTTAGTGTTAAAAATATGTCAAGGCTCTAAGTATAATTAATTACAAGAAAAAATATATTATTTTCCACAACCCTATGAGTAAATGTATCTTATGTGGTATCTGTAAGATGACCAGCTTAAGACTTGCAAAATTAAACTGTTTCCTAGTTACTGAGAAGTCTTCATAATTCTTTCAGGCTTCTATTTCTTATTTTATAAAGTCCATTTGCCTAATCTTTATTTTTCTATCTAAACATTTCCCCCCATATTATTTTAAAAAATCATTACTTTTCCTTTTTGAGGAGGTGATTACTCTTTTAAGTATATTATAATAAACTATTATATTAACTTCTACATAATATTTTGAATAAAATGTTTAATGATGTACAATTACAGCAGGAATTTGAAAGTAAATTTATTTTGGATTTGGCTCTATTTCCAACATCATAAACTTAAAAAGACCCCTGAATCCTAATTTCCTGTTGAAAATAAAACACAAAAAAACAATTAAATAAAAATGTCACAGTACCTATTGCTTTACTTACTTTATTTTGACTTAACTTTTTAATCATGCCGGTTAAATATATAGTATTATTGATGTCCTGTAGTAAAAGCCTCTTTCTCTATTTATCCCAATTTAAACATGCACATATGTTATTTTATATTGTTAATGGCTAAGTCATACAATTTATGAAATTTTTACTTTTTTCCTTAATACTTTCTCTGCTGATGTATTGAATCAAGCACTGGATTGAATCAAGTAATATAAACTGGTGCTCATATTATTTCTTCTACATTTTAGAGTTGGCAAGATAACTTCCTAATTTCTAAGTTTCATAGGGAAAAATTTTACTGAATTTAGGGAAACTCTGACCCAGTTCTGACATTTCCTTGCTCTATAGACTGTAAAAGTTTCTGTTTGCTATGGAAATGAGACACAAATTCCTCACTCAGGGACACACGACTGTGGTCCAGAGGAAGACCTCATCCAAAGTTTGTGGTCTTGTCTTCCCAACTTCCCCAAGCGCCAGGCCAATGAAAGGGTTCACTTTTCTCAGCCACACATTCCCCACTACCTTAACCGAACTCGCCTTAAAAGTTTTACTTAAGCTTCACTTCTCACCTCAAATTCAAGATCTTGTTAGTTTTTTCTGATCTCCACAATGAGATGTTATTATATTCACCTTTGAACCAAATAATGTGTTGATTAAACTTTGGGGGATTCTTATTCTGCCTGGATTTAATAGCTATTTGTAGATGAAAATTTTAGCATGTTAAGATATGAATTGTGTCTTTCTCATCTTAGTATCCTTTTTGTATTTAGCACAATGCTTTGTACATAATTAGAGGGCAGATACTAAATTCTGAATGTCAGGAAATATGGAAGCCCATTTCAACTCTGTAACTATGCTACAGATAGGTATTGTGAAGATAGAGGATAGGGTACCTATTTTTGTTTAAAAAAGTTGTGAAGTTCAAACAAAAGATATGAACTTTGAGCAGGGACATGGTGAAACATCATATGTTTTGCCACATGGAACAAAGAAGGCTTTTCTATTCCTTGTAGACATAATAGACCATACAGATAAAGTCGTGAATGGAAAGGGAGGGTCCTTTGAGTTGGATCTCAGATTTTGTGAGAAAGATGTGGATTATGGGAAATTAGGTCAAAATGACAAATTGGGACCCTACCTGGTTTGGCATCCAGCTGCAGATTGAAGGGTCCCAGGCTTGATTCTGGTCAAGGGCACATGCTCTGGTTCTGGGCTCAATCCCCAGTAGGGGGCATGCAGGAGGCAGCAGATCAATGATTCTCTCTCATTGATGTTTCTATCTCCCTCTCCCTTCCTTTCTGCCATCAATAAAAATATAAATTGATGAACAAAAAAGATCAAGAGACAGAGAAACATCGATCAAACCATCAAACATCAGAGGGAAGGTAGGAGAGGAAGTGGGTAAGGGGGAAAGATCAACCAAAGGACATGTATGCATGCATATAAGCCTAACCAATGGACACAGACAACAGAAGTGGTGAGGGCACGGGAGTGGGGTAATGGGAGAAGAAGGACACATATGTAACACCTTAATCAATAAAGAAAAAAATATTCTTAAATGACAAATTAGGGTCAATTGTAAAGGATTTCCTCAAGTTAGGAATTCAACCTCAATGCAACAGGAAGGAGATGGGAGTTTTAACAGTGGACAGGTTTGCTTTTTAATGAGATGGAAATTCTAGCAGCAGTGTGGGAGAGAAACTGATCTCTCTGGGGTTGATTCTCCAACCAGAATCTACAATTAATTTCCACCCAATCTCCATTTGCTGGTGACATGCAGTGGCATAGCAGCTAATTAAATTAACACCTGTGATCACCTAGAAAGACATACCCGTTGACTATTAGATTTTCATCAAAGGGCAAACCACACTATCTGAGTGTAGCATGCATAGTTGAAACATTACATAGTTTGAAACATTACATTCGTTCATACTTCTAAAATGAAGAAATACCTCTATTTATATACAATTCTGTATTAAAAATACAGAATAGGAGATTTTAATGCTTATAAAAGGAAGGCAGGCCTTCTGAAAGGCTAGGAAAGCTGCCTTAAATTAGGAGGCTTAACTCAGTTCACGTAGAAAGTTCCCAGGCTGGAGAGCTGGATGCTGAAGCAAGCTATTTCTCAATCCACTTCCTCAACTAGTTCAAGGTGCTGTTTTTCTAGACAATGTGAATTTTTTTGTCACCTCTGCTCTCTGCTATCATAATCTGTCATCAAGTTCTGATACCACTTCTCCTTTTTTCTGTCAGCACCATCATTTTTCAGCTTTCCAGTGTTTTTAAATATATATATTATTGATTTTAGAGAGGAAGGGAGAGAGAGATAGAAACATCAATGATGAGAATCATTGGTTGGCTGCCTCTTGCATGCCCCCTACTGGGGATTGAGACCACAATCCAGGTGTGTGCCCTAACCAGGAAATCCAACTGTGACCTCCTGGTTCAAAGGTTGCTGCTCAACCATGGAAGAATGCCGGCCAGACCAGATCTCCAGTTTTTTAAATATATGTATTACATATATTTTGGGTTGAAAAGAATGGTCTTCTCCCACTTGAAGAGAAATATTGTTATCTTTTTTTATGATTCACAACTTCTTTCAGCCAAGGATGCCACTAAAGATTGTTTGACAGATCATTTACCTGAACCAGTTTTTATATCAGAAAAAAAAAAAAGGGTTTTAATGATTATTGCCATGGGAGAGACTGCAAAGGTTCTAGAACACAGAATAGGCATTTGTCTTATTTAGTGTGAGCTTGAAGTGACAGAGATGGACCTTGAAACAATAGAAGAAGGTGCCTTTGTAATCCATAAATCCTTCATCTCACCAACTGAGGTAGGCAGGAGCAGAGCAAGGATAATGGTCCAGGTACAGAAGGTCACCAGGATAGAAAGTGCCAGGTGCCTAGCAGAGGAAAATTGTAGGGTGGGACCTTATTTCCAGGTGACTTTTCCTCTCCTAGCATATTGCTGGTCATGAGGTTTAGACCCCTGACCTTTCCACTCTGGAAACATCTAGGCTTTGCTTGCTTTTCATCTCCAGGCCCAGAAAAGCAGCAAAACCAGGCAAGTGATCCCTCTGCTGACCTCAGGATCACCTGCATTGGATAATGACCCTGTCCTAGCATTAACCAATCAATCAGTGGAGACCTAGACCCTGAAAAGACACACCTTAAAAGCTGCTGAATATTCATTGAAATCTTCCCCTGGGACCTCAACTAAAATCTCCACCCTTAAAACCGTTAAGATGGAGGACCCAGTGTGCTTTCCTTCCTGGGAGCACACCAACACATTTTCCTCCCCCTCCCCCACCCCCCAGGTACATTATCATTTTTTTCCTTACTCGAAAACTCCTATGGCCCTTCCTTTGCCTCAATATTTTGTTTCTTCAGCTCATTTCTTTGACAAATTACTTCTTCTACCTCTGTCATTTTATAAATTTTATAAATAAATGTTCTCTTATAGTTTGGGTCTTAGTTTTGAATTTCTTCCTCACCAGAACTCAAGTACTGAGTTGCTGAACTCAGGACTGGTCTGACTCCACTGGTTTCACACCTGGTGCCCTTCCCCAGAGAATGACTAAAAAATGGATGTTCTCTCTTACCTACCATATTCAGTCAATTTTGATTGATAGTAAATCACAGTATCAGTAATTGGGGAGAGGAATTAGAGATTAAAGAAAATATTAACATAGCCCCTTGACCACAAATATGAGGGAGACACCATTGCAAAGCCTTAGCGCAGTGTGCCAAAGAAGACAGCTCACATAGAGCCCAGTGACTCATTTATACAAAAACTCATCAGAAGACATTCATGTTCATCTCTGAAAGAGCCCAACCCAAGGCCTTCTGCTCACAAATGCTGCTGTCAAGATCCAGTCCTCTCACCCTGGGCTACCCCTCGGACTAGACAAGGACATTGACCCCAACCATTTAACAACTTTTTATTCTTAACATTTAATTTTCTTTTAGATTCAGACATCAATAACTCACTTCAGTGCCAGAACAATCCTGACAGCCCATAGGAGCTCCTAACAGTGCAGACACACAGCTGGCAAGAATTTTCCTGTAATCACAACCACCTGATGCATAAGACCTATGGAATGTTCTGTTGCCTTTTATCTGGAATAGTTTGGGGTATGTATAGGAGAGCTGGAGGTAAAACCTTTATAGAAATGCTATTTTAAGCACTGGCCAGACTTTTCAAAACTAGCAATACCTCTTCCCATATCAGTGTGAAAATATGGAAATGCATGCCATACATTCAGTAATCTCTGGCATTCTGTTATGCTATGTAAACAGAGATACATCACATGCAAATGAGTGTTTTCAATTTACCTTAAAGGGCACTAAATCCTGCTTACTGCAGATCTGGTGGCTATCAGGATAAGGTTCCCCCAAATCTCATACATTTTACCTTAGCCAAAATAAGAAGAATGTGAGCTCTGAAGAAGGAGAAATACTACCTACATATTCCTAAGAATAAATGACTAAAGGTTTGGGGACAGGGACAAGAAGGGTAGATGTTGCTATAAGAGGTAAAGAAATCTTTGTGATAATGGACCTGTTCTGAGTCTTGTAGTGGTAATTACACAAATTACACATGTGGTAAAATCGCATGAACTTTATATGCATGCAATTGATTACATGTTGTAATCGGTTCATAACAAACAAACTAGTGAAATCTGAATAAGTTATTTGGACTGGATTAATGTCAATTTTCTATTGTCTATAGTATACAAGATATTACCATGAGGGAAACTGAATGAAGAATTCTTGGAAACTAAAATCTAAATATGAAAGGCCTTATGCTCATTAAGGGTCATATATTACCATATTCAGATTACTTTCTATAACTTCAGAAATTATATGAACAGTTTTTTTGTTATGTCAGCAGAGAAGCTTTAGGATTTATCTTTTCTCATGTTTTACATAAAGGCATATAAAATTATGAATCTGATAGATTTATAATCTATGAACTATATTTATGTGTGATTTTTACTCCATCAATATCCTCTACCAGTCATTCTCAAGTGAGGTTTCTGGAAAATCCATATTAGGAAGGACAGAGGATCTGTGCTTTAGCAACAAATTGTGCAAATCCTTTTGATGGACCTTAAGGTTTGAGAACCACTGCTGTCTTTCACCATTCCTGTAAGATATCTAGCAAACATTCATATTACAAAAGAGAGAGAATCCTTCCCTGACCAGTGTGGCTCAATAGCTTAAACATCCTCCCATGCACCAAGAGGTCTCTGGTTTTAATTCCCTGTCAGGGCACATGCCAGGCTTTTGGGCTTGATCACCAGTAGAGGGTGTGCAGGAGGTAGCTAATGGATGATTCTCTCAAATCTTTGATGTTTCTCTCTCTCTTTCTCTCTGTCTCTAAAACTCAATTAAAAAAGTATTTTTTTTAAAGAGAAACAACATCCTGGCTGGTGTCATTCAGTGGTTGAGTGTCGACCTATGAACCAGGAGGTCACCAGTTTGATTCCTAGTCAGGACACATGCCCAGGTTGCAGGCTCAATCCCTAGGTAGCATGCAGGAGGCAGCCTATCTATGATTCTTTCTCATTACTGAAGTTTCTCTTCCTCTCTGAAGTCAATGAAAATGTAAAAGAGAGAGAGAGAAACAAACACAACATGCACAAATTTTAACCTCCAGATTAGAGCCCTCTTTGCTGCACCTCTCTCCACAGTGTGTGAACTTCTGATACTCCCTGAAGACCCCAGCCCATAATGCCAGGTCATATACTTCCAATTTGTTAATTTTTTAACTCTTTCTAGAAGCTTTTTCAAGAATATTGAATGTAAACAAAGTTTGATTAACTGACATCCAATACTATTCAATTAATGTTGGTATATTGTTGTCTTACTGATTGGAAGCACTTCCCACACACTTACCTTATAATTCCGCCAATAAATATTCATTGATTATAAATTTTCATACATCACTTTTTCACTCTGGAATTTCTAAAGAAACACTGATGATTGGCAAGACTAACAGAGTATACTGATAATTCAAATCAAATAAATAATCCCAAGTTCATTTCTATTTATCCTGGAGTCAAGCTCATAATTATTCATTTGTTTATTTTGGTGACAGTAGAGTTCTTTTAATTATACTCTTCTTAAGACAATATCACCAAGAGTTCACAATGTTGGGTTGGTTATAGTTAACCTGGAACATTCTGCCTGATGTTAATAAGAAAAGACACTAACAATATTAGTTATAATTAATCCCAAAAATACATTTCTATATTTTCATCTAGCCAGTTCCTTAAAGAGGAGTCACCCAACTATTGGCTTCAATACTCTTTAGTGGTCATGCTAGATGTGAAACTCTTCACTGTATAGACACCACCCAAAATGATTTATCTTGCTTGGATAAAGAAAATGTCATTGACACTCTGATCAGACAATCATACCACATTGCCCCAGATACTTTAAAGTTAATTACTTAAAATCAATTATACTTAGAATGGTAAAATGGAAGTCTTAAAATGTAGGGAAAGGGTTTAAGCACAGGTGTGGGACCAGACCCACACCTGTAGTTACCAATATTCAAACAGCAAGATATAAAATTCCTCCTCTTGGGAAACTTATGCTCTAATAGGACCAGAGGTTGATTTATATTGAAGCTCAGACAACAAAATGTCAAGGCCCCTCATTTGCACTGTTCTTTCCAAAGAAATCTTGTACCTAACTTTGAACTTGTGATTTTGAATTATTTTCTTTGTTTTTTTTAAATATTTTTGTTGTTGTTTAAAGTATTACATATATTAGTACATATATCTCCTTTTTTCCTCATTGACCTTCCCCCAGCCTCCGCTACCCCCTATCGCATGCCCTCATCCCACCCACCCCCCAGTGTCTTGTGTCCATTGGTGTGCTTATAGGTATGAATACAAGTCTTTTGGTTGATCTATTTCCCTCCCTCCCCAACATTCCCCACCCTTCCTCCTGTAATTTGGCAGTCTGTTTGGTGCTTTACTGCCTCTGTATCTATCTTTTTATTTAGCAGGTTATAATGATTTTTATTTTCCATAAATGAGTGAGATCATGTGGTATTTTTCTTTCATTGTCCTGGAGAGCATTATGTTAAGTGAAATAAGACAGACAATGAAAGAAAAATACCACATGCAAATGGTAAGAATTCCTTCTTTTTCTATAGCAGCGTAGTATTTCATTGTGTAGATATACCATAGTTTTCTAATCCACTCATCTGCTGATGGACATTTAGGCAGTTTCCAAATCTTAGCTATGGTGAATTGTGCTGCTATGAACATAGGGGTGCATATATCCTTTCTGATTCATGTTTCCAGTTTCTTGGGATATATTCCTAGAAATGGGATTACTGGGTCAAATGGGAGCTCCATTTTTAGTTTTTTGAGGAAATTCCACACTGTTCTCCACAATGGCTGCACCAGTCTGCATTCCCACCAGCAGTGCATGAGGGTTCCTTTTTCTCTGCATCTTAAGCGGCACTTGTCCTTTGTTGATTTTTTTGACAGGTATGAGATGGTACCACATTGTCATTTTGATTTGCATCTCTGAGATAATTAGTGACTTTGAGTATGTTTTCCTATGTCTTTTAGCTTTCCTTCTGTCTTCTTTGGAAAAGTTTCTATTTAGGTCTGTTGCCCTTTTTTTTTACTGGATCATTTATCTTCCTTTTATTAAGTTGTATAAGTTGGCTGTAGATGTTGCAGATTAAACCTTTATCAATGATAACATTTACAAATGTGTTCTCCCATACAGTGGACTTTCTTGTTGTTTTGTTGATGGTTTTTTTTTGCTGTGCAAAAGCTTTTTATTTTGATGTAGTCTCATTTGTTTATTTTCTCTTTACCTTCCATTATCATAGGAGTGGTATCAGTGAAGAAATTTCTTCAGTATATATCTGAAATTTCTCTGCTGGAGGATTCCTGTAGTATTTTTACGGTTACCCATCTTATGTTTAAGTCCTATATCCATTTTGAGTTTATTTTTGTGTATGGTAAGTTGGTGGTTTAGTTTCATTTTTGTTTGTTTGTTTTTTGTTTTTTGCATGTATCTGTCCAATTTTCCCAACATCATTTATTAAAGAGACTGTCTTGACTCCATTGTGTTTTCATGCCTCCATTGTCAAATATTAATTGAACATAGTGGTTTGGGTCAATATCTGGATTCTCTATTCTATTCCATTGGTCTATATGTCTGTTCTTATGCCAGTACCAGGCTGTTTTGAGAACAGTGACTTTGTAATACAGCTTGAAATCTGGTATTGAGATCCCACCTACTTTGTTCTTTCTCAGGATTGCTGGGGCTATTTGGGGTCTTTTTTTATTCCAGATGAATTTTTGGAGAGTTCTTTCTAGGTCTGTGAAATATGCCATTGGTATTTTAATGGGGAGTGCATTGAATCTATAGATTGCTTTGGGTAGTATGGATATTTTAATGATGTTGATTCTACCAATCCATGAACATAGTATGCTCTTCCATCTATTTATGTCGTCCTCTATCTCTTTTCTCAGTATCCTGTACTTTTCCACATGTAAGTCTTTTACCTCCTTAGTTAAGTTTATTCCTAAATATCTTAATTTTTTGGTGTGATGGTAAATGAGATTTATTTTTTAGTCTCTTTTTCTGTAAGTTCACTATTGGTATATAGAAATACCATAGATTTCTTGGCAGTAATTTTATATCCAGCTACATTGCCCAATTCATTTATTAGTTTTTTGATGGAGTCTTTCTGGTTTTTTATGTAAAATATCATGTCCTTATTATGCAGATGTTGTTTTGTTTTGTGTTGTCCCAAAGTTCCCTTAGGGTCTCCTCATGCTTTTTAATTTTTTTTTCCAGAAGCTGTTATTTTTCCTACCTTGTCTTCTAGCTCACTGATGCAGTCCTCTGCTTCTTCTAATCTACTCTTGATGCTTTCTATTGAGTTCTTTACAACAGCAATGTCATTTTTCATTTCTTCTTGGTTCTTCTTCATTTCCTCTTGGTTCTTACACATATTGTCAAATTTGTCTTCCATTCTTTTCATTCACCTTATGACTATTTCTCTGAATTCTTTCTCTGACAAGTTGCTTGCCTCCATTTCGTTTACTTTCTTTTCTACTTTTCTTTTATATGTGGGCTGTTTCTTTGTCTCCCCTTGGTTTCTCTTCTCTGTGTGTCTGGTTATGTAGTTCTCTCTTTCCTTATCCCAGGCAAAATCTGACCTTTTCAGAGTGGATTGTGGATCTCCTCTGAATCCACGTGTTTGCACCAATTGTGGACTGGTGTTCTGGGGTTCACAGCTCTTCAGTGGGTGCTGTAGTTGTAGATTTTCAGGCATCTGATAACATCCACTTTCCCCTTCAAGATGGCAGAGTCTCCACATCCAAGCCAGTCACTCCAGGATGGAATCTAGCATCAGTCAAGGGAGCCCCATCCAGCAGTCCCCCACAGTCTCTGGAGTATAGCTGTCCCTCAACTCACCAACAAACATTCCCCGTGTGACCCTCAGCTGTTTTTTCTATCTGCTCAGGGACAAGGCTTGGGACACGTCTGTTTATTCTGTCACCATTTTTTGATCCCCCAGTCTGAATTACTAAAATTGCGTAAGCTTCAGACCCCCACAACACTTGGATTCACTCCTGGATTAGATAGATTTTGAGAGAGTAAATATATAAATATGATTATTTCAAGTACTGGCAAGTGTTATGCAGGAACTAGAAGTTGATGTGATAGACAATGACAGGACTATTTTAAAATGGGAGATCAGGGAAGAACTCATGAGCTAAGACCTAGATAAAAATGTCTTAGAGGGATTTGGAAGTGGGATAACTAAGAGTTTTTAAACATTGCTTCTCATTGAGTTTACTTACATACTTACCATGTATTAGGTAAAACTTATTCTTGCAGTAGAGTATTAAATTTGCAGAGAATAATCACTTTGCAGAAGTTAATCCCTTCCTATGTTTTGTTTTTCACAGGTATGCTCAGTAGAACTCACAAAAGTTGATCTCCTTTGTGACTTGCAGATTTTATTATCAATACATTGGTGTTTGTTCCAAGTATTTTTATTTTAATATCTCATGACTCTTATAATAAAAACATTTGAATATTTAATATATATGTGAGATTTATTCAGTAAGATTCTATGTTTAAGATATTTCAGTAAGGGTCATGGGAATCCTAAAACAGATAATACAGTGTTCATGCTTCAAGGAGTTTATAATTTACTAAAGAAAGAAAGTCTAAGCAATGACTAAAATACATTTAAAAAAATATGAACTTTTTTAAAAGATGAAAGATTTTATAATCTTGATACACAGATCATTTCCACTAAGAAGATGCCTTCATTATAGGTTTGGCAAACATGCGAGCAGGAATACTGACATGTCATGAAATATTTTCTCGAAAGTCTGTTATTTCTGCATTTCCTCAAGACCACAGCTCACTTTTGAGGTGGACAAGAATATTTCTGCCCTTTCAACTTTGTTGGTTTTTCATGAGGATCCAATGATAAAAATTTATAAAAGAATTTTGAGGATTTCTAAATATAATTTTAATATTAGATCTGAAGATCATGTTTCTGTTTTACCATTTTTAGGATTCAACAGTCCCGTGACAGAGACTCCTCCCACTTGTCCTTCAAAATCTTTCCTCATTTCTTCTCTTCATGTGGCTGCCCAGTAGTTAAAAGTGTGGCCATTTATTTAACAAGTTCTATTCCCAGGCCTCAGTCTCAATTTCATGGACATGCTTTGTCCACACTCTCTTCTCCTTAATCCCACCTGGAATCCAATCGAGCCAATTTCCCCCATGGAGATGATGACATTGCCCAAGGAGAAGATGGAATAATGTAATTGGAACAAACCTGGACTCCTGACAAACTAACCTTGTGGAGCACAGCTTCTCCCCATCTGAGATATCTAACTCAGGCTATTATGTGGGAGGTAACTAAATGTGAATTATTGAATTATACTATATAGAAAGAATTCTGCTACCTCAGTTTTAGTCCCAGGTTTGCCATTGCCTTACTGAATAATCTCAGACAGTTACCATTTTCTAATTTCTAAAATGAGAACACCTGGCTAGATCTGTATTTTAACAATTATGCTCCACAGAACTCCAGCTCTCACATTTTTTAAATTGTTTCAGGGAGCACTTTTGGTGGAAGAGGAAAGCATGAAAGCCAGGGGAGAAAGCAGGGAGAAAGAGACATAAAAGATGTCAGGCTCTTGGTTAACAGACCTCTCATTTACTCTCTCATCAGCCAGTACAACACTCTGTTTTATATATTAGGCATCCAAGGAAACATTTGAATAAAGAATTCTTCCATTGAAAATATTTATCAAAAACCACTAAGCTCTAAAATGTCTAAGATACATTTACTTTATGCAATTCTGTATTTGAAGGAGTTAATTAAAAGTCGTTGCTCAGTAATGATAGATTTTTCTCTGAAACAACCTGTGTACTTTTCCCCATTTGTCCTTTGTGTTAAGTGACATATATTTGATAAGTGATCTAAGCTACTTATATAATGCATGATTTAAAATGTTAATATTTCTGTGCAAATTAACCAGGGATGTAAGATATTATCTTGATGTTATTAAGATGGTACTTGAACCATCTTAGCTCTAAAAAGTAAAAAATACTGGGGGCATGGAGTGAGGGCAAGGGCTGGAGGGGAGGAGATGCCAGGTGAAGGTAAATGAGGAAAAAAAGGAAACTTGTGTCCTACTATTTGTAATACTTCCAACAATAAAATAAAATTCTTTAAAAAGTAATAAATATTTTGATGTATGTAGTGAGCTCATCAATATCTGTTTCGTGGTTTTTTATTACTCTTGTGAACAGTGTAGGACTTTATTGAGAAATGATTAACTCAATCAACTCACAAAACATACGTCTGTTTGGCATTTTCAAAGTTTGTTCTGGAAGCATTCTAAATGAGAAAAAAACTAATTGTTCTATGATGGTTTAATATATACTTGACTCAATATCCAAAGCCATATGAATTTTAATGGTGTCCATTGTATATCATTCTGCTATATTGGCAAAGCCTTTTCTTTAAGACATTGACAAACAAAATCTGATCAATCTAGATATCCAAGAATACTTTCAAGAGATAACATTGTTTGGTGTGCAAATTTCATTCCTCTTCATTATACAATATAATATTTACCAACTTATGTCTAAGACTCAGTGTTTACACTCATTTCTTTACTTTCCTTAATCCTCACTTGAGGATTATTATCCTATTGATTTTTAGAGAAATGGGGAAAGAGGGTATAAGAGACAGGGAGAGATGGAGAGGGACAGAGGGAGAAAAAGAAACATTGGTTGGTTGCTTCATGCACAAGATCCAACTTAGCTCAGGTAGAATAATTACAGGTACCCTTGACCTGAAATCAAACTAAAGACCCTTTGTCTACAAGGGAAGGTGCACTAAACACTAAGCCACATTGGCCAGAGCTTTTTACACTTATTTGAACAAAGAGATAATCTTATTTTGAACAATTTCTCAATACTCACTATAAATGCAGACATGATTCATTACCCATCAATATATTCATTTTAAAAACACCTAAACTGCCGAAACCGGTTTGGCTCAGTGGATACAGTCTCAGCCTGCAGACTGAAAGGTCCCAGGTTCGATTCCAGTCAAGGGCATGTACCTTGGTTGCGGGCACATCCCCAGTAGGGGCGTGCAGGAGGCGGCTGATGTCTCTCTCTCATCAATGTTTCTAACTCTCTATCCCTCTCCTTTCCTCCCTGTAAAAAAATCAATAAAATATTTAAAAAAAAACAAAACACCTAAACTGTATTGATAATCAAAAATGGCAGTTCAAACTCCCAAAGTACTCTTAACTACTGCCATAGAATTTTATCCATAATAATGAACTATTATGTAACAAGTAATTGTCATAAAAAGCTATAATTAAAATCCATACAGGGCGGGCAAAAGTAGGTTTACTGTTGTAAGTACAAGAAACAGAGTTTATTCTTGTATTATTTAAAAATTATTGTACTACTTTCCTTATGAGCTACTGTAAAACTACTTTTGACCTAATTTACACAAAATAAAATAGAGTTAGTTCACTCATTTCATAATTATATTTCAAGTAATTTTGTGTCCTTTAGGAGATTGGAAACAAATTCCATTAGTTGTTATAAATTTCAGACACAAATATCAGAGAGTCTGTTACAACAGAATAATATAGAATATTATCTTTCTCAGGATTTGGTAACCCAGGGAGAGGCAGCTTTCTATAGGTTGAAAATCTCAGGAAGGTCATTTTGCCTTCTCCAGAATTCAAGGTACTCCCTCCTGGGCAAAACAAGGATAAATCCCTCCAGATCCCATATCCGTGATGCAGATCAAGAGTGAGCACAAGGGTCAGTAATGATGACATAAGTTTAGTCATTAGAAAACACACTATCTGGATAGACTAACAAAAGAACTCCATGTTTTCACTTCAGGAGACCTCAAGATGATGGAAAAGTACAGATGAAAGGGACAAATTTAGGCTTTCTGAATTTGCCTCTCTGCCCAGCCTCTTCTCCTAGAATCCTCTAAAGGAATTCCTGTGAACACATGGTATGGTCTCTGGGTTTGTTGTGCTTTGTTTTTCGCATTCACTTAAGTTTCTGAAAATACAGCCATAGAAACAGGTCATATTTGTATGGCCTATGTATCCCACGGTTATAATCAAGAAGTGTAAATTGAAGACACTAGATAGGACAGGTTCTGGGAGAAATAAGACCATCAGCCTACACGTCAATAAATGATCCAGTGACCAATCTTCCATATGACAGTCTGAGGGCATGACCCCAACATAACCTGATCCCACCTTACCGAGACCCAAAACGCCAGGCTGACAGGGGACACCTCCTAGAGGCTATGTGTGTTGGGGGAGGAGAAAAGGGGAGGGAAGGATGGTGGAAAGCATACGGAAAGCAGGTTCACTGTGCATAGAGAGGAGGAAAAAACTCTTCATGACAAAGACCACAGTTTTCTTGTAATAGGTAACCACCGCTAAAAACACAAGTACCAATCCCCCGATTATGTATCCAAAGAGACATGATGAGTGCCACGGAAGTTCAAAGTCGACCAAGTTGAGTCTCTGAAGATGCTAGTACTGCTGACCACTCTCCTTCTCGGGGGTGGGGATGGGGGTCACAGGTCACACCTCTGCTCCCACCCCGTTTAGCCCCATTTTGAGGGGCTGTGGCCACGCCCTCAGGAAACTCCAAGTGGGCGTGGTTCGGCCCTATATAAGGGCTGCTGGCCTCGCCAAAGACCACACACGCCCCAGACCCCAGAGCAGAGCAGAGCAGAGCGGAGCCCCAGAGCCGCGCCGGTTCTCCGCTGGGCCTTTGAAGGAGGAAAGACCCACAGGCAGACTTCTGACCCGGTCCCGGTCCCCAGCGGGTCCGGGGCGTCAGCCCACGGGGGGTAAGGGGGCGGCGGGGGCTCCGAGGGCCCGTGGGGAAAAAGTGACAGAAAACCAGCCGCCAGCCTGACCCTGACGCTCCTCTTGTCCTCGTTCCCTTCGCAGGTCCCCGACCAGGCTCCTCACCAGCACCACCTCCACCAACACCACCACCACCAACACCACCACCACCACCACCAACACCAGCACCAGCACCAGCACCACCAGCACCAGCACCACCATCACCACCACCACCTCCACCTCCACCTGCACCTCCACCACCACCTCCACCTCCTCTACCAGCACCAGCACCAGCACCAGCGCCAGCGCCAGCACCAGCGCCAGCGCCAGCACCAGCGGGCCCTGAGACTTCCCGCGCCGCCCGCCCGTTGGGATGGGAAGGCCACAAGCGGCCCAGGGACCAGAGTGGCGACTCACTGCGTTGGCGCCACCCTCACCCGAGGCGGCCTCTGAGGGCTTGGTGGCCAGCGAAGCCCAAGCCTTACCCGGGAACCGGCCCGAGGAACTGGCCTAGGCCTCAAGGGGGATTCCTCTTCTGAATGGTCCGCTGCAGCTTCTACTTTTCAACTCTTTTTTTTTCTTAAGCACACCTTCCAGCGACCCTACCCATGCTGCAGATGGAGATGGTTGTAAATGTGACATACGTTTGAGCTTTGTGAAGGTTTATACTTTATAGAAATACCTTCGGGATTTTTCTAAGTGTCTTCTTTGGAGCAGTCTCCTGTTCAATGACTTTCCCAGCATGATTGAAACACCAATGGGTGGGGCAGTGTTTGATTTTCTCAATTTGCTTCCCTTTCCAGTATTTTCTCCTAAAATCTGATAAAGGAGTAGCTGTGAATAGAATGGTATGGGTTGTTTTGTTTTGTTTTTTTTTTTGGGGGGGGGGGGCGGGGGGGCATTGGGGGCTTGCTTTGCTTTTCTCAGTCATTTAAGATTCTTTAATTGTAGCTTTAGGGATAGTTCTTGGTTATACTGGCTACGTTTCCCACAGTTATTATCATGAAGTGTAAACTTACAGATACCGTGTAGCACAGGATTCTGGAAGATGGAAGCATTTCTCCCCATCCCTGGGCATCATCTCCTGTGGCCCCTCCCATCCATGGTTGTGGTAAACCAATTTACAGAGTAGATGCCCATTCAGAAACACATCAAATGCTGAGGGATGAAAACAAATTCCAAGTCCAATTTATTGCAAAAGAGATACATTTAAGTCCAAATATTTTTACATTTTAGTTCAACCAAAGTTCTGCCCACTGAACCATGATGGTCTCAGGACCTTCAGTACATTGTTACTGATCAGCAATTGCCAAATGTTTTCCAGTAAAAATAGCTTTGTGCTCGACCTGTGAATGATACCCAGGTCAAAGCAGAAGTACAAAACATCACATTATTGTTTTGACATTGTTCCCAAATCCTAGGATATAGCCAGTGAACAAAAATCAGCCTTTGTTTGTGGCTTAATAAATTTTTTTATCACACCCATAGATTCCCCAGTAAGAATAGCTACCCTGACTAACGCAAATCTCAGTATTACCATTCTGGAAAGAAGCAATGAAATGTGGGTGACTACAGATGCCAGCATCAACTGCCAGGGAAAATTTTGGTGTGCTGTCATGAGATTTTTCAACAAAGACAGGTTTGGTTCCCTTGTGACACAGAGGGTTCAATGTGATTCATCAAATATTTATTAAATTTTATTGCCGTTCTTCATTTTCTCTTCCTACATCAAGACTTACCTCCTGGTTTTTTTCTCTTACCCTCCAGACCATTTTTCTATAACAGGACTTATCCACTGAAACAGATGCAGTTAAAAACACATTCAAGAAATATACTTTTAGTTTTGATGATTGTATACGTATATGCTTTCTTCTAGTAACTATTTTATTCCATTGACATCAACCAAAGAAAGGGTATTTTGAACAAAAAATTAATTTGATATTCATAAAACTTTGGAACTAGAAGGGCCTCAAGTCTACATTTTATAAAGTAAAGCCTGAGGAACAAAGAAGTTGAGGAACTCAGTTGGGTTGCACAAACCAGACTAATATCCAAACTGAGGTCCTGGTACTGTCCCTTTAAGCCCATCATTTTCCATAGTGTGCTACTTTAAACTACTGGTATCTATAAGCATCCACTATCCACAAGTGGTCAAAAACATCAAGTGACATTTCATGGGCGTAGTTCATAGAAACTTACCTATGCTTAAACAAAACAAATAAACAAGTAGAAAATGTTTGTTAGAAGTTAAATATCATTTTTAGTTATAAACAGCATTGCTCATATATCTAACATCATCCAGAACCCTTAGTGATGGATTGACTTCTATAAAACTAATTTAAAATATTCAAGAAGACTTTCTTTTATTAATAATCACCAACGTATCAGAAACTATATGGGATAAACACTATTTTTAAAAATGTTAACACCAGTCTAGGTTAGGTTTTTTTCACCAAATTAATTAGAAAAAAAAAACACACAACTGTTAGTTTCCCATAGTTCTCTAGATTTTTTTAAAAATATATTTTTATTGATTTTTACAGAGAGGAAGAAAGAGGGATAGAAAGTCAGAAACATCGATGAGAGAGAGACATCGATCAGCCGCCTACTACCCGCCCCCTACTGGGGATGTGCCCACAATCAGGATACATGCCCTTGACCGGAATCAAACCTGGGACCTTTCAGTCCGCAGGTCGACGCTCTATCCACTGAGCCAAACCGGTCTTGGCAGTTCTCTAGATTTTTGAATTGCAGAAGAAGGGCTGACACAAAGAGGAACAATTACGTTCAACTGGTGGATTGTCCATTGGCTTAAAGGTTAAATAACAACAGAATTTCATCCTATCTAATAAAGAGGGAATATGCTAACTGATCATCACACCCTCACAAGATGGCAGCACCCACAGCCAATAAAGAGGGAATATGCTAATTGACTGCCAAGCCCTTACAAGATGTCAGTTCCCACAGCCACAAGATTGTGGCACCCAGTTTCCTCTCCTGCCTCATCCAGCTGGAGTCCCCCAGTCCCCTCAGCCATGCCTTATCGAGCTGGAGACCCCAGCCTCCTCAGCATTGCCTCACCCAGTCCCCACAGCATCCAGCCTCATGCAGCCTCGGTTCCCCAGTCCCCTCAGCCCTACAGGGGAAGGCAATTGGGGACAATCATACCAGCAGGGGAGCAGTTAGGCATCAATTAGGCCCGCAGGGGAAGGGTTAAGGGGCTATCAGGCTGGCAGGCAGAGTGGTTAGGAGTAATCAGGCAGCCAGGCAGGCAAGTGGTTAGGAGCCAGCAGTCCTAAACCAGCAGTCAGACATCCCCCAAGGAGTCCCAGATTGGAGAGGGTGCCAGCTGGGCTGAGGCACACCTTCCTCCCCACCCCCACATGAATTTCATGCACCAGGCTGCTAGTCATACTACAATGCTTGTGCCATAAATAACATCTAGGAACTGAGGCTGAAAAGGGAATTTCTGTCTTCTATCCCATTCCCAAGGCAGGACACATGGCCACTGAGTGGAGTGAAAAGTCGCAATCACTCCCAATATGTAACATCTTCTACTATTTTTTTTCTTAGTCAAATTATAGTTAAATTTTTGTGTCCTAAACATTTATATAACATGAATCTTTTATGTCAGCAGAAAGCTCATTCTTGTCATAACTTCAGCATTCACTAGGTCCTAGAAATCAGGAAAGGATTAAGAAAATTAACAACAGTCTAGCTAGCATGGTTCAGTGATTGAGCATGGACCTATGAACCCAGAGGTCACAGTCAATTCCCAATCAGGACACATGTCTAGTTGTGGACTCAGTCCCCTATATAGGGTATGCAAGAGATAGCAGATCAATGATTCTCTCTTATCATTGATGTTTCTATCTCTCTCTTCTTATTCCTTCCTCTTTGAAATCAATAAAATATATTTTAAAAAGAAAATTAACAACAGAAGGCATAAAGATAAATATTTATTGCCCTAACTGGTTTGGCTCAGTGGATAGAGTGTTTTCCTGCTGACTGAAGGGTCCCAGGTTCGATCCCAGTCAAGGGTATGTACCTTGGTTGCAGACACATCCCCAGTGGGGGGTGCGTAGGAGACAGCTGATCAATGTTTCTCTCTCATCGATGTTTCTAACTCTCTATCTCTCTCCCTTCCTGTCTGTAAAAAACCAATAAAATATGTTTTTAAAAAAAGATAAGTATTGTTATGTTTCTTTTTTTCTTCATATTTTTTCGCTCTCTCCTTATTCTTTCACCCCCAAAAATGATGAAATTTAAACAGAGAGTAACCCATCAAAACAAGAGGCTATGCTCAATTACCTCCTATAAAATTGAAGGACATTGAACTTTATCATACAAATGATTCTGATAATTTAAGTTAGGAAGAAGAGATCATGTCAGTGGCACTCAGTTCCTAGGCAAACTGTGCAATCCTCCTTTCACTTCCCTTTCTGATACTTTCTTGTCTCACCTTTATCTATGGTTCTCCCTATTGACAATAAAAACATCTATCTTTCTCAATCCCTACCTCACTTCCTTTTAAGAGCTTTTAACTATTCAAATAATTTATAACTATAGTCTGGTCAAGAAAACAAAGCACATCACTCTCTGGAAATAAGTTGTAATTTAAAATAACTTTCTACTCAAAATAATATCTGTTCTGCAGTTTATAGAGGAGCATTCCTGAGCTCTTAGCTTATTTTCTGCTACCCCAATACATCCCATGCTGTGTTTCCATGAACACCCAGACACATGCTCACACTGAGTTTAAAATAGAACTAAATAAAAATAGTCATTCTTTCCAGAGAATACAATGGCTACCTCAAAAAACCACAAGTCATAAATAGGAGGTAAGGAGAGCCTTTTAGACTTTATTTCTGACACACAACTTGAGCCAGTTCTCTTCCCCTCAAAAGAAACGCCTTTATAATACTAAAATTATCTCAAATAATGAATGTAGAGGATATCAAATTGATTTTTTTCACCCAACTTAGGGGTTTTGACCAACTTCTCTTATCACTACACAAGTAATTGGAAATTTCAGCCAGATGTCCAACTTTGCTATTGTAACAGCTGAGTGGTTCAGTTAACACATATCCTAATCATTATTTTGTTCACAAACCATCATCTCAGCCTTTCTGATCTAATTTTATTTCCTCCATTGTCATCAATGTTTTCTTGTAAGTTGCATAATTCCCTAGAGCTTGAACTTACCTAAATAACTGCTCTATTATTAATGGCTAATATTATTAGAGAGATTAACTCTCCAGTATTGAAAATCTAAACAAATAATGGAAGTTAATAATTTATGTTGATTTTTAAAATTGACTTTAGAGAGAGAATAATGGAAAGATTTCTGATTCCTATTGTCTGACTTTGTGTTTCTTATCTGTTTAGACCCATTGTGCCCATTGACTCCTCCATAACCAACTTAACTTTTCTGGACCAGAAATCTTGACCTAGTCCAAATTTCAAAACTAATTTCTCCAGCCTGTGGTATCCTTTGGCCATATCCACTTGGTGTTCTAGTTGGAAAACCAGGGAAAATGTACTCCCTAAAGTTAATTTCCTGAAGTTCGTTCCTGTACTAGCCTTTATCTTTATCTGCAACCCAGTTGTGTCAGTCAATCACACTATAATTTCTCAGCCTTTGCTTTCTCAATCTAGTGACATACTGATTTGGCTCTTTCTGGACTGCACCAGTGTGCTTTATTTGCCAACTAAAACTTTGTCAAATTTGTTTGAAATCAAACAAACACATACACATATATGTAAACAAGCAAAAAAAAAGGTTTCCCTTTGATCAAAACACCCATACTTATGTGGCCAAGTACAGTTCAACAGACATCTCAGATATAAAATAAAATGCTAATGCTTTGCTGAAAATTAGAAATGTTGAGCCTCAATCTATGTGCAGGTATAATGGCCACCTGTTTACCTAATGTTCTGCTGGACATACTGGACCTTTAGTGTAAATTAGAAAAACTTCCCATCCAGGTAGATGATTTACAAAAAGATACCTGGTTTGGGTATTGGATGTGCAGAAGTTGATCCAACCCTGCCAAACAGAGCCCCAGCTATCCCACCTTACTCTAAGCCAGGAACTACCTAATTATAATCATAATGTGATGCCTAGAGATCCAGAATCCAATAAAATCATGTTGTTCTTACATAAACTACAGCTTATAGATCATTTATGCATGTGAGCAAGTATCCCGAGGCCCTCCCCCCTCCCTTGTATTTTGATTACTGATTGCTTCTTGTGGTTGATTATTTTTAGAAAAGGCACAATAAATGCCCACTGTTGAATGCTGAAAAGGAATGTCGTTATATTAATTTAAGGGTTTTATTGTCCTTGTTTTGATCATCCCAAACCTAACAGAAGACAGGCATAGCTGCAAAATGGCACAGAAGATACAGATACACAGGAATAAACCATGCTTGTTGTAGGTTTTGACATGTGTCTACTTGAACATTTCCAGATCTGAAGAGAAAAGGACAGGTTGCAGACTAATCAGAGAAACTCACTATATAATATGTTTTCATAGTTGTTGAGTATTTTTCCCTTCAAAACTAAAAAAAATCCTTACCACTGAGAAATGGGAGGTTGCAGGAAGAGTGATATAAAAATTGGAGATAACTAACCAAAAGTTTTCAATGTTATAGTTTTCCAAACTGTTTGGAACTTTTCCTCCTTTTAGATAGAGCAGACACTCATTCACAGCCAAATTTTTAAAAATGAAGTCTACCTTCCAAACTGGATAATGCTAGAGATAAAATGTTTGTTTGGTAAATCAGAATCATATGATAACTGGATCAACTCTAACCAAAGATATCATTTAACTTGAACATGTAAGTGTCTTGTCCTTCACATACAACTATTGCTCTGGGAAAGTTGCTTTGCAAGCTCTGCTCACATTTCATTCTTAGAAGGGTCTCAGTGACTCATGTGACTTATTTCACAGTGCCAAGAGAAACAAAGGATTCAAAATCCATCCTTGGAGTTTGAGACATGATAATAAAGACTCAGTTGGTTGAGCATCTTGTCCAATGCATCAAAAGGCTTTTGGTTCCATTCCTGGTAAGGGCACATGCCTGGGTTGTAGGCTCGATCCCTAATAGGAGGCATGTAGGAGGCAGCTGATGGATATTTCTCTTTCCCTTTCATTTCCTCTCTCTAAAATCAATAAAAAAATATTTTAAGAATATTTTAATTAAAAAATAAGAGCCAAACATGTTATGACTATTTAACCATTTTTATATAATGTATGTAATAATTTTTCAGATACAGAACTAGTAGTATTTGCTTCCCCTGGGAAGCATTTCAGAACAGACTTTTAGTAACTTCCTCATACAGAACTAACCTTAGTACTTCAGTGCTTTCACAGCGGGCATTCCCACTTTGTCCTGCACTACAAAGCTTACTCTAAGGCAAGAAAAAATACCAAAAACGTTTTTAGGGTATAGATAGGTCAAGATTCCATGCTAAAAAAATAAATATAAATTTATATTTTAAAATTAAAATGTCTATAAATCATTTTACTCTATTTGCTTCATGCTAATATTCATTCTGTCAAGTGTCAATTGTAAAATGTTTAGAGTTCAAATAAGAAAAAACTGAAACACAATTAGCATTGATAACTAAGAGAAACCAATTTAGAAACCTACTTATATTCTTTATCTCAACCATACTGTTTTAGTCTTAGTCTTCTCAGGATGCCATGACAAAATACAGAGACTGGATAGTTCAAACAACATAAATTTATTTCTCACAGTTTGGAAGCTGGAAAGTCAAAGATCAAAGTGCTGGCATGATTTATTTTCAGGTAAAAGCCTTCTTTCTGAGTTGTAGTTGGCTGCCTTCTTGCTGTGTGAGGACACAGTTGGGAGTAGGGAAGCATACTCTGATGTCTCATAAAGGCAAGAATCCTATAGAATTAGGGACCCACTTTTATGACTCATTTAACCCTAAAAAGGCCCTATCTCCCACTTTTATGTCTTATCTTAAATGCCACTTATTTACAAAGGGATATCCCAGCTTCTAAGCTAAATGTAGTTCCACTATTAAGCCATCTTATAAATTAGGTATAATTTCTTTGCTTTCTTCAAATACAATAGTTATCATATTGTAAGTAATTATTCCATTGTGGATTTGAGCATGGGAAGTTGGTTGTATTCTAAATTATAAATTGGTTGAAGGCAGAGACCATGAATGTTTTATTCTCAATTACATATCAACTAGCATCATACCTGGCACATAAAAGGCACAAAAGAAATATATATGGCAGAGCCTCCTGACACAGGTTTTTCCAGTTCATGAATATCTCTATCGTGCAGGTAATAATTAACATTTGGGTGTGTTTTCTTTTTTTTGGTTTGGCTTTTTTTTCCCTTCTGCCTAACACCAAAACTAATTGCAGCCTTTTGACTTATAAATAGCCTCTTTCTGATATGTGGAGTAGAAGAGTTCCAGTTTCTGCTGGATGTTCATTGGCTGTGACAATTGTCTTGCCTAGAGATGCAGCACTTTTGTAGCAAGAAGTGTGAAGAGAAGCAACAAGGATAAATGATATATGGATATGGAGGGGGGAAAAAGTCAAGGCGTCCTTACAATTCGAAGATGCCAAGAATCAATCTGCACAGGTCGTGTAACACAGAAGAGAGGAGGAAGATTCTAGTTTTATTGAAAGAGCAGAATTCTTTACATATGGTAATCAGAGCATAAAAATGGTAGAAATGCAAAGCATCTCCTTCTCATTCAAGGTATGTGGCTGTAACACAATTTCTCTAGATTGGGAAGATAGAGGAGTCTTCATTCCCAACTCTTCCAGCTGCTCCTCCCACCCAAATCCTGACTCCCCAAGGAGGTCAACCCTTCATCCAGCTGCACCCTACACGTCACAGTTCACAGCATTTTCAATAGATACCTTCAACCCATTCTTGGTGGCAATCTGAAAGAAGAGAAAGAAAAAGAAGAAGAAAGAGGGTGAGTTCCAAAGTATTTGCAACCACCCTCAAAAAAAATCAAACACCAATATACATGGGGAAATAAAAAGCAGAAATCAGCATAGCAATGTGTTTTCTCATTACTCATCTGGTGACCAGACACAAACCAAGATATATATATGAGCAACCTAGGCAGCTGTATATTTTGACATGCATTTGCTAGGTAAAAGTATCTTCAACATTTACTTAGCGAAGAGGCTGAGGATCACATGGGGTGGGTGGGACCAGTGAGAGGTATGAAAGGAGTAGAAAATAGAAATAATGAGGTGGGATGCTCAACTGCATAACTATTGTTCTGATCCTGAAGTTGTGTGTCCTATTCAGAAGCCCTGTCATTTAGCCCATTTCTTTGGGATCTCAGGCCAGCCCCTCAAGTGATATCAAAGCACCTACCTTACCCCAGTTACATAACATGTTATCTCTGAAAGGAGCCATGATAGATTTTTATTCAATTTACAAATAGACAAACTAGAGCTCAAAAGCCCATATTTTTAGCAAAAGTAGCTGGGTCTATACACCCGCCAAAAAAATCAAAATATACAATCATATGAAAGTTTGGACTGCTACAGGCCAAACTGCTGAATGATTTAAGTGAATTGTTGTGTGTTTTTTAACCAATCAATTAAATACTTCTCTATTCAGTCACTTTGGCGGGAATCAAACAAAATCTTTCAAACTACAACACATTGTAGAAACAGGAAATTCCATGACTGTTCTCTTGGCAAGGAAGGTTGCAAATAAATCTCCTGATATGCCAGGTATAAAGAAATTTTCCAACAAGAATTATCTGTACAAAATCAAATCATTGGCCTCAAGCATCCTGTGTCTTACTATTGACTCAGAGCAATAGGCAAGAGAAAGACAGGGCTTTGAATTTATTTATACAAGGCTCTGCCAAAGGTAGGCAAAAGAGGAAGAAGTACAATATAATTTACTGGTGGGTGAATTTGCAAGCAAAGGATTCTAAAAAAGAAAGACTATGCTGATCCAATGCTCACAGTTTTCTTTTTAAAGTTGTGGGTAAAATAAATGGCAAACCTTTCTATTTTTCTAAACTTTTGTTCAAAAAACTCAAATTAAAAATAACAATATTCAATCATCTCTAAATTACTTCCCCTGAAAATACTACCAAAGGACTTGTAATGTTTTTTTTAAAAATACTTTTTCTCATAATTCCTTTCTTGACCCAGAAAATAATGGTTGAAAATAACTTGATTTGCATTTTACTCCTTTACTGCCTTTCTACACATCTATTTTGAAACGCTTACTTATGGGAAAGCCATTGCATACCTAGCTTTCATCATGTATGAAATCTACTTCCTTCACCTCACACTGGCATGTCCTGTTTCCAGCAACATGAGAGACTTTCCAATAAGGAATATATTTTGCTAGAGACATATTTAAACTATAGCTAAAAGTATTTATAATATATAACTTATTTCCCAAGAGAGAAAGAAAACCTAGATGCCAAAAACAAGGAAAAGATTGAAAGGCAGACCTCAAAATAAGTGAGCTGTCCCAGTAGCAGCTCCAAGTATAGCAAAATACCAGTGTTAATTAAGTCACCAATACACCTAATGACATCTTCATTTGCAGTTATAGCACCCAGGGTAATCTTCGTAGAGCTGCAAGCGCCTGGCTAATATACAGCAGTACTCCCTTATCAGCTATTTCACTTTCTGTAGTTTTATTTACTCCCGGTCAATCTTGGTCTGAAAGTATTAAATAGAAAATTCTAGAAATAAATAATTCATAAGTTTTCAATTGCATGCTATTCTGAGTAGCTTGATGAAGTTGCATGCTGTTCCATTCTGTCACGAACCATTCCCTTCTCCAGTGTCTCCTTGCTATAGATGTTATCCACCTGTCAGTCATTTAGTAATAGTCTTGGTTACCAGAACAGTTATCAGAGAGAGAGAGAGAGAGAGAGAGAGAGAGAGAGAGAGAGAGAGAGAGACTACATTCACATACCTCTTATTACAGTATATTGTTATAATTATTTTATTTTATTAGAAGTTATTGTTGTTAATCTCTTATTCTGCCCAATTTGTAAATTATGGTAAATTTTATCATGGGTATTTAAATATAGAAAAAAAAACATAATTATAGGGTTCAGTACTAGCCACAGGTTCAGACTGGGGGTCTTGGAACATATCCCCCACAGAAAAGGGGAGATTATTGTATTAAGTCTTCAAGTGAGGATGAAATAATGACTGAGCATTTACATATTGAAATATTCATTATGTTAGAATTAGGGCACTGTATGGTTTAAAGTATGTATGTACTGTATATAGATTACGTTGTCAAAAATTATTATTTCAGAATAGAAAAAGAGTTGTGAAATATTGGGTTGAATCATATAAAATTGCTAATACTTTATTATTCTTAAGTTACAAAATTTCAAATGAGAACATTTTGTCCAGTAAGTTTGCTTTGCCCTCTACAACTAAACCTCTTTCTCAATGAACTGGGAAGTCCTTTAAATGTCTTTCTCTCAGTTTAAAGCATCTCCCATAAAAAGAAATCCTCCCCATTCCCTCAAGTACCTCCTCTCCTTGCCTCAGCCTAGAGATCCAGTCATTTAGTTCTTCTCAGTTTCCTCTAAATGAACCTATTGGGGAGGAGGCAGATCCAGTTCATGAGTGAAGTTGAAAATGAAAGAGAGCCATTAAGAACATGGACCTCATTAGTGAAAGTCAACGTCAAGCCATCTTCAAGACCTTCAGACCTACATTTCTAAGGATGTTCACCTAATGCTATATGATTCTGAGAATCTGTAGAACATTTTTCTTTTTCTACTATGAGTTGTTACATAAGCCTCCTTTCTGTTAGCTAAGCTTGGTGAGTGCCAGGCCCCAGAAAGGAAGTTACAGAAGAAGGTACAAATTTCTTCCATATTTGTTTTATGGAATCTTCACTTTTCAACTCTATACCAGATGTAAAGAAGTGTTCCTGTTCCAGTGCCATCTGTCATCTCAGAGTTAGGCTTGATTCACATGATTTAGTATAAGAAAATAAGTAAAATGACCTGGTTTTAAATCTTGTCACTGTTATTTCTGACTGTGCTTAACTTCTTGTCTCTACTGATAAAGTGGAACTTAGGCCGTGCCTAGCCATGCAAATTCATTGTAAGAAGCAAATCAAGTAAAGTTAGGGCATTGTTTTGAAATGCCCAGATACAACAACATGGTCAGCGAAATTTACATAGAGAGCAGAGGTGAGATATCAATCATGGTGGTAGGAAAATCAGAGTGGGCCAAAGTAAAGGATTCCGGAAGTTCAGTTCCAAAAAGAATATATATTCAGGACACATGAAAGGTCTATTGAAGTTGCAAATACAGCCACCGTACTTAAGAATAATGACAATTACTTCCTTAAACAGGTTCACTGACTCATAGAAGTTCTCCAGATCCAACACTCTTCGCAGTTCACATCCAAATTAGCATCACCTCTTGCGCAGAGAATTGCAATGAATGCTCTGTGGGCAGCCAGATATCTCTCAGTACTCAGTGTGCTCCTTCTACCCAATGAAGAGAAGAAGGGAGATTCAAGTCTTTCATGTGGGTAAGCCTAAAGCCAAGATCTTTAAGGAAACAAGCAGAATTAAATGAAAACTTCGGAGAGCAGAGATCTTTACCAAGGTGAGCTGTCTTTTGTAGGTTGTTTTGTCCCCACTGGGGAATCTCCAATTCTGAGTACAGAGTGAAGATCAGATCTGGTCCTTGCAGAAGGATGTGAAAATGCAACTATAAACCAGCAAAGTTTTTGGCATTCATACAAGGGACCACAATGACTTGCACACTGCAGTATCTCTAAACACTTGGCCAGTTTTGACCATAATACCTTTGCTGAATCCTGGAGCTGAATACAAGGTGGATTAAAATCTTTGGTAATCCCATAATTACCAAAGTGTTACTTGAGAAAAGGGGCCTGGCTCAGAAACACATCAGGCCTCGCCAAGATGTCCATGAAATTTGGCAGTAGTGTGTGGCAAGATGCTGAAGAACAAACCTAATCTTCCACAGTCTTTCAGAAATCTCAATCGAAAGTGCAGGACTGGAGGTGGAGAGAATCTTACTAAAATTCCCATTATTCACTGTAGTTGAGATGATCAGCCCCTCACCTTATCTGCCTTACAGAGGATAAATAGAGCCTTGTCTAGTAGAAGTAGAATCACGCAGCCCTGGCCAGTGTACCTCAGTGGTTGGAGCATTGGCCTGCATACCACAGAGCTGAGGGTTCAGTTCCTGGTCAAGGGTGTATACCTGGGTTGTGGTTTGCTTCCTGCCCTGAGCAATCAGTCAAGGTGTCTCTTTTACATCGATGTTTTTCTCTTTCTCCCTCTCCCTCACTTTCACTTTCTGTGAAAAGCAATGGAAAAAAAGTATCCTCAGGAGAGGACTAACAAAAACAAAAAAGAAATAGCATCATACAGATCTTTGACATTTGCTCTATATATAATATCTGGCTACAATAACAAATTAATATGAAAAGAAGCACGAAAATGTGACCAATAACTAAATGGAACAAACAATATAAGCAGATACAAGAAAAATGGATGATAGTTAGTACCCAAGACTTTGGTACAATGATTAATATGTTAAAGTAACTGAAAGAAAATATGAACAAAGGTGATGAAAGGATTGGAATCCATAAAAAAAAAAAACTTGAAAAATACAAAAATCTGAAATGAAGTCCTAAGCACAGCAAAAGATTAACTAAATAGTCTCAAAGGTAAGTCAATATCAAATATTTGTCTAAAGCACAGAGAAGGCAAAAGAATGCACATATCAGTCACATGTAGTTCTCAATCCAAAATTTTACATCTTTATTAGAGTTAACTGCAAAAGAATAAAGTATATGAAGAAAACATGATTAAGAATTATTCAAAATTCTTAGAGAGCAACTCTCATCCTAAGAATCTCATCAAACCCCAAATAGGATAAATATTTTTTAAAAAAAACTATAACTAGGCACATCACTATCAAACTGCTGTAGACAAAAGATTTCCCCTGATTCCAACGGGTTGGATGGTCTCTGCACCACTGTCTGTGTTTTAAACTCAAGTGGGATATCCTACAAATTATTTTTTAATACTGCTCATTTTGAAAGGGAAATTAACTTCCATAACTTCAAAACAACACCAAGTAAAAGATGAATATATTATATTTATTTTCTAAAGATTTTAGCTGCTTTTCAAAAATAATAGAAACCATATGTTTCAAACTGTCCTATAATCAAGATAAATAAAGTCAAGTTTAAGAAGAATCTTCATGCCTGACTAGTATGAATAAATTGGAACATAGAGAAAGTAATTCCAAAGGAGAGTTAAGAATCTGACATCTTAACTCTTATTTAGGGATCTGCTTTAAAAAGTAGATGTACACTTTAGAAAACTTGGCTGAGGTGGTTTATACCAGAATAATAGAGAATCCGGCACAAATTGTGGTTGATATCCCTGGTGGAGAGTGAGCATTGACTGTGCCCTTATTAGGTGCCGGGCAGAATTCTCAACTCCTTATAGAGATCATTACCATGGAGGTAAAATGAACTTCACATGGATATGATCAGACATGGATATGAAGATGAACTCATTCATCACCTGAACTTTTATCATGTAAATCATTTCATTAAATCAGTCCAATATATACAGGTACATTTAAATTCCTTATTCCTAAGGGGAAGGGATCAAGAAGTACATATTTTGTAATTCACAGGGAAGTGAAGTACAATATAGGAAGTATAACCAATAATATTATAATAACTATTTTTGGTGCTAGGTAGGTACGGAAATACTAGAGGCAACACTATGTAAAATATATAATTGTCTAACCACTATGCTGTATATCTGAAACCAATCTTATCTAATAAAGAGGGATTATGCTAATTGACCATCACACCCTCACAAAGATGGCAGTGCCCACAGACACAATATGATAGCACCCAGTCCCCTCAGCCCCCCAGCCACTCAGGGCTGGCCCAAGGCACAGGCGAGCCTCAGATGGTGATTGCCCAGCCACCTGAGGCTCAGGTAATTAGGGCTGGCAGAGGCTTGCGCTGCAGGCAGTGGCAACAGCAGAGGTGTGATGGGGACAGGACATTGCCTTCCTCTGATTGCTGGGTTGCCTTCCATCCCTGAGGACTCCCAGACTGTGAGAAGGGGCAGGCTGGCCTGAGGGACATCCCCCCGCCTCCAGTGCATGAATTTTCATGCACCAGGCCCTCTAGTATAAAATAATATTGAATGTAAGCTGTAATTAAAAATATAATTTAAGAAATGAAACTTTTTTTTCTTCTATTTAAAGCTAAATATTCCTTCTAGCTGTCAGCTTCTGGATTTGCACTGGAGCGATGCAGAATGTGGTAGAATCAACTCAGTTCCCACTGCATCCTTTTTCATGGACCAAACTTGCTCTCCTTTCTTGCCTTGTTCTCTCAGACACTTCCAACTCCTCCCTTTCCCTTCCTAGAATTACACTATCCTCTCCCTAACCACAAGCCTAGTTGTGAAATAGGATATGGTCCCCTGACTTTTCCCTTCCTTCTCACTCACACATCCATTTCCTCCTAAATTGTTTCAGCTAATCACTTTGGGAAATAGGGATAATTAAAGTTATAAACGTGAAGAAGTTTAAAAATTCATAATATCCTCAGAGCAGGATTCTCTGGCACACTCTTTTCCCTGCATATGAAATTATAACTAAGTTCAGTTGGGAATTCTGGGCCCTATACCTTAATTAATTAAATCTGTTGGTATCATGAAACTATCTGGTGTTTCTGGCCTCCATATGATCAATTCATAATTCGGATGTCCCCCAGAAGAGATCTCTGCTCTGAATCTACAAGCAATCTTCTCCAAAACATGGAAACCTCCCAGGAAAGTGATCCATCAGCACCTGGTATCCCTCACTCCTGGTACCCCATCTATCTCCCTCCTTGGAGAAAAAAAGAAAAGATAAAATTTGGAACAGAAAGGTTCTCAAGATCTTATAAGGTAACATTTTGTCCTAACCCCTCTGTGTGGACTCATGTACCATCTATCTTAATAAAACCTACACAAAAGAATTTTACCATCTATTAAGAAAGTTCTGATATTCCTAGCTTTCAAATCAATCATGCATTTCTCCCCACTTCACCCAACTGAGTCATCTTTCTAATCTAGACAAATAGAAGTTATCTTTCCCTTCTTTTTACCCTCTTCATTTTCTAAGGCTATTACTTATTTTCTTATACATTATATAGAGTCACTCTTTCATCCACACTCATTTTCTTTTTGTTGTTGTTGTTGTTGAATATAAGTATTTGCTAGTTATATGTAGTCACCCTTAAACTATCTTAAAGGAAACTGACACCAGCTGGCATTTGAAATATTACTTTCTATACTGGTTTCTAATTTCATTTTAATGCTTGTTTCTAATTTCATTCCATTGTTCTAGATTAGTGTTTATTTTATATGCCTTAAGTAATTTTGCCTCCATGAGGCAGAGTTGTTTTTTGATTTGTGTGTGTGTGTTTTCCCGCATTTCCTGCTTAACTCTTTACAGACACAATGAAATAGCAAAGGGAGGATTATTTAACATGTACCTTCCACTATTCTGTCTTTGAGTCTAGGCATTTAGCATCAAAAGCAAGCTCATACAGCAGTATAGCAGTTGGCAACTTTCATCGCTTTTCACCATTTCCTCCCCGTTACTGGATCTGCCTGAAGAACACATCACTCTGACTGCTGGGAGATGTCAGTACTCAGAAAGGAAGTTTAAAATTATGTAAGAAATGAGCTCAATGACCTCCATTTCCTTGCCTATTTGGTAAATAATTTGTGGTTTCTGAAACTGGAAGCATATTTTAGAGTTCAGGCAAGCTTGGCAGTAAATTGTCCCAAGCCTCATAAAAAATGTGCACACAGGGTTTGCAGACACCAAATCAAATAACTAAAGTGAAGTGAAACCAAAACAGAGCTGATGCATGTACGCTCACAGCATACCTCAGCTCAGGACTACAGACTCCGGGTCTGTCTTCTCCTGTGCACCATAAATTCTTTCATATTAAATAGTTCAGTGATTAGGTAGACTGTTCGAGTTGCTTTCTCTTTTTTTTAACTTTTAAAAGATCTCTACACACAGTTTTGATTTTTTAATGAAAAACATAGATTGTGGGTTACAAGTTAAAACTTCAGAATATCTCAGAGCCTCACAAGCCTAGAGTTTTCCATAGGTGCCAAGGGAGGTCAGAGCTGATAGCTGAAGTTGAGAATAGATTTTTGTTAATGACCATTTTTCCCCCAATTGAGAAGTTAATGAAGAAATGGGAACTGACAAAAACAAGTAGAAAACACAATATTATACTTAATTATGGTTTTCTCTGGAAAAGCCAGAAGAGAATGTGAGGAGAAATGAAGGCGCGTTTTGTGTGGGGGTTTTCTCTTTTAATTTAGTGACTAGAATTACTATAGCCTCCCCCTAGGAACTAAATGATTTGGCAGAATGCAAGTTTTGGGGGCCAGGAATTTTGAAATGTTCCTCAGTATATCCTCAAAGTCTACCAGAAAATTGTTTGCTCAACCTTTGAGTGAATAAGTAAGCAGCAGAAGTGGTCAACAACTGTATTGGAACAACAGGGACATTTCAGAATAAAGGCTGACTGGTGTCAGAAATTGTACATCTAGAAGCTGTCTCTTTCTTGGTTTGGAACTTTAAGGATGAGTGAACATTTTTTAAAAGGTACATGATGGCTCTTTGCAGTTCAGCGCAAGTCATTATGGACTCAGGGTGTCCTAGACACAGCGAGCCTTGAGCGGGTGGCAGAAGAGTGTGGGGTCAGGGAGTGGCAGGAAGTAATAGCCATCGGGGTGTTTTATAATTATTGTTTGAGCCAGCAGATATTTTTTAGACCCCTAAAAAGTAGGCATGGCATTGGCTACTTAATCACTTAAATCCTCATGGGCATTTGACCTGTTCAACCTGAAATTTAAATCACAAAAGAAAAAAATGGAGAGAGGTTGGTCAATGAGAGTCTCTCCCTTTGATTGTCTTGAAAAATAAAACACAACAAAATTAAAATAAAACAAAACTAAAAACTATTGAAAATTACCCTACGAACATTACCATTTCTCAAAAAAAAAAAATGAAAACCAAAGCATCCGCTTTAAAGAAACTCAAGGAGTGGAGAGGAGATCAAGTGTTCTCTTACTGTTCTCTTTTGATCTTTTCACTCTCCAACCTCACTTTAATAACATGTCCAAAGACTGATTCAACCTCTCTCCCATTTTAATAAAGGTTCATTAGTGGATTAGGAGAGATTTGAAACTGAGCCCAGTGGAGTCAGCAGAGACAAGCTCCAAACAGCTACTCAGCTCATTTTGAAAAGTACCAAGCTAGCAACCTGGAACAGATCCACAATGAAATTGGGGCTGCACTTGTATATGTGGAACCCTGAGGGACAGACAAACCATCTCCACTTTGGGCAAGAGTGGCAACATTACTCACTGACATGGAGGATGGAAAAGGGGCCACCTACTAACCCTGACAAGCTCAGGGGGGGCCGCATGGCAGCCTTACAAACCCTGAGACAGAAGGTGATCACCTAGCACGGTCTGAAATTAAGACTTTCCAACTAAAATCAAGTTGTGGCAGGTAGTCCTGTCCCAGACAGGACTTGACAAAGGTCAGCCTTTACCTTAACTGAGCCAATTGTCTTTTTGCTTCTAAGACAACCTACCTTTGGAATGTCTGTCTTTGATTCTAGGCATTTAGCATCAAAAGCAAGCTCATACAGCAGCATAGCAGTTGGCAACTTTCATTGCTTTTCACAATTTCCTCCCTCTGACTGCTGGGACAAAATCTCTCACCAGAGTGCAGAGACCACAGAACCTCTCATTGTTATTATCATGTTAATTGTTAACTGTTAACTATCCTATATTTGCCTATGTAAAAATATATGTCTATTTATTTTACTTCGTGTCCAATCCCAAAGATTCCTTATATCTTCCCCTTTTGATTCTAATGTAGAAAACCAGTGGGAAAACTACCATTTTCTGGAGCATGTCCTCAATCTTTTGAGATTTTGCTTCCCAGCAATTGTCATCAGTATGGCTCAAATAAACTCGTAAAAATTATTATAGGTTTGGACATCTCTTATGTTGACAACATTAACAAGGCAGAGATTGTTGTGTTCAAGCTGAGCTCATTCCAGCAAACTAAACACAGCCTATCAGCCTGAAAAAAAATAATGAGAAAACTGACCATCCAGCATATATTATTGTGATAAAAATAAGCAAATAAGTGCCACCACCTGGTCCCTGCAACTTAGGGATCCCATGAGACCCTTTGAAATTGGCGAAGTCCATCTCAATAAAAGCACATCTCACAGTTCCCACTGGTCTGCAAAGCGATCAATCACACAATGGAAGAGGGGTGGGGGGAGTGAATTGTTGACTTCCTTTTTCCCTGTTTCCACAGACCTTCTAAAAATTATTTCAACATTGGTGACATCTGACAAAAATACTACATCTTCTAATAATATTACCAAAAATAAGATTAAGAATCGTTATTTAAGCACTTGTTCTGCATTTTTAAGAATGTTATGGCTATTAGTTCATTTTATATACTTCACAACCCTGTAAAACACTCTTGGTTGAATGATTCAACCTCTATATATAACCCACTTTTCTTTTCAAACTCAAGCAAGGGTGGCCATGAAATATAAACCAGGCCCATGAAACATAGGTGAAATTCTGCTTATGGGAACTCTGAAGAAAGCTTTGGTTTTCTGAGAAAGGGGCAGACTCAGCTAAAATCCCCCCAGTGTTCTTTCCCTGGCTTCCTATATGGAAACTGGAACCATATGCATAGTGTGTCAGAGGCAAAGGGTAGAAAGAATCTCATTTCTCTGACACTATTGATCTTTGGATTTCTCTTTGTTGAAGCCACTATAAATCATGATTGTCACTTGCAGCCAAAGGGATTCCTAACAAGTGTTGTTAATATTCTCATTTACAGATGAGAAATCTGTAGCACAAGAAAATTAAGCAATTTGTCCAAGAGCATCAGGTGGGTAAATGGAAAAGCTTGGGTTTAAACCCAGCTCTCTGTCTCCAGAGCCCCCATTATTAATCATTATGCTCCTGACAGAAATTAATTTAGAAATATGGACATTTTAAAATCAAAATAAAACTGAGATTTTTTCCCTCAAATTAAGAAAAAAAAAGCCATGATCATTATTATTTTACTTAAGCTCTCCACAATTTTCTCATCAGCTATAGACACTTAGAGACAAGTTCTGGCTCACCTCCCTTATCTTGTATTTCTCCCAAGGAAAGCATCTATCCTGGATCTAGCCAATGTTTACCTTTAACTCTTCATTTTAAATTATTTTAATCTGTAGAACATGCCAGTAAAGCAAAAGTTCCCTAAGTGAATTCATCTGTATGATATGAAAGGAAGGGGAGAGAGGGACAGGAGAAAGAGAAAGAAAGAGAGGAGGGAGATGTGAGGAAAGGAAAAAAAGAAATGGAAAGAAAAGAAACATTGCTATTAACTAACTTTACCAGATTTAATACATTATAGTGTGGTTACTTTTTTGAAACTTTCTATTTGAAAATAATTTCAAAATTATGAAAATAAAAATAATACAAAGCCGAAACCGGTTTGGCTCAGTGGATAAAGCGTCGGCCTTCGGACTGGGAGGTCACAGGTTCGATTCCGGTCAAGAGCATGTACATTGGTTGCGGGCCCATCTCCAGTGGGGGGCGTGCAGGAGGCAGCTGATCCATGTCTCTCTCATCGATGTTTCTGACTTTCTCTCCCTCTCCCTTCCTCTCTGTGAAAAATCAATAAAATTTTTTTTAAATGATACAAAGATCACTCATTTAATCTTCATAGATTCTGTTACTGTTAAAAGTACCCCATTTGGAAGAAAGTTATGGCCAGTAACCCAGGAGGAAAGTACCAAGAGATAAAGAATTATAGGGCCTTTCTTTAAAAGACTGCCGGGAGAAGGTGTTTAGCCAGGGCAGTGGTCACAGGCTGAAGGGCTGCAGTAAGGAAGGTCTTTGTGGAAGAACCTCTTGGATTTTGCTCATAGTCAAGTGTTAGACTTTAGCCAAGACAAGATCGATGTCTCCAAGACCTGCCTGTGTGTTTCTTTCTCTTGGCATGTTTGTTTGGGGACTCTTTTATGGAAACACAGTGTTCCTGCTGCTGGCAGTTAACTAGGCACACGAGCTATGTATGGAATATACATACGAAACAAAGTTTACTCCATATGCTCGTTATTTGCTACAGATGACAGGTAGATAGACAGACAATGTGATGAGTATTTGTGCCCCCCTTAAATTATATAGATTGAAACCTTAATCCCAGGGAGATGATATTTGGCAGTGGAATCTTTGGGAGGTAATTAGGGCATAACGTGGAGCCCTCAAGAAATAGTGCCCTTATAAGAAGGGGCCAGCCCACCCAGTGTGGCTTCAGTAGTGGAGCGTCAACCTATGAACCAGGTGGTCACGGTTTGATTCCCTGTCAGGGCACATGCCAGGGGTGAATGCTCAATCCCCAGTGTAGGGCATGCAGAAGGCATCCAATCAATGATTCTCTCATCATTGATGTTTCTATCTCTTTCTCCCTCCTCCTTCCTCTCTTAAATCAATAACAACAAGAAAATATGTTTTTTAAAAGAGGCCAGAAAGATATTTTTTCTGAACATGGATCTTTACCCATAAATACTTCAGAGTGTTTTTCCTAAGTAAAGGAATATCATGTTATACAATCTCTGTGTAGTTATCAACATCACACATTCATATTGACACAATCAACTTTATCTAATCTACCAGTCATAGTCTAATTTTGTCAGTTGATCCAATAATGTCATTTATAGTGTTTTCTCCCTCCAGTGCAAACTTGTTGAGACTTTATGGTAATAGCTCTTTGTGTCATTGTTGTTTATATTAATTAAATTCTTTAGCTAAATACTTTCAGTCTCTTGAGTAGGGCTCAATCCATGGCCATCCATTCTCTGACTTGTAAGAGCAGTTCATATTTTACCTAATCTCTTCCATATCTACCCTGTGTTTTAATCTCTTCACTCCTTTTTGTCACAGGAAGCAAACAAAGACAATGCAAACTTTACTAGCAGACCCACATAAACTGAGCTCCTGCCTGAATACTCATGCTTCATGGGCCCTGAATTTCCCTATGTCTTCCAGAAATTTTTTTTCTAAGACTCCCACCATTCACCCCTCTGGTGCCTGGGCTCGACTGGAGCTGGAAGTGTTTGTCTGGGCAGGTTCCCTGAGGCTGGGTGGGAGGCGACATGTATCAGTCCCTCTGTGGTTCTCTCCAACCTTCTACCTTGTGCATGAGTGTGTCTCATGACCCAAAAGGCTCCAGAACTTCTGCCTGGGGGTTCATCCTGGGCCTGGAGCGGGGCTGCAGCAGCCTGGTGAGTGTATCAATTCTGCTGACAGACCTAGTACTGAAGTCATAGGATTGGATGAGGTTGGGCTATTGGAATGATGCTGACACTCTGATTTTGAGTGATTCTCACTCACTTGCATATGGAATGAATTCAAGACTCTGAGCTCCCAACAGTCCACAGCCAACCCTTGAGTTTGAGCTGCATGTGAGGTCTCCTGAACCTTCACTCACCCATCATATTCCCAACATGGTGATGCCTCTGGGCTACAGTACCCAAGTGGCATGTGAAAATTACCTCCACCCTTTTGCTACTGGCTCCCAAGGCAGTCTACTCATTCTTTTGCAGGCTCTGCCCCACAGGAAACACAGTCCTGGGGGGAGTGTGAAGGGGAGCCCCACCTATCTTCTCCAAAGGCTTTCTAGACTGTTGCTCTAAATTGTCAATGGGCTCTTCCAATCCATGTCCTCTCTTCTCTCTAATTGATGTGGTGATTATGCTGTCCTGGGTTAAGCTCATTCATATGAAGGTCCTGGATTCCTTGCACAAATGGGATCACTTTTTTCCATCCTACTGATGATGGTGGGTAGAAACCAGGGGTGCAATATACATGAAAAGAGATCACATTTTATGAATGTTGTGATCACAGCCTGAAAAGTTCAAGAAGAGTCACAGTTGGAAACTATGTTCTCTATATTTATGCTGTAAATTTCCAAATTACAAATTTAACGTGATCCTAAAATAAGTTATTGTTTACTTTTTCCTCTATACTTTGTGTATTTTGTGGTCATCTTCAAAGAAGCACAGGAACTTTTGAAAGAACTATCAGAAGCCAGTACTCATCACAGCAGGAGAGATGACGCACTATCATAAATAATGATATAACCAGAATAAAACAAATGGCATTAGGGCATCTTGAGTCAAGAAGAGCTATATTGTTTCAACCCAGACAAGTTCTGAAGAGCTGCAGAACTTGAGTAAAAACAGCATTATTGCTTTTTTCTCACAGTGGGATAAAGGAAGTTACCCAGTAACAGCACATTTGAGAATAAAGAATATGAAGAGATAATTCTTGGATCTAAATTAAAGAGAAAGTGTCTGTATACTTGGAAGAATCAAGTGCTCTGATTGGACAATAAACAATTATATCAGTATCTCTTCTCTACCCATCATTCCAAATCTTTAGTGATAAATCGCTATGCCTCCTAGGTGTTCACAAATTCTGTCAGTATTTTTAAATATAATTGATTATATAAATAGGAGACCCACACAAAAAATGTTTATCCAGGGTCTCACACACCCTAGTCTCCTTGGAGAAAGAGGTGGGGTATAGATAACCACCATCTTCCATTTCTAACAAGTTCATCACAGGATGGTGCATTTTTCCAGAATTTTGATTAATTTTCAATTCCTTTAAGAGTCTTGGGAAGTAGATATCTTACAATTGGATAATTTTTTTAGAACAGTGGTTGGCAAACTCATTAGTCAACAGAGCAGCAAACCTTGGCTCTCAAGCTGGTCTATAATATCAGTCTTGGGTTCTGTGACAGCCAGAAATGCCAGTTGAAGTTTGAGGCCACTCTGACCTCTGCCCAAAAGGGTGAAGTCACCAAGGCTACATACAAAGAAAAAATAGAGAAAACATGCAGTACAACATGACCAAAAAATTAAAAATAGGGAAAATATGCAGTTAGCTGTACAATTTGAAGAAATAGCACGTGAGGGCAAGGCTGTCAATCCAACTGAGGAATGAAGTTTACCCTAACACTACTGAGAGCTAAGGAGAAGAAGGAAATTCATCATGTCAAGTTTTCATGACATTGTCAAGGGAGTCACTGTGGTTTTATTCACAATTAAAACAAAACTTGAGCCCTAGCTGGTTTGATTCAGTGGATAGAACATTGGTGGTCTGAAGGGTTTCAGTCAAGCCTGGGTTGTGGATTTAATCCCCAGTAGGAGGTACACAGGAGGCAACTGATCAACGATTCTCACCATTGATGTTTCTCTCTCTCTCTTCCTCTCTGAAATCAATAAAAAATATAATTTAAAAACCTTGGAAATAAATTGAACTGTTTTCATAACTGGTTGAGTCCCAGTCCCAGTTCTTTGGCAATGGCTTCCTTTACTTGCCACTCCTTTTGTACCTGGGCACATGACATATTTCCTGTGCACCGAGGCCCCTGCTCTGAAATGTGGCTCTCAGCCAAACACAGTATGTTCTGGTCCTCACGCAGCAACTTGCACACTCAGGAGTGTTAACCTATGCATGGATTCTTCTACTGTCAGCACCACTGTTTTGAAACACAGCTAGTCCCTCCTTTGTTTTATCATAATTATGCCCCTTGGTATCTCCATTCATTTTCCAAAATGATCATAGAGCATCCTACACATAACCCAATGCTACCTACTCCTTTTTATTTATTTATTTATTTTGAGTCCCTTGTTTAGCTCAGGCTACCATTCCCTGTATTAATATTCTGTCAAGAATAATTTTACAAGAAAATACATTCTATTTGTACTAGAACTCTAATCTCGCCGTACTGGAAGCCACAATTCACTCAAACAAAAGGGATGTGCAGTGACACTAACATTTAGAGCAGCCACATTATACTATCCCTCCTTTATTTCCTAAAGAAGACTTGCCTTAAGGGTTACTAATTTCATTATTCTGTCACTTCATTGGCAGTCAAACCTTACAGGGCATGCAGCTGCTTTTGGCAAATCTTAGACACGGCAGGGAATGGGAAATTTTTAAAGAAAATAAAGAGTCTGATTCAAGGAAATGGTGAGTGGGAGAGAGGAAAAGAGAAAATAATAGGAAGAAGCACATCTGAAAGGAAGGTGTGGGGTACCACTAGCAATGGCTTATCTATCACCCAGAGGCCCTGGGATACAGTTACCTGCCATGGGGCCTTGTAGGGGTCTATATAGCAGGAGAGTAAGAGCAGAGGTTCTATTTTAAAAATGAATTGACTCACCAGAATTGCCTACCTTGCTCATCACATATGCAAACTTTAAAAACTACTTGTGACAAATCAGTATTACTTTTCATTGTTTCCACTGTTGGATTTCATTATCCCTCTTTAAATAAAAGTGAAAGCTATGATGCAATGAAAACGAAGCCTAAGCTTCAGCAGTTCTACGAACTTAACAATATCTGTGCCAAATGCCATGACAAATGGCAAATAGAATTGAAATATATTGTTTGAATTCTGGCTTTACAAGAATTTCAGTATAGGAGGAGATTTCCTGGCTTCAATTATTTTTCGAAAGTTTGTGAATATAGTTTCCATGTCCTGTGTTTATAATGTTCTGATATGGTTTAAGGTGCTTTATGGGTAATTTATGGAAACCTCATAAAAGCCCCACTCTCACTTTGAGAAGGAAACTGAGGTCAGATAGCATTAGCAACCCGTCCAAAATGTCACAGCTAGTAAGTGATGGAGCGGATCTATAACTACAAAGCAGGGAGTTCAAAGATATTTTGTGAACTCTCAGACATTTCAAGACATTAAATAAGTTATTATCAACTAAGAAAAAAAGAACACAACTTCTTGATTTGATTCTGCTTATTTCTTCTGCAATTAATGTCATTAATCTACAAAATAAGTACTCTGCCTCACTCTTCCGATTTCTAGAGCACTGTGTCCCCTGGATTTAAAGAAAGCTGAATATTCATTCAAGAAACAACTGGTAGAATCCGTACACACTGTCATGGATTGGTTAGTATTGTTGAGACTCCCTAATGCCCTCAGAACACTGTTCCTGCCTCATCCTCTAAAATAAGTACGGAGTGCCCCAAAGAACTTTCTGTTGCCTGTATCACATCATGTTATCAGATATTTTCATCTGAGCATGTGGTTCTTCTTTTCTCACTTTTGGACCTCAAAATGAAAACCAGCAGGAGTTTCCAAGTAGCTCCCTACTTCTTTAATAGTGGAGCTGATGAGGTGTGGGGCGCTGTTCTGATTCAATTCTGGAAACTAACACACATAATGGAAACCTGATCCTGCCAAACTGTACCTCTGGGACAGCATCGCCATTCAGTCTCACCATCTTTAATTACCCATATAATTCACACTTCTCCAAAGTAATCATGAGCTAATATCACATTTGCACACAAACTTCGCACGGGCATAAATCAATCACAGCTGCCTAAAAAATCAAAGATACATCTTGCAGGTAGCTGCATATTCATGTGCCTGTTTAGGAGACATTCCCCTACCACATTAGTCTGTCTCCAGGACTAATAGCCTACATCCAAAACACATACAAACAAACAAAAAAACATTCCTTCATTTCTCCAAAGAGAGCTCCAAACCTAGGGGTGTTTCTCATAGATTCTGGTATTGACAGTATTCAAATATATGCAGAAGTATTTCAATATTAATAACCAACTGTTGGTGGAGTTGTAGTTTGCGAAGCACTACCTCATGCATTATTCTTAGAACACTCCAAGCAACACTGTGAAAGGTCAGTTCACGTGATTATCAGCACTTTACACATACAAAAAGTATGAAGTGAGAGAGTTGATGTAACTTGATTTCTGATCACATGACTAGCAGGAATTACAGCTAGGATTCAAATCCAAGTTTTCTGAGCCTGACATGTTCAGCAAAAACACACTTCACTATGAATCAGTTTAGTTCATAGCCACACAAATTTTATTAAACAAAAAATCAAGAAAATATTCCAAGGATAGGCAATAAGTGTTCCCCTGAGGTATTTCCTATAAATCCAAGCATACTCTAGCTTACCACCACATAAAAGACAAAGGAACAAAACCAGACTCAAAATGAAACCAACAGAGCTATTTTTACTGTCTGGCAGTATAAAAGGGAAGAGGAGGAAAAGCTGAAGATCAAATGACAAAGAACTTTCTAAATCTGTCACTTAGTAACATATTGCCAAATTCTTGGGGTTTTTACCCCTAGAAGTTTAAATTCTATATTTCTGCATCTCATTGCCAAAAGGGTTCATCCATCTCTCTCTTTCTCTCTCTCTCTCTCTCCCGCCCTAACCTCCCTCTCTTTCTTTATACATACACCACCACCACCACCATCACTTTCTTGGCCACAATGGGAGAATGACAAGCATACTGGTTAATATATGCATAAAATATGTATAAATGAGAGAAATGAAGATAACTTTTTTCCCTATTGTTCACATTTTCTGTTTCCCTCCCAGTTTGCCTTATATTCTAGGGATGATATTGTCTAAGAAAGACACACAGTGAAACACACAGCCATAGTTCTGCCTGGAGAGATGCATATGTGCACACAAAACCTGCCCCAAGCCTCCTCCTTCTCTGCAGCTGCATTCCAACCCACCCAGAAAACATTTGTGGGCAGCTGGGGATCCTCTCCAAGTTCATATTTAACCTCCTAAAGTCGCATTAGCTGATAGGGCTTTGGCACTTGCTGAATAGAAAGCAGATCAATATATTCAATATTTTGAAGAGCATCACATCCTCCCATCAGGAGCGGAGGGTTGGGAGGAGAGCCAGCAGCCAGCAGCTCCAGTCCCTCTTAGGTGCCTCCCTGGTGGGTAGAACCTTTCTGTGGCTTGGCTTGGGTGCAGCACTCGCCTGGCAGAGGTGGGGATGGTGTGTGTAGGCTGGGCACTCAGCAATCCATCAACCTGAGCCAACAAATCACGGCCAAAACCTAAACTAATCACAGTCTGGTTGGGGAAAGTGGGGGGGCGGGGGCAGTCAGAGCAATCCTCACAACACCTCGTGATTAAACCTCAGGGAGTTCTGAAATGAAATGCCTGTGTAGATAGAAATTTCATTTCTGAAATGAAATTTTCGCAACTGCCTCGGACCTACAACATATTGGTTCTTCAACAAGCTGTTGGGAACGATTCCATAGCATGTGTCTCTTAACAACTTGGTCTTTTTAAATAATAAGCAGATATCTTTCTTAGTGGGGAAAAAATAAGATGCTTAAGAATGATTTCTAACTTAATGCTCTTTCTGCTTATTGGCATACCTTGAGTAACATGTTTGCCTTTGTTTAAATGACATCTTGAGAGGTCAGGTCTGAGATGCTTCTAAGTATTGCTAAGAATGAAGAGAGGTGTAAATGGTGATATTGTGAAATACGAGTGGGTTGTGTTAAGGTCTTTGGTTCTGTTTCTGGGTCGCATGACACAAGGCTGTGTCCTTAACAACCAGGAGTAAAATGACAATATTTAAGTAAGTAGAATGTGCAATTATACACTGATGGGCTGAAAGCATCATGTGTTGAACCCCTAACCCCTACTATCTTTGAATATGGCTGTACTTGGAACTAGGGCCTTTAAAAAATAATTAAGAAAAAATGAGGTCATATGGGCGGGCCCTAATTCAATCTGACTGGTGTCCTCGGAAAGAGACGAACAGCATACATGCTGACAGGGAGACAAGGCCGTGTGAAAACAGAAAGAAGGCAGCCTTCTGCAAGTCAAAGCCCGGCTCAGAAGAAGCAACTCTGCTGACATCTCACAGACTTATAGCCCCAGAGCTGTGAGGAACCACATTTCTGTTGTCTAAACCAGTCTGTTAGTGGCATTATGGCAACTCTACAAAACTAATACACACTGTGCCGAAACCGGTTTGGTTCAGTGGATAGAGTGTCAGCTTGCAGATTGAAAGGTCCCAGGTTCGATTCCAGTCAAGGGTACGTACCTTGGTTGTGGGCACATCCTCAGTAGGAGGTGTGCAGGAGGCAGCTGATCAATGTTTCTCTCTCACCAATGTTTCTAACTCTATCCCTCTCCCTTCCTCTCTGTAAAAAAATCAATAAAATATATTTAAAAGAAAAACTAATACACACTGGAAGTTGAATCTTTCATTAGAAAAGCTGAAAATTCTTACTTAAGTCAGGAATTTCCTTCAATAGAATAAGTTGGGGGAAAATCCATCACACTAAATTTATATTGTAAATAAAACATACTATATGGCACATCTAATCTGTCAAAAAAAAAAATACCCCAGCCTCTACCTTCAAGGACTGTCTAGCCCTAACCACTGCTCACTACTTCCATTGCTACAACATGAGTCCAAGCCATTACCTCTCACCTGGATTATAGACACTTTATGGATCCAATATAGCTTACTTGGAGTCTATTTAAAACACATGAACCTTTGAAAACATTTCAGATCATGTTACTCCTCTGTCCAATACCCACCATGGCTCCCTACTTTCCTCCTGAGAAAAACCAAAGCCCATATAAAGGGCTATCATGCCCTACTTGAGTTGACATCAATTAGAGCTCTCCCCCTCATCCTTCTGGTCCAGCACAGTCGATGTCTTCCACCACACCTTTGCTCTAGACCAGTGGTTCTCAACCTTCCTAAGGCCGCAACCCTTGCATACAGTTCCTCATGTGGTGGTGACCCCCAACCACGAAATTTTGCTACTGTTATGCATCGTGATATAAATATCTGCATTTTCCGATGGTCTTAGGCGACTCCTATGAAAGGGTCATTCGACCCCCAAAGGGGTCACAACCCACAGGTTGAGAACCACTGCTCTAGCTCCACCCTCTATCTGGAAGCCTCTCCTTGAGATACACACATAGCTAAATCCCTCACCTTCCTCAAATTCTTTGCTCAAATGACCTTTTCAATGAGGCCTTCTGGGAGCATGCTCTTTAGTTGCATCCATTCTCTCCTTCCCTCCCCCACTATCCAACTCTACCTTTTCCCTTTTTCATAGTATTTACTCTATTCTGGATTATAATATAAATCACTAATGTATTGTCCACTCTTTATCTTTTGTCTTTGATTCAATCACATAGCTCAAATCACCTGGAAGCATGCCTGCCTGACCCTCAGTAGGGACTCAGTAAATATTTGATTAATGAATGTTGAATGAAGACTAGTTGAATATGGAAGCTAGAATTTTCTCTTTAAGTACTATAACTTTTTTTAAATATATTTTATTGATTTTTTTACAGAGAGGAAGGGAGAGGGACAGAGAGCTAGAAACATCGATCAGCTGCCTCCTGCAAACCACAACCAAGGTATGTGCCCTTGACCAGAACCGAACCTGGGACCTTTCAGTCCACAGGCTGACGCTCTATCCGCTGAGCCAAACCGGTCTTGGTAAGTACTATAACTTTTTAAACATTCCCTAATTCAGAAACCATTGGTGATACAATCCATTGTGAGTGTTAACAATTTCCTTTTTTTTTTTTACTTGAAGTTCATAATATTGATTCACTCTCCAAGAAAATCCTCAAAGGAATGAAAGAAGTTTTAATCCCTTTCATTCTAATCCAACCAAAAATCATACTTCTGGAAATGAGAAATGGGACATACGCCCCTGCAGCATGTGAACTTGAAAATGTTTAATTGTGCACGAATGCTTGCTTGTCTATACGTATTTCTAGAATGACCTCATAAATTGTGACAATAAGTCAGGCAATGCCAAGTGAAATATTAAAAATTTCACTTGGTTTCATTTAAAAAGAAATTCATATGAAAGAATACAGAATCACACCCAGAAAAAAAGAACTTTTTCATTTAATAGAAAATATATTTTTAACATTTTGAGAGTCCATCAAGTACAATGGTCTTAAGAAACCAAAAGAAAATACCATTTTCAGATCTTATGAGCCAAAGAAATCTGAAGTTCCACCAAATGATCAATCTGGATGAAATCTGAAGTTTTCTGTAAATAATGAGAAAAATTAGAGAATGCATTCACAGCTTGAAGCCAGAGATGTGGGCCCCAGGACACAAAAGTTCTATCTTTCTGAAGCTTTAGAGCTCATGACATACAAATATAGCATGGGGCATAATGAGCCACTTATTGGATAGAACACTCTGCAGATATAAATTTGAAAATATGAATGTTGACATGAACTTGAAAATATTAATATTATCATAGAAAGCTGAGTAAAAGGCATAAAATAGTAGTCTTCAGTCCTGCACATGCAATAGAATCCCCTGAGGGCTTACTAAAATACAGTAGGTTTTGGGTGCAGCTGAAAAATCTGCATTTCTAACAAGTTCCCAGGTAATACTGATACTTCTGGTCCACACATTGAGAACCACTGAAATAGCAGTTAAAATAGTTCTGCATTCAATTAATTTGTAAAATAGAAATAATAAATTTTCTTGAACTGTGGGAAAAAAAAGTCACCAGTTGCTGGTACCTATCTGTAAGGGCAGTCCTCTTGATTCACTTAAAGGGATATCACATTTACCAAGTCTTCTTGGCACATCACCCATCCAGAGGGTAGAAAGGCAGCCATATAAGTACCCTCCTCCTCTGCTATTGAGGTGTCTTCCTCAGAGTGGCTGTGAAACAGGACTCCTGACAGAAGGAAACCATGGTGAAAGGTGCCTCGCTGGCTGCAGAGAACCGGATTATGTGAGCATTCTCAGTGGTGGATGTGAGTGATGGATGTGGTGATGCTGGCCCAGAGAGAACCATACTAAAAAGGCAGAAGAAGCTGGCTTCTGGTCTGAGCACTGCTGGCTGCTTTGTGTACAGGTCCCTCGGGACCTTGGTCCTGTGTGGCTGCAGCTGGCCATCCATCTGTCTGGTCTTAGTGCAGTTTACAGATAGGGTAATAGAGTAATGAAGACCAAATCTAAAGGATTCTGTTTCTTCCTTCCTTCCTTCCTTCCTTCCTTCCTTCCTTCCTTCCTTTCTTTCTTTCTTTCTTTCTTTCTTTCTTTCTTCCTTTCTTTTTTTCACCAGTTACTGCTGCTAGCAGAGAGATTAAAATCCTAACAAAGAAAAAGGTATTTTATGGGAACTACAAATAGCTATCAGATCATTACACGCATTTAACTTGAACAAATGAGCCTACTATATTCACTGTGCACTCCCAAGCACCTCACCTGTAGGCATCCTGGTAATACTTTCTAATTTTTGAGCTGATAAAATTATTCTTTTATGAAATTACAATATCCTATTCCCTTCACACATTATTGTATTTTAGGGATGAAAGGAGCTGTAGAAATAATTTGTATATGAGATCAGTTCATAGATTAGATCCAGTTTAATTTGAACAGTAACTTCCTCCACAAATATTTTGGATCAGGGTCCCTGATTCTTTCTCCTGGATCATTCACCCAAAAAACAGACATCCAGGTGCTATGGCTTGACAGTCCAGATAGACTGCCCAGAAGAGCCCAGGGCCGCTCTTATTTTGGTACAATTCTAGCAAAGGCTTATATTTAGCTTTTATATCCAGTGGATTTTTCTGGGCCTCAGCTAAATTCCAAGAAATGATCCTGCCTTATAGAATTTCCCCAAACTACACATATTTTTTTTTCGAGATCAACTGGGATTATCCTTGTCATGTCTTGCAAATACTCATGACATTGTCCCTTTCCTATTCCTCCTTTCTCTTAAAATCCATCCCCATATTATTTGTATCTGCATTGCTTTCGGTAGAGCGCATTTTGGCTTGTATGCTGCCTTTTTTGAAATGGCCCTGAGTACGTGTATGTTTTCTAAATTCTTTGGTCTTCTAGACTCCGTTGTAGGATTTATTTAAAACTCAGCAACCTGATTCAAATTGCCTAGAAATCTTTTTCCTAAAGCACTCTCACACCAAACAAGGTCACTGTTCTGTAATGAACACTGAAAAGCCTGTTTTTGCTTTTTTTGACACAGGACAATTCGAACAATCAGATCATGTATTCAGCTGGCATTGTATCAGAACAGATTCACTTCCTTAACCTAGGAAAGAAGTAGGAATATCACACTAATTGACCTGAAAGCTAGAACATGTGTTTGTTTCCTACATTAGATAGGCTTCTCAATGTTAATGTGAAGTTCTAGATACCTATTCACAGATTGTTAAACTTCAAGATAAGGGCAAGTCATTACAAAAATCCTTCACCCAGTACTCGGTTGTTTACTTGTCTGTTTTAGTCTAATATAGTGACTTAACATTGGACTTTGCTCTTCCTTCATTTTATTCTCATTTTTTTCCTTAAGATTTTTATGTAGTTCAAAAATATCCATTACTTTCTAAATACCAGTTACTAGAGAGGAGGAGGGTTGAGGGGTAGGGTGAAAGGGGTGAAGAGATTAAGTACAGATAGGTAGTTTCAAAATAGTCTCGGGAATGTAAAATAAAGCATAGGGAATATAGTCAATAATTTTGTAATAACTATGTATAGTGCCAGATGGGTACTGGAAATATTGAGGGGAACACTTTGTAAAGTATATGATTGTCTAACCACTAAGCTATACATCTGAAACCAATACAAAATAAAATTGAAAGAAAAAAATTAACTTGCTAATAAAAAAATTTACTCTTAAATATTACTTAAACTTTGTACAGGTACTTAAAATAGTAAAACTATAAAAGTTAGAATCATAATTATAGTCGTGGTCTTCATAGAATTTGTAAAAATCTGGGGTTTTACTGCACTAGGGTTTTACTACACCTGCCATTAAAAGTCATTATTAGTTTCATTTTTAAGACTTGTTATGGTTTTTCATTGTTACTTTTAAAATAATTTGTTAGAGGAAATATATAACCTTTTACAAAAGCAATTCTGGGTGTAATGTGAACTTTTTTCATTTTAACTCAGACTGTTCATTGCTCTGGAGGAAATTAATACAAATTATCAAAAACAATAAATAGCTAATAAACTCAGTTTCTACTGAGAAGGAAGAAAGTTCTCTTCTTCTTATAAAACAGAAAATTTATTCACATCTGGCAGGAGTATATGAGGTATTCATTCAACACATATTGAGATTGGCCTGAATAGTGACTATAGATCATTCATAAAGAAATATGAGACCCAAAAAAAAGAAAACAGGAAAGTGGGCAAAAACAAATTGTTAGCTGTATCAAACATCTAATAAATAAATTAGACAAAATCTCAACAACTAAAAGTAATTCAGGGTCTTTGAATTCCATATTTCTTAAAGAACAATGATTATGCTTTTAAAATATCTAATACATTCTAAGAATTTAAGAATACAAAATAAGCAGGTTACATTTTGCAGTGGTTGATAATGGTTAAGAATTAATGGTCACAGCTAGATACTTATTTAGTTACACCCTGCATTACATATTGATCTTTTAAGATGATGTACTACAATGGGGCTGTAAACAGTTTCTCATTTTTCTACCGGTGTTTTTAAAGGAAAGGTTAAGTATTTTTAAAAATCTTACTAAAACTCCACACCTACCAGAACACAAGCTCCATTAAAAGGACAGCTTCTAACTTGTCCCTTTGAAACCTCCAGCATTTAACACACAAGTAGCACTCAGTAAATAATATTGGTAAAACGAACCAGTGTCCTTGAAATCAGGAACACCAAAGTACAGTTCACTGAAGACCAATTGATGAAGGTCACCTTTCAGTGCTAAGATTAAAGAAGTGGTAAAAGAGATAAAGGAACACTACAAATATCTCAGTCTAGGAAAATAACAAAAAGATGCTGAGTCACTATGATATGTTTCTCCAGAGGACAGCCATAACACTTTATGCAACGTTTAATAACTATTTACTGAGCAACTATTTACCTGACACTTTTAGAATTATTTAGGTGAAAATTCTTAGATTATCTTTCCTTGAACTTGGACCTAACTCAACCCTCTTTCAAGAGGAGACAACTTGCCCACCTTGCTCCCACCCTGCCTTCGCCATGTACCCAGAAATTGAAGGGAAAGTCCTTGTTACTTTCTAATTGCTTCTTCAAACCACAACTCCCCCACTTGGAAATAGAAACCCCAGGTTTTACTGAGGCTTACATTATCCCGCTCTATCAGTCACCAATGTGGCTTCAAACTTCAAACACATTTTGCCGTCTGCCTTCCTTTTCTAAAGATCCTCAAAACTTGTCTGTAGCCGAAACTGGTTTGGCTCAGTGGATAGAGCATCGGCCTGGGGATTGAAGGGTCCCAGCTTCGATTCTGGTCAAGGGTATGTACGTTGGTTGCAGGCACATCCCCAATAGGAGGTGTGCAGGGGCAGCTGATCGATGTTTCTCTCTAATCGATGTTTCTAACCCTCTATCCCTCTCCTTTCCTCTCTGTAGAAAATCAATAAAATATATACTTTTTTAAAAAAAAACTGGTCTGTAGGCATTTATTCCTATTCAAAGCATTTCCATGCCCCATCCCTTCCCCCACCCATTCTACAGTATTTATTCTTTCTCTTGAACCCAGAAAATGCTTCCTGTAGCTCTACCTAATGCCGGGAGCAGGTTTGCTCACAGGTGTAATTGTAACACCTTAGAACAATGCTATGAAGATGGTAGTTAACCCATGCCTTGTGGATGCTTTCCAGAAAATACTGAGAACTGACTGTGTCTTCATAAAATATAGAGAAACTGGAAAATAGCAGTGTTTTGCTTGGCTAATGTGGCTCAGTGGTTGAGCCTTGACCTATGAAATAGAGGGCTGCAGTTCAATTCCTGGTCAAGGCACATGCCCAGGTTGTGGGCTCAATCCCCAGTGTGGGGCATGCAGGAGGCAGCCAATTAATGATTCTCTCTCATCATATCTCTGTCTCTCTCTCCCTTACCCTCTGAAATCAGTAATTTAAAAAATATTTTTTAAAAAGAAAATAGCAGTGTTTCAAATTTAATTTTTCCCTACTGTAGCTTTATATTGATTTGCTGATAACTTGCGTGTTATTTAACCCTTGAGAATGATTGCATTTTACTCGTTAAAGATAAACACTCTATTGCTCAGGCACAATGGAGCTGGACAATATTGAAAAGCTGAATGGAGGATGATCTAGTTGAGGCTAGGCTTTCCAACTGAAAGATAGAAGGGAAAATGGAAGTAAGTACCCTTATGAACATTATAAGTCAACAAACACAATTATTTCTGCTTCTGAAGGGGTGTTCTGCAAAATCTGAAGTGGCTCCCTGGTAAGTTAAAATTTTAATTTTCAACTAAATTATTTTAAACAAGAAATTTGAGCTTGGTTTAATTTTCATATAAAAAGCAAACCTGCAAAATAGGTCTTTAGAATTATCATACAGTAATAAAATAAGAAAAATATATTTATCCATCTCATCCAATCCATATGTGACTATTCTCCTATTAAATAAATAATACACATGAATAGAGGTGATTACTTTAAAATAGTATGATAGCTAGTACATAAAACACTTAAAGTCCTCTCTGTCTCCTGGTTTATGAAATCACCACCAGTACCCTGATGGTCAAAAGATTAGAGTGGTAACTGAATCTGTGCCATTAATCACAGAGTCCTAGGTTAGTCGATTAATCACTCTGGGTCTCAGTTTCCTCATTTGTAAAATGAGAAGAGATTAGATAAGTAATTTTTCAAACACTTGGTTAATGGACAGGCTCCCTTCTTGTTCCCAAAGGAAATCTGACTGGAAATCCTAGCCTAGAACATCTAAAACTGAACAGAGCTGGTAAAGGCAAGATGAAGAGTCGGCCTCCCTCTTCTCCCTCCAAGCATGCCCCAGAGCCGTAGGACAGCGGGTTGGAAATCACAGTGACCCTTAGGTCTTTTTTCACAGTTCTGGTGGGTCCTTGTTGGTCTGGCGAGTATCAACGAAACCAAGGCAAGTCTGCTAAGCAGAGCACTTACCTTCGCCCAAGTAGAAAATAACATACTTTCCTTCCTTGTAACTTAAAAACTGGAATGGGGGCTGAGTCCTGAAGTGGTCTTGGAAGTCTCTTCCCCCACTTCCTTGACTGTGATGCTGACTTCTTGAAAGACATTTCTGGCTGCCTACCTGCATTGCACCGCCACCTATCCGACTCCTCCAAAAAGTCCCCGTGAACTCTTGACCCCATCCTCAACCTCTGGCTCTCAGCCACTGCGGTGTGGCTCTCAATGCCCCCTGTGACTAAAGGCCGAAGGAGGCCCTGTTTCAAGAAACTCCCAGTAGGTGAAATAGAAAAACAATTAGAAAGCCATAGAAATATTGAACAACAGAGTTAATAATTTCTCCTATTATACGTACAACCCTGACTCAGCCACTATTGTCTTCTAGTACACATGTACCATTTATACATAGTGATCACAGCATAGAATACATGAGTGTCAAAGATCATACAGATACATAAGATACTGCACAGACCTAGTCTCTAACCAAAATATATGTAACTACAAATCACTAACAAAGAGATAATCACCCTCCCGCATATTTGGATGATAAAAACACCCTATGGCATAAAAAAACACACCTGAAGGCATAATTTATGGATCACTAAGAAAATCATAAACCTCCATCTCTGGCTGTCTCTGTTTATCAATCTCTCTGTCATTAAGTCTCTTCTGCTCTGTCTTGCTCAGTTAAAATAACCCAGAGCTTTGCTTTTCCTCTCACACACATTCAAGGATGCAGTGCAGATAATATGTCATCTCATTCACTCTCAACCCCTAAGACAAAGTGAGAAAGTGCTTTCAAAACGAGCGCCGAATTTGGCTCGTTTTAAATCTCGGGAGGGATGTAAGAGAAATTGTCCCTTGGCTTATCCTACAACTTTTTTTCAAAATTTGCAAAGGAATTCCTACAGAACTGTGGTAGTTTCAAAAAAAGAAAAATCTATTAGCCCATAACTTGTCCGAGATTTCTTCAGCACCCACAGCACATGAATCGGATCATTCATGTTCTCCACGCTGGGGCTCCCTTGCAAAACCCTCACACACGCAAATAAATAAAGGTCAGAGAGCAAACACAGAAGTCTCTCCAAGCTTAAGAATTTATAGTTCTCATGACTTATCTGTCTACTGTCTAAATGTTTACCTGTCCCTTTAGTGTTTGGCATACCCCAGACATGTGCCTTTGTCTAAATGTTTACCTGTCCCTTCAGTGTTTGGCGCATCCCAGACATGTGCCTTGGAAGCCTATATTTTAAGAGTGAGAAGACGAATAATGCATTCCAGGGGTCTCTTGGGTGATTTCCATCCAGCCCCCTTGCCATGGCCTGGATCCCTCCAGTTTTCCCTTCCTGCTCCTTCAAAACCATCTCCTGGGGCTCAGCAATTTGTCCTTCCAAAGGACACCAATGAATCTCATTAGAACAGAACATTTTCTAGATCCTGGATTTTCTGTTCTGATGAGATTCATTGGTGTCCATTTACGTACTTAGTAAACAACAGGGAGAGAGGTGGTGGTCCTGCTTGCTGGGATGATGAAATAACAGACTCTGACTCACGGACTTCCCCTTGCTAATGCGGTAGCTCACCGCAGGATTCATGCAGTACCTGTGGGAGTGGAGAAAGGGATTGCTTCTCAATAATCCAGAGAGCCCCACAAATGTGTGCTTAAAGCCAACTGGAAATAGGAGAGAGGAGGGGAGGAAGCAGGAAAAGTCATGTGAGGAGACAAAACCCATAAAATAGCTTTCTTGGAACCTACAATCTGCTAACAATTTTTCTTACACAAACTGACTTATTTCTCCTAATACATGCACCTTCTGGGTAGATTTCATACTTAGAAATCCTGAAGCAAAGAATAACAAATACAGCCCTCTCTATAAAAAGACAAGGAGCAGGGAAGATCAAACGAGAGAGCACTGGAGTGTGTGTGTGTGTGTGTGTGTGTGTGTGTGTGTGTGTGTTGTGTGTGTGTGTGTGTGTGTGTGTGTTTTAGGATCAGCTTTATTTTTAGTCCTTTATTCTTCAACATTTATGTCTCACAACTTGCCCCCATCGCATTGGTAATATTTCCAGGCAAATTTTTTTCTTTGAAATTTAATTTCCAGTCTTTTAATCTCAATAATAAGGTGTGGCATAATTTCCATACCAAGTTTCCAACATTTCAAGGACTCAGTGGCTCAGTAGAACACTTGCACCAATCATTGAATTTAACCCTTTTGCTCAGGCTTCAATTTTTCATTAAACATTTCATTTATGGTAAAATTCTTTCCTTCCTTAGTAAAATATAGAAGCATAATTTCCCTAATAGCTGAAGATCATACTTATGAGCATCTATTTTATCACGCCGTAACAGAACCAGCTCCTGATGGGCCAAGATATGTGGAATGGTGAGTTTCTACATAGCAAAGCAGCTCAGGTTTTCTTCCAGCTAGGCCTGTCAACTCCTCTCCACGGTCACAGCTGCCATAGGTACATCATCATCTCCACTGCCAGCCAGTCACTGACTTCTACCCTTCCACAAGACTATGCTTCTTTTATTTTATTTTATTTTATTTTATTTTATTTTATTTTATTTTATTTCATTTCATTTTTTGTCCTTTATTTTACTCTACTTCTGCATTCTCCTATAATCTTCTTTCCATGCCCTTATCCTGTTTTTTTTTTTTTGCAGCTTTTGGGCTGGCTCTAGCAGAAGTGTGTGCTGTTTGATTCTGTCCCAATAAGTGACAGTTTCCCTACAGCAAAGTATTTAGGTCTTCGGTGCCCTATCTACCTATCTATCTATCTATCTATCATCTATCTATCTACCTATCATCTATCTATCCTACCTCACTCTTATGATTGGAAATACTTTTTCCCCTCCTTCAAGGCCTCCCAGTTTAAAGTTTGGTGCCATTCTGAGAATGGGAGGTTGCCCTCAAACTGCCCTTCAGATGATCCAGACTCTGCAATAACTTCCAGACAGAAGATTAAGGGAAAAAAAAAAACCTGACAGTTGGAGAAATCGGAGTAGGAGTTTCTTCCTTAAAAATACACTAACTGCAAAAAGAGATGGAAAAGGAACATCTGAGGATGAATTAGAATTTTTGCTCTGCAAATGAAACAGCTAAAATGAGATTTAGAGGTCAATTCAGAAGAATATGTGCTACACAGACTGGAAGTTGCATCTAGCTTCTTAGCTGCTAACCCTCAATTAAATAGTGATGTTCACAGAGTCTGACTTCCAGGGGTCTCTCACTTTGGGACCAGGCTGTGTTCCCCGTCCATAATTAGGGAGCACCATCTTGCACACCCCCTTGTATTTCTTCCTTTAAAGGAGACACAGGAGGGCTCCTGCATTCCATTCTCCACAAAACCCTCGAGTTACCAAAATTATACCTAACAACAGTTTGTTGAAATAGAAAAAAGTGCCAACTTTCCATTTGCCTGTTCAGATGTCCAAGCTACCTTCCTAGGGAAATGTTCATTTCAATTACATTTGAATAAAACTTTAGAGGAGGGAGGGGTGTCTGTGAGTTGTACGTTCATTTCCACATTTTAGTTCCTTTAAATGCTAAATAATAGTAATGATACTTAGTAGGTCCTGTTTCCCTAGACTCTCAGCAGGCACAACTGAAACATAAGTTGCAGTATTCCAGAGAAGTATGAGTATATGATAATATATCTCAAGGAGTTACTTTCAAATTCCTTCATGAATGCCATCACCCACCACCTCTTTTCTCCACTCCCCATTCTGTCACTTAAGTAATTAATTCTTTCATGGAAATAAATTCTTGCCCCCAAAATAAGTTAAGAAATATTTGCCACAGCCTGTTAGGGGTCAGGCACGTTTGTACAGAATTGTTCGCACCCTCAACCTCCCGAGCTCCAGGTTGTACATGAAGTCCTAGCTGACAAAGAAATGACCTAGGCTCGACTCAGATGGAAAATGCACAAAGCTTTTCAACTCAGCTACTAAGTGAACAAACACATGTCATTCCACCTTGGAGGGGAATGCTGCTTTATCAGGACATATATATAGCTCACCTCACCTAGGACCAATCAGAAGGCAAAGCTGAATGCTTCAATCATTGGTTCAACCATGAGGAAGTGGGCAGAAACTTGACCACCAATGTCAACATTGGTTTGCCATCACAATAGGGTCAGTAAATAGAAAACTATCAGGTTTTGAAGGAGATTTTGAAAGGCAAAGAAAATATGGTCAAAAATAGTACAAGTTCAATATTATCCACACCATGGAATAATCTTAAATGAACATTTAATAGAAGTTTCTAGTTGTGAAGAGCTTATCTGTAAATGAGGAGTCACTGATTTCTTCTGAAGTCTATGACCCAGATAAAACTGAATAACAAACAAGGTTTGAGCCACAAAAGCTGGGTTGCTCAGCTCAACTTTGATTATCTACCGTATTGATCTTCCAGAGATACTGTAACAAAGTATAACAAAACTAGGTTGTACTTTGGAAATGTATTGTCTCGTTGTTCTAGAGGCAGGAAGTCCCAAGATCAAGGTGTTGTCAGGATTGGTTCCTTCTGGGTTCTATGAGAAAGGCTCTGTCCCATACTTCTTGCCTAACTTCTAGTATGGTCTGACAATCTTTATCTTTGGTGCTGTTGGCTTGTAGAAACATTGCCCTGATCTCTGACTTAATTTTCACATGAGTTGCTTCTTCCTATGTGTCTGTCTCTAGGACCAAATTACTCATTTTTATAAGGATACCAGTCTTTAAGGCTTAATGACCTCAGCTTACTAATTACATTTGCAAAGACTCTTTCCAAACAAGGTCACATTCTGAAGTTAGGGTTAGGGTTTCAACACATGAATTTGGAAGGGACACAACTGAACTCCTAACATCTATTCTAGGGATGGGTGCAAAGGTCCAAGAAAGAAGACCGTGATGCAAATCAGGAGTGAAACCTACTTAGCAGCTGGCCACTGAGTGAAGACACTGTTGGAACTGAGACATGCAAATGTGTAGCTATGTGAAGTTTGTCATACCTTAACTTTGTCTTAAAATCAATGCACTTAACATATTCTATTTTAGAATTATGCTTCACATCATCCGAAGATGAAAATACATTCAAAATGATGTGCAAATCTCCTTCTACTTACTTCCACCATAATCCTGCATAGGTCAATATGGTTGGGCATTTTAGACAAAAGATTCAAGAGTATCAACATAGCACTGGCCACGTGTTCTTTACTCAGGACCGAGGCAATAAGAAAGAACTTGCACTGAGGTCTTTGTGTACAGTTTTTCCTTTCTTAATGTGCACAAAGTAAAGGACAAACAGGAACAAAATCCTTAGGTTTAAAACATAGTCAAAATATACTTTTGAATTCCAAATAGTATGTGTAGATAGGCCCTCTTCTTAATCCCTCTACTCCATTGAGTGTGGGCTGGAGTTAGTGACTCACTTCCAAGAACAGGAGAGAATAGTAACTTTATAGTACAGTGTGGAAACATGGTGAACATGACTTTAACCAAGTGATCAAGTGAATGTCACCAGTGAAAAGTCATATGAACATCATGTAACCCCTGTTACTTTGTGAAGAGAAGGGCATTTCCTCTCTGTGGTTTTCTGCCCCCAAACCTCTAACCTTGTCTAATCATGAGGAAACATCAGACAAACCCAAATTGAGGAACATTCTATAAATTATCTGACCAATGCTCTCAAAATTGTCAGGATAATGAAAAACAAAAAAAGGACTGAGAAACTATCAGAGAACAGAGACCAAGGAGACGTGGCTGCTGAATGCCACATGGTATCCTGGATGAGATCCTGGAATAGAAAAGGGATATTACGAAAGACTGATGAAATTAAATACAGTTTGGAGTACAGTTATCAAGAGGGCAGCAATATTGGTTATTCGGTTTTGACAAAAGTACCACAGTAATGTAAGATAATAATATGAGGGGAAGTTGAAGCCAGGGGAGGAATATATGGGACTCTATCTTTGTAAGTTTTCTGCAAACCTAAAATTATTCCCAAATAAAAAGTTTGTTATGAAAATATACATATATAGATATATCTCATTATGAAGCAGAACACCAAGCTTCATTTCCTACAAAATTCACCAAGCCCAAATATAAACCATATTTAAAATCCTGTATATAACACAGTCTGAAGTATACTTCAAATTTGAAGGGAAAGAAAACAAAATGTTGCTATTTGTTTACCTTTTGAAGACTTAAAGTTTTCCTGTGTTCCAGAATGTTAAAGGGTCATGAACCATGTCATGTAGGATTATTCATGACACAAAACATACTGAAACAAAACTCCCTGCTCATAAAACCAAAGCTCTTATCCTTGAGATAATTAAAAAGATACCTTCTATGCCATGTCAACATTACACATCCTGAACCAAACAAAAAATACCGTGGTGGGTTTTAAGTGCAGTTTTCTATCCTGAACCCTGAGACAATCTTGATTAAGTAGCTTATCATTCAAGTTAGCTTTGGGAGAAGGAACCACATTTGAGTTTGCATGTTTTTTGTTGTTGTTGTTGTTGTTGTTTGGGTTTTTTAAATCTCTGGTACATGATTTTCACACAGTTATTCAGAATTCAAAGCTCAGGATGTTTAGATTTAGTAGAACATTTTGTTTACACATATATAAAGAACACTAAATAAAAAGAATTCATTTTAAGTTTCATGGGATTTTTATAAGAAATAAAGCAGACATCCACTGTAGAGTTATGTGTCATAAACTAACCTAGCATCATGCTCAGATCAGAGGGAAAACAGTTTTTATGTTGAAGAAATATAAAGAAAAAGAGCTTCTGAGGAAAATTTACTATATGGCCTACCAATGGTCGGCAAACTCATTAGTCAACAGAGCCAAATATCAACAGTACAACGATTGAAATTTCTTTTGAGAGCCAAATTTTTTAAACTTAAACTTCTTCTAACACCACTTCTTCAAAATAGACTTGCCCAGGCCATGGTATTTTGTGGAAGAGCCACACTCAAGGGGCCAAAGGGCTGCATGTGGCTCGCGAGCCAAGGTTTGCCAACCTCTGGCCTATTTCACGCAACAAACTGTGTAAACCTTTTCAGCTAATTTCCATGGTCACTTTAGCCTCTCCTAGTTCCACACTCCAGTTGCATATTTAGGACCTTGGAATTGGTTCCCTCAACCCAGACCATCTATGCCTAAAACAAAGTAGAAAGAAAACCCTTTTTTACACCTTCCCCAACAATAGACAGATACCTGAAAAGGGCATTTCTGACCTAGACCACAAATAATGCAAGTTATGGTTCTAGATGTTCCACCATCTTCTCTTTCCCAATTTGTATCACACAGTTCAAATTACCTGGGATATTGTCCATGTTTCGCTCTTTAAAATAGTGGGAGAGCTAATATCTGAAAGTAAGATTCTTTTGCACAGCCCCTCACTCACAGAATATCTCCAGGGGAACTTCTCCACACGCTCCTTAATATTTACCTATGTTTCCAGGTTCAGTTTTCATTGCCTTCTATTTCTCCCCTCCAAGCACCCAACAAACAGTTGTTTATTGAACACCTAATATGTTTGAGATTCTGCCAACATATAAATGCCACCAAATCAAGAAGAAACTGTCTAGTTTGTATTTTTATAGAACTGTGTTTCTTTTCAAAATTCCCTAAAAATAGTAGGCAGAATAATGTTCCCTTCCTACATGTCCATGGCAAGGAAGAATTACTGTTGCAGATGAACCTATGTTGCTAATCAGCTGATCTCACGGATTTACTGCTGTTGTGGTCATTTAATATCATTCCAATGGAATTAGGGTGAATGTGGAGTTGCATAGATACATTTAGTCAAAATTCTTAAAATAGAATGAAAATATTTAAAATAATCATAATAACAATAACTCAAATTGTCATAACTTGAACAGAGACATAGAAGCATGGAACAGACTGAGAGATCTCATAGGGAACGGGGGAGGGAAAGAGATTAACCAGGGAATTTATATGGGTACTAGAGGGCCGATGCACAAAAATTTGTCCACAGTAGGGGTGTTCTTCAGCCCAGCCTGCTCCATCTCCAATCTGGGACCCCTTGAGGGATGTTTAACTGCCCATTTAGGACCGATTCAGGTAGGATCAGGCCTAAACAGGCAGTCGGACATCCAGGACTGCTGGCTCCCTTCTTTCCTGACTGCCCCTAATTGCTTCTGCCTGCCAGCCTGATCACTCCCTAACCACTCCCCTGCCAGCCTAATTGATGCCTAACTGCTTCCCTGCTAGCCTGTTTGCCCCTAACTTCCCTCCCCTGTGGGCCTGGTCACCCCTAACTGCCCTACTTTGTAGGCTTGATCACCCCCAACTGCCCTCCCTTGCAGGCCTGGTCCCTCCCAACTTCCCTCTCCTCCTGGCCATCTTGTGGTGGCCATCTTGTGTCCACATGGGGGCAGGATCTTTTGACTACATAGGGCAGTCATCTTGTGTGTTGGAGTGATAGTCAATCTGCATATTACTCTTTTATTAGATAGGATAGAGGCCTGGTGCATGGGTGAGAGCCAACTGGTTTGCCCTGAAGGGTGTCCCAGATAAGGGTGGGTATTCCCTTGGAGCATTGGGTGGCCTGGGCAAGGGGCCTGTGGTGGTTTGCAGGCCAGCCATGCCCCCCAGTACCTAAGCAGAGACCCTGATATCTGGGATTTATTTATCTTCTACAATTGAAACTTTGTAGCCTGGAGCAGAACCAAGCCTTCTGCTCCCACAGCCATTGAAACTTTGTTGCCTTAAGTGGAGGCCTAGGGAGCCAAGGTTTGAGGAAAGCTTGGCTTCCTCCATCGCCAGGGGCAACCCAAGTCTCCTCCTGCTCTCTCTGTGGCCATAGCCATCTTGATTGGGTTAATTTGCATACTCACTCTGAGTGGCATACTCCATGGGTGTGGCTTGTTAGTGTAGCAGAGGAATGGTCAATTTGCATATTACTCTTTTATTAGATAGGATATGCATAGCCCATGGACACAGACAATGGTGTGGTAAAGGCCTCGGCTAGGGATAATAGGGACATATGTAATACTCTCACCTATTAATTTAACAAATAATAAAATAATTAGGTCCTGGATAATATTTGCTTCAAATTCATTAAAAAGGGACTTATAAATTTTCACTTACTAATTGCCTTTGTTTTTTTAATAAGAAAATAGTCAAATTCCTGAAAGAATCAATGTTATTGAAAAAAGAAACACATGCAGTACATTTGTTTCATTTGTAACAACAGAAACCAAAAATAGAGTCTAGATAGCCAGTTGTATGGAGATTGTTAAAAAAAATAATTCTATTTTCAAACTTTTAAGAGTATCATGTGTCCATTAAATATAGGGGCCTATTAATTTTGTTTTCATATTTTCTGCTTTATAAACATAAGTAACATTTATAACACTAGGTTTAAAAAAGTCACAGTAAATTATAAGTACAACATAACTATTCTAAAATAATATGCACTGGAAAAATCTAGAAGGAAAGAAACCAAAATTACAATGTGACTAATACATGAAAAGCTTCTGGTACTATTTAACATTTTTACAGAAACAATCATTGGAAAATTGTTACAAAATTAATGCTTATCAATTGCATAAGTGAAGAAAGTGACCCTCTCTGTCTTTCTACCCTCACAAGTACAAGAAGTAGAGGGCGCATATTTGGCCATATAGTGTTATAAATATTATATTCTAACTTCTTGAATTCTTAATCAGCATGTAAAGATGCAAATCATAGGCAGTTCACTGCTCTTTGGTATTCAGTTAACCTATTAATGTTTTGCAGAACCAAAATGCAAATTGAGATCACTACTGGACAAGGTTCAGAATGTCTATGCCATTATTGTTTCTTAATCATGCAGTTAACCACCTAGGGTGACCAGTATTCCAATGTCCCATTATCATTCCTTTGGTGAAATTATATGTTCTCCACTTTCACTCTTAAAGAGCTTTTCAATAGAAGCAGAAATTCAACAACCTAAGCAAGTTGTCTTTGGCCATCTTTTTACATAACTAAATAAAATCTTTTTGTTTAACAATTGTTAATAACTTCTAAATTGTTGAAAAACTTTTAAGAGTTATTTAATATTAGTACAACATGCTCATCATTGTATTTAAAAAGGAGAAAATTAATGACTCCCCCACCCGGTAAATAATACTTGTGACTCATTTTCCCAAAACATACTCACAAAGAAAAAAGCTACACAACTTTTCAGGAGACTCAAATTTATTGCCCTAGAATTAATAAGGTAGTTACTACAAGTTAATTGAATATCCGTTAATTATACAAAGGACCATTTACTGAGACTTTTGAGAGTGTAAGAATTAAATTCAGCAAGCAGCTTGCTATTCAACTAGTATGGTGTTTTGCTTCCACCTCTGGTAACTACATATGATTCAGTTACTCAAGTCAGTGAATGCATACCTATTTAGTGTTTGTTATATACCATGTACACACCAGAGGTCCAGAGGAACACAGGGAGGAGTGTCCTGCCTGGATGACTCTCCACTATCCTCTGAATTCCCCACTTGTATTCAGGTCACACATGAACCAATGCTCATGCACTGCTTCGTGACCCATGCCCCTAGACAGAGCAGAAACATGTTTGTGAACCTAGCACCATGGAAACAGCTCTGATTTCTTTAGGAAGCTTTTGCTTCTGAAAGAACTAACATTAAACACTAGTTCAGCCTTGGGCTGCAGGACGCCATGGTCACCCAGATTAGGGCTACCCACTGAGAGCAAAGCAGAAAGTGACTAGAATATGGCCAGCTTCCAAGATCACCCGCTCTTTTCCCCATTCTTCTGTCGGGCCAGTATTATGTAAGAAAGTCCTATATCTTCTTCTAAAATTATCATCTCTTTCTCTCTCCAAGGAATTGGGTTGTGCCTAATTAATTCCTTATCTACCATATGTCAACTAGATTGAAATATTGAACTCAAATTGGGAGCAAAGTGAGAAGAAAAAAATCATATAAAACTAACAGGCAAGTATAGGAAAACCAGAGGCCTGATGCACAAAATGTGTGCATGAGTAGGGTTCCCAGGCCTGGCTGTCAATCAGGGTCAATCTGTGGGGCAACCAGCAGGGTGATCAGGGGACCCCTGCTGGCACCCACCTTGGCTGGCCTGGGGCCTACGGGTTGGGGGCAGCTCCTGCACTGAACGTCTGCTCCCTAGTGATCAGTGTGCATCATAGCAACCATTCATTCCACCAGTTGTTCTGCCATTTGGTCTATTTGCATATTAGGCTTTTATTATATAAGAAGTACACTAAAATATCTAATTTTGTGTTTATAAAATGAGATGGGAAGGTTTTAACTTAGAGATCAAACTTGTTTTTATGTTTGCAGGCTCAATAGTCTCTTACTCTGCCTATGAAGATGATGGGAATGATGTGGGGATGGTGGTAGGCATCATTGCCACCCAAGTAAAGAATGCACCTCAGGATAACACTAGTGGAGCCCAGACTTAAAGCAACACATTCCTAATGGCAACATTTGCACTCCAGCGTCATCACAGGGAACAAGTCAAAGAGAATGCAAGCAAGACAGAAGTCACAGCCTTTTATAACCTTTTGTAGTCTTGAAAGTGACAACCCATTACTTTGGCTATATATTGCTCATTTGGAGCAAGTCACTAAATCCCATGAACACTCTATGTGAGGGGATTGCTCAAGGGCATGACATCAGGAGATGGGAATCATTGAGAGCCAATTCAGAAGCTGCTTACATAGAACAAAGAAGCATACTGAACTCTGAGCTCGCATGCAATGCACGCTCTTGGAGGAGAAGGGCCATAAATGAGCAAGAGAGGAAAGAATAAGTGCAAATGGAGGTCAATTGTTATCACTGGTGGTGACAAGTGGCAGGATTAGGTCTAATAGCATTTTTTTTTAATTTTTCATGTAGAGTGAAGCAAGGTCATCTGCCGAAAGAGAAGATATGGTGGCTTGGGGGCAAAGAGAAGGTATGGAAAAGCAACCTTAGCTAATGCCAACTGGATGTTTAAAATAACTTAAAAGTAAAAAACTAGTAAGCTCAATTGTGTGATTTTCTTCACCAACTTTCAGCTGCCAAGGTACTAGCTCAGAGAAAGTAGCAAGAGATATATGCCAACTCTAGGGTAGAAAAAACTTTTCATCCATGTGTGAATGCAGCCAAGAAATAATAGTTTGAGTTATACTCATTTATATTTCTCTCCATCTGATTCTTCAGACCCACCTTGCTCAGCAAGTATCTTTCTGCCAAGCAGGCCAACAAATTAAATAACCTGGTGCGTGCATTTTTGACACAACTCTCTGGGACCTGTGGTGCATGTTAATTCCCTGCTTTTATTTCTCTCTACACCCTCTCTAGCTGCTCAGTGGGCAAAAACTGTCTAGGACTTCAAAGAAGATCTGTAACATGGGAAAGACCCAGGGGCCCTGTCTGCACATCACAGATAAATATTGATGACAATGACCTTCAAAGTACTGTTAGATCTTTAATTCTAAAAATTAAAGGCTGTTTAAATCTAGCTAACTTTTCTGATAGGAAACATATATCACTCATTAAATAATATACTTGCAAGATACCCAGAATTTGGTTGGTTAGTTAGCTGCTTAGTTGGTTGGGTTTCAATTCATAGAAAAGACAAATCACATAAATGTAACAAAACAGCACCCCTCCCCACCAAATGCCTATCTGCATTAGTTAGCTTGAGCTACTGCAACAAAATACCATACACTAGATGGCTTAAGATATTTATTTCTCAAAGTTCTGGAGGCTAGAAGTCCCAGATCAGGGTGCCAGCATGGCCAGATTCTGATAAAAGTCTTGTTCCTGATTTGGGAAGAGAGAGAAAGAAACCTCTGGTATCTCCTCTGAAAAGGGCATTAATCCTATTGGATCAGGTCCCCACCTTTATTTTCTCATTTAACCTTAATTACTTCATTACTCCAAAAATAATTACATTGGGAATCTGGTATTCAAGGTATAAATTAGGGTGGCAGGGACACAAACACTCAATCCTTAACGACATTTTTCTGACATGGCCAATTCATCCCACTGTGTCTGGGAATTTCCTAGTTTCAGCACTGAATATGCTAAATCCAGGAAATCTCTCAGTCCTGGCTATGCTAATTTATCATCTAACCCTCTCAGGAGTGGTCTAGGAGCTAAGTTGCCCTTACGGGAATTCCTAGGGCTGATTTTGTGGTAACTTCTCCTTACTCTTATCATAGACAGAGCCATAGCTCTTTCCTGAAAACATGGGTCCTTTATGAGAGCTGACTGACTATACTGCCTAGGAAAACACAATCTCTCAGCCTATTAGTGTTTTCACTTCAGAGGAAATCAAATCCATATTAAAGGATTTATTGGATGTGTATTATTTGTACAGTACTAGACATGGCTGGGGATACTGAAGTATAAAAGCATATTCCTGTCCTCAAGGAATTTATTTGTGAATAGAAAAAAAAATCTGTGAGTTAAAAAGGTCAAACAGTAATAAAACTGATGGGACAAGCATTAAAAAAAATCACCAGGCAGAATATGATTAATTACAAACATGCTCTTGGGAAAGTAGTCTCTTTTAGAATCAGGAAGTTTGGTGTGGGGGGGTTGTTTGTTGTTTTTACAAAGTAAAGGTAGCATTTTTTTTAATGACCTGCTCCCATTGGCTGAACAAAGCAGAGGAGAGCAATGGGTGTTACTGTAGACAATTTTCAGTTTGATCGTTGTGAACACAGGCTCTCAAGCAAGACACAGTGAATCCCAATGTCCTTGCTGCTGTGTACTACTGATTGGGAAACTTGTAAAAATGTCCTTTTCCTCAGTTGAAAAATCAGAATAACCTACATCCCTTTTAGAGCTGGTGAGAGAATTCCGTGAAACGAGATTCATAATCACTTAACACATTACCTAGCATGTGTCAAGTGCTTGATAAATAATTGCTATTATGACTTGTAGGATTGTTAATATGCTGATGGTATATATCATTTCCACTTCTCTCCACATTTCACAATTGCTCTAATCTGAAAACTCTGGTGCAATTCAAATTTTATATCAAGTCACAGATGCTGCTGGGTTGGCCTGTGGATTTGAAAAGAGCAGGGGAGTTTTGCATGTTCTTGTCTGAATGCATTTTCATTAAAAATGCTCTTCATGTTGAAATTGCCAAATTAAGACCATGTGTAATGCAAAAATTAGTATGACCAGCAATGCATTTAAATTAATCCTTTGTTGACAAACTTGTCTTACCCCTGTTGATATTGTATTAGTTCTCTTATCACCTCATACCTTGTGTGGGCCAGAGATCCAGCCATGGCTTTACTGCATCCACTCACTTCAGGGTCTCTCATGGGCTCCAATGAGGTGTGGGATGAGTTGTGGCCATCTTATGACTCAAAAAGAGGGGGGAAGGGTGCAGTGTGGGGATCTGCTTCCAAGCTCATGTAATTGGTTTCAGGATCCGGTTCCTCACAGACAGTTGAACTTAGGATCTCAGTTCCTCACTGTCGTTGGCTGGAAACCAGGCTCAGTTCCTTGTCCTGTTGGCCTCTCCATCGTGGAGGAACCAGATCGTGAAGGCAATTAACGTGAGCTTAGAAGCAGATCAGCTGAGCAGCCCGCCTACCACAGCTGTGTCTTTGAGGCTCCCTGTCATGGCTGCAATGAAGCTGAAGAACTCAAATAACAGTAACAGGTTGATGCTACTAAATGCACAGTCACAGAAACAGCCAGCAGGGCCAACGCCTCCCTCTGGAGGTGGCTGCCCCATTGATTTCTAGTATTTGTCAGAACTAGATGACTTTGCTGTTTCCTACAACACAACATTTTCTGCTTCTTTCAATAGTGCTTTGGAAATTCTAGTAGAATTTCAGTAAAATTGAGTTTGCCTGAACTGAGTCTTAATAATTTGAGGAGTATCACAGTTGGTGTGAAAAGAACATGATCAACAGAATAGCCCCCTAAGAAACTGCTGGAAACTTGCCCCAAGTAGAAGAAAGAAAATAAATCAGGCAAAATGTTTGGGGCCAAGTGACTTAACCTCTGAACCTCAGTTTCCTTTTGGAAAAGTAAGTGTTATATCAGATAATCTCTCAGGTTCCTGCTGGCTCCAAAATGGCCCCCACATTTTACAATTAACTCTTAACCAAATGCTGCTGGGTGCTAAGGAGTCTTTCCCAAAATTCAGGAACTGACCGCCAAAGGAGGTACCGTCTTGAGGGGGGAAGTGGGGCAACAGAGGGTGATTTGTACTTGAGAGTTTTCAAAAGCTTCATCGGCCAAGCAGAACTGAGTTTGGTCCCTCATTTGGGACCCAAGAAGCTAATGAAAATTATCAAAGCTTTTTCAGGAGTTGAATGAGCACCTGGCAACAACAGTGCCACATCAAACATTGAGAAATACTCTAGGGAGCAGGCGAAAGGGTTGGTAGATATTCCAAAGGCAACTGGCCCTGAGCCAGTAGGGTGTCTGTCCCCTGTTCTCTCCCAAGAGGACCCGCAGACTGGCATTAGCCAGTAGTGGGCGCTCCATGAATACTCATTGAAAGAATGAAACTTTTCTGTAGGTTGGACATGGGATCTGTTGTCTTTTAGGTGCACACTCATAAATAAGCAAGTATGCGAGGAGCAACTACCCCTTGGCATGCGTTGATGTCCACTGACTCACTAAACTGGAAAACACCATGCAAACCTACAAGAGAAAGAACTGCCTTCTCCGAGGGGCCTGGTGAGGCTGGAATCGAACACAGGAAGTGAGATGAATAGGAAATTTAATGTGATTGGGCTACAACCTCTAGAATACGGACAGTGGCATTTGAGGTCTTTAGCACTTGAGCCTTCTTGGCTAACCTCACTTTCCGACAATGCTTACGTGGGTAAGCCCAGACTGCCTGGTGACTCTCCTTTTATTGAATCCTCCGAGTGGGCATGCCTCCCTGCAGAGAGACAGCGATAACACAGCTAATGGAAGAATATTTTCACTGGGTTAGAGAGTCTAAGAGCCATTTTGTCTTTTTAAATAATCCTCTGTGTAATATTATTTTCATCCCATATTAGCCAATTTCAGCGTTTAATTCTCATCTCTGTTCCCAAAGTCTAGAGGAACAGGAAATAATGATCCCCATATATTAAGAATAATACTGGCACCAAAACCAGTTTGGCTCAGTGGATAGAGTGTCCGCCTATGGACTTAAGGGTTCCAGGTTCCATTCCGGTCGGGTGCACGTACCTTGGTGCGGGCACATCCCCTGTAGGGGGTAGGCAGGAGGCAGTTGATCAATGTTTCTAACTCTCTATCTCTCTCCTTCCTTTCTGTGAAAAATCATAATACTAGCAATTTAGTGCCACAGAGACCTGGACTTTGGAGCAAGTCTGAATTCTTTTATGAGGCACAAAATCATAAAGCAGAAATCAAAACACAGAGACCTTATAATGTGGCCCTTCTATCCACTCTTAGAACATCTCATTGATAAATTGCTTCATTTGGCAGCAAATGTGGAAAGAGGAGAAGAAGGTGAACTTCAGGCATAGAATGTTAACGATAGTCAAAATGTGATGATTTGTGTGGCCACGTGACCAAATGATCCCACAGTTGTGCTTTGTCAGTAATAAGAAATATCTGAAAAGGGTAGAAATATATTTTCCTCTCCAATTTAACTAGATCTGTATTATTACTTTTCTTAAATGCATATAAAGCAATAACAGCTCGTGTAAAGGGGATACTGTAATAATATTGTATAATATATCTTTTTTGTCCAAAAAAATTATGTAAAAATGTGTCTTATCCCTTTGTTGGGACCATTTGCAAGCCCAGGGGCAATTACACAGAGTGTACTGGAGTCACCCCACACGTCTCCTAATGGCAGCTTGGCCGAGAGCCAAGCTTTAGGTCAAGCCTCAGGGAATTCAGATTTAAAAGTCAGCTGCATTAGAGGTGGTGATTCAGGTTGGGGAAGAGATCATCTTTCGTGATTTATTACAGCTAGTGAGGGCGTTTAGTCCATTTACAGGGTGATCTAGTTGAGTTGCATCTTCCAGGGAGCAATGCTGCAGACAATGAGAAATGCCTGAACCAGGAGTTGCCAGAAAGGAGCGACTTGATTAGAGCTTGAATAATGTGGAAAGCACGTAGCTTTTGTTAGAAATCGATCTGCAAACACCCCAGAATCTGCAAACATGAGCTACATTTTCAACCCTTGATATCTAACTTGTGACTGATGGGTGTGTTATTGCAAGCGTTTTTAAGTGACTGCAAAGTAATCATTTAGGATTAAGAGTAAACATCTGATTTAAAATATTAATCTTACTGGTGCTGATAATCTAAGCTGTACTTGCTCTCGAAGAAAACTAAATTTCCCACCTCTCTGTAACCCAGGAGAATTTTCACAAAGACTTATGGTCGTAGGAATTCTCCCTGGTTCCCTCCAATGGAAGCCTCTGATGTCTTTTCTCACGTTAGAGATACATGAGTGAGACAGTAAATACATTCTTTAATATTCAATTCAGATTTTGGAAAAAATAAGAGCTATGGTTCTATTTAAAATAAAGTCATTTAGAAAAAGTATTCTTTCTGTAAAAAATGAATCTATACATGTATTTTTTTACTCATGTGTTTGGTAGAAAAAAACACAACACTATAAATTTGAAGTTCATTTCCCACTCGTGTCTTCATTTTTGTGTTTTACTGCATTCCTCGGTGGTTTTGCAACCAGCTATATCAAGAATGTCCAAGAGGAATGTAAACAAGGCCTTTGCAGTGACTTGGGCTAAAACACATTAATATGACTGAGAACAAAAATCTCCACGGAGCTATCCCAAGATGAATGTTCATGCTATATGCAAATCTCTGCCAAATTCCTTCTGGCAAACACATCAAGAAATATGCTGCAGAGACCGGTTTGGCTCAGTGGATAGAGCATCGGCCTGCGGACTGAAAGGTCCCAGGTTCGATTCCAGTCAGGGGCATGTACCTTGCTTGCCAGCACATCTTCAGTGTGGGGCGTGCAAGAGGCGGCTGATGGATGTCTCTCTCTCATCGATGTTTCTGACTTTCTATCCCTCTCCCTTCCTCTCTGTAAAAAATCAATAAAAAATATATATGCTTTTATAATATGGTTTGCAAATTTCTAATAATAGGAAATTTGAAAATACAAACCATAAGTTAATTGCTAAGAAAAGAAAAAGAAATGAAATCTACCTACCAGAAAGACACTTCTACCAACTTCATCCTTGTAATAAACATGTAATTACTATAGTTACAATCTTGTGTCTATGTGTGATGAGACAACATTTTACCACATAATCAAACTGTTATGGGGGGAGGGCATTTCCAGCTCTCTGGTCCCATAGCCCCTCCCCCCATTCAGCTATAGTACTCCACTTTCACTGCCTCAAGAAAGGGGTAATTCAGAAGGATACAAGAATCGACTTCACTTATTTATTCATCCATTATTTTTTTCAGCAAATATTTATTGAACAGCATCTATGTGAAAACACTATCTTAAGTGCTAAAAACAATCTTTATAATAGATCGTTACATTCCAGTGAGCAGTCAATGCACAAAGTTTTAAAAAGGGACTAGCTGATAAAAACACTGTGGAGAACGATAAAGCCAGGAAATGGGATAAAGAAGGACAGAAAAGGCCAAAACAGACTGACATCCTCAGCCTTTGAGTTTTCAAAAGTCTGTGAACAAACCTAAAAAAATCATAGGTGCAATCTTCAGGCTTTTTTTTTTTTTGAGATGAAGTTTGCTCTGGTGAGAATGAAGCAGAGGAGAGAACTTGAAGCTGGTAGGTATCTGAAAAGGTGCATGAGGTCCAGCCCTCTTCCCTTCCTATCTCCGAACCTACTCCCTGGAAGGGCCCAGATAGGTGACAGGAAAGCAGGTGGATCCCAGACTTGATTGATCAGTGTGCCAACATAATGAGAAGAACAGAAGAACAGGATAGCCATACAGATAAGAGATAGGTCCAGGCAGCCAATCGAATTGAGAGCCAGAAGAAGTGTGATCTGAATGAACCAATGACCAAAAAACAGGCAGGAATGAGTGTCCCAGCAAAAAGTGATGTGGATTAATGATGGGGACAATCAGACCCCTCTGACTTCAACTGAGGAAGAAGCGAGGCTGAAAATTGAATTCCATTGCCAACAGCCAATTGTTTAAACTATCAGGCCCATGCAATAAAACTTGGGTTAAAAATCTGAAACAACAAAGCCAAGAAATCTTCTGGATTGCAGAGGGTATGGCATTTGATCTTCCATTCCCATCCCATAAAACCCAGTCACCTCTTTCTAACTTTCAAGGCCCTTTGTGATCTGGCCTCTGTCTACTTATCAAACCATATAAATACCACACCCTCTGGCTCATTAAATCCTTGCCTCGTGGCCTGCTTTCTGGCTTTCTGTTTATTAAATCCAGAAATCTTTTCCTTGCCTTGGGGTTTATACTTCATTCTCTCTTGGCTTGACATTTTCAACCCTGGTCTAAACAGGCCGATCTGAGCTATTACTCAGAATTTAGCTCAGACACTCCTTCCTGGACCACCCAAACAGGGGCAGAGATCCACTATCAAAGCAGGCTCTTCTAATTCTCTGACTTCCTTATCAGCACCTGGCACATTTCATGTGTATTTATCTGTTTATCATCTGACTATGCCCACTAGAATATTAGCTCCATGAGAAATGAGACCTTGCCTGTCTCATCCATCATTCCATTCCCAGTGCCCATAACAGGTCTGGCCCACTGAGCCAACTAATGAGCATTTGAAGATGAATAGTTGAAGGAAACTTTCTTCATCCAGGAGGTAAAAGACCAGGGTTTCATGATGGCTGAAATGATTGAGCAGATAACCACGGAGACCACAATTGCTCTCTGCTCATTCTGTGCTATCGCATCTGACTAGGGATCGGGATTGATATCAGGAATGAAACTATTTGAAGGACTTGCCCCCATGAAAAAAGGCTGGTTATTAGAGCATCAGCAAATATGAACAACTTCTATAAAACCAAACAGGAGGGCCAGTATCAAACAAGGTTGTTGGCAGGTTTCCTTGCTCAGTGCAGGGCTTTTACTGCCGTTCCCATGAAAACCATTATTCTGCAAGGCAGTCGGCCTCCTGTCTCCTTGGGCACTAATTGCTCTGCTTGGGTAGGCAATTTAGGCAAACGCACCACTCTCAATCAACATGGCATAGGGAATGGGAGAGAGGGGGTCTGGCTTTTCAAAAGTACAATGCCTTCTGATAAAAAGAAACCACAGAAAATTATTCCAAGACAAGTGAATGCTTCTACGTGGGAATGAATGCCTCCGCTGAGACCAGGAAGGGGCTCCAGCCCTCTGGCCTCCATCTTCTCCAGGAAGCCCAGAGTCTTACGGCTCCTGTGGGAAACAGAAAATTATGGCATTGCTTGAATCTGGCATCTGCAATGGCAAAAGCTTTTCCCTAAACTGACAGACTTTGATTGCCATCCCCTGGGTCTGCTGGCTGTTTAAAAGCCAAGATTCAATTCTGTGAATACTGATCCTCAAAAGTGTGGTTTCCACCCCTAGCCCGTTTGGATCAGTGGATAGCGTGTCAGCCTGTGGCAGACTGAATGACCGATCTATACATTAGATCAAGGGCACATGCCAGGGTTGCGGGCTTGATCCCCAGTAGGGGCATGCAGGACGCAGCCGATCAATGATTCCCTGTCATCATTGATGTTTCTATCTCTCTCTTCCTCTCCCTTCCTCTCTGAAGTCAATTATATATTTTTTTAAAGTGTGGTTTCCATGGCCAGCTAGTGCCAACAATGAACTCTGCATATTTTGTCTCTGCCCTAGATCAATTCCCTCTCACAAGGGGCATCTCAAATTTCCAAAGGGAAATCCATATACAGTGTGTAGTTAAAGCCCTTAAAATGGCCATAACCTTTTATCCAGTCATTCTACAACCAGAAATTCACACTGAAAGAAGCAATAAGGAATGCAGACAAGAATTTATTTTCAGAAGTGTTCAAAATCTTATAACATTATAAACAACTGAAATGCCCATCAATAGGGAATAGTAAAGAAAAATTATTAAATGTGCTATGAGGGAATGTTATATATCCGTTAAAAATTATTTTTATGGGAATCTTTTTTTTAATTTATTTTTTCCCCTATTGCCCTCCCCACCCCCCAGTACATGCCCTCATCTGTCTCCCCCACCCCATCCCCCGCCCCACTCCATTGCCCTGTATCTACTGGCTATCCCCACACACACATGCATACAAGTCCTTAGGTTGATTTCCTACAAGCCCCTCCCTCCCAACCTCCCCTGCCTTCCCACTGTAGCACGACAGTCTGTTCATTCCTTCTTTGCCTCTGCATCTGCTTCCCCCTCACCCCCTGATTCTTGTCTTTAAAAACATCTTGCCCCTGTAGGCTAGAAATAAACCCACAAGAGCAAAAGAAAAATGATTGAGTCCCAGTTTCAATGTCCAATAGCTTTGAGTCTCAGTTTCAATTTCAAACAGTTCCTTATGTGTACATGTCATCAATGGTATCTGGATAGTGGACAAATGGTGGCAATGCTGGTCCAACCTTATGGGAATCTTTTAAAAGCACACCATCATCCTTTCTAAGGTTCAGAGAAATACCAGTAATCCCAAAGAATTTCTGGATTCCCTCATTTCTTTTTCTTTTTCTTTTTTTGAAATCAGAGATGTTGACACACCATGGTATTAAAACTCAAAGAAGTTAGTTGGAGAATAGTGTGAGCCCTATGTAAATCTATATGTACACACACATACACACACACACACACACACACACACACACACACAAATATATATGATAAAAAAAAAACTCCCCTGTCCTTGGAAGAGAGGAAGTGTGGTAGAGTCAGACTTTTGAATGTTTCTTCCTGCCATCTGCTGAATCCACACTTTTAAGCTATTTCTTAAGCAGCTGCCAGCCAGCTGTTTCAGCCTCCTGAGATAGGCAGAGTGTGAAGAAACAAAAAAAAGAATAAAAACTAGACTCACCATCCAGAGTTATGCTAGTTAACTTTATGGAGACAATCCTATTAATGTCCTTAGACAGAGGCCCAACTGGTTGGGTAAATGTTTCAGCAAGTCAGCTCGGTAGTTGGCCCTCTAGAGTCTGTGGATTTGTCTGATCTGAATTGCAGGCCCAGGAAAGGGAAAAGGGGACAGGATGTCAGGTAGGAGCCATGTGGATGGAAGATGAGCAGAAGCCTGGAGGATGAAGGATTTTGAGAGAGAGATCAAAAATATCTCATCAATCTCCCCAAAAGCCACCAGAGAAACCTGTTGTTCAAGCAAAGCTAGACTTCCTGGAGTAAAAGAGAACAATGCTTGACAGAGCTTAGCAAGCGTCTCAAAATGGGGAAATTAAGGAAACATGTATGGAGTTTTGAAGCATGGGTGATTTTAAGATGGGTCTTGCAAGGTGCAGAACTGGTTGGGATTGGCAGAATTTATAACCTCACCACTGTGGTTGGTAGGGGCAGTGAGGTGAGGGTTCCTTGTTTTGTTTTGTTTTAATTCTTACCTGAGGATATTTTTTCCAGTGATTTCTAGAGCAAGTGGAAGGAAGGGAGGAGGGGGAGAAAGAAAGATAGAAACATTGGCCTAAGAGAGACACATCAATTGTATCTCCCGAACATGCCCTGACCAGAGTAGGGAACCTGAAACTGAGGTACATGCCCTTGACTGGAAATCAAACCTGAGATCCCTCAGTCCAAGGGCCAATGCTCTAACCACTTAGCAAAACTGGCCAGGATGAGGGGAGGAATTTTGAAGAGAGCAAGCCACCCAGTGGTTCAGTCTTGTCTTCCAGAAGCAAGAGTTTCTGGAGCCAGTAGCTAAGAGTTCTGTGACTGTGTTTTGTTTCACTGGATTGTTCTAGGGGTTGTTGTTTCGCACAAAGACAGGAAGGTATATCTGACTCCAGTTAACACAGGGACAGAAAAATAGGTTTTGGTCTCAGTACTGCTTAGCAGAGACAGGGACTGAGAGTGGTTTCAGTCCATACAGGAATGTGATTACTGGCTGTGTAATTGACCTCCGCTCCTATCTCTCTGGAAAGCTTTGGTAAAATCTACCTAGCTCACTAATGCTCAGCAAAGCACTTTCTTTGGTAGTTCTAAGAGAATGTGATGTTCCAGGTTGGTGTGATTATCAGAGGTTGCCTTTTTAACCCCTATTTTTGTGGGGAGGTACTGTGTCTTCCATCACCACATGCCCAGTGCCTAATACGATACTCAACATACACAGAAAATCAATGAGTAGGGAGGAAAACATATGAGAATGTGTTGAGCATTTACAAGTGATATCAACAATATGAATGCAAAGATAGCAATACACGCTACCTTTCAAGTAGTGAGAGAGGACTGAAGAACTTCTAATCATCACTGATCCCAGGCAGAAGTAACGATGAATAAAGGCAGTGATGTGAGAACAAGCAGGGCTTGTCTCTGTAACCATAGTCCATTTTCAACTAAGTGAAGGGGTTATGCTACAGAAATCAGAATGCTTGGAGCATGAAGCTAGACCTAAGGGCTCTGGAGGCCAGACATATGGATATAAACTGAGAGTTTTTGAATAACAAGATAAGAGGAATTTCTTTTAAGAAAGCATGTCTAGCTATTATTCAGCTTGGAACAGAGAAGAAGGAGGAAGAAGCCAATTAGAAGGCTGTTGCACAAGGTAAATAAATCTTGGATAAGGGCATTGACAAAGTTCATGGAAAAGGGAATCTAGATACCAGACATGAAACAGAGGCTCACAAGCTACAGCACTGGAAGCAGACCAAATAGGAGTTGTCAGACATAACAAGAAGAGAACTGCAAATTCACAAGCCTCTTGATTGGGAAAATAATGATGCCTTTGAGAATCAGGAACATGGTATACAATGGGAGAGAGGAAGGATATGCAGAGTTTGGGGCAGGTTGGGTTTCTTCAAACATGGGGATATCTAAGTTATGCCTCCAGAAGGCAGTTGAAAATATAGGGGTGATGCTTTAGTGAAATGACAGAAGAAGAGAGATTAAAACAACCACAACATCTCAAGTGCATTCCACAGACCAGATATTGTGCTACCTGGTCACAAGTGAGATCCCTGTCTGCCTTGCAATGGCAGGAAGAGCAGGTGGACACAGCCCTTCCTAGGAGAAGAACTGTACATTCACAGACATGTGAAGAGTGAAGGATGTGGGAAAGCATTCTTACCCTTCTCCTAAGGACATCTTCAGTCTCTGGACAATGGGACTCATATGGGCCTCAGGATGTGTTCCTGGGGACCATCTCACTCCCACTCTTTCTGCCCTTCTCATTTTACTTGAGACAGACAGTGTGTCCCAATATTTGCTCCAGACCAGACCTCTGGGACCCCTGTCCCTAATTCCATCTTGGAGTTGGGGTTCTCATCTGTCTCTCATAGGAGTAGATAGAAGTCTTCCAGACTCTTCAGCGTGAAGCAGTGACAACATAAGCAAAAACTTTTCTCTGGCTAATCTCAAAGGATTCTTAGAATAATTTCATGCTCTACTATGATTTTGAAATACCCTCTTCTTCATAAAAGGCAAGGCGGATAGATGGAAAATAGTACAAAAAGTTGGGTCTAGGGAATTTGTTTTTCCACTAATGAAAACATTATTCCTTAAAATGACTTACTTTTTTTACCAAGGCCTATTGTTATTGTTGTTAATCCTCACCCGAGGATATTTTCCCATTGATTTTTAGAGAGAGGGGTATACAGAGAGAAACATCGATGTAAGAGAACGCATCAATTAGTTGCTTCCTATAGGAGCCCTAACCTGGGAGAAGCCTACAACCAAGATATGTACCCTCCACCGGAATCAAACCCAGGACCCTAGGGCTCTCAGGCCAATGCTCTATCCACTGAGCCAAACCAGCTAGGGCCTAAGGCCTTTCTTAAGGGTCTCAAATTTCATTCTAAAAAGAAGAAAGCACTTGATCCAAGATAGAGGGGGAGAAAGAGAGAAATTCGCAGGGCAAAGGAAGCAAAACTGAATAGGAAAAGGCAATGTGCTGGAGGGGTAATTTAGCAGACGCCCCGGGAAATAAAGCAGAGGAAAGACCATCAGACCTGACAGTGAGAGATGGTGACCTTCATAAGAGGTGCGTCAGCAGAAACAGGTCGATTCAAATCACCCAAAAAGCCTCCCGTCTGAGCCTGTGGCTTCCTTGACCTAGCTTGCCTGACTTTTCATATAATCATAGGGCAGATTCCCCAGATTTTATTGGTTAACTCAAGAAATCAGAATAACACTTTACGTATGTGAGTAATAAAACTGTGGGTTTGGTGGAACTCGTGATCATTTAAAAACCACATATTTTAACACGTGTGCGGAAAATTCACTTTCAAGAAGCACTTGTGGCCAGTGTTCTGTTCTCTGTCACACAGTGGCTCCACGTGGAGTTTCTTCATCTAGGAAACCTTAAGGCCATCAACAGATTGGATGACTATAGACATCAACCACATCTACAAAATACTTTCACAGAAACCTCTGGTTTAATGTTTGATTAAGTAGCTGCTACTACAGCCTAGCCAAGTTGGACACATAGAACTAACTGTCACAATGTGATAATTCTACAGGTCCACAACAGCATTATAGTCTCAGTATCAGCAAAGACTATATCAACGGGGGGAGTATGTTACCAAGATTTGAATGGCATGGCTCCTGCTTTGCAAGTAAAGACCATCTAAGTATAGAGACTGACAGTCATGGAAAATATTATAAAAATACATGTACCGTAACCACACAAGCCATAGAGAGACACCCTGTCGGTCTGAAACCCAATGCCAGTTGATTCATTAATTTTAATCCTTTTATATACTGTTATTGTCAAAGGTCTTCACCATTTTTTCAAGCAATCTATACCACATTAGTCAAAGGCATTAATTATTTTAGCTGAAAAAGCCTCAAATTATACAGACTTTAATTTTATGCAGGATCATTTTCTGTTGTCAAAGTATAAGATTATTTTTTAACTTGACAGCATTATATAAATTAATTACAAATCAAATTCAGATTCCTCAACTTTTTGAATATGCTTCCCTAATGGTTGTAGTATATAAAAGCTTTAAAATTAAGGAAATGAAAAAGAAATGAAGGATAAGGAAGTTGCTAGAATGATTAGAATAACTTTCTTTCTAGTTGCCATATTTCTTTTACATCCTAGTTTCACTTCTTCTTTTATTCTCTTACATCTGAAAAAAAAAAGAAATTTAGTAAGCTAGAACTATCAAAATCAAATCTCTTATTTTGAGCTTTCCAACGGTTAATCTTATATGTCAACGTGGCTAAGCTTTGGTGCCCAGGTGTTAGGTCAAACATCAGTCTGAATGTTGCTGTGAAGGTACTTAGGGATGTGATTAATGTTTAAATAACAAACTGAATATAGAAGATTACTTTCCATAATATGATGGCCCACATCCAATCAGTTGGAGGTTCCCAGTAGAGGAAGTAATTCTCAAGTCTGTGACCTAGAATTCCTGCCTACTTCTTAGCTACTGCCCTTCAGAATTCAGACTCAAGACTGCAGCATAAACTTTTACTGGAGTTTCAAGACTACCTATTGTCTTACCAATATTAGATTTGCGAATCCCAAGAATCATGTAAGCCAATTTCAGTCAATTGATCAATCACTAGATAAAATATTCTAGATAGATAAATATGTGTGTGCATATACCTATATATGTATACAGAAATATATAGAGAAAGATATACTGATTCTCGAAACTAATACAAACCTTCTTCCTTAAATTACTCACATTTTAGACAAGAAATACAACTATTGTAACAAAAAAAGTCCGTTTATATTCTTGTTTTTATTGTAAATTAAATAATTTATTTCAGTGGCATCAGGTCCCTTAAGTTTTAACCTGAAACATTTAAAATGTATTTATTTTACTTTCACTTTGTTCTGCTCCTTCGAGAACCTACATATCTGCTTATGCACAGACTGTGATTGGCAAAACTGAATACACTCTTTCTCCTTCCAAACACTGTTTTCTATTCCCTAAGGCTTGTGGGGTGTACATGGATGCCAGGGGTTCAACATGGAACCTGCGTGCCTATGCCTGGAAGGATAAGAACTGGCCATGATGTGACTAGGAAATCCAGCCAGTGTGGTAACTTGGAGTTGGCCAGTGTGACTGCTAAGGATCATTCAATATGACGCTTTCTTAGTGTCTCCTCCCGTGGAGCCATTCGGTCAGCTACCATTCACCTAATCAGCAGTCTGAGAATGGTGGTGGTTAAGGAACGGACGAAAAGCAAAGCACACATTTAATGATGTGAACATTGGTCTCTTATGAGACTGCTTTATTGATAAGGTTTTACTGAAATGAGTAAGATTTGTCCTGTTGCTAAGGCAACCTGCCTACAGGAATAACCGATCTATACATCATTCCGGCAAGTGGTCCTTGCAATTAAGTAAAGGGAAAACTAAATGTAGCTGTAGAACCACATCAGAGAGAACAAAGAAAACTGAAATATAAAAGGGAAAAAGATTATATGTGGCTGGTGGGTATTGGGTTCAACATTAGAGTTAAACATGCTATCTTCCCAGAAGGAAGCCAAATCTATGAGAAATACAAAAGATATGTCTTACATGATCTTTCACTCCTTCCCTCCCCTCTCTGATCTTATTTCTTCCCATCTTCCTGGCGCTCTCCTCTCCAGCTTCACTGGAGTACTTGCCATTCTTCGAACATGCTGTGCCAGCTCCAACCTCGACCCTGCATTTGCTCCTTTGTCCTCCTAGGAAACTCTTCCCTTAGATATGCCCATGACTCCCTCACTCCCATATCCTACAGATCCTATCACAGACCCCTTCCCTGGCCACCATCCATAAAATAGCCTCTCCCCATCCCCACCACTGCCCTGCTCCATCACTGTAACCTCTTTTCTTTTTCTCTGTAGCATTTATTACCATATAATGTTAAGTGTGTATCTATTTCTTTATTCCCAGCCTCTAGTCTTAGAACAGAAGTGCCTTCAGAACAGATGATATATGTTCAGTACCCGTCATCAGCACCTTGAACGGTACTTTGTTTCTTGTATAGTAAATTTATATTTGTTAATAAATAAAGTTAGGTTCCCCAAACTCCAGTTAGAGAGATAAAACTAAGACATAGTCTATGCAATTAAATAGGCTTGGACAAAATGACAAGAAAGCTGTTAACAAGGAATAAATCTGATAGAAAGAAAATGGAATTACACAAGCCATGTATCATCTGAGAATTTTGGACTCAACTGCCACATGCATGTTTGGCCCTCCAAGAAAATATGCTTCGTTAAGAACCGAGGTAAAGGTCTAGAAATTTGGAACTATACTACGTCTGTGAGTGTGTGTATGGGGTGAGGAAGGGAGGGGGAAGAGAGAGAGAGAAAGAGAGAGAGAGAGAGAGAGAGAGAGAGAAGGGGGGACTCACATCAGAAAATACCTTCTAGCACTTCACATATAATTCCAACAGGAATTGATTTGTTATTCTGTGAACAAAGAGAAAGTCAATATCTCCTTATTACTAATAAAACATTGAATAAGCTACTGATTTGGAACTGGGGACATATCCAAGTGAGGAATTGACAAAGATTTTATTCTTAGATTCTAGAGAATATTAGGGGAGGGTTTTCAGATGAGGTATTTCTGTTTTATTTCCTTTGTTAAGGTACCACCATGCTGCTCTTTTGCCGGAAACCAAACATTTAGAAAGATGTGAACAGGAGACCAGAAGGTTGGTCAACCTTAATTGCTCAGAGCTAATCACTCACTGTTTAGTTGAAATATTGTTAGGTGAAGCAGCCTCTACCTGTTTGTTTCATGTGAATTTCTGTTCTTGTAATTTCCTGCCTAAAGGCTATGGGTGTGTCCCAAAATCTTAAAAAAGGGAGAAAAAGGCCAGAGCAAGAGGTAGTAGTCCTTTCCACTAGAGGAAGGCTCCCGCCTGGTCCCCCAATATCGCCAAATTAATACTTTTCTAGTCTCTCTCTTCATTTGTGTGCGGACTCCTCCAGAACCCAAAACCTGAATCAGGAACCCTGAACCACGAGGGACGTGGAAAGGGGCTCCCACACTCTTTAAACATCGAAAGTCAACCAAATTAGATGGTTCTTATTGTGATAAATTACATTCTTCGCATTTGTTAGTTGCTAACAATGGCAAATTGGCTATGAGAGCAGAAAAATGGGTTTAGTCAAGGATAATAGGTAGCCCTCAGAATCTTCAGATGAGTCAGGAAATAGGTTTATAAGTTGGCAATGCAACCAAGCACAACACCTAAGTTACAGCACCCTGTGACCACAGGCTACCGACATTGTCCCACAGCAAGGCCCCTACACAGCAGCTCGCACCTCTGAGGTCAGCCATGCTCTCCAACTCTGCTCTCTCAGTTGCCAGCTCCCTAACCAAGCCAGCATGAAAACCACGTGCACAGCTCCCACTTCATTTGGTTGTTCTTTCTAAATCCAAGCCCAGCGCCACTGTATAGTCTAGGGCACATCCCTTGGCTGGGCTGCAAAGGATACCGCCATACTAAGCCACTCTGGTGCAAAGGGAGGGAAGGGGGAGGAATCTGTAATGTCGATCCTGTCTTTAAAATGTTGTCCATCATTGATTGTTGAATGCTTTATTTTTTAAATATTCTGGTAAAATATTATCATGATTGCTGAGTTTTTGTTGCTTTCTTAAATGTTACCCTGAGTTGAGTACCTGATGCTCCTCACCTAGGTGCCAGTCCCAACAAAGGAAGCTGGACTAAAAGGAGACGTGGAACTCAGAACAATGGCATGCAGAGATCCCACATTCTACCCATGAATATGTTACCTTATATAGCAAAAAAAGGACTCTGTAGATTTGAACAAAAATCTTGGATGAGAAAGTTCTCTTGGATGATCCCTGTGGGCCTTATCTAAGCCTGAGATTGTTTAGGAAGGATGGCAGGAGGGTCAGAGTAGAGAGAAGATGTGACGATAGAAGCAGAGAACACAGAGAGAGATTGGAAGATTCCATATCGACTGGCTTTGAAGATGGAGGATGGGGCCTCAAGATAAGGAATACAGGCAGTCTCTAAAAGCTAAAAGAAAAAAGAAAGCAATGAAACAGGTTAGAAATTCCAGAACTGCAGCCTTGCGGGCACTTTGATTTTTAACCTGGAGAACCTAACCAAAAAGAGCTGTAAGAAAATAAATTTGTATTCTTTCAGTGCTGATTTGGAGATAATTTTTAAACAACAGCAATGGAAAACTAACATGGGATGTTCTCCAGACATCACAAGGATGCTCAAAATGCATGAGGCATCAGACAGGATGACAGCTGCCTGACCCCTGAACATTTTACACTTTTAACGTATTCTTTCACATTTTTACTCAAACTTCAACACCGACCTATGGCTGTGCTTCTTATAATTGGGCTACAGGCAAATGGTAGCTGTCAGGTAAAATGATGATTTCTCCACTGGGCAGCTACGCATCATTTCACTAAGAGTCTGGAGTCACATGTGCAGATCTGCTCAGTTTTCCTAGGCTGATTTGCAGAGGTTTTGTCTCTACATGTTCCAAACATTCAAGACCAAAACACAGAACAATAGCCACGACATGGCAGAGTAGTTTTCCTCATGCTTTTTCTGTAAAGAAAATAATGCCTTTATATCATTATTAAAAGTGGCTTTCCTCTAATGTAAGTCTCCTTAGTGGAATAATAACAATAAAACCTACTCTAACTGTTCACCTCATGCTTTTTTTTTTCCCATGAAAAACTCAAGTATTGTAACATTATACAAGATAGTTTCCCTGTTTCTTAGAAAACAAAAGGTGTTCTTCACCCCAGGAAAAAAAAAGAATCCACTGCGTTTTCAGCAACTAACTGAAGGTCACATTCTGCCTTTAAGAGATAAAGATGGTATCTAAGGATACCAGATTCTGTTCCAAAATTTGTTTGTGGGTCAGTCATTTGGAATTCCTTTAATGGTGGCAATGGTATGATTGTTAACATGTAACAATCAGTGCAGTCTCATTATAAGAACACAGAGCAAGTTTTATCTTTGTAGAAGTTGGTACATGAGATGGGTATCTCTCACTGAGGGATGCCCTTTATTCAGAAGGTCATTTGAAGAGCACATGCCATGATGCGCCCTAAAGAAATAAACAGTAATGTATGACCAAGTGGGCTGAGCAAGGTGAATCCAGGGTCAGGGGTATGGGAGGGAGTTTCTCTTAATGTCTAATGAGAGATGATAGGAAAGGACAAATATCTTCTGGGGACAAAATTTTCTATAAGTTTAATATAGTTTATTAATGCTTTTGGCATGGGTGAATTATTGGGGGCCGAGAGGAGGATCAGGATAGTAGGTATTATGTGCCCTTTCAAGCCTGGTAAAGGGCAACAGCAGATCACGTGGACATCACCACACTGCAGGGTGACATTCTTTCATAGCCACAGTTCTGGGCTCCGCCTACCACCTGAAATCTGCTTCTCATCCTGGAGACCTGAGCCCCAAACTATTCCTTTGTTTTTTTATCATCTCAAGTAAAGGCTTTCATTTCAGGGATGAGGTAGTGCGGTGGTCGGCAAACCGCGGCTCGTGAGCCACAAGCCGCTCACAAGCTGCGGTTTGCCACTCTGTTGACCAATGAATGAGTTTGCCTACCACTGGATAGTGGATAGGGAGGAATAAACCTAAAGCGTAGTGGCTTTACTAGAAAATTCTAGTGAAGGTACACACACAGCACCTCCTCCTGATGTAACTCTGAATTGTCTGTGCTGGAGCTCACCTTCATAGGCCACTGCTCCAGGGGACAGAATGTTAATGGTGGCCCAGAGTTGTGCAGAGAGGAATGAAAAGAAATGAACACTGGAGGTGGATGGGAGGATGGGAAGAGAGCAACCAAAGAATTTATATGCACATAGGCATAACCCATGCATACAATAGGGTGGTGAAGGTCTGGGGCCTGGGGCCTAAGGTGGTGGTAGGTTATAAGGGATCAAAGGGGAAAAAAAGGGGGACATGTAATACTTTCAACAATAAAGATTTTTTAATAAAAATTCTAGAAATTAAAAAAATGAACTATTTTATTTTTTCTTGAAGAAACGTGTGTATATTATGTGTGAAAAGGATAAGTAAACAAAAGCTTGAAAATTGTTGCATCCTCAGTTCCCAGTCAAGAAAATACTACAGGGCTGCAAAGCTCCCTGGGGACTGGGCTGTGTCCTTAATGGTCCCACACTGAGTCTAACACAGCCCAACTTGTCAGCAGGGCTTGTTAATACCTTTGAACATTATCCCAAATACCTCTCCTGCTCTCCATCTCCACTATGACCACCAAATCCAAGTCTCCATCACCTGACACCTGGAGCAGTGACTTCCAAACTTTTGGATCACACATTCAATAGAATAGTTTTGAGCACACGTCCTCCTATTATACATGTTGGCTTATTTATGAATAATATGTGGATTATGTTGTCCATATATTATGCACATTATAATATAGAAACAATGTTTTAAATAAAATTTTAAGTATATATGCACATGTGCACATACACATGTATACATACACTCAGTGTATTTGTGTCTCAAATGGGTACCAAAAGAATTCTAGACATTTGCTGGAGATCAACCACCTATTTTCCCTGAGCTTTCTATCAGCCAGTGCAAAGGGGAACACTGATCAGGTGCATGATTTATAGTATCTTTGATATCAAATAAATGAGGTACTCAAGAGAAGTACACTGAGTGATCAGATTATTATACATTCAGAGATCATAATAATCTGGCCATTCAGTGTATATGTGTATACAGTATACACATGTATGCATGCACACACAAATCACTAATGTTTTTTTCTCCATGCTAAGAAATTATTCTGCATACACTCTGGGCTGTGTATACTCGCATTGGGGCCATTGGCCTAGCCTACTATAATTCCCTCCTAACTGAACTCCTTATTTCCATTCTTGTTTCCTATAATCTATTTTCCACAGAAAAAGTAAAGTATGTCATGCCATTCTTCTGCTGAAATCTCTCTAATGCCTTTTAATTGTGCTTAAAATTTAGATTTCTTCCCCTGCCCTGCATAGTTGCCCTTGGCCCACTTAAACTTGGCCCACTTCTCTGAACCTCACCTTGAGCTTTGTGACAAGATTTTTTTTTTATTCCTCCAACATGCCAGGTCCATTCCTAGCTTGGGGCCTTTGAATCAACTCTTCAATGCTCTTTCCTAGGTCTTCACAAGCCTCACTCCTCTGCTCAAACAAACCTTGGAAAAGTGGCTCTTCCCTAAAGGGCTCACTCTAGTCCCTTCCTGTAAGGTGTTGACCTGGTCATTATGCAGCCCATCACCTTAGGGGAATTCTTAGCCTGGCCCTTGCCTGCCATGTGGTGTTCATGAGGGTGTGCATGTTCATATGTATTTGTCCACTGGTATATTGTCAGATAAGAGCAGAGAACTTATCTATTGCATTGACTATGACTTTTGACTCAGAGTAAGCCTTCACTGAATATTTGCTAAATATGGGAATTAATGAAGTAATTCATTAATAGAAATTTGATGCATTCTTGATTTGAAGTCAGTTGAATTGAGCAGAGTAGAGTTTTATCAAGCTCATTTTTACTTAATAACTTCTCAAAAACAACCTATGAGGAGTAACATAGGTGGCTTTGTAAAAATAGCCTGACAAAGGCTCAGATTTCTTTGAAACATCTACAAGCAAAGGAGTGTGAGGCTAACAAGAGTATCACAGATTTCCAAATATAAAGATCCCTTTAAAAATAGGCAACCCGCCATGCTTTGTAAGGGAGCTCTAAAACCTCATTACTGAGCCTTTCTAGGAAACCTCAGTGATGTGTGTGTGTGCTGTTCAACTGTCTCTAATTGGCGGTGCTCTTAGGGGCCTTAAACAAATAACAGGCCTTATCTGATTTGAACTCCATCCAAAAGTTGTCATTTGAAGGGGATAATGCTCTAGTGACAGATATCACATTGGGAAAAGAATGTGGAACTTGTCTCTGCTATTTCAACAAGATATTTAAGGAGGGGGAAAGTTAACTCATGTGCCTATTGGAAAAAAAATTAAGTTTTGAGAGAACTATCCTCATAGAATTCAGATAAATTGTTCAAATAAACTGTCAAAGACATAAATATTCTGAGAGAGTCTAATGTCTGACTATGTTATTACTTTGCAGACAGAATTCCAATTTAAAAACATAAATTGTGCTTGGCATGGAGTAGAATTAGAATTGAATGTCATAATCAGCTGTAGGCAAAATTGCATACTAGGAAGAGTTTAAGGTTCATGTCCCTAACCTAATATTCTCTCTCTCTCTCTCTCTCTCTCTCTCTCTCTCTCTCTCTCTCTCTCTCACACACACACACACACACACACACACACACACACACATACACACACACACGCCTCATTCAATTTCTTAAAAAAATTAGCCCTGGCTAGTGTGGCTCAGTTGGTTGAGCATCATAACCATGTACCATGGGGTGGCCACTTCGATTCCATTTAAGACACATGCCAAGGTTGCCAGCTCAATCCCTGGTGGGAAGTGTGGGGGAGGCAGCAGGTCAGTATTTCACTCATCAGTTTCTCGTTCTTTGTCCGTCTCCCTTCCTCATTCTCAAAAAGAAAAAAAAAATTAATTAAATCTTTTTTTGAAAATCCAGGAAAGTGTGTGAAATGATTTATTAACATTTTAATATGAACTTACATCAGTGCCCTAACTCTTGCAAAATACTTTGTCCCTCTGGCAAAGGCATTTTGATATGCAACATGGAGATAAAGATGGTATTTTGGAGTTAGCACCCTGACTATTTCCTGAATTCACGCCATTTGAGTAGCCACGAACTTGTCTAAGGGTGGCATTTTGGAAGAACAGCTCTCCACATCTACAAGAGAGTTTTGCCCTTGCCATCCAGTTGGATGAACCATTAACAGAAACACAGACTCAAGAACTTCCACCCGTCGTCTGGAAACACAAACACACCCACACCCTCATCCACCTTCTTTTGACTAACAGTGCAGATAATGGTGCTGAATTCAGTATCAATTTCTTAATTATTCATTCTGACTGTGCTTCAGTGAAAACAAAGACATTTTTATCCCCTTTGCTTTCCCACGTTTCCCTTCAAAAAGAGATTCTGTCAGAAACTATTATGACTTGTTATAAGGAAATCCAGTGCTTTGCAGCAAACTAGGTGCTACTGGGAACACAGCCTCAGAAGAGTTTTTTGTGCAAGGAACTGGCACCTTAAAGAAGCAGCTGAGACAGAACTAGGTAGACCCAACTGAATAAAAGGATAGAGGAAAAGAACAGAATTTTGAAATAGATCCACAGCCTACTCTCACAACCTACAGACTTGCCCCCTACCCGTTACCCTCCACACTCCCCTCACACACCCCCACCCCCACCCCGTCATCATCTGCTGCTACTTGCAGGTAGTGGGTCTTCAGGTTGGCTTTGTTTCAGGCCTACAAATGAGCTCCCTAATTCTCCGGTCCCCTGCTATACCTTTAGACAAGACTCTGCTTTTTATTTTTGTTTTTGTAACTCCGACACCCAGCCTCAACATCTATCGCAATGTCAATGCCTGGTGAGGGTTCGACAAAGGAATGGAAACTGATTGGTCCAGGCTGAACCAATCAGAGCCCTTCCCTTAAATTTTAAGAGTTGAAACTACACACAATTGTTACTTATTATGCAGTACAGCTACAAGATGTACACCTGGAGCTGCCAGGTTTAGTGGTCACCATGTGAAAGAAGACAGTCTCAGTGAAATATGCCAACACAGAGAGAGTAACAGGAATGAGAAAAGGAAGGAAACATCCTGGTGGTATTTGTGCCTTCTATCTAGTCATTTCCACATCCCTGCTCTTCTTTTAGCTTCACAGTCTTTCAGGACATCCCATTTTTGCCTAAGCTGTGAATGTTTGCCATGAACAGGATTATACATACTCCAGTGTGTATTCTGTCTTCTCCACTGTATCATAAAGGTCTGGAGGATAAGAGGATTGTTTCCAAATTCTCCATGATACATACTATGGCATCTGGTACACAAAAGGCATTCAGTCAGCATATTGATGCCTTCCAGAAAATGTGCTCAGAATCTCTCAGTGTCATGCTGGAGCAAGACAGATGTAAGAAGCATTTAGATAGGCATGGAGCTGGCAAAGTGTTGAACAACCAAACTGGGGTAAAGATTCCTGTAGTGGCCAGTTCATGTAGCCTCCAATGGTCTTCACTTCATGATTTTCATATCTTTTATAGTCCCTTCCTACATTGTACCAGGATTGGTCTATGTGACAAGTAATGTACAGTAGAAATGATGAGCTGGCTGTCACTTCCAATATTCATTTACAAAAGACTGGAACTTCCATTAAGTACTCTCTGGATCATTGCTCCACTTTCTGGGATATCACTGGCTCTATGGAAAGCCAGTGAGGAACTGGGGCCTGCTGACATCACATGGGTAAACTGTCTTGCTCCAACATGACACTGAGGGACCCTGAGCACATTTTTTGGAAGGCATCAATATGTTGACTGAATGCCTTTTGTGTAGCAGGTGCCATAGTATGTATCATGGAGGATTTGGAAAGAATTAAATTCTTTACACATTCAGGGCAGAGGGATGAATAGATATATAATAAAGCAAGTATAGTGAAATGTCAATGGTACAATCTAGCATATAGATGCTTACTTGAAAGTTTTTAAAATTTTGTTTAAAATGTTTCATAATAAAATGTTGAAAAAATAAAAAATAAATACCTACGCATTCAGAACATCTGGTCTATCCAAATTTAGTCTCACTGGATTAGATTTCTCCTTCATTCTTTTCTTTATTATTCTCACTTTTGATTATGATCACTTAAAAAAATATTAAAAGACAGAGCACTGGTCACCAAGAATATATTTCCTTAATATGAGCTTAGTTAAATATTTAATGAAGAAAACATTTTAATCTTGCAAAACATCAACTTTGACATGAGCTATATATGCTACTTTTGATGCTTTATTATAACAGCTAATCTACATAAAATAATTCCCTACTAAAGGGAAAATCATTTTAAGTATTTTGAGTTCAATGAAAGATACGACACAGTAAAGAATATGTTAATTATTCAAATTGTTCAGTGCTATTTTAACATCAGCATCCCCCAAAATAATAAGCTAAGACAACAGTAGATATATTTAAATAGATAATTACATTTAATATAAGTTCTATATATAGATCTAAGACTGAATATTTTCTATGTCCAGAACAATAAGTATCTCCAAAGGGCCTAAAATAGACAGTCCAAGAATTTGAAATCTATCAAAACATAACTACTGGATGATATCTGATTAGCTTGGAGGCCCATTCAAAAACTGAGCAAAGCCCAGCTGGTGTGGCTCAGTGGCTGAGCACTGACCTATAAACTATGAGGACACAGTTTGATTTCCAGTCAGGGCATATGCTGGGATTGTGGGCTCAGTCCCCAGTAGGGGGCTGTGCAGAAGGCAGCTGATCAATGATCATTGATATTTCTATCATTTCCTCTCTCTTCCTCTCTGAACTCATTAAAAAATATATTTTTTTACAAACTAGTGAAGATGTGAAGGAATTCCTCTGGAGAGTTTAACATATTCTGTAGCTTTAGCCTCTCTTGATTATATTAATGATTCACTCATATTAACGACCATATTATGACAGTAGTAAAGAATTAAATATGTATTCCCAACTAAAATGTTGGTGGTTATATTTTAACTTCACAATGTTTTTCACAAAATGTATATATGTTAACAAGTTTCTACTCTAAAATGAGTCTAACACTAAACATTCACCAGTTGAGTACTTTCCTTCCAACAAACTAAGTTATACACAATTCCTTCAACAGATCTCTTACTTTCTTGCCTCTATATTTCTAACCTTATTGCTTCCCCTGCCTGACACCCTCATAACCTTTGTTGTTTGTCTCCACCAACACATTTTGTGGCCAGCCCAATGACTGCTCCCTGTGAAGCCTTCCAGACCATTCACAGAAAAGCCACTTCCACTCTTGCAATTCATTGATACACATGCTCTACAATGCTTATTGGGCAATGAACGAGAATTTCTTTCTCTTGTATATTTTCTAACTCATCACTTATTTATTATTTGTTTGGAATACTTCGAGAGAGGACTATCTTACCTTTCTTTGTGAGCCCAACAAGGACTTACAACTGGGGAACAATAACTTGCTGCTCGATCATTTGTTTACTTATAGAAAGAATGGATAGAAGACAGAGACATAAAAATAAAAGCCAATATATATTTATGGTTTACTGTCTGCCAGGTACTTACTCTTCATGCTATGGTTTGCATATCATTTCATCTTCTCAGTATCCTATGAGATAGATTCCTTTATCATTCTTTTCCTTTTACAAAAGGAAGCAAGCTCTCTATGGAAAATGTGCTTCCCAGCATCACTAAACTCTCCCCCATCCCACTCACCCCCAGGGTTGAATTCAGCGTTGCCCTGGGCATCTGATGAAGTCCCTGAGATGCTGTCCTACCTGAAAATCTGGTTGAACTGAAAATGGTCTTATCAGCCTTGTTACTGAGCCGTGGGGCAAACACTAGCAGGTGGGGCCTACCTGTTCCCATTTAAAGATTTATAGTGAGAGATAACAAAAATATCAATCTTAACAATAGGCAAACTAACTCAACTTTTAAGAGAAAGAAATATAATACGTTGTATAAGACAAAACACTTCAAATTACTGAATCCAATTTCCATAATAACCTCAACTTTTTTAAAAAAGCAAATAATTATTTGATTGACAAATAATGTGTATTTTCTGTAGTAACTGATATAAAAATGAGAAATTCCAAAGCAATCACAACTTTTGTTCGTTTCGTTCTGGGCTGCAGCCTAAAAATTCACCCAAGGCGCTTAGACCAGTGATCAGTAAACTCATTAGTCAACAGAGCAGCAAACCATGGCTCGCTAGCCGCATGTGGAGGCGAGCCACAGTTTGCCGACCACTGGCTTAGACTATTCTAAAAAGCATAGTAATGATCATTAACCATTTCCATCTTAAAAGCAGAGCTATTTGAGGCTTTGGAAAGCCACATGAGTAAGTGAAACCCAATTGTCACCACAAACATATGGTTACAAGAAGGGCCTCTAAAAAATAAACTGCTTAAATGAATTGATCTCTCCAGTCTTCCTTTAGGGAATATCTAAGGACATTCATAACTTATACAGAAATTAATTATGAAACAATGCATCCAGGAATTTTCCTAGATTCACATAAAAAATTAATGTTAACGATAGGGATCCCTTATATAGCACCTGCCTCTGATCAGCCTAGTTAATTAAAGCTTGCACAGTGGCTTTAGCCTTAGGCAATGCTTTGAATCATATTCCCTACCCTGTCCTCTGTGCTCAGAGATGTGCAGCCAGTTTGTTTCCCTGATGAGCTGAAGTGGTTGAACTGAAGACTACAAAGCAAGTGTCCTCACCCCGGCATTTTCCCTTACAGTTGTCCTCCGACAGAAATGTAACCACTCTCTCAGACTGACTTTAAAAAAGTTAAGAACCAATAAAAGTACAGATTAACAGGAATACTTGTTAAAGTGATGACTTAGAGAGGAATCTTGAGAAATAATTTTGAAGCCAAAACTTTAGCTTATGCTTAAATAATACATGGTGCTGTTGAAGTTTCATAATGGTTAAACTAATTGCAAAGTTGAGGGAGGGAGGGAGAGAGAAAGAGGAAGAGGAGGGAGAGACCAAGGAGGAACAGTAAGGATTTCTGTTGACCTGACTTCTCAAACTTTGTCCTCATATGATTGTAGTCAACACTTTAGGGCAGCAGACCTCTGAACCCAATTCTGTCTCTGATATTTAAGGAGAAAGTGAAAAAAAGGTCTTGTCTACAACAGAATCTAAGAACTTTATAAAGAGGGTAGAGAAGGAGAGATAGATCCACCACAGACCTAAGAGGAACCAAGTTAGAGATGCTTTGTATAGCACCATTGAGGTTGGTATAATTTCCAGCCTTCCAGATGAGACTAAACAATAACCATGGTAAACTGACCCCTGACGGCATCACTATATCATCCCCCAGTACTCTGAACTGACTTAAATCAATTCAACTGCTCAGCTGCTACCAGGTTCTTTCAGTTAAAGTTAGGCAACACTGTGGTAATCATTAGTGTTATTTTACCAACACTTAGATACCCTCCTCTGGGGCACAAGGTAATATTGTGCTTCCTGGCACACACCTGGGGGGATCAGTCATGTGATCAGTTCTAACCAATGAATTGTGAGTTGTGATACCTGCCAGGCCTCTTTCACATATGTGCCCGAAGCAGTCATGCTTCACCAACCTGGGCCATGACCATTCTCACAGCTTGAAAAAAACAACAAATAGGGACTGACTCTGGATTTATATTCTTTACTCTGAGCATTCAGAAAACACACACACACACACATACACACACACACACACACACACAGACACTTCTATACAGTTTACCTAGCAAATATTTTCAATTACCTGTAACAGAAATAAAGCCCAGAATGTTAAAAACTAGCCATTTCATTTGTAGCACATTTCAAATGTAGCACATTTCATTTGCTATATTTCCTCTATTTAACATATAGGAGATGATCTCTTGACTAACCACTCTGTACAATTCAACAAGCTTAGTGATCTATTGGTCTAGCCCAGTAGTCGGCAAACTCATGAGTCAACAGAGCCAAATATCAACAGTACAACAATTGAAATTTCTTCTGAGAGCCAAATTTTTTAAACTTAAACTTCTTCTAACACCACTTCTTCAAAATAGTGTCATGGTATTTTGTGGAAGAGCCACACTCAAGAGGCCAAAGAACCTCATGAGGCTGGAGAGCCGCAGTTTGCTGACCATGGGTCTAGCCCACATAAGATCTGAGGCTGCAGATTCGAAAGCAGGATGGAGGGGGGATGGCTAAAAGAGGTCTAATTTCAGCAGAAAGAAGTGAGAGATCACAATGTGCCAGCAAGAATGAGAGAGAAAAACTCTTCTTAGAAACAGACCCCAAAATTTAGGAACAAAAAGAGACAGCAGCAGCCCGGATCCATTTAGTGAAGGGTCAGCTTGACTTACAGCGTCAGCAGAGGCTCTGGGCACAGACATGCATTAGATCACCGTGCACTCTCTTAGGTTTCTCCGAACAAGCCTGAGTTATCAGCATGGCATTCCATCTTACAAACGCTCAGTAAGCTGGAGAAGTATGTCCTGGAGTTGTAAAGATAATTAAATAGGTGTTTTAACACTTACCAGGGTAAGGTCCCTCAAGACTTCACTTAAACCCCTCATTCCCCAACTATGCCAAATAAATGAAGTATTAGAATATTATTAAACTAATTTTATGCTAATTAGTATACTGAGAAATCAGAACTCCTTGTACTCTTTTTTTTTCTCTCTCTCTCAAGGGTTACAAAGATTGAGAAAACCTTAACACCAAAGGCAAGAACCTGCTCAATTCAACCTGTTCTCGGTGGTATTGCCAACAGCCCCACAGGAGAGGATTTGAAAGAGTGACATCACAGGCAGGATTTTCCTTCTTCTGGAATCTGGAATTTTATTGGCAAGCTCTGTAAGAGGTCTGATCCTGCCTAAGGAACAGGAGAGAAACATGTAACGAAAAAAACATTTTACTCAGAAATTTGCATTTCCTGATGCACTCAAAGCTTGGAGCCCAAGACAAGGTCACTCCAAGAGTATTCAGGTGTTGACTGGGCTTCTCAGTAGTTAGAGCATCAGCCCGAGGATTGAAGGTCTGTGTGTTCAATTCCTGGCAAGGGTATGTACCTCAGTTGCAGTTTGATCCCTGGCCCTGATCCCGGTTGGGGCATTAACAGGAGACAACCAGTCCACCTCTCTCTCCCTCTCTCTCTCTCAGTCTCCTTCTCCCTTCCACTCTCTCTAAAAAAAAATCAATGGGAAAAAATATCTTTTGGTGAAGATTTAAAAAGAAAAGATAGTATTTAGATATCAGAGTCAAGTTTAAAAAGTCATTTTAAAAACTTCAGCCCTAAGAATAACTTCCTTTTCCAAGTGAAAGTTAAGCCAATTTATGTGACCCTACAAGTTTGCAGATGACCTAAGCCCTTTCAAAGAAGAATATGAAGTCATATTTTGGCACATACAGATCTCCACCACCCCCAGCCAAGTGTCCTCAGCCGAGAATTAAATCCAGGAACTGATTTGATAACCATCTCTTTGCCTATCATAGACACTGGTGTGTTAGGTAAGCACTTAATATTCCCTCCAGGGACTCTATTGGAATGAAGAAACTGGGTAACTAAAGGGCACAGCCATAAAACAGAATGTTTCTCATCGCCACGCTCCAGATATTTCTTCAGGAAACCCAGATGCTAGAAAAAAAGTGCTGTGTTTCCAAGCTTCAAACTCAGAGGAGAATAGGAGTGAAAATCAGATACAAACCTTGTGTGCAGATGAGGATTTTACTACAGTCCTTCTACTCGAGCTTGGACTCTTCACCATACTGTCATTCCCTGACATGATGCTGTAAAAGTCCCTTCTACGGCAATGGATTTGATATCGCATGCAATCTTTTGGATTCTTCTGTGCAACCAAAAGCTCTGGTTACCGGGAATACGGCAGTGAATAAGCTCCACATCATCTTTGCCCTCAGAGAGCAGAGAAATTGAGCAAGGAAAGAGGAAGTCGCAATAAAATGTGAAATGTGCTCTGGCAAGAGTAATCTGGGGTTCTGTGGGGGTTTATAGGAGGAGCTGTGGAGAAGGGTAAGGGGGAGAGAGCAGCTGAAAGAGGGAGCTGGGGCAGGAGGACTTCAGGAAGGTGAGGCTGCAGAGAACTAGTGGTGAGAACATGAGTTTGGCAGCAATCAAAGAGGTGAGTTCCCTCACTGGAGCCCTTCAAGTTGATCCAAAGAGAAGGAGGAACTTTGAAGGGTTATCAGAGTCAGCGTCATCAGCAGGGCTGCACTGAGGAAGCTACCTCTGTCTGCAGCTTTGAGTGGGTCTGGAAAGCCTTAAAAGAGGAGACTTATCAGAAAGCAGTGAAATGTCTCTTGGAGATCCTCATAGCATCAGAGTGATGGGGAAACACACCCGAGGTGATATGCTGATTTCTCCTGGATTCGGCTTTGTGGTGAAGGGTCTGGTGTATATCTATTAGGCAGGAGTGTCAACCTGACATTCCCGCAGGTTAAACCTAGTGGTAACTGAATTTCCTTGGCCGGAGCAGTGATTCTTTTAATAAACTTTGATGTATTTTTTAAAGTAAGACTTGTCTTCTCTACCACTCTCTATTTTCCTAATGCCAGCCCAATTTATACATGAATGTTCCCAGCATGGCAACTCTAGACATTTGACTTTGTGAACCTCTGAGATAAAACAGGAAACTCTTTTTACATTTAATTTATGAAATCATCATCCATTTGGGCATTTGGGCCATCAGTTTATGAGTGACCTTAGTGAGAGCCAGGCAGATACTTTGGGTTCAAAAAGTATAAGATATTCTTGCTATCCTGGTGGAGGGTTTTTGTGAAAGCATAAAAAGATAACCAGCAAAAATTTAATATGCTTTTTTCCAATAAAGTTATACATTGAAAAGAGGCTCAACATCTTAGTCATTAGGGAAAAGCAAATGACAACCACAATGGAATACCACTTCACACCACTGTCCACAGAGAGGGGAGAACAAGTACTGAGGAGGAGAATGTGGAAATGCTGGAACCCTCACACATTGCTGGGGGATGCAGCAAAGTGCAGCCACTTTGCAAAACAATTTGGCTGCTGCTTGAAAAGTTGCACATAAAATATGACCCAACAATTCCCTCTTAGGAAATTATCCAAGACAAATAAAAACCTATGCCCATGTGAATGTTCATAGCAGTTTATCTGTAATAGCCAAAAGAATGGAGCAATCCAAAGGACCACTCACTGGTAAATGCACAAGCAATCCGAGAAATAGGCATGCAGTGGAATACTGTTCTGCAAATGATATAGCAGTACATACCACAACGTGGGTAACCTTCAAAATACATCTTAAGTGAAAGGAGCAGTCAGAAAAGACCATTTATGATATGATTCCATTTATATTCTAAATCTAGAAAATGGTAATCTGTAGACTAGAAAGACCACTGATTAGTTGCCTGAAGCTAGGGATAGAAACAGAGAATGACTACATATGGACACATAGCATGTTTGGAGATAACAGAAATGCTCTAAAATTGGATTGTGCTGATGGTCACAAAACTCTGCAAACTCACCAAAAATTATTTAATTATATACTTAAAATGAGTGAATTTTATAGAATATAAATTTACCTTAATAAAGCTATATAAAATGATAATCACATTACCAAACATAGTAAATGTCAAATCAGTGGTCTTCAAACTTTTTTGTTGTTTTTGTCGTTGTTGTTGTTGTTGTTAATCTTCACCCAAAGATAGTTTTCCATTGATTTTTGGAGAGTGGAAGGGAGAGGGAGAGACAAAGAGAGAGAGAAACATACATGTGAGAGAGACACATCAATTGGTTGCCTCCCATGTGTGCCCTGAATGGGGCCAGGGACCGAGCCTGCAACTGAGGTATGTGACCTTGTCCAGAATTGACCCATCAGTCCATAGGCTGACATTCTATCTACTGAGTCAAACCAGCTAGGGCTGGTCTTCAAAGTTTTAATATCATATTATTATGCACCCCTCTCATTAAAAATACAAATGTTCATTTTTAATCTATAATGCATTTAGCTCTTTACAAATAATAGAATAAACTAATGTGTTAATATGTTATAAAGAGCATAAGATATACTCCCAAAAATGCATAAATAGATATCCTATATAATAAAAGTCCAGCAACCATAATGGCAGAACGACCATAACTGCAGAACAACCAGAACGTCCGCTCGAGCAGTCACTATGAGGTGCACTGACCACCTCTCAGTCCCTTTACCCAGCCAGCAGGCTCCCATCACCCGGTGGCAAATGGGGAACCAGGGGGTGGTTGGCAGGGGATGCCAGTGGCCCCAGGCCAAGGTCCCAAGGGTTGCCCTACACATAGAGGGTGACCTGCGGTGAGGGTGAAGTCAGTGAGCAGGCAGGAACGGCTGACCTCTTGGTCCCTCCCCCAGGTCAGCAGGCTCCAGTAGTCTGATGGCAAACTGGGAACCTGGGTAAGGGGTGGCAGGGGGCAGGGCTGGCTGCTGGCAGCCAAGGAAGATGGCTCTGGGTGCATCCTAGGCTTAGGGACTATACCCATGCATCAGTTTTATGTGCTGGGCCTCTAGTTTTAATATAAAACTATTGATTTGATCACAAGGTCTTTTAAAAATAAAGGAATCTAGGGGTTAAAATTAGTGAACAAAATGAATTCCAGAATAATAAACATGTAATGTGGGGAGCTTCTAAAATAGACTGAGGGTTCTGTTATGGACAAGACCACCCATGCATAATAAATCCTTGGAATATTCATCAATTTGAAAATCATGTCCAAAGAGATGCTGTGTTTGCCTCTTGAACAATGAGACATCCATCAAAATAAGCCCAGCTGTTCGGAGAATGGCAAATACTCAGAAACATAGGGCTCCACATGTCACTAATAATGAATGTCTAAGAGGAGAGCTTGAAAGAAGAGGACAGATGGAGAAGCTGGAGGAAGGATTACTATGAAGAGGAAGGTTTCTACACAACGTGAACTTTTTAAAATACTTTTTTTATTGATTTCAGAGAGGAAGAGAGAGGGAGAGAGAGAGAGAAACATCAGTGATGAGAGAGAATCATTAATTGGCTGGGTCCTGCATGCCCCACACTGGGGATCAAGCCTGAAACCCCGGGCATGTGCCCTGACGCGGAATCGAACTGGTTCAAAGGTGGATGCTCAATCACTGAGCCATGCCAGCTAGGCTATACAATGTGAACTTTTGCTTCCAGGTAGGATGGATTTAGTAATGTCACTCTGTCTAACCATCTATTATGGCCTAAGAGTTAATTCTAGGAAAGATTGTGCAATTTTATGGAGAGTTGTAACAGTATTAAATCTTTAAGTAAGTTTGCTACATCCATTGTGTTTATCCCTAACCTTTTTCCTTAAGGTTTAACATTGCAACAATAATGATTTCTGTTGGCTTTGATATTTACAAGGTGATACTTGCTGCAAGTTACAAATAATAAATTAATATAACCAAGGACGAGATCTTACCAGTGAGTTGTGAGAAACAGATAAAGTTGAATAAGGAATTAAGGACCTGATCCCAAAGAGCATTCATACAAAATTATGGAGTTTGGGCTTTTTTCTAAGTAGCCATCATGGAAGCCACTAGATGTTTTTGAGCACAGAACAGTCTAAACTGTGTGGAGAAATTAAACAAGTGCCACACAGGGTAACAGCTGTGTGGAGAGATGAGAGGCAGTGTTCTAAGTGATGAGAATTCTAACAAGACACCGCCCTGTTTGGCTGGAGCTGAGAGCATAGACTAAGATGATAGCAATGAGAACAGAAGGAAGAGAACAGTACAAAGTGAGAATTTCTAGATAGTGATGTTGATATAGAATTTATAAATCTTGGTGCCTAAAACTCTTCAACACTAGACCAGAGGGTAAGTTCAACTGAAATAAACAAAGGTAATCTACAAGCTAATGCTCCACCGGGTTTCTCTGGGCTAGATGTGTGGCCCGGGACACTTTGGAGCAGGCCCAAGACCAGGACCTGCTCTATCTTTTTAACTTTAAAATATATCTACATTTCCTGTCCTGCTTCTCAAGAGCACTCTTAAAGAGGCAGAGGAAAGTATGGAAAGACATGTCATCAATATTTTCTAAGTAGTAAATCAAATCAAATTACTTTGGAAAGAGGGACTTCCTCTCAAATATGAGTAATTTTATAATGAGGATTCAAGAAAAAAATTAAAAGACCCATAGACCCTTTATCCAGTGACTTGAATGTGAGTGTGGTATGATTTACAATGGTCTTCAGCCACTCTGGGAGAAACAAGATTATGTTATTGGGGGGATCCTGTTATATACATATCTATTGACCAAAATAGGTACAATAATCTCTACATCCTGTAGAAAATTTTAAAAAGCTAATTGTCCACCCATGTATTCCTATTTTCACTACAGAATCATTCTTGGGGAAACTTACTTGGAAATCTGTCCTAATATTCTTTTTTTTTTTTTGCATACATAAAAACTCAAAGATTTGGATTTTGTTAGGTAACATAAAGATAATGTTTGTATATTACCTGGTTATATAATTCAAATGTTTAAGATAAAATTATCTACCAGATTCATTCTTCTACCTTCCCGCATCATTATATTTTCAGGTTGTTTAATGATGATGGTTTAATTTTAGAACTTGGCTTCCTTGATCTGAATAGGCATTGTTGCCAAATTTTTGGCTTCCTATAGAATCTATCCTAAAGATAACAATACACAAGTAACCTTCACATTCACTTCCCTTAATAAAGTGTCTCTTTGTTGGTCTAAGAAACATTTTCCCACTTGGAAGATCAACAGAAGAAACCACATCTTCTTGTTATTAATCAGGTCATTATTTGGTCTCCAGGGTCTGGAATGGGTAAAGCAACCCTTTTTAATCAATGTATAACCTTTATTGCTGCAAAAGGTTTTGAGCATTTGGTATATAGTCAAATGAAGTCAACACTTGTTTAACATTTTTTATCTTAAAAAAATTCTTAGCATGCAAGCTTGTATATATCATAATTATATAGAGGACTGTCCTGTTTTTCAAAAGATGCATCCTAGCCTTAACTGGTTTGGCTAAGTAGATAGAGTGTCACATTGCAGACTGAAATCCAAGTTCAATTCTGGACAAGGGCATGTATGTACCTTGGTTGTGAGCACATCCCTAGTAGGAGGTGTGCAGGAGGCAGCTGATCAATGTTTCTCTCTCATCGATGTTTCTAATTCTCTATCCCTCTACCTTCCTCTCTGTAAAAAATCAATAAAATATATTTTTTAACAAAGGTGCATTCTAAAGTACTTATTAGTCAAGGCTTATAATGTCTGCAATTTATTTTTAAAAGGCTTAAGAAGAGAGACAAATGGAAAGATAGATCAATGGATGGATCATGTACAGATGGATGGATAGAATATAATGGGTAAAGAGATGGAGCAATAGAAGGACAAGCAATGTTCAGAAAGATGGACAAATGGATGGATGGATGGATGGATGGGTAGGTGGGTGGATGGGTTGAATTAGGGAAATGTTCATTATTTTTTAATTTATCTGGGTGGATAGATAGGTGTTCAATGAACTATTCTTCCAACTCTTCTGTACCTTGCAATTTTCATTACAAAAGTTGCAAGAAAAAGTAATCTATATAAATCAAACAAAGACCTGCTCCTCAGTCCTAGAGTCCTTTCTCCTTCCAAAAATCCCCATGCTTTCCCTCCTTTCACCTCCTGCTGCCCTATTCTTCTCTTCCCAGACAGCGGGGAGAAAAAGCGGTTTCCAGCCCTCTCAGTGGGAACTTTTGGAAAGCTTCTCTTTATGGGGAAACAGAACTGGGCTATCTAAGATGAAACTTTTACTAATAATTAAGCATGATTCTTTTAATGTAGACCCCCTTTTGTATGTGTTACCATTTGGAACGTCCATGATGCTCCTCCCTTACTCTTTAGTGCTGAGTCTAGGACTCAGCCAGCCTTTCCCGATTTATAAGAAGGCACATGAACACGTCCTTGTCCTCTCACTCTCTCTCTCTCTTCTTCCCTCAAAACTGTATCAAAGCCCAATTGGCCCTATTAAAATTAAACAGTGAGGTAAGGAGCAAATCACACAGGTACACTAACAGTGGACCTTGGAAGGAATTAAAAATTCATTGAGCCGAGACTGGTTTGGCTCAGTAGATAGAGCATCAGCCTTCGGACTGAAAGGTCCCGGGTTTGATTCCGGTCAGGGGCATGTACCTTGCTTGGGGGCACATCTCCAGTGTGGGGTGTGCGGGAGGCGGCTGATCGATGTCTCTCTCTCATCGATGTTTCTGACTTTCTATCCCTCTCTCTTCCTCTCTGTGAAAAATCAATAAAATATATATTTTTTTAAAAAAGAATTCATTGATATTTACCCAGGAAAAAATATAAAGTAAAATGGTGTCATTTTCAGACACGCACATAATTAAATTCATGTAAAATTAAAACCAAAATGAAATATTTCTCTTCATGTTCAAAGTAGTTCCTGTAAGTAGTCCATGTACAACTGGCTGCTTCTTCAGCACATTATTAAGTTATTTAAAAGAGTTATTTTAATACAAATCACAGTTTTGGTGATTATTATGCCAGCCTTAAGCATATAATACACAGCCTCAGAAGGAAGTTGATGGTTGCTGGGCAGAGGGAAAGAACAGAATCATCTTGTTTGCCTAAGGCAGTACAATGGGACTCTTATTCCTTGAGTCAGCTTGCAGCATGCATGTGTGTCTTTAACTCATGAAATATTAAGAGAGCACCCTTTTCAGGAAGGGAGAGTCTGAACTTGACAGACATATAATCCCATTGAGAATGACAACTACCACGCTCCTAAACCACAGGTATGCATTTTCATAATTTGTAATAATCAGCCACATGCATGCCAAAGCGTTCTCCACCAAACTAACAGCAGCAGACCCATCTTCTGTCCCACAGCCTTTTCTACTAAACCCAGACCATGCATAATCAAATGCTAAGAAAATATATGCCCTAAACCCTGGAACAACAATATGAATGCAAAGGATAAGGAAGTAAACTTCACCCCAAGCAGATATGTGTAAATCGAGTTTGCATATGGAAATTGAGGTGGCTTTGCTTCCTTGCACAACAATGTGGTAAAACAAAGGTTAACAGCCCTGGCCATGTGGCTCAGTTGGTTGGGAATCATCCCTGCAGGAAAGTGTTGGTGCTTTGATCACCAATGTTTCTCTCTCTCTGCCCCCCTCTCACCTTCTTCTCTTCTAAAAATCAGTAAAATACATATTTTTATTTTTTTTTAAGTTAACAAGCTCTTTGACCCTGAGTTTCACTAGCAGATAGGAAACTATCCATGGCACGCTAGTCTCAGACCTGGCCCAAAGAGAAGGTGGTGGAGATGAAGTAAGGTGATAAAGGAACAAATGGTTTAGACCAGCAGTGAGCCAACTCTTGCTGGAAAGGGTCAGATCATATGTTTTTAGACTTGATGGGCCATTTGGTCACTGTTGCAACTACCCAGCTCTGCTTTTGCAATATGAAAGCAGCCACAGGCGATCTGTAAGTAAAGGGGCAGGACCATGTCAGGATAAAACCGTATTTATAGACAGACAATGAAACTTAAATGCTAGGTGATTTTTACATGTCACAAAATAGTATGCACTTTTAACCATCTATAAATATGTAAACCATTGTCTGCTCATCAGCTGTGCAATATCAGGCAACAGGCCAGACCTGGCCCCAGGGACATACTTTGCAGACTTCTGATTCACAGCATTCATTTGCAAACTTGAGCAGCATCAAAATCACCTGGAGAATGAAAAAAATACCGATCCTGGGCCTCACCCCAGAGTTTCTGATTCCCAAAACCAAAACTACTCAAAGTTCTCATGTGCACTTAAAACTAATGTATTTGAAAGGGAGTTTTTGCTGTTGTCTGCCTTTCATACGGCAGTGGCCCTGAGTGCTTGGATATTGAGAAAAAAGTAAATATACTTTCCGGTACCTCATATTGTTTGGTCCGGGTTAGAGCTGTTTCCTTAGCCCAAGGAAAGATTTCATTAAAAACAGCTTGCACTGTGTAAACATAAATGCACAGCATTTCCTTCACAAGGTATTCACGCTGACACAGAAGCATGAAATAGCATATTCATAGCGCTCCGCACAAACACACATGAGCTTTCAGTCAAACACACCAGAGGATGGGGCACTCGTTATCAATGTTAAGATTAGTAAAATTCCAGGTCCCATATACTAACTCTTTTCCTCCACCTGGGTAGCACTTTTTTAGCAGGGAGCAAAACATAAAGGAGTGGATTAGAAAGAGGTTAACCTGAAAGAGTTCCTTTTACTCCAGGCCCTGTCAGTCCTTCAAACTGCAGAATCCTTTGGAGTTGAAAATACCTCATCTGATAGGAGAGCAGACACCACCATGGACTACACCAGCAGCCAGCCTTTCCGCAGGAGCTCGTGTAATGTTCTCTCGGGGACTTGGTTTCACAAGGAGGACGTGTAACCTTTCTAAGGAGCCACCCCAGTTCTGATTGTGTCACACCAGCATGTGCGCTGTTCTCAGATGGCAATGGCAATCTCAAGTGTTGCTTGTCACCACTCAGCTCCTAATCCTTCACTTCCATTCAAGAGCTGTTTAGCAGGAAAGCTCTTATCTTTCCACTTACAAGCTTCTCAAAGAAACATGATCAGAGCAAACATGACTTCAGTGAAGGTGGTTGTGTTTTGGGGTTTTGAGGGTTGTTGAAGGTTTTTATTTCTAAACTGTCTTGCTCACTGTTTGGTGTCACTCAAGATCTTCCAGTGATGTGACAGTTTTGTTCAGAAGTCACATAGACGATGGGTGTAGCTTGGTTGCTCATTCAGTTTCCAGTGGAAATTATCCCCTTTGTCAACCTCCAAACAGATGTTCTGAAGTCTCCGGATTAGTGCAATTCATCAGGTTATTCTGAGGGAGTATTCAATCCAGCAAGCAGGCGTCTTTAACGCCTTTATTATTGAATAATATGCAACATGCTGTCCTGTTAAACATTTTATCGTAGGCTACCTCAGACCTGTAATTAATCCATGACTTCTATGACAATCCTTTAGATACATTCTGCATGTTCATGCAACTGAATAAACATTCAATGTATGCTAATAGAGGGTCAACTTAATAGACTGGCACCCACCAGCCATCTGCGCCGTATTGCCATCATTCTCCCTGACATGTAGGAATTACAATTCAACCAGGGATTCCCGCAATGAATCTAAGAGGTTATTTTTCATATTTTATGGCCTGTAAATTTTATAGAAAAGGAAATTGAGGCCTAGAGAATTTAACTAACATGCACAATTTAACAATAGTTGCAAGAATTATAACCCAGTTCACACTCTGACTGTGCTTATTTGATCAAATTGAAGAAGGATATCAAATATTCAGCCAGATCTCATGTAGGTTGGGGATGTGAGAGAGTGGGGAGTAGATTCTAGAACTGGGGAGAGAATATATATATATATAATTATTTGTTATTATAAATATTATTATAAATAGTATGAAAGAAATTATAAAAGTTAAAGGATGGTGAAAATTATGCATATTTTAAAGAATGCAGAAACATGAAACAAAATTACATTCTATATGAAAAAAAGGCAAAAATGTTTCCTAAAGGGAGAAAAAAGAACTAAGAACAAGAAATTAGTCATATGCTGGTTTATTTATACAACGATATTTAGACTTTTTATAAAAAAAATCCAACCCCATTTTTGTTTTTATTGCAAAACAATATGTGTCCCAGAGTATGTACTCCGTAAGTGTTTGTTGAATTGAATTTAAATTACTTTAGTTTGGCAAGATTATCTATTTTTCACAGTGCTCTGAGGGGAAAAAAATCATTGAATGGATTTTTATCCTGCCTTTCATAAATGTCTCTACAACGCAGCCCCAGTTGAATTTTTTCTTTCCCAACATTATGTTTTGCTTTTTAACTGTTGTAACTCCCTCCTCTGCTCTTGTACTAAAACTGAAAGTAAGAGAGAACTACCAGGATCTTATAGGAAAATTTCAATGATTTCAGCAAACAAGTTAAGTGTCTTTAAACCAAACAGTGTCTTCAAGGAGCCACCAGAAACTTGAATTTTATTTGCATAATATTTCTGTTGCTGCTCCATTTAAGCACTTGACAAAGAGAACAGAACTTTTTTTCTTTCTTTTTATTGTTTAAAATATTACATATATTAGTACATATATCGCCCTTTTTCCCCCATTGACCTTCCTCCAGCCTCCCCTAACCCCTGTCATTTGCCCTCATCCCACATCCCCAGTGTCTTGTGTCCATTGGTGTGCTTATAGGCATGCATACAAGTCCTTTGGTTGATCTATTTCCCTCCCTCCCCAATACTCCCATGCCTTCTCTATGTAATTTGACAGTCTGTCAATGCTTTATTGCCTCTGTACCTATCTTTTTATTCATCAGGTTATGTTTATTATTTTCCATGGATGAGTGAGATCATGTGGTATTTTTCTTTCATTGCCTGGCTTATTTCACTTAACATAATGCTCTCAAGTCCATCCATGCTGCTGCAAATGGTAAAAGTTCCTTCTTTTATACAGCAGCATAGTATTCCATTGTGTAGATGTATCATAGTTTTCTAATCCACTCAACTGCTGATGGGCATTTAGGCTGTTTCCAAATCTTAGCTATGATTAATTGTGCTGCTATAAATATAGGGGTGCATATATCTTTTCTGATTGGTGTTTCTAGTTTCTTAGGATATAATCCTAGAAGTGGGATTATTGGGTCAAATGGAAGTTCCATTTTTAGTTTTTGAGGAAACTCCATACTTTTCTCCACAGTGGCTGCACCAGGCTGCATTCCACCAGCAGTGCAAGAGGGTTTCTTTTTTTCTGCATCCTTGCCAGCAATTGCTGTTTGTTGATTTATTGATGGTTGCCATTCTGAGAGGTGTGAGATGGTACCGTATTGTCATTTTGATTTCTATCTCTCAGATAATTAGTGACTTTGAGCACGTTTTCATATGTCTCTTTGCCTTCCTCCTGTCTTCTTTTGAAAATATTATATTTAGGCCCATTGCCCATTTTTTTAATTGGATCAATTATCCTCCTTTTAATTTTTTTAAATTTTTTATTAATGTATTACCTGTATACATATCTTCTCATTGCCCCCCCCACTCCCATGCGTACCTTAAACCCCAGTGTCTTGGGTTAATTGGTTATGCTTATATGCATGCATACAAGTTCTTCAATTGATCTCTTATCTACCCCACCTCTCCGTAATATGACAGTCTGTTTGATGCTTTACTGCCTCTGTATCTATCTTTTTGTTCATCAATTTATAATGTACTTTATTATCCATAAGTGAGTGAGATCATGTGGTATTTTTCTTTCATTGACTGGCTTATTTCACTTAGCATAATGCTCTCCAGATCCATCCAGGTTGCTGCAAATGGTAAGAATTCCTTCTTTTTTATGGCAGCATAAATTCTATTGTGTAGATGTACCATAATTTTCTGAACCACTCATTGGCTGATGGGCACCTAGGCTGTTTCCAAATCTTAGCTAATGTAAATTGTGCCGCTATGAACATAGGGATGCTAAATCCTTTCTAGTTTTTTAGAATATATTCCTAGAAGTAGGATTACTGGGTCAAATGGGAGGTCCATTTTTAGTTTTTTGAGGAAACTCCATACTGTTCTCCACAGTGGCTGCACCAGTCTGCATTCCCACCAGCAGTGCATGAGGGTTTCTTTTTCTCCGCATCCTCTCCAGCACTTGTCCTTTATTGATTTGTTGATGATTGCCATTCTGACAGGTGTGAGATGGTATCGCATTGTTGTTTTGATTTGCATCTCTCAAATAATAGTGACTTTGAGCATGTTTTCATGTGTCTCTTGGCCTTCCTTCTGTCTTTTTTCGAAAAGATTCTATTTAGGTCCGTTGCCCATTTCTTTATTGGATTATTTATCTTCCTTTTATTAAGTTGTATAAGTTGGCTATAGATGTTGGAGATTAAACCTTTATCAGTGATAACATTTGCAAATATGTTCTCCCATACATATTTCTTGTTGTTTTGTTGATGGGCTTTTTTGCTGTGCAAATTTCTGCATTTGATGTAGTCCCATTTGTTTATTTTCTCTTTAGCTTCCATTGCCCTTGAAGCAATATCAGTGAAGAAGTTCCTTCGGCATATATCAGAGATTGTACTGCTTGTGGATTCCTCTAGTATTTTTATAGTTTCCCGTCTTATGTTTAAATCCTGTATCCATTTTGAGTTCATTTCTGTGTATGGTATAAGTTGGTGGTCTAGTTTCATTTTTTTTGCATGTATCTGTCCAATTTTTCCAACATCATTTATTGAAGAAACTGTCTTGACTCCATTGTATGTTCATGCCTCCTTTGACAAATATTAATTAATCATAGTGGTTTGGGTCAATATTTGGATTCTCTATTCTATTCCATTGGTCTATATGACTGTTCTTGTGCCAGTACCAGGATGTTTTGAAAACAGTTGCTTTGTAATACAGCTTAAAATCTGGTATTGAGATCCCACCTAATTTGTTCTTCTTCCTCAAGATTGGGGTCTTTCTTTATTTCAGATAAATTTTTGGAAAGTTCTTTCTAGGTCTGTGAAATATGCTGTTTGTATTTTAATTGTGAGTGCATTCAATTTATAGATTGCTTTGAGTAGTATGGACATTTTAATGATGTTGATTCTCCCAATGCATGAGCATGTATGCTCCTCCATCTGTTTACGTATTCCTCTATCTCTTTTTTCAGTGTCCTGTAGTTTTTCGCATATAGGTCTATTACCTCCTTAGTTAAGTTTATTCCTAGGTATCTTAATTTTTTTGGTGCAATGGTAAGTGGGATTGCTTTTTTAGTCTCTAGTTCTGTAAGTTCCCTATTGGTATATAGAAATGCCATAGATTCCTTGGCATTAATTTTGTATCCTGCTACATTGTCAAATTCATTTATTAAGTCTGTTAGTTTTTTATTGGAGTCTTTCGGGTTTTTTATGTACAGTATCATGTCATCTGCAAATAAGGACAGCTTTACTTCTTCTTTTCCAATTTGGATGCCTTTCTTTTCTTCTTGTTGTCTAATTGCAATGGCTAATACTTCCAGGACTATGTCAAACAGGAGTGGTGAGAGTGTCTTGTTCCTGTTCTTAGGGGAAATGGTTTTAGTTTTTTCCCATTTAGTATAATGTTCGCTGTGGGTTTATCACATATGGCTTTCATTATGTTGAGGTATGATCTTTCTATTCCCACCTTGTTGAGAGTTTTTATTAAGAAAGGATGTTGAATTTTGTCAAATGCTTTTTCTGCATCAATTGATATGACTATGTAATTTTTATCTCTCAATTTGTTTATGTGATGTATCACATTTATTGATTTGCGGATATTGTACCATCCCTGCATTCCTGGGATAAATCCTACTTGGTCATGGTGTATGATCTTTCTGATATACTGCTGGATCCGATTTGCTAGAATTTTGTTGAGGATTTTGACATCTATGTTGATGAAGGATATTGGCCTGTAATTCTCTTTCATTGATTTGTCTTTATCTGATTTTGTTATTAGGGTGATGCTGGCTTCATAGAATGAGCTTGGAAGTGTTCCTCCCTCTTGAATTTTTTGGAATATTCTGAGGAGGATAGTTTTTACTTCTTCCTTGAATGTTTGGTAAAACTCCCCTGTGAAGCTGTCTGGCCCCAGGCTTTTCTTTGCTGAAAGCTTTTTGATGACTGCTTCAATTTCTTCCATAGTTATTAGCCTATTGAGATGTTTAGATTCTTCCTGATTGAGTTTTGGAAGGTTATATTTTTCTAGGAATATGTCCATTTCATCCAGGTTGTCCAGTTTGTTGGAATAGAGTTGTTCATAATGTTTTTTTTAACAATCCTTTGTATTTTGGTGGGGGCTGTTGTTATTTCTCCTCTTTCATTTCTGATTTTGTTTATTTGAGTTCTCTCTCTTTGCTTCTTGGTGAGCCTGCCTAGAGGTTCATCAATCTTGTTTATCCTTTCAAAGAACCATCTCTTGGTTTTGTTGATCTTTTGTATTTTTCTTTTTGGTCTCAATGTCGTTTACCTCTGCTCTGATCTTTATTATTTCCATCCTTCTGCTTGCACTAGACTTTTCTTGTTTCTCTCTTTCTAGCTCTTTGAGTTGTAGGGATAGGTAATTTATTACCATTGTTTCCTGTTTCTTGCAGTAAGCTTGTAGAGCTTTGAACTTCCCTCTCAAGACTGTTTTCACTGTGTCCATTAGATTTTGGATTGTTGTGTTTTCATTGTCATTTGTTGCCTTGATATTTTTTATTTCTTCCTTGATCTCTTTGGTAACCCAGTCATTGTTTAATAGCATGCTAATTTGCTTCCATGTGTTTGATTTCTGTGGATTGTTTTTATTGTAGTTGATTTCCAGTTTTATGCCACTGTGATCTGAGAAGATGCTTGATATGATCTCTATCTTCTTGAATTTGAAGAGACTTTGCCTATGACCCAACATATGGTCTATTTTTTAAAATGACCTATGTGCACTTGAGAAGAATGTATATTCTGTGGCTTTGGGGTGAAATGATCTGGAGATGTCAATTAATTCCATCTGTTCTGGTGAGTAATTTAGGATTGATGTTTCTTTGCTGATTTTTTGTTTAGAGGATTTGTCCAATGGTGATAGTGGGGCATTAAAGTCTCCTACTATGACTGTATTGCTGTCAATCTCTCCCTTGATATTCTCCATGAGTTTTTTTATGAATTTGGGTGCTCCTGTATTGGGTGCATATATGTTTACCAGAGTTATTTCTTCTTGTTTGATTGCTCTCTTTAGTATTATGAAGTGGTCTTCCTTATCTCTTGTTACATCCTTTATTTTTAGATCTAATTTGTCAGATATAAGTATTGCTACCCCAGCATTTTTTTTTCATTTTTTCATTTCCATTTGCCTGAAAAAAACATTTTCCATCCCTTCACCCTCAGTCTGTGTGTGTTTTTTTTTCTGAGGTGTGTCTTTTAGACAATGGATATATGGGTCATGTTTTCTTATCCAATCCATTATCCTATGTCTTTTGATTGAGGCATTTAATCCATTTACATTTAAAGTTATTATTGATAGGTGCTTATGTGTCACCATATTTATTTTTTACCCCTATGTTCCTTCTTCGCTTCCTATTTTTTTTTTTTTACAACAAACCCTTTTAACATTTCTTGCGTTGCTGGTTTGGTGGTAATAAGTTTCCTTAGTCCTTTTTTGTCTGTGAAGCTGCTGATTTCACCTTCAGTTTTGATTGATAGCCTTGCTGGGTACAGTATTCTTGAATTCAGACTCTTCCTTTGTATGACTTTGTATATTTCATTCCATTCCCCTCTGGCCTGATGAGTTTCTGTTGAGAAATCAGTTGCTAGTCTGATGGGGGTTCCTTTGTAGGTAACTTTCTGTCTCTTGTCATTGCTGTTTGCCAATTTAATTATAATGTGCCTTGGTGTCAGTCTTTGGGGTTCATTTTGCTTAGGACTCTGTGAGCTTCTTGGATTTGTGTGGTTTTTTCTTCCTGTATCAGGGAAGTTTTCTGTCATTATATCTTTAAACAGGTTTTCTATTCCTTGATCAGTTTCCTCTCCTTCTGGAACCTGTATTATGTGGATGGATGTAATTTTGTTTTGTGTTGTCCCAACGTTCCCTTAGGCTGCCCTCCTGCTTTTGAATTTTTTTTTCTAGAAGCTGCTCTACTTGGGTATTTTTTCCTACCTTGTCTTCTAGCTCACTGATGCAGTCCTCTGCTTCTTCTAATCTACTCTTAATGATTTCTATTGAGTTCTTTATAGCAGTGGTGTCATTTTTCATTTCTTCTTTGTTCTTCTTCATTTCCTCTTGAGTCTTACACATACTGTTGAATTTGTCTTCCATTCTTTTCATCCACCTCATGACCATTTCTCTGAATTCTTTCTCTGGCAGTTTTCTTGCCTCCATTTCATTTACTTCCTTTTCTGATGATGTCTGCTTTTCTTTCTTTGTCTCCCCATGGTCTCTTTTCTCCAGGTATCTGGTTAGGTAGTTCTCTTTCTCTCTCCTGCATTTATTTAAGGGCACAAAAACAACACAACCAGGTACAATGCACAAGGCACTGAACAGAAATGTATTCATGATATTAACAATGCAAAATAAAGGTGGCCACCAGAGAAAGGCAAATTAGAGGATAGGAGAGAAAGAAAAAGAGAAAAAAAGAAAGAAAAGAGTGGAAAAAGAAATTGGGAAAAGGAAAAATAAAAGTAAGAGAGAAAAGAAATAGAATATGAAAAAAGGGGGAACAAACTCTATATGTGGGGAGAAAATGCCAATAGAACAGGCACTAATCCCAACAAATGCCAGAACAAGTACCTGGAGATAAATACAAACTACAAACAACTAATATCAAACGAGGCAAAGGAAAGCAGAAGCAAAAATACAAAACAAACAAGAAAAGAATAAGCAAAACCATCTCATAAACAAGCATAAAAAATTGATATAATCAACAATCAAGCAAACAACAACAAAAGGACAGAGAGAAAACAATTTTTTGTATAGTGAAGACAGAGAAGAGAGAGGTGTGTATGGACTTGGAGCAGGGAATTGGAAATTAAATATATAAGTAGGGTGAAATTTTAACAGAGGGTAAAAAGAAAGAATATGGAAAATCTAAAGCAGGAAAAGGGTAAGAGAAACAGGGCAAAAAAGGGGGAAAAGTTAGGAAGAGAGTGATGGCATAAAGGTAAAGTTGAGATAGAGTAAAATGATGCTAAAGGGAAGATGAAAATAGAATATAGAACACTAATCCCAAGGTAAAATAAAGAGAAAATATAATGATACTTTTTTAATTAAAAAAAGGTAAAATAGTAGTAGTAATAATACTGATTGAAAATAAAAATGTAATAATTAAAAACGCAAAATCAACTGAGAAAAAAAGAGAAAAAAATAGCTTCGTAAGTAAAAGATGAAAAAAAATAAAATGTGCAGTAGAGAAGGTCATTCACTTCCTCTACTGTTCTGTTTCGCATGCCTGTTTTCTAGTCAGGACAGTATTTCAGATCCCTGCATTTCACTGCTCCTCAGTGTTGTAAGCCAGTCCTGATTGTTAAGCAGGCAGTGTGTCTTACTTTCTTTATTCCTTAATTTGTGTTTACACAAGAGTCAATTTGTGATTCAACCCCTAGATGGCAGTGTTTCTGGACTGACCTCCAGGTCTATAGGTCCTCTCTAGCCAGTGCTTAGATCCTGCTTTCCCTGTGGCATTCAATATCGGTTTGTGGGAGTTTGTTGCCGTAGAACGGGTTCTCTGATGGTTATTCCCCATTCTGATTCCCAGGTTCCTGAAAAACAACTTTCCCCTGCAGTCTCTTAGGATGTCCCCAATTGGGTAATCTTATGTATTGGGCTTAGTAATCAGAAGCAAGGATTTAAAGGAAAAAGAAAAAAAAAGCAAACAAAAAAATGAGCCAGGGTAAGTGTGCGAACTCTGGGGCTGCATGCAAATCTGTGTAGTCTTTTTTTTTCCCCTTGGTTCTAAGCAACTGGCACACTTTTAAAATTTTTGGCTGTCTTTTTGCATCAGATCAAAATGGGTTGCTTTTAAGAGTTCCTTTCTGTTAGCAGCTCTGAGGATTCCCTTCCACATTCACAGATCTCACCAGCCCCAACAGCCATGGACTTTTCTAGGCGCAGACTTCCCCCAATCCTCCAGCTCCCGCAGTGTGCATGTTTCTTTCTACTGCCAAGAGCAGAGACCTCACCTTATCCCAGGTGAAATGTGACCTTTCAGTAGTGGAGTGTAGAGCTCCTATGAATCCATGTGTTTGCACCAATTGGGGACTGGTGCTCTGGGGTTCCCAACTGTTCAGTGGGTGCCACAGCTGTAGATTTTCAGGATTCTGATAACATCCACTTTCCTCTTCAAGATGGCGCAGTCTCTGTGTCCAAGCTGGTGGCTCTGGGAGGGAACCCAGCAGCAGTGGGGGCTACCCAGTCAGGAGAGCCCCGTCCAGCAGTCCCCCACCATCTCTTGGAATATAGATGTTCCTCAACTTACCAACAAATACTTCCCATGTGACCCTCACCTGTTCTTTCTATGAGCTCCGGGACAAGACTCAGGACAGGTCTGTCTATTCTGCCACCATTTTTTTCCTCCCCCTGAGAAGAACAGAACTTTTGCTTAGACTTCAATTCCATGTTTGCATTTATTTAGGGTTTGCAAATGCTTTGTACATTGTTATAAACAAGAAAAATCTTTGGGGAACTTTAGTACTTTAGTTGAATAAATCATTGCAATGACATTTTTCACTACTGAGTAGATGTAAAGATCCATTTAAGATCCTAACAACCTTGAGAATTTTTTTAATGCAGTGTTAAATGCCCTTGAAAAGTTTACATCAATAAGTCAAACTTCATGAACTCACCACTTTTCCAAATAAAGATTGTTCTCTCCAAAGGCTTAGACTATGTCTCTGAACTCCTTCTCACCCACCTTTCACAAAATTATATAACTAAACTACACTCTTTCACCATTGGAAGAGTTTTCTTCCGCTTTCTTCTTTAGACCTGTCATATGATCAGGGTGGGGGGAGAGTAGCTGAAGTGATAACTGTTCTTTTTAGAGCAATTTTCCATTTAGTTAAATGCATAGCACTTGTTACCTCTGCCACAACACAATGTGCATAATAATTAAAGTTTAAAATGGGTAGGAGAGGCCATCTGATCCCACCTTCTAAATTTACTGACAAGAAAATTGTGGCCCAGTGAGATTAAAATTCTCTCCTGAGAGGAAGGAAAGAGTCAGAATTAGAAATGAAATTTAATAACTCCCAGATGATTCTTTCCTCCACTAAAGCATCATATTGTGCTTCTGCATTGTCATTTAACTTTTTGTTCACCTGTCTAATCTTGCCTACAAGGTTGTCTTTTATTCAAAACTACCCAATGAGCATCATCTCTGTTCTAGGTGTCATCCTAGATGTTGGAAGTAAAGATAAGTGACACCTACCCTTCCCCCATGAATCTGATGCTTTTGTGAAAACGCCAAATGTTGAAAAAAATCATGAATCAATACTGATGTTAGTTCATGTGTTTATTTGCCAAATATGTATAATCTCTTTTTCAAATATGTCTTATTTTTACTTCTTTTTCCTATCCCAGGCATTGTTCCAGGTACAAAAGCAAATCCTATTTAAGAAAAGGGTAAAATGTAAACTGACTGTCACTCCAACACACAAGATGGCTGTCCCCATGTGGTCAAAGATGGCTGCCCCCATTTGGACACAAGATGGCCACCACAAGATGGCCAGCAGGGAAGGGAATTTGGAAGGGACCAGACCTGCAAGGGAGGGCAGTTAGGAGTGACCAGGCCTGTAGGGGAGGGCAGTTAGGGGCAAACAGGCTGGCAGGGGAGCAGTTAGGCATCAATCAGGCTGTCAGGGGAGTGGTTAGGCATTGATCAAGCTGGCAGGCAGAAGTGGTTAGGAGCAATCAGGAAGGCAGTCAGGCAAGCAGTTGGGAGCCAGCAGTCCTGAATTGTGAGAGGGATGTCTGACTGCCCATTTAGGATTGGACCAAAACAGACAGACATCCCTCGAGAGGTCCCAGGTGAGAGAGGGTGCAGGCTGGGCTGAGGGACAATCCCCACCCCCATGCACGAATTTTGTGCACTAGGCCTCTAATCCTATATAGTAAAAAGCTAACATGCAAATTGACCAAATGGTGGAACAACTGGTCACTATGATGCACACTGACCACCAGAGTGAATATGCTCGAAGCAAGAGCTGCCCCCTGGTTGTCAATGCATTTCCACAGAGGGAACACCACTCAGCCAGAGCTGGGCTCACCTCTGGCGAGTGCAACAGTGGTGGCGGAAACTTCTCCGCCTCCGCAGCAGCACTAAGAATGTCCAACTGCTGGCTTAGCTGTCAGTCAGACATCCCTTGAAGGCTCCCAGACTGCAAGAGGGTGCAGGCCGGGCTGAGGGACCCCCCATGTGCATGGATTTCATGCACAGGGCCTGTACTAAAAATAATAACATTCCTGCTCTTGTAGAGATAACATTCAATTGAGAGGAGAAGCAGAAAAATTAACAAGTATATGCCAGTTGGTGAAAAGTGCTATATAGACAAACAAAAGGACACAAAAATGATGAGGGCACTGTTATAGCTGGGCCAGAAAGGCCTTTTTGATAAGATGATCTTGACTTTTGAACCAACGCTGAAAGTAAATGAAACCAACCCAACTGCTCAACTCATTTCCAGTGCGCCTGTCAGAAGTGCTGAGAGTAGGGAATGAAAAGATGTGAGAATAAGTGCTATAAGAAATTAGATTCCTTTGGCTTTATTCTAGGTTTGGTCTTTTGAAATTATTATTACTGAGATAAAATTCAGATAACACAGAATTAACTATGTTAATGTGTACAGCTGAATGGTATTTTGTCCATTCACAATGTTGTGCAACCACCATTTATACCTAATTCTAAAAAATTGTCACCACCCCAAAAGAAACCCCACATCCAGTAGCAGTCACCCCATTCCCACCTCCCACAACCTCACCCCTGGTAACCACTGACTTGCCTATTGTTTCAATGGATTTATCTACTCTGAATATTTCACATAAATGAAATCAAACAATATGTAAAACCTTTTGTGTTGGATTTCTTTCACTTTCAAAGTTTATTAACATTGTGGCAAATAGCAGTCCTTCAATCTTTCTAAGGTTGAATAATATTTTATTTGTTTGTAAAAACCTCAATTTAATGATCAATTCATTGATCAACATGGGCCTGTTTCCACCTTTTGACTATTGTGAATAAATCCTCCTATGGATATTTATACAATTGTTTGAGGAACTGTTTTCAAACTTAATTTTTCTTAATCTTCTTCTAAATCTGCCCATGCAGATGTTTCAAATGACCCCACAGTGATAAAGAACCAAAATTATTTAAGCCTTTAAATGATGCCTGACACATAAAAAGCCCTCCACAAATGATAGTTGTTCTTATCAACAATAATTAAAAGAGCGCTATAATAGCACACAGCTAAATGCAAACTTCATAGAGCATTGGTCCAATCTGGAGGGCAGGAGTGAGCAGAGGCCCAGATCCTTATAAGGAACCCAGCATTTCACAGCCTGCCCTCAACTCTTCATCTCCCCAGAACACTTCCCAGTGGTTGGAGAAAATGGCTGGAGTTGTTCCCAGCGTTTTTGTCTTTTATCTGCCATGCTATAAAATATTCACTAGTCCTCAGATTTGACAGTGGACCTGCTCTGGGTTTTGCCCTGAAGTTACACAAACCTGATTGTGAAAAGCAAATGGAAAGAGATTGTTGGTTTCTGATTATGTACTTGGCATTAAACGAATCTCTAATTTATTTATTTAACATACAACTGCTGACATCACTGCCTGAAGCAATGTCAAGCAGGTCTGATCCTAGCTTGTTTGCCACCCAAAGTCAACACCATTTCAATGAATTGTGACAATAAAAATTTCATTTTTATCTGGAGCCAAATATTTGATCCTTGGTGATCATTCACAGCGTTAGGGTTTTAGAGATGCACTGACCTAGAGTTTAGGAGTATTTCAGATATCCCTCTTCTTTCTGTGACTTGTTCTGTGACCTCTGAGAGCACACTCATTGCAACATTCTACTTCCCCATGACATTAAGGTTATTTTATCTGACCCTGTGTACCTCTAAAAATGGTTGTAAGACTTATCCTATATTTATGCTTACTTAATCTGATCAATTCCATCCAAGTGGTATGAGTTGTACAAGAAACTGCTTAATGAAGGCCATATTTAGATTTCTAATGTCAATATGCCTTTTTTTTAATTTCAGCTAAAGCTTTCCTAATGTATTATAATATTAACTATGTGGGTGAGAGAGAATTGTGACCACTGGACTAACTCTGCAATTTGCTGAGCCAATTCTAGTTTAATACTAAGGGCCAGTTGTAAGAAATGCATGTCTTCCTTAACTAAATAAAGCCATTCTTTTCATAATCACCCAGAACTTTGTTCATATACTTTCACTTAGGGCTCCTCAACTTACAGAAACAAATTCTAGCCATTTGTAATCTCTGTGTGGCTGTCCACCTTCTCAATGCCTCAGACTGCAGGCAAAGGAAGGTTTTATAGAACTTGCCCCAAACGCTAAAACTGAAAGATAGCCACAAGGGTCCTTCACTATCTCAGAGCTCAGTGACCCAACTGAGGGATCTTCATAGTTTAGGCCAAAGTCCAAACCCAACAAATACCATTATAAGCAAAATTTTTCAGTAAGAAAAGTATTTCCAAACCTTGATACCTTGTTGACTCAGTAAACTGAGTATACCCTGCAGACATCCAGGAGACCTCTGAGACATTAAGTCTGTGAAGCCCCAACCTCTCCCTTCCAACCAGAAGGTCTTTCAGAGCAAGGATTTGTACCTCTGGTGCCTGTTAATTAATGTGAGGATGCTGAGTGCATATGGAAATAAGTAGGTGACATGTTAGTTGCTGAGCAAATATGTGCAATAACACCTCTCCCCTTCCTAGAACTTGAAAATTCAAGGAAAAGGCAGCAGCCAGCATTGCCAAGACTATCAGAATTTTTTCAGCCCTTTATTTGAAATTATTGAATAGATTGTTCTGAGGGGGAAAGACCAATCATTTGGTAAGAAGTAGCCATTTTCATTTATTTCAAACCTATTCCACTGTCTGTGTGATTGTCCAAACAGGGAAAATACTGTCTTTGTCATTTATATAACTGCACCACCTAGCACAGCACCTCGTTCTATATTCATTTCTAAAACTGTTCTATTATTGTTAAACTAAATCTTTAAGGGGTTAATCAGGAAATAAATAAGTAAAAGTAATTACCTCCTGACTAAGAATTTTGCACAGAAACAACTACAGTCCCACTGAATCTTTCCCATCTGGAGTAAGTAGAATGGACAGGACCTGGGAGATTTTGGCCACTTTCATTTAGAAAGGCCAAACTATTGTTTTCAAGTTCTTTTTCCATGTTATGCAAACTCACAGACATGATGTCCTATATTGACTTATCAATGGAATTGAAATTTCTCAATGTAATTCCAGTGATTTCCCTTGAAATAAATATAACCACATTTCCCAAAATATAAGAGATCTGCTTGAAATCTTTCTAGGCTAGGATTTCTGAGGCAGAGGATATTACCTACAGCCATATTTTCAGATACCAATCCACCCCTTGAGCCATTCTCAGGTTAGCATATCTGATTGACCTTAAGGTAGCCCAGCCCCTCTGGACCTACTGAGACTGGGTAAGGCCTACAGAGAAAAAGTATAGGCTTGAACCCACACCAGGAATCTCAAGAAGGAAAGGAAAAGTGGGGGAGCTCCTTTGAAAGTATGCCTTTATGTTTCTATAAACGGAAGGAAGGAAGGAAGGAAGGAAGGAAGGAAGGAAGGAAGGAAGGAAGGAAGGAAGGAAGGAAGGAAGGAAGGAGGGAGGGAGGAAGGAAAAAAGAAAGGAAGAATGTTAATAGATCTGGTGCTCATTGAACTGTCATAAATAAAACAATGCGGGCTATACTTACTTAAAATTTCTGAGGATTTATTGACACATGGATGACATGGCATGAGTATAGGAACATTTGGGTCATGATTTGATTCCCAGTCGGGGCACATGCCCGGGTTGTGGGCTCGATCCCCAGGCATGCAGGAGGCATTTGATCAATGATTCTCTCTCATCATTGATGTCTCTGTCTCTCTCTCCTTCCCTTCCTATCTGAAATCAATAAAATATATATTTTTTAAAAATGTCTGACCAAAATTTGACAGTTCCAAAAGAGAAGAATGATTAAATGAATTATACCAGGTATTCCTTAAAAGCACAAGACAACTCAACACTCCCTCGATATGGAGTGATCTCCAAGGTACATTGTTAAGTGTAAGAAAACTGTGATGCATTTTAACCTGCACGGTATCAACCCAAGGTCCCCAGGGTGTGAGCATCTTAATCAAGGAAGGAAAGGTTGTATTGTCTCTTCTATGATTTCCTGCAATCCCATGGCTCTTCTGCCCGCCCTCCAGCCCAGCGAGGGAGCAGGGATGTCTATCATTCTGTAGTGCTCTCAGAGCAGCTCTCTGCATGAGTCTGGGAGAAATCTCCAGTGTGAGGAGCCCTCTATGTAGAATTTTTATAGGAGGAGCTCAAAAAGAGTATGCTTCTCCAGGGAACAGTTTACTCTGGGTAAATACCATAGAGCAGTAACAAGAAAAGAGCACTCCTCCGGAAGAAGAGCTCGCTGCAACAATCCAGTGTTGTAAGATTGAACAGAGAAAAGTAGGTTTCACGCTGAGACTGGTTTGGCTCAGTGGATAGAGTGTCGGCTTGCGGACTGAAAGGTCCCGGGTTCGATTCCGGGTTGGGGGCATGTACCTTGCTTGCAGGCACATCTCCACTGTGGGGCGTGCAGGAGGCAGCTGATGGATGTTTCCGACTTTCTACCTCTCTCCCTTCCTCTCTGTAAAAAAATCAATAAAATATATATTTTTTTAAAAAGTAGGTTTCACGATAGGGATTTTCTTGGGTTTCTGCTCATGCTCATGAGTTTTCATTAGCCTGACTTTCACCCCCAGATAACAGGGGTGTACTAATGCATCCACAAATTGTACTGTTTGATCTTCACAAAATATACTTACAATATTTTATTGGTTTATAAAAAAAAAAGAAAGCCTTTCTTTAGAACAAAAAGCTAATTTTTACTGTTGGGAATGTGTATGGGTATGGCTACCGAAGTCCTTCAGTTCTCAACTCTTTATGATTTCAACCTGGAATGTCTAATTATGAAGGATTTTTCCTTCAGTTATGAGTGATCCCAAGATAACAAATACATTTTTCTCAACAGCTAGAAAGTTTATAATAAAAACACCTTTGGGAGGTCTAATCTTGTTTCCATTCTTAGTGGTACTCTGTTAGTTTTATGGAAAATTCTTTCAGAAATTACCATGAGTAGAGCAATAATTCTTATTCTCCGCCCTTTCAGGAGATGTCACTCCTGTGCTGCACTGAATGTCATTCAACCTTTTCACAAGACCACTGATGCTTGGTGATTATTGTCCATTCCTGCAAACTGTTTCCCACTCTATATGCACCTACATTCACATGCAAATGTACTTACAGAGACGTGCTCTCCACCAATTACCACCTGTCTGTCCACTTCTGTACTTAAAATAACCTAAAGGTTGAGTCTAAATCTGCAATGCCTCAGTCCAATTTTTCTTTGCTCCTCCTATCTTTAATAAATATGGTGTATTAAGCATGCCCTTATCTGAATCCATTATCTATAAATAATAGCCCCTCCCAAACCATATTAGTACTTCTCCAGTAATGTTACCCTTTCAGAGGTCTGATTAACTAGACAAACAACACCTGGAACTCCAGCCATATTTCTAGCACACACATACAAATAACCTTTTGTTTTAAGTTATGATTTTTTTTTTCAGTTTAAACAGTGAATATATAAACCTTTGATGACCAAAGCATAATTCCTTAAGGCAATAATGGAGTAGCATCTCTCTTGTTCTGTAAGTCAGACTTTTGAAAAACTTAGCCTCTTAAATACATATATGAAAGCAGAAATAAATTAGGCAATAGTGAAAAAATCCAGACTAGCAAGTCAGAAAGTATGCCTAACTAAGATTGTATTCACTTACCAGCTGCGTACTGAGCAGGCACCAAACATGTTTATGCCCAGTACTCATTGCTTTCCCCTTGCACTAATTCAGACAAGAGGGAAAATTACTTCAAAATAAAATGGCAGCCCTAACTGGTTTGGCTCAGTGGATAGTGTCAACCTGTGGACGGAAGGGTCCCAGATTCAATTCCAGACAAGGGTATATACTTTGGTTTCGGGTACATCCTCAGTACGGGGTGTGCAGGAGGCAGCTAATCGATGTCTCTCATCAATGTTTTTAACTCTATCTCCCTTCCTCTCTGTAAAAAAATCTAATTATATATTTTTTCTTTCTTTTTTTTTAAATGGCAATTGAACCAAAAACAAGTACGATTTTAAGGCAGATTTAAACTGAAACTCTATCCATAAACCCACAGATAATTAGGATATTAGAAAATAACATTATAAAAACATATGGATGCTGTAAAGCATTTATTTAAATTGAGATTTCTATAAAGTAAAGAAAAATGTGAACAACTCTTACCAAAGAGATGGCACTATAAACCCATTTGTCCCCACCAGAACCCCCATTTTACAGATGATCTGTGAGTAAATCAGGATTATCAACAATTAGAGTCAGAACTCCATCTCAAACCCAGCGAGTGAAACTCCAGCATCTATTATCAATCCCAACATACAACATCTGCTTTCAGAGCAGGGGAAATACAAGGTTGTATTTTCTTTTTAACTGACAATGTGTGTGTGTGTGTGTGTGTGTGTGTGTGTGTGTGTGTGTGTGTGTTAATTTTTTGCAAGAACTTTAAAATATTAAAATATGGCATGTGGTGCCTTCCTAAAAACACATCTGGCCTTCTGTCCAAGACTTTATATTTTACATGCAATCCAGCCTCCCTCCTCTGAAGCATAAGCGCACGAGCTGACTATCATCAGGCAAAGACATCAGCCATCCCTGCAATAGGATTGCAGCATCTCCATTTCCCAAAGTATCTCCCCCATTGACCAATGACAGTGCCTAACATACACTCCCAGAACACTTGTGGAAACAGCCACATGTTCCCAGTGTAAGGTAAATGTGTCTTCAAATTGATTTCTCCCATCCCAATTATTCCACAGCAAAGGGCACCAGAAGGATGGGATGTGGTGGTGGTGGTGGTGAATCCTAGATGGTCCTTTGATCACCTCTCTTTACCCCACTGCTAAGGGAGGGATTCCCACCCCAGTGTATGGGATTGGCACCCAGCACTGGACAGATGATACCAACAGCAGTACCTTAGTCACACATACCCACAGCCGAAGGGAGGAGGACACTGCTCCTTGCAGGGCCACAAGAGAGTTGAACTTGAAAGCAGAGAGACAGCAGAGGCTGTGGGAGGTAAGCTTTGTAGCAGCAAGAGGAAGAGGTGATTCCCATGGGAAGATGTGATGGGTTTGTTTGAACAGATCTGTGGGCTGGCAGGGGACTGAAGCTGCTATCAGAGATGAGCAGGATCAATGCCTGGTGCTCAGGAGAATAGGGTAGAGCAGAGAGGGAGGAAAGCATGCTATTAGGCCATTCAAGACCCCTCTCCATTTTCCCTTAGAGGTTGAAGCAACACATAGTATTGGGCCCAACTCACTTCCTTGCCCCAGATTCAGCTGAGCTCCCCTCCCACCTTCTACCTATGCTTTGCATCCTATCTGCCTGTCCAAATTCCCAAATAACCATTTCTGTTGTATCTCCTTCCTATTCACCTTATCCTTCAAAATTGATTCCTTTACATTGATGTATAGACTGGGTCAAATCTCTCCCATCTAAACAAACAAGCCAAAAACTCCTTTTCTTTCTTGACTCTCGGTCCTATTGCTCTTCTCCATTCAAACCCAGACTTTCAGAAGGGTTTCTAAAAAATGAGGCTCCATCTCCTCACATCCAACTCCTTCCTTGGGTTCCTATAATCTGGCTTCAGCCTCTATCCCTCTAATCTGGCAACCCCTATCAAAATTCCCAGTGCCCCAAGGTTGCATTTTTTTGGTCATTTTATTTGACATCTTAGCAACTTTTGTTAATTTTTCCATTCTCTTTTCCTGAAACATCTGTTCCTATTACTCTGTTGTCCAATGCTCTCCCAGCTTCCCACCTTCACTCGTGTACAACTTTCCAATTTTTGGAGGCTCAGAATCCTTCCTCTGATCATAAAATAAAAGGCTCAGTCCAGGGTGCACTTCTCATTTTATTATCTCCTTGGTCCCTGCATAGATGATATCAAGCTGGCTCATGGTATCAATTACCTCCTACTAGTAAAGGATTTAGGCTTCCATTTCTAGTCCAGCTCTATCCTTTGAGATCCATGTGGCTACTTAGTCAACTTCTATGTCTATAAAACACCTCAAATGGAATATATCAAAGTATAAAGTCTTGACCTTCCCTCTCAATCCTGATTATTTTCCTCACTCCCAGGGAGAGGGGTGGTGACAATACAGGTTGGGAAACATTAGGGTATGATGTATGATGAAGGGTTGAGAGAGAAAGTTTCTCTTAGTTTCTGGCTCACCAAAATGAATGGGTAACCTTACCATTCACTTGTTATTCATACAGATAATGGCTCATAGGGGGTGGGGAGAGAGATAAGCAAAGTATGGGTACATTTCAGGTAAATTATATTTGTTCTTCCTGAACAAATACTGGTAAATAATTAGAGTTCTGCAAAGTCAGAAAGAACAGTACACTTAAAGGGTATTTACGAATTGCACATTAAAGTTGCTCGTAGTTTTCGTAGTTCTGGTTCAGTATAAGCAGTTTTGCCTCAGTATGAAGGTGATGGGAGGGAGAAAAAGAAGGCAAAAGAAAGGAAGGGAGATAATTACTTTAAAATTTAATTAACTGACAAAAAAATAGAAGACTTGATGTGAAAGACAAAATATCGAGGAAACAGAATAAGGAAGAAAGAAAATAAAAGACAAAAAGATTGTCACAAAATTCCACTAACATCAGAAATGTAAGCAGCTACTTTCTGAGGGACTCTAATTAGTTTGTCTCCTAATTATATTATTTTTGGTTTTGTACTTTAACTATTTTGTGTGTGTTTTATTTTGAAAAGGTAGAATCTATTCTGAATATCAGGGCAAGTTCAGCTCCTGCAAGTGAAGGCAGCTGAATAGGTAGCAAGTAAAATATAGTCTCTATCACACACACACACACACACACACACACACACACACACACACACAGCACCCCCTGGGGAATTTGCATACTAGTCAGACGTGGTGTGCTGCCGGGGGTGGTTCCAGCCCAGAGGCGGCTCTATTCTTAGCCCTGTGTCAGGCAGAGTGGGCTGAAAACTGTTCTCTGCTGCTCCGGGACCTGCTCCTCAGCAATTTTAATGGGGTTCACCTGTCAGATCAAATCACCCAATCCTGCGTAACAGGCTCTTATGATCAGACATGCCAGCCCTTTCTTTTCATGGCAAATCTCAAAACAGAGCGCTTTCTGTCAGGAATGTGCCGACATGTAGTCTTTCCCTTCCATTAAGAGGATTGCTGTCCTTTTAAGGGCGGAGGGTTTTGGTTTCCATTTTTCTTCCCCATTCTTTTTGTTATCCAAAGTGTATTCGAGGTGGATATATTTTCCCCAAGCTGACTCTCTTAAATCCTGGACTATACAAGCAAAAGCATAGGTGAAGAAAGCAAATACGCATATCTCTAATTATGCATTTGTGCATGTAGCCCCATCATTTTGTCATTTGACCATTTACCTCAGTTAAAACAAAAGAAACGACACATTATATAAGGCCAATTAATTTATAAGTGAATGCTGTTAAAGGTGAAATTCCCTGGCCTCAGGGGGAAACTCAGAGGAAACAAAAAACCACCTTTAAAGAAAAATGAGGAACAAATGTGATATTTGGACTTTGGGAAAATCTGAAGGTCAACTGTAGAGGAGAAAGAGGTATATGACATTGTTATTTAATTTTTCTATTTCACTGTGTACAGTTAAACTGAGTATTCTTTTTCAAGATCATAGGTCTTTTTCAAAAAGATATTCGCTCTAGGAATTGGCTGAAATAGGTATGTGAATGGAAGTGGACAGCTTCAGAACGCAAATTGCTCTTAAAATGAAGACTGAGAAAACCTGGAGAAATGAATGGGACCCATGGTTTCTGGACTTGGAGATTTCATACACTAATAAAATTTATATAATTAAAAAGACATGAAACGTATAGGCTCATGATAAGAAATAGCTTTTTTTAAAAATCAAAGACCTTAGTCAAAAGCTTCCTATATTGCCCTTTTTATATTCCCATTAGCAGAAGGAAAAAAAAAGAGACATCCTTCTGCGCACGCGCGCACACACACACACACACACACACACACACACACACACCCCAACTGGGGATCGAGCCCACAACCCAGGCATGTGCCCTTAACTGGAATCAAACCTGGAACTCTTTAGTCCACAGGCTGACGCTCTATTCATTAAGCCAAACTGGCTAGGGCTGATATATTCTTAAAATGATCTTCCAAGCATCCAGTTTTCAATATTGTGCAAATTAGTTTAAAATAAAGCTCAAAATAACTGCACCATTACACCCAAAAAATAGAAATCGAAAGAATGAAGATTAACACCATCAATACTAAGACAAAATGTTGGATAACACCAAGATAGTAAATTGTAAAATAGATCCTCTCTCTCATAAAAAAATGAATGAAATTTGCTGTGCCCTATAGATATAAAGACACAACAAAAATTACATGTACTAGAACCATATCTGACAGTGGGTATGTTCCAATGAGGACACTGTTTCAATATTCCTTGATGTTTCATTTAATGAAAATTAAGGCTCAGGATGCTTTGTGAAAACAAACTTTGTGTAGTTGCTGGCACCTAATAACTTAGGCAGCTGAAGAATGTCTAGATCAAGTCCCTGCTGTGCACTACACCTGGGTCTGGAGTCTCTTCAAGAATGGTGAATGGCATGCCTGCTTCGTGGTCATGTGTGACCTCTCCCTTAATGGCTAGGGACAATAAAGATGTCTTCTCTTAGGGTTGTCGCCAGGAAGGGCCATCCTGGGATGCATGGTGCATCCCAACTCTTAGGGATTTGGATCCATCCACATCATGCAGAGCCAGTGTCAGCTACAGGACCATACCTTCAAGGTGGAAAAACAAAGCTAGCAACCTTGAGCAAGCTCATTCTGATTCCTGTTTATTTCCTCCTTGAGATATGCTCACAAGCACGTCACAGGTGTTAGATCCTGAAACCCCTTTATTCTTCAGAGAGATGTATACTTGTGAGTTAGTCAGTCAAACGTGGTGGGTTCCCAAATAATGCTGACTTGCCTGTTAAACACAGCCTATGTATTGTCTTCCCTTCGTTTCAGATCATTCATGAGGAGGGCACAATCTAGGTTATTCCGAAATTAACTTGAATGCCCAACACTGTTTCCTTCCTGACTGACCCAGTCACCAATCACCCATGCATATGACATTTTCTGTTGAATATACCATTTCAAATTACAACTGTTTTTCTCAGGTGTGGTAAAATTAAATGTTCTGAGCCATGGTTAAGTTAAAATTCTGATTTAAATACTTTGGTGACCACATTTATGTACTCTTGTTTGAACATATATATAGCTCAGATTTTAATTCTTTGATACCCAACTCAATAATTCTAAGTGTAAATAAACTGAGAAAATGTCTTAATTTCATTCATCCTTACACAGTCATTTACAGTAATGTTAATCCAGGAGGCTGATTTGATTGTCCTAATCACCAAAATGTCTAGTGAATTTTTAAATTAAAAGAAGTGAATGAAAAGACAGTGGTTATATCACACATTACTTGCACCAAGCACATTTACCTGCAAGAAGTACATGCTATTTAATGTTAGTAACTATATAAATGTCCTCTGTGGTTCACTGAATCTGTCATCTTCCTACCACCCACCCACCCCAAGCTATTTTATATGTCCTGGGCACACTGTAATAATCCGGGCAGTCCTCTGATATTTTTCATACTAAAACAGTTGCTTGGTGGTTTTGTGTTTCCATATTTCTCACATGCTGTGCTTTCAAGCATTAAGAGGTCAAATTTATTTCACTATAGAAACAAGAACCAAAAGTTCCAAAAGGTGATCAGAGTCATGAATTGAACCCCACAGGTATATCTGCCTAATGTTTCACTTCTTCTTTCCCTGGTCTTACACCCTGGCAATGTCTAAGGTATGGTAAGACTGCAGGTCACTCCAAAATGGGAATTTTTGTTCCCCTTTATTTAAGCATGTGTAATGTAATACATTAGAACAATTTCAGATTCATCCTCATCTACTGTATTGCTGAGGTCCCTTTGGGAATTTCTGTATAGTGGCCCTTCTCAAATTCTATAGAAAACTCTCTATGTTCAAGTATGAAAACTTCCCATGTTAGAATATACATCGTTTGAATTTATCACTGGGAGATTATTGCCTAGTCCAACTCTCCCCACAAACCTGACATTTAACTGATCCAAGCAGGAGCCATCTTTACAGTGGCGAGGGTTAAGTTCATTTTTAAATGCTTTATATTCAAGATTTGGATTCTAATATCCAATTAGAAAAGACCAAAGTTACTACCAAGATCTAAGTGACCAAATGTTCCTTCTTTTCTTACATTAAAGAATTGATGTGCAAGCCTGGCCACTCCATAAGCCACTGCTTACACCGATTCTTTTACCCTTTTTCCCATCTACAGGATCTATGGAACCCGAGCAAACTGAGCAGTTTGGGGGATAAATCAGGGCATGGGGGTGATTATCTGTTAATACATACATACTCAACATAATATAAAATTGCCAACAGATATACACACAAGCAACTCAGTATTTCGAAAGTTGAAAGGAGTCTTTCCTAAGAGGTCATAGAGCCTTTGCCCAGTTGCAGATAAGGCAGGCAAGTCTGGAGGTTAGAAGTGACTTAAAGGCCATACAGGAGTGGCAAAACCTGGATAGGAACCTGGTCACCATAAAGGCCAGCTCTGTGCTTGCTTTCACACTGCTGCTTCTCACTGCCTACTCGCAAGCGGGGGCCCCTTTCCAGGCTCTATCAGGAATGAATCTACACTAATAAAAGAGTGAGATGCAAATTGACCGTACCTTCACAACGCCCAGCAGCCAATCAGGAATATGCAAATTAACTCAACAAAGACAGGGGGGTAATTTGCATATGCAGGTGCCAAGTGGCCAGGAGTAGGCATTCTGCACCTCCTCAGCTGCTCCAGGCTTCTGGGCAGCGTGGCCAGGTGGAAAGATGGCTCTGGGCTGGAGTGAAAAGATGGTTCCAGCCAGCGTGAAGGCGGTGCCAGCAGCCAGAGTAAGGAAGGCCCATTCTTGCACAAATCTTCGTGCATCGGGCCTCTAGTATGATGAATAAAGGGATACAACACCACTTACAGTGCATACATATGATGTTTCTGTAAGATCTTAGGATTCTTTTCTTCCCAACCTTCAAGATCAAATCTATTGTCACTCACTTATTTTATTCAAAATATTTCTTTTGAAATAAATTAACCACACCCATACTTCTATAGGGTGCATACCCACAGACAAAGTAGCTTTTCAGTTTAGCCTCTCCCAAGATAACTTCCTGTTGCAACTAATTTTTTTAAACAAGTAATGTTCACAAAAATTTGAACATTATTTTACTCAGACTTCTATGCAAATATATTTCCACATGCCAGATACATTGGTCTGTGCTCCACTGAGGTTACCGAGGAAGAAGGGGTGGCCAAAGAAAACCAACAGTCATCATCACTTCTTTTTAACTGTTTAACTTTATTACTGTTGCACCATTTATACAATTACATATAATTTCAATGCATCCATTGTACATTTTTTTTGTTATTTTTTTTTTAATTTTTTTCCCATTTTTTCCAATGAGTGGTGTGTTGGCGGTGTCTGTGACACAGGATGGAGGAGAAACTGGAACTGCAATGAACGCAGACGTTTTTATTTTATTTTATTTTATTTTATTTTTTTCATTTCCACTGACCAATAAACAGAACTACAGGTGCACCCAACCACTGACATGCATTAACTCGTCATGAGAAATCTAGGGAGGCTAAGTTGGATGAGAGGAATGTGTGTTTACTCCCAAAAATACCTGGGGAGGAGGAATGGAGTCTTGGCATGGAGATACAGGTGGACAGGCTCGGTGGGCTGTCGGAGAGTTGGCATTCATCCACAAACATTTAAAAAAAATATCAAAAGAAGAAAGGCTGCAAATTAAAAAAAAAAGAAAGAAAAGAAAAGAAAAAACACAGAAAATACTGCTCTCATAAAGATCTGATTGCCTTGGAAGGGCCCTGTGGGCAGGATCAGACGCAGCACTCCCTGCTCCCCTTGCAGAAGAAGACGGTTCGGACACGGACCGCTCAGCTCCAGGACGGATGGGCAAAGTTGGCTGAAGGTATATTAGATATTTCCCCACAAAAATACTATTTGGATTCTCCCCATCCCCCCTCCCTCCTTTGATGGGACAGCTTTTTCATTTCCTTTCATTTCTTTTCTTTTCTTTCTTTTTTTTAAATTTTCCTTGGGCAATACATATCATGACTTCCAAATTGATACAAGTGAGTATAGGAGAGAGACAGAGAGACAGACAGAGAGAGAGAGAGAGAGAGAGAGACAGGTCGCTGTAAGCTGTGATCTCTTTTCCCAGCGTCGGCTGTCCTTGCTACTCTTTCGCGGCCACGGTTTGATCCGAGTTGATGGCCGGGGCCTCGGCGGCGGGTTTGCCTTCGTCTGCGGGGGCGCCGGGGGCCTGGGCCTTGGGCGTGGAGCTGGGCGCTTCCGAGGCTGCGGGGGTCTCCTTGCACGAGGGCGCAGCCTCCGCGCTGCCGGGTTTTGAGTCTGAAGCCGGGGCCCCGTCACTTTTCGTCTCCTGCGAGGCCTCAGTCTTTGCGGGGTCCCCTCCCTCCTTGCTCTGGTCATCCACCTTGGTGGGTTCCGCGGGGGCCTCGGGCTCGGGCGCCTTGGGGGCCTCGGGGGCCGCCTGCTCCGCCTCCTTCGGGGGCTCGGGCTGGCCCTCCGTCTGCTCGGGCTCTGCCTTCGGAGCATCCGCCACCGCCTGGGCCGCCGCGTCTGTGTCTTTCTCGCCGCCGCCTTCCTTGTCTTCGGCCTTGCCGCCCGCAGCCTCCGGGGCATCCTTCTCCGCCTTCTCCTCCTTCACGCCGCCCCCGGGGGTCTCCCCCGCCGCCGCCGCCGCCTCCTGGGTCTCATTCTCCTTCGGGGTCCCCTCCTCTTCCGTGCCCGCCCCTTCGGCCTTCTTGTCTTTGTCCTTGGCCTTCTCGTCGTTCACATTGTACCCCTTCTTCTTCTTGCTCAGCTTGCCTCCCATCTTGGAGTTCTGCATCAACACAAAACAAGAAGAGAGAAGAACGGGTGTGACTGGTGGCTCTAAGCTGAGGATCTGGGCCCGCCCCCCCTTCCTCTTCCATAGTTTGAACCCCTACCCTCCTCAGTGTGATGGTATTTGGAGCTCGGGCTCTTCTGGTGGGGGACTAGGCCATGGAGGCGGAGGCCTCAGGAAAGGGAGGAGTGCTGGAGTAGAAGACACCCCGGAGGGCTCCATGCCCCATCCCCACCTGCCCCCACGTGAGGACACGGGCAGGAGCCCGCCACCTACAATCAGGAAGCAGAGTGTGCCCACACCTCGACCTTAGGACTCCCCAGCCTCCAGAACTGTGAGGAATAAGTTGCTATTGGTTAAAAGCCACTGGGTATATATGGTGATTTGTTATAGCAGCTGGGACGGACAAAGAAGCCTTTCTAATATGAAAGCTAAAAGGCTTCACCCTACAAAGAGTCCAGAACACTACTGAGCAGTCCACTTTCAAATGATCAGTATGGTGGATTCTTTTTTGCATGTATTTGGCTAAAATTATAAATAAAACAGTGAATGGTGAAAAATAATAATAATAATAATAATAAAAAGAGCTCAGTTATAGAGTGTCACAGCAAGTTGAGGAAATAAGCTGAGGGGAAAGATTCAGTGATTAAAGACTAAGCCTGTCAGTGATAAAGAAGTGAAGTATTTGTTTCTTAATCTGTACCCCCACCTGCTCCACGGCCAACTCAAATACCCAGTGGAACATGGGTACAAAATGACACTAGCAGCCACTTCAGACCACAGCATAGCCAGTAAAAGACTTAGTAGTTTTAAAATGCTTTCCAGAGAAAGGGTACACTTTAACAAAGCACAGTTCACAAATTTTAAGAAAATAATCTCAAACCACAAATTTCTTTCAAATGCCATTATTAATGTATATCTATATCCTATCTAATAAAAGAGTAATATGCAAATTGACCATACATCTGCTATACCCACAAGCCATGCCCACCAGCCACACCCACCAACCAATCAGGAGTGAGAGTGCAAATTAACCCAACCAAGATGAGGATGCTTGGGTTGCTCTGACGATGGAGGAAGCCAAGCTTTCCACACACCCTGACTGGCCCAGGCCTCTGCTTATGGCTACAAAGTTTCAATTGTAGAAGATAAATAAATCCTAGATACCTGGGCCTCTGCTTGGGTTGCCGGGGAGCTTGGCTGGCCTGCAAACCACCACAGGCCCCTTGCCCAGGCCATCCCACATCCCAAGGAAACCCCCACCCTGATCTGGGAGACCCTTCAGGGCAAACCACCTGACCCCCACCCATGCACCAGGCCTCTATCCTATCTAATAATATGCAGATTGACCATCACTCCAACACACAAGATGACTGCCCCCATGTGGACACAAGATGGCCACCACAAGATGGCCAGCAGGAGAGGGCAATTGGGAGGGACCAGGCCTGCAGGGGAAGACAGTTATGGGTGACCAGCCCTGCAGGAAAGGGCAGGTAGGGGTGACCAGGCCTGCAGAGAAGGGCAGTTAGGGGCAAACGGGCTGACAGGGGAGCAGTTAGGCATCAATCAAACTGGCAGGGAAGTGGCTAGGGGTGATCAAGCTGGCAGGCAATCAGGAAAGCAGGCAGGCGAGCAGTTAGGAGCCAGCAGTCATGGATTGTAAGAGGGGTGTCCCAGATAGAGAGGATACAGGCTGGGCTGAAGGACACCCTCCCCCTCCCTCCCCTACACAAATTTCATGCACTGGGCCTTTAATATATATATAAAAGCCTAAGCAACCAACCCATCAATTAACATGATATGCACTGACCACCAGGGGGCAGATGCTCAACACAGGAACTGCCTCCTGGTGGTCAGTGCACTCCCACAGCTAACCTCTCAAGGTCCCTCCTCCTAGCCATCTGCCCCCCACCCCACCTCCATCAGCCCTGATTGCTGGCCAGGCAGAGGCACTCCACCCATGCACAAATTTGTGCACTGGGTCTCTAATGTTCTTATAAGCACACACATCTTCAAAGAATAAAGTCAAACAGGATTTGGTCTAGCTCAGTAGTCGGCAAACTGTGGCTGTTTGGCCCCTTGAGTGTGGCTCTCCCACAAAATACCATGGCCCGGGCAAGTCTATTTTGAAGAAGTGGCATTAGAAGAAGTTTAAAAAATTTGGCTCTCAAAAGAAATTTCAATCATTGTACTGTTGATATTGGGCTCTGTTGACTAATGAGTTTGCCAACCACTGGTCTAGCTCATTAACTAGAATCAGCTAAAGGAAAACTATCCCCCAAGAAACAAAAAGTATAGTGCTCCCAGTTACATTTAGATTGTTAGTTGTGTCAGATTTGTATTCATTGTTTTTCAAAGTGTTTTTTGGATTAAAAGAAATAGTCCCATAGCAATATGTAAGTGTCCTTCATTACCTATGTTCTGATTAGGATTCAAACTAGATATACAAGTTCAATGGTCATTAACAGCTTTGTTCACTTAAAGTTAAGTCTCCAACTTCTTGGATATATAGTGCAATATCCTTTTTCATCCCCACAAATAAGTCTGAGAGAGAGAGAGAGAGAGAGAGCGCTTTGACCTGTGCCCCAGTGAAGGTCATTAAGAATACAGGTGGGACTATCTGATTTGGTTCCAGGTCAGGGTCTACTCCTGACAAAATTATAAAGTAGTCTTTGACCAGTCATTTTAAAAAAAAATCATCATTCATTTAAAAGAGGAAATTCACTGTTTATTCATTATATTCCTTGAAATATAATTCATGACAGTTAAATAACCTACATTTATTCTAAAAGTCAGATGTTGGGTAGGAGAGTGCTCACTGAAGAATTCTGCTTTAGTCAAGACTTGTCTCCCCACTTTATATGCTAATTTCCTGTCTGGAGAGACTTTAATAGTTGGGGGAGAGGAAAAAAAGCAATAAACCAAAAGATGTCTAAAATAATAGTTTCTATTCCCAAGAAAGACCTTTATTACAGTATCAAAGAAAGAATTTCCCTTACATATCTCTTTTTTAAAAGGAGTGATTTTTGGTCATAATTGAGATATGCAGTGGACTCTATTGGACTTAATCTTTAGCTATTTCTCCCTCAGAAGTGGGAAAATCAAATGTAGAAACAATACAATTAAATCTATCTTTATCCTATTAGCCATCACAAAGGCAATAAATCAAAATATAAAGAGATAAAGATCGGCATTTTAAATTATAGTTAGAACTCTTTTATTGAATTCTGAATTAGCCAATATGCACAAATGGTGTTATGTCAAAATAATTTCAGCTCTTATATGTCACAATACCTAAGAAATAGAAACCCTGACAGGCCTGCATTTAGGATGGTCTACCAATTCCATAATAGGAACTCATGCACCAACTTAGATATCACAGAAGAGCAGACAAAGTATACATTGTGAATGTAACAGGACCACTGCGTTATGACACACACAGCATGAAATTCTATATAGCTATCCCAGAGGTTGCTGGTTTACAAACCTAAAATCTGCGTTACTAAAATTGGTTTTCTGAAACACAGTTAGGGCCACCTTCTATTCTTTGTTTCAGGCCCATCTGTGATTCCTTTCTGGGCAGGAAATGATTGTATATAATCCAGTTGTAAATAAGAAAGTGTGTTTCCATTCCTGTTTGCTTTTCAAACACAAAGTTAACCAGCGTTTCCACCTTTTGCTAGTTTTTGTTTGTTATAGTGAGGTATCAGAGGGGCGGCTTATAGAATTCACCAGAACCCTGGAAAGGCAAGATAGCTGGTTATTTCCCAAGACATTAGGGATGAAAACCTTGAATATACCCAAAGGTAAATTAAAATTATAATTTCAAATTTATTAACAGTTTCATGGGTTTAGGCACAATTCTAATCCTAAACACAGTTATTTTATTTAATCTTCTCAACAGTACCATAAGGTAGTAAATATTCCATTAGCATCTTACTTTTACCCAAATGGAAATTCTAGCTGATTTCATGGAGCAGTACAAGCAAAAGGCTGAGTCCAACAAAATTAGGTGAGGGAGGAAGACACCATCTTAAAGGTCAACTGGAACTCCACTAAGAAGCTTGCAAATGGAGAGTTGTCATCTCAGGAATGTTACCCTGGGTCATTGGTACAGATCTGGGTGATGCAGAATTCAAGATATTAACAAGATAATGAAAAAATTCAGTGCTTCAGGTATTCTCTATCCCTAAACATTTTATCATCCATTTGCCAGTGCAGCTTTGTATCATGATCCTTAAGCAATTACAGTGCATGATGGGCACATTTTAATTATTGTTCTCCTTTTATGACTTCTCATTTTGAAAGAAATTAGTTGGTATAGAAAGTTGGAACTTCTAAGCATAAAAAAAAGTAACTAAAAAAAGAAGTAGAAGAAGAAGGCACAGCAACTAGTAATCCACCCTGGAAATCCCTTAAACCTAAATCTGAGCAACAGAGAAATAACAATCTTTGCATTTCTCCACATTTTGGTCATTCACTAGCCTCTGAGTGATCCAGCACAGGCACCCAGACCGAAGCTGATGCACTGAATTCTGTGTTGATATAATAACTAAAGTAGGAAATATCACCATTTTACAGAGCTGTTGGGATGTGACATTTTAGAAGATTTTTCGAGGAGTTTACAAGTTGGAAGAGAGCTTCAGGCCAGTTATAGGTTTTAAATGCCAACAGCTTAGCTTTGAGAATATCAACACAAGGTCATGGTGACTTTTAAGTACAGTCAGAACAAAGATTCATTACCCTCACATAAAGGGGAGATTTTGAATAAAGTCTCCCCACTTTCCCTATATTGCTTCTTCTGAAAATCTACTTCTCCTCGGGATACAATCTTTTTCTTTTTTTACTTATAGAAACTGAAGCCAATCGCCTATCCCACAAGCATATTTTACACACACAGAGGCACACCAGAATGACATTATCCAGCAGAGAAGGATTGACACCTTGACCCCATTCTGCACCAAGGCTCGAGCAACTGTATTATGAATCAAGAAGCACACCCGAATAAACTCCCTTCCTCCAGTGCTAAGAGAGGAGCCCAATTTGACAGGTGCCAATGGCCATGGTGAGTGGAGCCATTGCGATGAATTGGTCCTAACTAGTCTCTTTCAAGGACAGACAGTTCTGCCCCTTCCAGGGACAGAGGTTCTCAAATCCTATGGCAGCTACCAAGTAAAAACACATGGCCTTTGGTGTCAAGAAAACGGCCAGTATTTTAAGATATAGGAAGGCACAGCCCTCCATACCCAGATAGTGTCTAATCAATATTGTAACCATCATAGAAATTATGTTGATGGCTTTTCAATGAAATGTGAGGTTTCTGGAAGCTATCACGTACTGTTTCCTTTTTTCAGCCCCTGAAATATAACACTTACTAAACAGTCTAGTTGAGTGCAGGTGAGAGAGAAGAGGGGACACTTGGGGTCAAAAGGACTTTGAGTAGGAGAAACAACAAGAACACTGTCACCTCCAATTTTAAGATTTCAGTCCTTGTCATCAGGCGTCCCAGAGATCTGGGTCACCCGGATAGCTTTAAAGGACCATTCTGCCCCTCGGTAGCAGGCAAAACTATTGGCAACTAACCGCCCACATCCAGAATTTTAAATGTTTTGCTATATAAGCAAACACCACTTGTCATTGTTAAATCTTCATTTTGATAGCACTTTATTGGTTATATCCATTAGTTAGTGTTACCCGAGTCTTTGGATGAAAAACACAAACCCCCGCTATAGCATTTCCACCCTTCAGAAAAATGCAGCATGGCATAATTACAGTTTGCAGGCATTAACTATTCCAAAACCACGAGGGCTTACCCTCACTGTATTCTGCCTATAATTATTACGTACTCCATGATACCTCTCCATCCTACAGTATCACAGTGAGTAAGCAGCAACAAGATTTTGTGACAATGAAAATTATTGGTGTGCATTAACTGGTGTATAAAACAAAACAAGAAAATGACAGATACAGAATTTCTCCTATGAACCCAGAATTACTATGTTTATGGCTTCACATGCTGCTTTTATGTCTTCTGTCTCTCACTAATAATTTCTAGGTATTTACTCTGCAGGACAGTTTGAATTACACCAAGATCCAATCCACTGCCAAATTTCCACTTTGAAAATACAAACCCGGATTAATTATTTCAACTAGAAACAAGAGAATATAGTTCTTAAGGATGATCTCAAACAGATGATAATGAAGATCACTGCAAATTTATAGAAAAATCCAACATGAATAGCACATTATTTCTGGTTTGATTGTTGCTTCATGATGTGATCAAGAAATAGTCTCCTTTTGTTTCTGTTTCCATCTTACAATCAGAAGAAAACATGCCTGCCTCACAAGGATGCTAAGAAAGAGTCAATGTTTCTTAAAAGTTAAATATGTGGCTGCACCATATTAACTGTACCTTGAGAAAGCAATTGTTGCTGCCAATTCAAGGCTGCAAAAGCTTCATGGGTTTATATACGAGGCAATCTATATTGATCTCTTAAAGATAACATAAAAAGTTAAAACTGATTCATGAGTTACATCTACAGACAAACTCATCACAGACAAACTGGGTTTATTAATTACTCAGGCCAAAAGTACCCAAATAATGGATCAAACCTAGCTGAAACACGTGTTGCGATAAGACATGGAGAATGAATCTTTTTTTTAAAACTTAAGGAAAGAATTTACACAGATTCTTTTCACAAAGAAAAATAAATTCAAGAAATATTTTCAATAAGAATGGGGGGAAAATTAAACCACTTGGTTATGTCCAACAATTTCCATTTTCAACAAATGGCTGGATTGTCTTCGTTTAAATAGTCAAGACTTTTATTCTAAAGGAGGAAAATGAAATAAAGATAATGTAGCCTGTCTGTATTTTTGGTATTCCTACGGTGATGTGTTCAGTCACAATGATTTGCTGTCAAGTTTCATCAGTGCCTGGTGGTAATTTTCATTGTTCTCAGCATCAGATTCAGTCAAAGCATCTATTCGGCAATTGTAACATCACCAACATTTAGATGAGAATGTCCTTTGGGGAGAGAATTGTCAATCCTGAGTTTCTGAGGCACACCTATTAAATACCATGAGTAAAATTGTAGAGAAAACATTCTCAAGATAATTTATTCCCTTGTCACAATAAAAATGTTCACTCGGCATTGTAAAAAAAAGAGCACTTTAAAAATGTGTAAGATATATTTTTAAAAGAGAGCGCACATACACTCACACTTCTATAACTCAATTTTCCCAAAAAAAGTTTCATTAAGTTGACTTGGATCTTCAAGGTCAGAAAGCCCCCCAATACAATAGAAGATTAATCACAGAGACCCCTCCATCTTTCTCCTTCAAGAAAGCCCAGGTTAGCCCTATAGAAACACTGTCAGAGTGTCTTTGGGGATCTCTCATCAAAATCTAACAGGCAGAGTGGCCCCAAGAACTTCAGATGTTCACAAATTATTCTAGAAAAATAGACTTGATCTTTGTGGGAAAAGAACCTTTTTGAAGTGGGTACTAAATGTAGGCAATGACAGGGGATATAAGTGAGCAAAAAACTTACTCCCATTTAGCAGAAGGAATAATAGAGTCATAATAGAGTGAAAAATAAAAGAGTTTTTCCCAGAAGAGATGGTTTTGTTTTTTTTTGGATTCATGGGATGTGGGGAAAGTTTGATAAAGAAGGTGAACTTTGAGATGGTAAGAATACCAACAGTCTTATACCCACAGTACTCATTCTGCCTAGGACTATCTTACTGTTTAGTCTTTACATGTTTGGCCCATTAACAGTCTCATCAATCCTACAAGGAAGGAATTATCACTCTCTCCACTTTACCATGAGGAAACTAAGGCATGCTGGAGATAAATAATTTACCCAAGACCATTCAACTAGTTGCCTGGAGATGTGGGGTGGACCAAGGAGCTCTGCCTCTTGAGTGAGGTCTGTTAACCATCATGGTAAAGTGCCTTAAAAATGGCTAAGCTCTCTACAGATGCAGATGGGGAAGTGGAAAGTGTTTATGTCAGGGTGAACCAACAGGAAGGGTCTAATCAGGATTATAAGAACATCCTGTTTACATTTAGGAGACAGGTGAGGGCACATTGACCTGGAGGAAGAAATGATGGAAGATCCATCTATAAAGTTTGCCTAATATAATGCATTAAGGTGGTAGAAAGCAGAAAAAAAAAAGCTCTCAAAGGAGTGAAAAAGAAAAAAGATGTCTCAGGAATCAAGAGAGAATTTCAGAAGCATCTTGAAGAAGTTAGGTGCTACTGCCATAAGGTGAAGAAAGACAAGAACAGAAATTGTGCAATTTGATCTTGTGATGAGTTGTCCACTACTGACCCTGTAGTGACACAGGTGGAGGGGTGAAGACATACACCTCCCTTTGGAAGGGCTCAGAGAGCATATGAAGAGCCAGAAAAGAGATCCACATAAAAGATTGACATAAATGATTGTAAGCAAAGTGAAGGCAAAAGTCAAGGCTCTGGAAGACTGAGAAAGTACACCAAAACTAAGCCTGGTAAAGAGGGACACACATTTACTATACAGACGGAGGGAGGGATGTAAATTCCAAATCCACTGGTTGTTCCCAGATTCCATGTCGGCATTACTCTCTTTCAAGTGATTATGGTCATATCTGAATTATTCCAGACCACAGACTCGCTATGGTAAATGTTAGGTCATGGGTCTTTGAAAGAGTCCTTTATCTTTTAGTCCTTGATGTCTTTACTTGTCCAGTTGTTTATTGTCTCAGTTTCTTTCATATTACAACACTTAGGATTTCTCAAGTACTGGGAGGAAAAATACAGACATTTCATAAACTAAAATGTTAGAGAATTAACATAGTGACCCAAAGTGAACCTGGAGAGGTCTTCTGGTGAGACAATTTGCAAAAGAAAAGCAGGTCGGTTCATCACAATACAAGGGGTTTAAGAGACAAGGGGATGCACAGGTACCAGCCATGGACGCTCAGTGCAAACATAAAAAGAGCCACACTTCTTAAGAACTCCTTTACCCCCCTTGTTCCTTTCCTTTTTATGCAATCTGGTGTTGTCTTAGACAAGCCATCCAGCTCTGGTTGTTTACCTATATCTTTATTGTTTAACCCGCCTATATTCTGTTGTATTGTACTGGGGGTTTTAGCAGTAAAATAAACCTAGCCTCACTTGAACATTGACCAAAAGCCTTTCTTCAAAATTAAGTCAACATACATCTGATGACCTCAGAACAAGATTTTTGTTTTATAGTTATTCATGCACAATGGGTTCTTGATAAACACTGCAGACTCTCAAACACGCAATTTCCAAATTATACACTTGTAAGAGTCAATACAACCAGGACTGTAAACTAAGTGATGTAAACTCAACTTTCAGTTAGCAGTAGAAATAAGCAGGCTAAATTATAACTGAAATTTCCATTTCACTGAATGAGACTTGGCCGAGTTTCAGGGTTCATCATCATGATGGCCAAGTCCATGGTGTGGGACCCATCCCGTAGAGATGAGAAGTCAGACATTGCTACAGTCATATTGACAAGACATTTTTTCCTTAAAGTTATTATGTGCATATTGTAGAAACCAGTTTTTCAAAATCTATCTCCTGACTGTTCTTCAGGTTTTAACCATAAAACTCTGAAATGATGCTGCTGCTTTAAATCAGGCATGTGACAGTTAAACTTGTCTTTGACTATAAAAGAAGACTGAATGCAGACCTTATGTAGAGGGGAGATTTACCCCATTTAAAACATCCTGCCACATGATGCAAACACTATCAGAAAACATGTATTATTCATTCTCATCAATAGCCTAATATGCTTTTAGACTCTTCCGTGTATTCACATCGTTATTTATTTGTACTTAACAGGTAGTGCTTTCAAAAGCCCCGGCTGCCGCATTCTCACATATGACTTTATGTGAATCATCTGCTCTTTTAGTCAATAAAGTGAGTAGGTGAACCACAACCAGCCCAGGAAATGCAAGTTGCCAACATCACCTCTGAACCTTCCTCTCTTCCACAGACCCAGGAAACTAATGTCTTATCACCGCAACTAATTTAGAACTCTTAAGACAGAATTAAAATAAAGCACAGGGGAAAAAACTTCTAGCAATTGAGATATTTTTGCTGCTTATACTAATGGACTAGACCAGTGGTTGGCAAACTCATTCGTCAACAGAGCCAAATATCAACAGTACAACGATTGAAATTTCTTTTGAGAGCCAAATTTTTTAAACTTAAACTTCTAACACCATTTCTTCAAAATAGACTCGCCCAGGCTGTGGTATTTTGTGGAAGAGACACACTCAAAGGGCCAAAGAGCTGCATGTGGCTCACGAGCTGCAGTTTGCTGATGACAGGACTAGACAGACCATCATGGGACTGGAGCCATAACAGACCTGCACAGTGAACCCCTGACTGTGTGGGACCTGGCGGTAACAGTGAGCAGAACCCCAATGGAACCTTATCAACTAATGTGCCATTTACTCTGAGTTCTCTGCACCAGAATCACAAACACGTTAGAATTACCTGGACTTATTCTTCCTCCCTGACACTCCCCAAAAGCCAACCGCCCCTACTCCCTCTCTACCACCCTCCTCGCCTCTCCCCTACCCAGCCCTCTCACTAGTGCCATTATTTAGCCAAGGAAGGGGCATCACACAAGCAGCCTGCATAGAAGAGCAAGTCCCCTGGCCAAAGAGCAATTCTACCAGCTACTGAGAAGCTCCCTCGCCTACATCAGGTCTGAGCTGACCTCCTTACTCCAGCAACTTCGGCCACTGTGGGGAAACACAGGATAGTGGCTATTCGCCTCTATAAACTCCCTTTTTACATAATGTGGGGCTTCAATTGTTCAAGATTTACAGCCCGCCCTGTGAGACAATACTGTTTTCAAAAGCATCCATTTTATGTAATTAGAGTTCACATTTCAGAAAACAGGTTTTTCTCTTTCAGTTCCAATGGAACTTTGATGGCTTGCCAATGAGTTTTGAGCCCTGATCTAATATACTCTGTGGGAGAACGCGTATAGGCAATGGGGCCAGCAGGCCAAGTTCAGCTATGTGAACTTGGTCGGGGAAGTGATCCTCAGCAATTCAACTTCGCCTATCAAAGAAAAAGAATGGCAAGACTTTGTTAATAGCATTAAATGGAGTATTTTCAGGAAAAGCTATGGTTCAGCTCATGACATGATATTCGGTAAATTTTCATTGACCTTTCTTCACCTAAAATCATTTTTCTCAGTCCTATTAACATGTAATAGAGTAAATCTAAATTTTAAGATTAAGTAAACATAGAGGTGGAACAAATTACTGTATTCAAATGGGCAAACAAATGTAAATTGATTCAATTATATTCAGAATAATATTTTGGCTACATATCAAAATCCTAGATTAGGTTAAAGATTATAATAGCCAGCTCCAGCCAGTTTGGCTCAGTGAATAGAGCATTAGCCTGCGAACTGAAGGGTCCTGGGTTCAATTCTAGTCAAGGGCACATGCTCAGGTTGCGGTTGAGATCCCCAGTAGGAGGCATACAAGCAGGCAGCTGATAAATTATTCTCTCTCATCATTGATGTTTCTCTCTCTCTCTCTCTCTCTCTCTCTCTCTCTCTCTCTCTCTCTCTCCCTCTCCTTTCCTCTCTGAAATCAATAAAAATACTATTTTTTAAAAATTAAAAATTATAATATCTATTATATAATCTGTAGATTTTAAAGGGAAGTAAATGTTACTAAATGGGCAAGTTCTTATAATAGTATGAACAGAGGGTAAAGATAAATGATAATCAGAAACACCAAATGCTGAGTGACCTCAGCATATGTGAAAAAATATTACATAAAACATCAAAAGGGAGAACACACCTTGAAAGCAACCTTTTGGGAAAGAGAGTCTTTTCCAAACTCTATTTCTGTCTTATTTGCTTCAGGTAAATTGCGAGGTTGCGGTAAAAGGCCATCCACAATAATACTGTTTTTGCCCATACCACCTGTTTGGAGTTCAATCATAGTTTTCAAATTAAAAGACCAACAGACCCTTTCCCTGAGAATATTTTATTTGTTATCTACAACTATTTAAATAGTATGTTCAAACACGAAGTAAAGAATTACCAGCCAGCCTTCCTCAATTTTAGCTTAGAATGCAGGTGAGAAGTCAGCCACATCTCTATTTTTTCCCATCGGCTTAGAAAAAGCAAATCAAGAAAACCACCATCCATGAGCACTTTTCTTGGAATCAGGGAACCAGCCCACTAGGGAATGTGGCATTGCATTCCAAGCCACACCAATATCACCCTGGGACTGCAGTCTGGTAACAAAGTGCTAAATACCATCCTAACATGTGGAACTTAAAAAACAGGGAACCCACTTAAGGCCCCAACGGCAATCCTCTCAGGGTACTCAGCCACTCAATACCTCACCTGAATTACTCTCCTTAGAGAAAGAACTAATACCACTCATTGGCCATGCTTTTGTGAATTTGAATCGTTAAAATATATCTGTTAAACTTGGACTTGAATCCCACCAAAGCCATTATCAGCTGCTTATGTTAATCCAGCCACTTTTAACTCCCCAGTGCTTATTTCATTTGTATATAAATGACTATAATTGTATTGCTTTGGTCTATAAATTTTAGTCTTCATACAAATCTGCAGTAATAATGTATATATTTAACTAGATTGTGTTGAGCATTCAAATTCACTCATGCATTTATTTCAGAATGGCCACAAATGTCCAGGCACTGTGTTAGACCCAGGGTGCCCAATGTAATATGAGGTTGACTCTGACTTACCCACAGACCTCTCAGGTCTAAAGTACAGGAAAACAATATCTCTTAATAATGTCAAAAGAAACAGCAAATACTAGCCTGTAGGCTAAATTCTGATAATGTGGCTTCAACTATTTTAACAAGTACACTGCAACAGAAACTCTATTTATTTTGCAAGAGTTAGAGCAGAAAACACTTAAGTAGGGGCCCACATCTTTCCTAATGAGGCCTTTAGAGTTCTCCTTGATGTCCTCAAACGCTTTATGCACCTCCTGAGATGAGGACTAAGAGTGGAGCTGCTAAGAGTGGGGTGCTGGATGGCAAGGGTGGAAAGTCATGCTGATATCAGATAAATAAGGAAGAAATGGAATCTCGGATGTCAATAATACACACTTCAAGATTTGCTCAATCAGGTACAGATTCCTTCTGCTTAGTAGATCAAGAGTCCAATCCTCTGCGCTCAAACATGTGGGTGCCTGCAGCTTACTGTATATAAATGTACTCCGATATGTAGGACATTGCCAAATGGAATACACCAGTGGCAACATGAGTTTTGCATAATCCTAGAGTTGTGACAGGCACATGAGAAGAGGTTCACTGTCTTACTAAGAAAGGCGAAGGCAAATACATCGCCCATGTAAAACAGAAGGTGGACATGAAAGATGTGTTTAATATGACAAACTTTACCTGACGTATCCAAGCTGGCAAACTCAACCTCAGTAGAGATTCTGAGGGTTCCACGCATTCCTGCCACCAACCTTGCCTTCCCACAACTTCCTATTACAAATTACATTTCCTAGTTGACACGAGGCATCAGTGTGGGGCAAGAGATTTCAAAACACACAGCAGCCTCCGACTGGACAAGATACCAGTTTTCATATGACTCTTAGATGTAAGGCGAGAATAGAATAAAAGCATGGAAGGCAATACTAAGCTACGACTCACGAGTCTCTTTTACTGGTAATGGAATAAAACCCTAGTGAACTTATTTTAGTATCAGGTGAGTAAATTGTTTTACTGTGTCATTCCCACCAGTCCTAATACAGATTAAGTTAAACCAAAGGAGAAAGGCATCTTTGTTAGAACAGCATCCCCTAGCTTTTATGACTGTACATCTGTCCCTCACATCTCTGGACCTACAAGGATTTTCTTCAAAAACGAAAGAATTGAGCTATTTCATCTTGAAAATTCCATGAGTCTAAAACACTAATACAATAGTCGCCAACATAGAAAATTGCATGTCCCAAACTATTTACATGTTAGCAACAATGGGTTCAAGTAAATAGATAGATATGTCGCTGGCCAGAACAAATCAAAGTTGTCCCTTAAATCAGTTGGAAGGTTAAAAAGAGAGTAAACTGAAATTACAGAAAACCACCCATAAAAGAGGGTGCATTGATTAAGATAAAGATCAGTTACTTCCTTTGATGTCACGGTGTTATCTAATGAAATGAGGAAATCCAACATAGTGTTTTAAATTGTATTCTTTCCATTTTTATGGTGGGTCTCTTACTAATGTAAGCCTAAAATGTCTTAGGGAGCACTACCAAGCAGTAGATAATAAATATTCTTTATTCTAAATCACATTTTTCAGTTTGTGGTAATTTGAACATGGGATCTGCAATTCGTATAGAATTAAAATCTGAGAAATACATATAATTACCCATAACTCTCACTGAGTTTATTACATCCTGAAGATCCATGGCAAATTGAATGTTTTATCAACTAATCTCGCTTTCCTTATGCACACAATTTATTCCATTCATAACGTAGCTTTGAAAGGAGACCATCTTAAAATCCAAACCACCCTCTCAGTCAGGCAAAAGTGACTCTTGTACTTGGGAATTAGTGAAACTTGACTGTCATAGTAGACGACTATCATAGATTCATAGGGTTCCCCAAACCCAGCCAGGTCTTCTCAGCTCCCCCAGTCAATCTAACTTCAAAAGACCTTTTGCAGAAGCAGAAGTATTTTATTTCCTGTAAGGCATGAGGGGAGCTAAAGGTCAAACAGATAAACACCACTCAGCAGCAGTGAGAGGTCCTTTCGCTAAAGGTGCATCCTGTGTTATGGCAGCCTCCCCGCGAGGGAAAGGGCGCTTCTAAATGAGCACAAAGTAGGAATTACAATTATTTTAGCAAACATTTGCTTTTTCCATGCAAATGAGATCTGCCAAACTGAAGACAGAACCTATTTATGATTCTTCCACAAATTAAGTATGCTCATTTGTCATCATCTGTACTTAATTTGCACACCAGGTACTGAAGTTCTCCCAGTTTGTTTTTCTAGAGGGAAAAAAAGGTATTGCCCCCAAAATCCAATCTAGTCTCTATTACCCAAAACTCAACTACAGCACAAATGCAGATTTGCAATGTGAACGTATCAGGAAACTAGAAACATGAAAATACCACTTAGCATGCTTTTCTAAGATTGCTATACGTATCTATATAACACGAATAATAAAGACCAGATAGTCACTAATATGGAAGGATTTTTCTACTCCATAAAGCCTCCTGAATGTGCTATGTCTTATCACTGGTGAATAAGATGCATGAAACTTCTCAGATAATTCAAGCAACTAAGCTTTCTCTGAGCCACAGATTCCAGTCTGTAAACCCCACAGCTGTGCGAATTCATGGTGATCAAAGCAAACACACAGCTCAGCTTGGAAATCAAGGCTCGCTGTGATTTCAGGGCTGGTTTGAAAGATATGCATTATGTTGAGACATTTGGGAGAATCTTAATAACTCAGAATTCCACCCAGACTACACAGGAGAAAATAAAATAGAAATGGAGAATCAAAGTTTATATTTGGCCACTGTTCTCCAGAAAGTGTCCTTACATTCCTAAGACAATTATTATACAAATGAGTTGATGTTAAAAACAATATTAGCTAGATGTTTTTAGTCCTGGAAAAAAAAGAAAAAGAAAAATGGACTATTCTCACAATTTTGTCAGATGGTTTTCTTGCAGGATTAAACACAGAAATTCTAGAATCTAGCTTTCTTTTGAACCATGGTGTCAGCAAGCTGGGCCACCAGTTTTTGAAAACAAAGCCTAATTGGGACACAGCCAGGCCCATTCATTTACATAATGCAGCTGCTTTCGTGCCAGAGTTGAGTCCTTGTGACGGAAATTGTCTGGCTGGCAAAGCCTACCATAGTTCTACCTGGTCCTTCAAGGAAGGTTGCTGACCCCATCTAGAACCTTAGATGAACATACTTAGCCAGCGACTCATTTCCTACTGTCAGATGACTGCCTGATTCAAATCTAAATGATGCTGCAAAGATTAGTCTTTTTGGTTTGCAGCAATATCATCAGTGAAAAAGAATGTCACATGGGTATGTTTTGTGATTAAGAACAAGATAGGTTTTTTAAAAAATTCTTATCATCTACTCTGTGTATCCTGACTGCCTGAGAGCAAAGAGACTTAGGTTGTTGTAGTATCAACACAGCACTTACCACGACAAAATCTCTAATCTCTCAGGAGACTTGATGCCATAGCACAAAATCCAGACCAGACCCCAAAAATGTTGTTTGGGGTCCAACCCAGAATTCCATCCCTTTCTGCTGCATGGCAGAGAGTGAGTTGCCTGACCTATGTGCGCCTGGGTTTTTGTGTTTTGTTTTTTTTTTTTCATAAGCATAAAATGGGGATGATAATAACTTTACATGAGAGAGAATTTATAGCAATCGAATAAGATAATGAAGACTACTTCAATGCTCCTCTGGAGCCACGGGTGTGCTCTTGTGGCGTCCTTCAGATTAGACTGCGCCTGACCTTCTCTGAAGTTAAAATGCTCATCTTTGTGACACTTTCATAATATCAACAACAGTCCAATGGCGAAAGGGAAGCTAAAGAAAACACAGCTGTTCCTTCCCTGTAACTATCCGCAGGCCTGTCATTTCCAAGCCCAACCTAAGCTCCCTCTTCTATCCGTGACTCCCTTCAAAGGCTCATGGAGCACCACCCTCAGGTCCACATCAATTCGGTCACCTTGCTTTTCCTAGGACAAACACCCACTTGCACAATTTTAAGAGCCTTTTAAGACGCTGAACATCCCTTTGTCCAATGTCAACAGCTTACTTATAGTCATTTCCTAAGCTTCAGACTTCTACAGTGTGTAATACCACTGACCCAACCTGGACATCCCTGGGGTACTTCAAATTCAAGGTTTCCCCATGTGGGCTCATTGCTGCCTCTCCCACCTACCTAAGTCTACTCTTTCCTGAATTACCATCCAAGAGACCAGAATCACCACCTGCCCCATTGCCCACGCAGGAATATGAGGGTCTTTTGTGGACAACCTGCACTACCACCACCACCACCACCACCACTCTCTCATCCAATTGCTTATGTCCTTCTTCCACTAAAAATCTGTTCATAACTCCACTTCTAGGTGCTGGCAAATATGATCTAATGTGTTGTATGTGCTTAAGGGAAGACGGCCTGGAGCTCCAGCAGCCATTTGAACCAGAAGGACAGACATCAATACTGAGAATGGAAAGATAGGAGGCTGGTTCCTTGACAACACCAGAGAACTGCCAGATCAGCCCTGGAGCACATTTCTGGGATGTTAGGTAAAAGAGAATGACATTTCTCTCTCATTTAAGCCTTTAAATTTTGGATTTTTTTGTTCTGTCTACACAGCAACAAAACTATCAGAGTAAATTTAACCATTCCTCAAGCACCAAAAATTTCAGGTTCAAATGTCAATACAATAAGCCATTCTTATGACTGCCCCCAGCTCCATGACCATCTCTCAAACACATACATTTCTCAATTATTAGTGTTCAGACTATGATACTACTTAAAAATATCAAGTCTGCTCAGTGATTTTTCCATATAAAATATTATTGATGTTGTAAAAAATAAATAGTAACAAAGATTTAAGTTGGTTTTTAATACTGACTGTAAAGTCAATGAGGCTAATCTCACAAAAGAACAGACAAGTTAATCAAAGAACACACTTTCTATAAAGCCCAACATTTTTATAAAGAACAAAGTGACTTTTTATAGTCAAGGAGAACACAAATTAAAAGAGGCATATTTTAGTATATGTGGGCAAAAAAGCTCTAGCAAGAGCCTTAGCAATTAAAAACAAAACAGACCCTAAAAACACATTTGAATGAGAGGCCTTGGGGACAGTCAAGAAAAAAGACTTGGATCAAGCTGTGGGCTAAAGAAAAATGAATGAGGTAAGAAGCACAAAGTAAGCACAAAGTAAGCAAAGATATAGAAATGCTAGTATATGAAAAAGGAGCCATTCATAGAGAACACCATAGTCAAAATCTGATGTGGGGAACATCTGGCCCCTAGGCCCTATACGGCCCTCGATTTCATTTGACCTGGCCCTGCCAGAGCATGAGGGGTGAGTTATTTGCATATTTGACCAAATATAGTAGGCTAATTTTTAAGTTGATAATTTTGTATGGCACATGAATGGTGTTATAAATATCCAAAAAAGGTTCCCCACCCCTGGTCTAAATTGAAGTTTAAAAAGGGAGAGAGGTTGTGTGTAACAGGTGATTTTATGTAGGATTAGAAAAATGTCTGATGCAAAAGTGCATCATTGGTAGAATGAGACGAAAGGTCCTGTGGAAGCAGTAACTGAATCTGGCTATTCCAATTCTGAGTCAATCACATCCTCTTGACTGTTGCTAGCCCCATCGCTCAGGAGGGAGGTCCCAGCGGAAGGTCCTGAACAAGGTGATAGCCAGGGCTGGCTGCTGCAGGAGGCACAAAAGGAGCATGTGGCTTCTCAACCTTGGGCCAAATTTTTTTCTGAGTTAAGAACGAGGCTTGGGGAAGGCTGACCTATCCTGCACCCCATCCAGGTCTGATCGGAGGTGAAGGATTGCAAGGCCAGCCACAGGAATAGTTCCTGGTGCAGGCCCAACAGGCCTAGGGCAACGGTCTCTGCGCTGGGCAAGTCTAAAAGTTTGGGATCTTCTAAATAAAACAGTGCTTCCAAAATACAAAAAGAAAACCTCCCGGTTTTAATTAGCAGTGTTGCAACAGACTGAATGTTTGCAAACCAACCTCGTTTCCTCCCCAGTTTATATGTTGAAACCTAATCCCCAGGGTGATGGTATTTGGAGACCCAGCCTTTGCAAGGTGTTAGGTCATGAGGGCAGAGCCTTGATGAATGGGATTAGTGCTCAAATAAAATAAAACAGGCCCCAGAGAGCTCTCTGCCCTTTTCACCACCACTGACATTACCGCAATACCCAGTCCTCCAGGAACCAGAGGCGCCTCACCAGACACCCGAGCTGCCGATGTCTTGATCCTGGACTTCTCGGCCTCCGAAGCTCAGTAAAATTAATATGTATTGTGTAAGCCACCCACTGTATGGTATTTTGTTAAAACAGCAAGAATGGACTAAGGCAGTGGTCGGCAAATTCACTAGTAAACAGCGACAAATATCAACAGTACAACGATTGAAATTTCTTTTGAGAGCCAAGTTTTTTAAACTTAAACTTCTTCTAAATGCCACTTCTTCAAAATAGACTCATCCAGGCTGTGGTATTTTTGTGGAAGAGCCACACTCAAGGGGCCAAAGAGCCGCATGTGGCTTGCGAGCCACAGTTTGCTGACCACTGGGTATGTGTCTATAATAGTAGTTATGCCAATGAGCTTCACCAGCTCAACACCTACAGATGTATAGTTATGCAAGTTATCTTTAACTTGTGATTTCAGTGTATTAATATTTAACGTGATGATGAGGAAGGCCTCCATAATTAAGATACGCCAGAATTCGTGGAATGGTGGTATGTGAATAGGAAAGAGTAACCGAGGAGACTTAGAATAAGAGCAACAACATGTAAAAGTGTTTTAAAACCTACCACAAAGCGCAACTGCAATGTGACATGTGTTTTTGTTAATGATTTTTATCAACATCATGGTGTTAGGAATATTCAGCCCCCATAAACATGCTTGGTTTAGGATGCCATGCTATCGTATGGACTGAAAACTAGTCTCAGCCTACAGTGGACATGTTGCCCACTTCTTTCGAGTTTGAAAAAACACTGCTGTGTCTGAAGTTGGTCAGCAGCTGAACTTGGTTTTATTAGTCCTCAAGTTTATGCAACGAGAATGTTGTTGTGGAATAAACATCGAACTGCCCTTATGGTGACGATTACCAAACACCACCATACCCCCTGAATCATGCCAGCTCGAGCTGAAGCAGATCTTTTTTTATTGGTTCTGCTGAAGTGTCCTCCCATTTAAATTTACACATCAGACTCAACCACAGAACTAATGCCACAGACGCGCCAACATTCAGAAATAATTTTTAGTTGCAAAATCCTCATCCAGCACACACAGCAACAGTTTATGATGGAAAAAAACACACAAATCTTTTATTTTAAAGTATGAGATAATTGTTTTCACATCATATCAGCAGATGCAGTTCACGACGAAGCCTGCCCTAACACGCACACTTATTGGTCACTTTCTCCAGATAACAGACACTGGATGTGAACTTGGTCCTTTCGTTGCCAACCGTTTACCACCAGCAGCTCAATGTAAGTGAGTGCCAGAGAGATGGCGCCATTAGAGCTGAAGCGAGAATTCAGAGAATATGACTGCAAGCGATCATATAAACTATATTCGCTAGAGTAGTATGAAACCATCTGTTCCCGATCCCACAGCTGGAGTATTTGAGTGTTTGGACTGAAAGCATCATAAGCAACAAAGACAGAGGGAGCCTCATGACCCTGGGCGGCAGACCAGTTACTGCCTAAGAGCTTCATGGTGGCCCAGATGCGGAGATTCCTCTGCTCACTGGTCCCCCTGTTTCCAGGAAACAGTGGGGAGCCACTAGAAAGACTATGCTCGATATTTTCCAAATCCTCTGCAAGACATCTATCCCCCAATTTCCATAGTACGGAGTCTTGTGAGCTAAATCTGAAACATCTGAATTACCAAATCCATCTACTTTACTCCTGCCACTGTCTTATACTAAAAGGGATCCGGTTTCTTAAGTTTGACTGGGGGTTGGTCCATCAAAGGCAGACTTCGTGCTGGAACTTTCTAGGGGCCACATCAAAGGTGATTCCCAACCACTGGTGCTGTTTGAAACAGCCTTTGTGTTAAGAATTTCAGCTTCGGATCCGTTTCAAAACCTGAAAATATATGGCACACACATCCATTGGGCGGTATGGTATTCAACTGATTTCTACTATAGTGGAAAGAACACACAGTAACATTCATGCTTTCCTCTCCCCTAAACTAAATGAAAACATCACAGTAACATAACATAGCTGTATAGGTGAAGTCAGGAGCCACCACCTTTACCACCTATCTCATGGAAGGGTGGAGGCAATATGCTACAGGTGTTCCAGAATGTTCTTCCTTCCTTTACACAAAGGATCCACTTTCTAAGACTTCCATTTTTAAAAAAGATGCAAATTTATGGGGATGGGAAGGTTTATAAAAACATCACTTGTTTAAAGATATGCCCTCCTCTCCCAGCCCCGCCCCCCTGCAATATTTCTTTTAGAAGGAAAAAGGGTGCTTGCCTTTTGTTTAAGTTGTTTTTCCTAAAGTTCCAGTCCACAGGGTATTAAAAAGCTGAGCAAATATGTACTATTACAAATAATGTTAGTCATTTTTTGCTGTTTATAGGTTTTTAAACATCTTATTGGTAGTCCTAGAGACATAATATTTACAACCTCTTAATCACCCAGATATTAAATTAGAAGTCCTGACTTGAGCATCTATTAAGAGAAAAAGTTATCACACTATAATTGTCAATGTCATTACAAATTTGACCAAACCCATAGAATGTACGAGACCAAGAGTGAGTCCCAGTATAAACTATGGACTTGGGGCGATTGTGTGTCAATGTGGTGGGTTCATGGATTAAACAATGTCCCAATCTGGTGGGGGATGTTTGTGGGGAAGGGGGGCAGGGAAGCTGTGCACCTGTGGGTCTATGGGAAACCACTGTCTTCTGTGCAGTTGTGCTGTGCATCCAAAACTACTTTTTAAAGTCTATTAAAGGAAAAAGAGAGAACACCGCAGAATCATTTTCACGCCCCCCCATAGATTGCAGATATGAGTGTATATTCAGGTTTTTCCCTCGCCTGCTTTTATATTAACTGAGTAATCGATCACATTTAAAAGAAAAAAAAAGAAACTACGTTTACACTGTGGTTGATAGTGAACACTAAGACTAGGAATGGCGCATCAAAGGATGCCTTCTTACTCTTTGAGAGTGCAGCATAATAATGTAGTGCCTTACTGCGAAGTCAGTCCTTTCTGTCACTCAAGAAACCATGGAGTGTGAGTGAAAGAGGGGGGCCTTTTCTTCCAAGCAACCAACCCCTCAGCCTTAAAAATGCAGCACACCTCAAATTTTGTGAGGAAATCACAGTATGGTTCAATATCTCAGTCAAGAGTCCCCTGACTTAGTATTTTAAAAGCTTAAGTTTGAATCTCAGAAAACCCCAGCTTTGCATGCTGTCTCCATGTAGTATTTGCAGCCTTGTCTGTCCCCAGATCCAGAGCTCCCGGTGGGTCAGTGGGGCAGGAGCCTTTGCTTTGTTTTGGTGAACTGACCCACAGCCTGACACCCACCCAGGGCAGTCTCAGGGACTGGAGAAGAGGGCGTCCGGAGCCTGCGGCCCTGGGGAGCTCTCAGGAAGAGCGATCGCTATGCTCGCTGGCCCTGCTCCAGTCCTGGAACTGATCCTATGAAAGCTTCAGAATCTCATTCATTTCCAACAAACACAACGAATGCATGGCACTTCTTTTTTAAAAAGTCAAAGAAAAGTTACCCTAATTGGAAGCAATAAAGTAAGCTTTTTGATGAACTGGGAACAGTTCAAACAAGTTAAGAGCGTGGAATGTGGACCAAGAAGGGCTGTGTCACACTGGTTACGTGACCTGTTGCTTATTTCCCTGTGCCAAAGCTTCCTCATTCGCGCAAGGGGGTGAGAGCTCTACCTACCTCATCAGCTTGCTGCGTCTCCGAATGTTAATCTTGGTAAAGCTCAAGAACCCTGCTTAGTGCAGGGTAAGCCTGTGTTCAGGAAACTCAAAGGTAGGGTTTTCTGCAATTTATAATTAAAAGAGATTACAAAATGCTGTGAAATGTCATTTTAAAAATAAATCTTTGCATAGTTTCGCCTTCCTTGTAATGATGGTTTTATGTTTTCAACTGAGTTCAGAATCACAACCATCCAGGCTTTTTATTTAGCAGAGTCTTTGCCCTGCCCAAAACATATCTCTTAACAGTTCCAACTGCAGGACTCTAGACTGAAAAAGAAAAGGCAAACACCACTACCCTACAGGGCTGGCATTTCCAAAAACCCAAATACTGCTGGTGGTGGTTACCAGTAAAGAGGACTTTGAATAAGCACAAGTTTACAGTTTTGGGAGAAATCGGACTAGAAGAGTTTTGCTCCACTATTTGAAGCTTGTTGTTTTCAACCACAAGAGGACATTATCAGATGCAGATATGCCACACATGGAAATTCCTATCTGGGCACCAACTAGAATCAACCTGACGTTACAAGGCCCTAGGAAGATCATGGAAGCTGTAACTAAGATCAATAACTTGGGCTGTCTCAACACATCTTGCGGGACATTAAGGCCCAGACCCCAAGGGGGTGTGGGGGTCAATGTTATCATCAAATACACAGCCTTCTGTTACCTGTACGGTAGTCCCCACTTATTCAAAGTTTCACTTACCCACACTCAATAGTGGTCTGAATGTATTAGATGGAAAACTTCAGACAGAAACAATCCGTAAGTTAGAAATTGTGCGCCGTTCTGAGTAGCATAATAAAATCTCACTGTCCAGCTCAGCCCTACCCAAAACATGAATCATCCCTTTGACCAGCATCTCCTTCACCCATTAGTCACTCAGTAGCCCTCAGGTTATCAGATCAACCATCCGAGTATCGCAGTGCAGTGCTTGCATTCAAGTAACCTTTACTTTACCTAATAATAGCCGGAAGCACAGTGTCGTGATGCTGGCTGGCACTTTGGATCTGCCAAAGAGAAGTCAGAAAGTGCTTCCTTAATGGGAAAAGGTATAGGTACTCTCTGAAGTTTCAGGCATCTACCAGGGGTCTTGGAACACATCCCCTGAGAATGGGGAAGGAAGTGCGCATGACTACTGTACTAATGTTGACCTATTTTACTTGCACCCCGATTTTGGTGACTTCAGAAAATGGTTGACAAAGAAAATAACAAAGTGAAGGAGGGGACTTTTCATACATGCCAGGCCTTCTTTCAGAAAGAACTAAAGACAGTGTGTGCTATTTAGTCAAGTTTGATTGATTATTCAGGGAGGGATACGGATTTGTGTAGCTTTCCTTCCCAACTCATTTATGTGTTATACTGAAAGAGCCAGCTAAAGTGGTTTCTTCGAGGGCTAAAAGGAGCAAACACTAAATCAATACTCATTTTCTAGGCACTTACTAGGAAGCTGGGCAATCCTCAGTTGAGTGGAAAGATACTTAAAAGCTTACCGAAGATAATCACATTTGAATAGAAAGCAGGAGATTAATAGCTTACCCTCAAAATTTACACATATTCTTTGAAAAGTCATTGTCATATCAATATTTAAATACAATCCATAATGAGTCCTATTTAAATAGTCATAGCATTCCGCTCTTCAGATATTGACCAGGAATTATGAACAGTTCACAGTGCTGGGAAGTAGGAAGACAAATTGAAGATGGTGTGATGCAGGAAGAACAGGTGGCAGCAGCAGAAGAAAAGATGGGTCAAGTTCAGGTGCTATGACAGCCGAGCTACACTTTGATACATTCAGCTGAGACTAGTTGGGGGCCAGGCAAGCATTTGTTCTCCAGGCTTCCACGGTTTCTAGAGAAACCCTGACCATAGAGTATCAAATGCTCAACACAGACTCATAAAGATTTCTGCACACGGTCCTAAGGCTTGACATTAGTCTCCATTAACACTTAACTACATGTTTCATCAAATAAACATCAAATTAGTTCCAAGATAAACATCGGTAGGTGTGAGTTGAAAGGGAGAGCAGGGAGGCTCAAGCTTCTTCAGTTTCTTTGAAGTTTTATTTTGGTTTCAATAAAAACTCAGCTCGCCAGCTATGGAAATTGAGTGGGTTGAAAATAAGTGACCAGTTTTCCTGGACAGGAGACTAAGATGATGGGGAGACCCAAACAAGCCAGGAATGACGGCAGGGAGACAGTCCAGTGCTACTCTGAACAAAGAGGGCAATTTAAATGGGGAAGAAATAGAAAGGCACCTGGGAAACAGGGTAGGTAGAATTCACAAAACTATTTCAAATTCCAAACCAAAGAAAGCATCTGTGGAAGTGGCAAACGTCCCAAGGCAAATGTGACAGTTAAAGACAAGAATCCCCCAAATAAGCGCCTATATAATTAAATAGCCTACACACACACACACACACACACACACACACACACACACACACACACATCATGGTCTGCACTACTTTGGCAACACTGTAAGGAGCCTGACTTTAGAAAGCAACACCAGAGAATGTGTAAGGTCCAGGGAACAGGATGCTCATTTACACCCCTCACTTCCAGAGCTCCACACCCGGAATGCTTGTAAGTCCATCCAACCACAGGCTGAGGCAGTCTTCCTTCTTCAAAATAAAAAGTCACCAGTCACTAGTGTTAAGAACAGATGTTTTGTCTGTGTTCTCATCCCAACAGCAGTCCAGATGAGCTCAAGGATGGTTCTTGATGTCCCTATTAGACAGCCTTCCTGACACTTGCCTTCCTTACACCTCCATGAAGAATTCTTGGTTGTTTACCACCGCCTGGGCTGGAAGATTCCACTACCAAACTTTCAAGATATACAGAAAAATTCCAGCTTTTGAAAATTTCAGGGGAATTACACAGCAACACAAGCAGCTCCTTTGATACATGAATTGTGCTGTATTAACATCAAGACTGCCTACTGAGAATTTTTTCTTAAGATATGGACCAAATTAAAACTGTGTATTACTCACCACACTTGAACTACTCAACTTCTAGATATTGGGGTCTAGGGGAACTTGATAAAAATAGTTAATTCCTACTATTAAAATATTTCTGTTTTATAAACATTGAATGAAAACTAAACTCTGAGGGCATGCTCTCAATCATGAATTCCATATTCTCAGAAGTGTTATGTTCATAAAACTAAATAGTAGCCCATTGAACTTAGAATATCTCACGTTGCTTCGTCAAGTCAAAGAGGTGGATCTGACAGGAAAACAGAGGAAGAACAGAGGTAATGACTGATGATCCAAGTAGTTAATTTAATGACTATCTGCTAGTTAATACCTCCATCCCATGTTATCTGCAGACTAACACTTGTCTCACTGTAATTACTGGTGTACTTGTTTGCCTTCACTGACCATAAGCTCCTTAAAAGGAAGGAAAACAGGTCCTGGCATCTATCTCCCAGTTCATTCAATAAACAAACATTAATTGTGTAATATCTTAATGTGGTTTGTGTTCCCCCACATTGCATTTATCAGGGAAGAAAACCCCCACATTGTTTGCTCACTGAGCTGCTCTTAAAAAGCTTAATCCTAGAAATATGCTTATAGAAGCCACTGATCTTTATTTTTTTTTAAATAATTTCTTTATTGATTTCAGAGAGGAAGGGAGAAGGAGAGAGAGAGAGAGAAACATCAATGATGAAAGAGAATCATTGATTGGCTGCCTCCTGCACGCCCTCCCACTGGGGATTGAGCCCACAACCCAGGCATGTGCCCTTGGCTGGAATCAAACCTGGGACCCTTCAGTCTGCAGGCTGATGCTCTATCCAAGCCACTGATCTTTAAATAAAAAATGAATTCATTGCAAAAGCAATACTTGTACCTTTTAACTATATAAAATGAGTATTTAGCTATGACTTCAAATGAATAAGTGTACATCATGAGTGTCCAATCCAATGATGAATTTATAGAGCAGAAAGTAATGTCAGAATCTAAATATCTACACCAATTATGCCTCTGGCCACAGCAATGTTTCTGATTATATCTTCCAATTTCGAAACCTAAATAATACCTTCACCCTAGCGCGTCACCTCAGAGGGTTTAAAAATAATAATAAAGGAAAATATCCTCTAGTAAATTGCTTGGAAATACACATCAAAAAGCCTATCAGTCATCCAGTTATTCATTTGTGTCATAAATGGCTGCTCCACCATCGATACCATGTCATTCCAGCTAATTACATATTCTAAGGACGCAGTCTATGACCTGAGCCACGGCTTCCAAACAAAACAGGAAGTTTGGTATATGTGAAAGAGCAGCAGTCAGTATGGTGAGTCAGGGAGGCTGAATAGTACATAAAATTAAAAAAATGCCAAGAGCTATCTATCGCTGTCCTTTCTATTCTAGTCACACTGACTTGACCCTCTGGAGTAGATGACCCACCCCTGTCCTGATGGCCAGCTTCTTTAGATCCTATGGAAGTGTCATCCTGTATGTTGGGGGAGGGGCATCAGAGGAAGGAGGAAGGGCTAAGGGAGTCACAGCTGCAGACAATGCCATTCGTAAACTGATTTCATTTTAAAATGAGACCACTTTAGGTACTGATTTAACAATAAGTTTAGCAAGTGTTTAGAGTACATACTGGAGGCCTGGTGCACATGAAATTTGTGCACAGGGGGGCGGGGATGTCCTTCAGCTCAGCCTGCTCCCCCTCCAATCTGGGACCCCTTGAGGGATGTCCGACTGCTACAGATCGGGCCTAAACAGGCAGTCGGACATCCCTCTCACAATCTAGGACTGCTGGCTCCCAACCGCCCACCTGCCTGACTTCCTAACTACTCCTAACTGCTTTTCCCCTGCCAGCCTGATTGATGCCTGTCTGCTCCCCTGCCAGCCTTTTTGCCCCTAACTGCCCTCCCCTGTGGGTCTGTCACCCCTAACTGTCCTCCCCTGCAAGCCTGGGTCTCCCCCCCAGGCCCGGTCACCCACAACTGCCCTCCCTTGCAGGCCTGAGTTCCCCCCAATTGTCCTTCCCTCCTCTGCTGGCCTGGTCACCCCCAACTGCCTTCCCTTGCAGGCCTGGTTTCTCCCAACTACCCTCCCCTGCTGGCATTCTTGTGGTGGCCATCTTGTGTCCACATGGGGGAAGGATCTTTTGACCACATGGGGCAGTCATCTTGTGTGTTGGAGTGATGGTCAATCTGCATATTGCTCTTTTATTAGATAGGATAGAGGCCTGGTGCATGGGTGGGCGTCAGCTGGTTTGCCCTGAAGGGTGTCCTGGATCAGGGTGGGTGTTCCCTTGGGGCCTGGGATGGCCTGGGTGAGGGGCCTGTGATAGTTTACAGGCCAGCCACGCCCCCTGGCAACCCAAGCAGAGGCCCTGGTATCTGGGATTTATTTATCTTCTATAATTGAAACTTTGTAGCCTGGAGCAGAGCCAAGCCTTCTGCTAGCACAGCCATTGAAACTTTGTTGTGTTAAGCCCCCGCCAGGATGTGCAGAAAGCTTGGCTTCCTCCATCACCAGGGGCAACCCAAGCCTTATTCTGTGGTGGCAGCCACTGGAACTTTGTCACCTTAAGTGTGGGCCAGGGTTTGCGAAAACCTTGGCTTCCTCCATCACCAGGGGCAACCCAAGCCTCCCTCCTGCTCTCTCTGTGGCCGTAGCCATCTTGGTTGGGTTAATTTTCATATTCGCTCTGATTGGCTGGTGGGTGTGACCAGGGGGGTGTGGCTTGTTGGTGTAGTAGAGGTATGGTCAATTTGCATATTGCTCTTTTATTAGATAGGATGATAGCAGATTGTCTTATACCCCAACACTGCTCACAGATATAGACAATGAACACCCTGCAACCACCTCAACTATAACTAGTTTTAATATGTAAAAAAGATACCTTCTAAAATAAAACTTTTACAAATAAAGCATCAATATCTAGAAAGGTTTTAGAATGAATCAATCATATTGCCAAATTAGATTTGCTTGCTAGAACTCTGCAGTATTATTTAACTACAGGTTATTTTAGAAACCAACTTCATAATTTGGTTAAAAAAAACTATATTTTTTAAAGTTTAATAAGAATTCCATCCATAAGAGCTGGCTTTAGAAGACTAGACACTGATCTGTGAAGGCTAGTAACATCAAGGCTAAGACAATGAAAGTTGAATACTGACCACCAAGTACATGAACCCTAGCCAGTTTGGCTCAGTGGATAGAGCATCAGCCTATGGACCAAAAAGTCCCAGGTTCAATTCTGGTCAAGGGCATGTACCTTGGTTGCAGGCTCCTCTCCAGCCTGGGCCCCGGTCAGGGCTCATGCAGGAGGCAACCACTCAACATGTTTCTCTCACATCCACGTTTCCATCTGTTTTTCCCTCTCCCACACTCCCTAAAAATCAATGGGAAAATATCCTCAAGTGAGGATTAACAACAACAACAAATAAAAGCACATGAAAACATGGGGACAAGATGGGGGGCGGTCGATCACAAATGTTGTTTTAGTTGTGTTCCTCTCCCTCCCCTCACAAAACACCATGATGTTTGTAAAAGGTTTATTATAAACCTGGTTCCTGGATATGAAAATAAAGGACAACACTCGGTCACATGCATTATTTGTATAGCATGATGCCAAGGGTCACTATGAAAAGCATGTCGTTCTGTACCTTCATCCCAATACTGGACCACAGGTTCTCTCTGGGAAACTGACATCCAAATATGAACAAAGCAAAGACCTGGCCTGCAGGAACTCACAATTTAGAGTGTCACAGCACAGAACCAGGACTAGATTCCTATTTATTTGGTTAGGTTTGTAATTGATTACTGCATAAATTAGATTTTAGGCCACATGCTCATCTGGGGGCTGAATACTCCCAACTTCACAAATGCTGTCATAAAAATGCACTGGTCCGCACAGGACCCACAGTGTGCAGTGACTTGGAAGAGGTATGAGGAATGTTAAGATAAGGAGCTCAGCTTTCATTCCTTGTTGCTTACTTCTGAAAAGATTCCACAGTGCAGTACCATTTATTTCCCACAAATATTATATACAATTCATTCTTCCTTTGAGACTCTACCTTGGGAGGAAGCTTAGATGCATGAGCCATTAGTGCTAATTACTCATAATGTCTCAGGGATTTAGAACAATTACTACTAAGGTTATGGCCTGGAAACAGAATAATTACACTAATTGGAATTCATCAGATATCCATCTTCATAGTAAGCACAGCTGATGAGGTTAAATTTACTACCCATAAATAGAAATCATCTAAACTTCCAAAGGTGACTTTCAAAAGACATGAGCCCTCCAGGAATATAATGTACTGTAGGCAACCTTTGACACTGAACAAATGTGGAGAGCTTGGTATGAATCAGAACTGTTACAAAGCACTGTCATGGGTCAACAAAACTAACACATCTCTGTTTCCTGAGCCTTTTTATCTAGAGACATTAAATAATCACATCAGTTTTGGTAAATGTAAGGACAAAAAAAAAATGGCAAGTGCTATGGGAGGTGTGGGGACAGTCAGGAAAGGCATCTCTGAGAAAAGTGACATTTAAGCTGTAGAGTACTTGGACAGTGGGAAAAAGAATGTTCCAGACAGAAGGAACAGTAGGAAAGACCTTGGAGCATTGTGCAGATGGTGTAGCTAGAGAACAGAAGGTGGGTGAGAGAGTGAATGAAAGGGGGTGCAAGAGGGAAACAGGTGAAGGATTTTATTATTTTATTCTAAGGTTATTATATACAGTCTTAGGCACAGGAATGTCAGGCTTAGATTTAGATGAGAATTGGGCAGTAATCAGAGACAGGAATAGAGGCTTTGACAAGATTCATGGTTTAGAGGGTGGGTGAAGGGAAGCAAAGTCCACCAGCCCCAAGTGCCTCTTTAGGGTACTGGTTATTTTATGCTGGTTAATTTCAAGAAACAGCAGGTCTGAAAGAGCTCTAAAGGTTAAGTAGAGCCCTAACTGGTTTAGCTCAATAGATAGAGTGTCAGCCTGCAAACTAAAGGGTCCCAGGTTCAATTCTGATCAAGGATATGTACCTTGGTTGTGGGCATATCCCCAGTAGGGGATGTGCAGGAGGCAGCTGATCAATGTTTCTCTCTCATCAGTGTTTCTAGCTCTCCCTCTCCCTTCCTCTCTGTTAAAAAAAAATCAATAAAATATATATATTTTTTAATTAAAAATAAAAATCAAGTAGACGTTATCCTTTGTAAAAGGGCCTTTTTGAAGGAATCTCCATTCGTAAGGGTGTTTCCCTCATTGTATCAGGAAAGTATCTAAATCCCTACAAACTGTTACCAATCAGAAAGGTATAGACTTAAATCTGAACAACAATTTTGCCCTTGTCACTGGTACTTTTTCTGGTAACTTCCCATAACTCACTCTCTATACCCAACATCTTCTTTTGTCTTTAGTTGAAGGTGGTATACCTATTATTAAAATTGAATTTTAATCTGTCTCAACTTGATTATTAGAAGAGCTAGAAGAACCTTGAAAGGTGTAGAAAAAATTTTCCTCCACAACAAGGGAAATGGACATATATGTGAAATAGTTATAAAGTTGATTTGATAGACCTTTGTTACCAGGAAGAACCCTGCTTTCTGGAATATATGGAAGAAAGTGCTATTAACCAAGACAGTGAGCACTGAAAGTAGGCCATGGGCATTGGCTTGAAAATAAAGGCCATATAAATTAAAGAGCTAAAATAAAATATTCTACAGTAACTCATATGTTTCATGCAGAAAGCTTGCCAGTGAAAATTTTTATGAAATATATTGAACAGTATCAACTTTCCACTATTTTTAGGGCCAGTGGTTTATCTGGTCTAGTAAAATTGAACTGTTCTATTCAAATTGACTGGGGAATGATGAAGCAATATTTTTATTGTCATAGTTAACACAATGTGACAACCTGAAATTTGAAACAGAAAGCAGTAATTGCATCATTTGAGAAGGAACCGCAAAAGTTGTGAATTGCTTTTAAAAGGGCCCCTCAAAAGAGTTAAGTGTGGACATAGCTACATCCACATTTGTTGAGAATGCCCCTCAAAGAATCCCTTAAGTATCACTATTTTATTGCCTGGAAAGACCCCAAAATTCATTAGCCTTGACTTTTATGTCATCAAAGATTCCTGACACAAGTGACTCCTGACACAACTTCCTTCCCAACACTTAGTGTCCCACTGTATAGAAACCTAGACCTCCACCCATTCCTCCCACATGTGCTTTTTTTTGTTAAATCGTCTGTCATCTAATGTCTTCAAGTCTCCATCCATTAAGACTTGCCCTAGTAACATTCTGTATGACAAATCCCTACGAATAAAGCATGGATGCTAGAACAGAATGTTAAACAGGCCTGCACATATGGTCAATTTTCCCATTATTGGATGGGGGATTTTAAAGTGGGTTTTCTCAGAATAACTGTTTACTCAAGACTAGCTGGTTCTTTACACTACATGTGCTAAGTCAATCCTCTCTTCCTTTATGCACTCTCTTGTAAAATCCAGATATACACACACACACACACACACACACACACACACACACACACATATAAAAACCTAATGAAAAACTTTCAGGCAGAGGAAAAGCAAGGTAATATACTATATAGTACTAGAGTGAAAACTAGGTTTCACTCTGTTAGTGCCTGTTGAATAGTGGTGGCTACCTAAAGTTCTGTGTTGAGAAGGATCCTCAGGCTTCGTCCATGTACCCATGTCCATTGTGTATCCAACAGAGGGAATGTTGCCTGCACACTCCCTTTGCACTTCTGGGGGACACTGGAGCCGCAGAAACATGGCTTTGAATCCCACTCCGGGCTCTAGCTCTTCTAGCAATGTGAGCCTTAGCGAAATTAACCCTCTGCATCTAATGTGTCAGATGAGGACACCTATGCTTGCCCCACCTGGATTCCTGAGCATTAAACCGGGGGCTCAAGGGTTGGGATTTCCCTCACTTCCTTCTTGAAGCAGGAAGGCATGAAGCAGTGGTTTGCACAGAAGCTTGGAATTGTTCTTCAGTGTAAAATAGTGTAAAATACCTTCCTTGGCACAAAACATAAATTGTGATAAGCTGAGTGATAACCCCCCCCCCAAAAAAAATTCCTTTGTTGAAGCCCTAAATTCCAGCACCTCAACAGGTGCCTGTATTTGGAGATAGGGCCTCGAAAGAGATGATTAAGTTAAAATGAGGCCATTAGGGCAAATCTTCACCCAATAGTATGGTATCCTCATAAAAAAAGAGATTAGGCCTAAGCCGGTTTGGCTCAGTGGATAGAATGTCGGCCTGCAGACTGAAGGGTCCCAGGTTCGATTCCGGTCAAGGGCATGTGACTTAGTTGCGGGCACACCTCCAGTGGGGGGTGTGCAGGAGGCAGCTGATCAATGTGTCTCTCTCATCAATGTTTCTAACTCTCTATCCTTCTCCCTTCCTCTCTGTAAAAATTCAATAAAAATACATTTTAAAATATTTAAAAGAGAGAGAGAGAGAGAGAGAGATTAGGACACACTGTTAGACGCCAGCGATGCAAATGCACAGATGAAAGATCGTGAGAACAGAGCAAGCAGTAGGCCATCTGCAAGCCAAGGAGAGAACCTGGAAGAAATCACACTGCCAACGCCTTGATTTGGGGGTTCTAGCCTCCATAACTGTGAGAAAATCAGTTGCTGTCGTATAGGCCACCCAGGCAGGAGGATTTGAAATGGCAGCACCAACAGACGAATGGGAACAAAGCGCCAGTGTCTTCCACCAGCTCTCTTGCTGCACATGCCTCTGACCCCTCTCCTGTCCACTGGCTTCCTCCTCTGGCCGGGCTCTGTTCTTCTCACCCTGGGAACGCAGGAAGGGAGCCTGGGGCTCAGAAACAAGAGGTAACGTTGACTGCTGACCCAGAATCATATAGTTTTGCTTCCTGTATTGTACTCACCAGAAACCCTGCCCACACACAAGGGGAATACAGACACGCCTGGGAACAGAAAGGAACGGTGTTCCCCTCTCCATCCAAACACAGGGCTGCAAAATTACCACGCTGAACTTCCCTCAAGCACAGCCATTGCTTCCTTTTTTTAATAAAAAAAAAAAACCTCAGTAATCAAGAAGAGATTATGTTGCTCACAGATGCCCCTCTCTCTCTCCAGATGGAACTGTTTCATTAGGTAGGGAGGTAGTTAAATGTGTTATCAGAATCCAATTTAAATGGAAATACGTCCCGGCCAATTAAACCTCACACTAACCAGGGCATGCACGTTAGGGCTCTAAAACATTTGTTCTGGCAGTTAGACATTTTCTCTACCAGGTAAACTATGCAAACCACCGCCAACATGTCCGGGCCTGCGGGTTTGCCACACGGTGTGCTGCTCGTGTGAAATACCCTAAGAGTTTGGTGTCATCTTGCCTTTGAGATGGATCTCCTCCAGTTCACACTCTCTCCCAACAGGAAGCACGCCCAGCTCAAATTTGGCTTGCGTGTTTTCACGCCCCTGGGAAACAGCAGTAATATTTCTTGCAGTCTGACACCATCCTGGACTTCTTTGCCCTTTATCTGAGAGTCTTAGCGTCCACTACAGAAGTGACAAAGGATCCTCCGTCAGTCATCTGCCCAACCAGGAGGGATCAATACAAGAACGAGACCCGCAAGTAGCGTCTCCTGCTCTAAAGAAGGGAAGTGAAAGGGGTTAGCATGAGTGCATTTGTCTTGATTTGCCAACTGTTCCCTCTAACCACCACTTCTCCCCTGAACGTTTTAATATTTGTTGCTAGGAGCAAGGATACAGTAAAAGTAAATAAATAAATAAATAAATAAATAAATAAATAAATAAGTGTTAGTATTGACATCATTAAAATTTTAAATACAAGAAGGTATTCTTTAAGTAGGAAGGGCTAATTAACATGGTTATTTGGATTGAGGAGGAGAGATGTGAAGACTGCCGAAAATTCATTTTTTTTGTTGTTGAATTCACTTTTTTATGACATTCTCTACATTCAGAGTTAGTAGTCAATTAAACAGAGAATCTCTGAAATATTACTAGAATGCCTTTCCCAGGGGAGAGTGCATTGCATTTAAAACTACAACTCTTACCTTGGTGAAACCTTGTGCTGTGATCCATTGTGTAGTGACTCCTCTCTGCATTGTGGCCAGTTGCGGTCTCCTAAGACAACCACCTACCCAGGAAACCCTAGCACAGCTGAAATCAACCCTAAGCTCTCCGGATGGTGGAACCAGTTTGAATACAAAGGACAGAGGTGAAGAAGGTGAGCTACTAATGTTTGTCTCTTACACCAACGACACTTCAAGGAGACTTTATTAGACAACCATTGGACTGGACTTGGGAGAAGAGTAACTTTCAGATGTGAGTCACAGGAAGAAACACACACCTGGGAAACCATTATCCATCTTGTCTTGACAACGTTTTCGAGAACATTGGGACAAACACTTGTTGCTATTTGTCTGAAAACCAACACTGAAACTTCTGGAACCTGAAGTCCAGTTGGGTGAGGTCTCAACAAAAGATCACTCAGGACTACTGAGGAAATGCTTTTGCCACAATAAAACTCCTGTCAACGGGATGGTCTCCACCAGATTGGGTTACCACAAGAAGACCCAGGAACTACTTGTAACTTCCAATTGTTAACTAAGATCCTTTCTTTTTTCCTCAGGAAAATGAGTCATTCAGAAGAGATTCCAGAACACCTTGTTTAACCAAAACAATGTATTTATTAGTAAATACCCTAGTCATATAACCTCACTCTACCTTCTCGATGAAATGCAGGATAAAGGGAGAAAATCACCTCAAATATCCCACCTGAAAATAACAGATTTCTCTAGATTTTTCCTTTCCCCCAATCATCTTAAATATGCTCAAGGCAAATATAGGAGCTCTTTATCCTCTGTTGAAACAGCTGAGAACATTTTGTAAAGGTCAAAGACAGCAAATATTCCTACAGCCCCTACTGTTTCCAAGATAGCTCAGAGAAGCTTAAGACAGTATTCCGAGAAGACCCAACAATTCTAAGGAGAACTTTTTCTATATATCCTGAAGAAATAGGAATGTTCTGACAGTTACTCAATAGTTGCTATTGTTTTCCCTTTTAATATACTGCTACCACAATTAGATTTTGTTACTATTTGGTTTGGCTATTACATTAACCTAGGTAGTAGTGGTGTTTTGAAGGGCTGTCAACAGGTAAATGATGTGGGTCTTTTCAAAATCACTTTGCCAAGCAATTCAGGAAACTTGTAATGTACAAAGTTCAACCAGGAAAAACTATTCTCTAGCACCTATTCTTCAGAGACTTAAAAAAAAGAGGTTTTAATTTGAGCTTATTTTAGGAATACATCTTTTTCTGAACCTGCAAAATTATAAGAACTTAAAGCATTATAAAAACTGTGAGGTCATCAAATTCATGATGACCTCTAAACTTATTCTCTATTGAAATGTCCAAAGATGATCATTTAAAATATGAATTAAACTTGTGTCTTATCTAAACTTCACTATCAGTCTCACCAAATACAAATGTAATCACTTAACATTGGTAACATCAGTTTCAAACATCTAAATAACAAGGTTTGAAATTTTTTTAACATGTACCTCAGTTCCATATTTTAATGACTACTTCAGAAACTTAGAGCCCTTTAAATCCTCTAAATCAGCCCAAATGCCATAAATGATCATTCTAAAGAAAAAAAGATTAAACCTCTTGTATTATGCAGCTCTCAAACCCAGAAGCCAGATAACACTGGTAATCAGCATAAAAGCTCATGTCCACCCATCACCTCCCACAACGCAGCAGCTGCATGCTGGATTGCCCTGGAGCATTTGTAGAGCCCGAAGTTTGATGATCCCACTTGCTCTGTAGTCCCCTAATTAGTCTAACATAGTGGTTCTCAACCTTCCTAAGGCCGAGACCCTTGCATACAGTTCCTCATTCGGTGGTGACCCCCAACTATGAAATTTTGCTACTGTTATGCATTGTGATGTAAATATCTGCATTTTCCGATGGTCTTAGGCGACCCCTGTGAAAGGGTCGTTCGACCCCCAAAGGGGTCGTGACCCACAGGTTGAGAACCACTGGTCTAACACCAACTGGCTTATTTGCAAACATGTAATCTCCATGCACAGCTCCCAACCTTCTACCACTATTAATTTTAGGTGAAAAACAAAAAAAAATATGGACTAAGATTTCGTTTTATGAGCCAAGTTATGTAATACATGCCATGAATTCTTTGGCATATGAAGGAAGTCATGGGCCTGTACTGAAAGAAGCAAAGGTCGGTTGAGGAGGAAGATGGTGCATAGATAAAACAGCAGGTGGGCACTGGAGACAAGGAGCACAGCCATGTATCAAAAAATAGTTCTTTCTAGGGGGATGGGGGAGAAGGAGGACTGCGGCAGAGAGAGACACATAGACTCCAATTTGAATTTTCAAAAAAGTGGGAGGAATGCTTTTTTTATGTTGCAGACAGTGAGTAAGAGGTTGGCTAAAATTGAAAGGGAGGGACAGTAGGAGTGCGACTTTATTGGGAAATAACCTGGGTGTCCCTCAACCACTAAGCAGCTCACGGGACCTTGAGTAAGCCACTAACTTTCCTAAGGGCCTTTTAAGTTCCCAAATAAGTGTTCTAGTCTGGAGTTTTCAAACCTTTTGTAATGATGACAGAAGTATTTACAAAGGACTTCAGTTGCAGTTAGGATCTTATTGAAAACAGCCACCTACTTCTGCAAATGAATCCTGCCCACACCTAGGCAGAATGAAAACCAGTGAGCCAACTTAGGGCTTGGTAAATTTCTGATTAGGCAACTCTACTACATACAGTAGCTGGAAGAGGGTTGACTGGTATCCAATTGGTATCTCAAAGTTAGAATTACAGGTAGTTGAGTGACTGACTCCACCTATGAGGTATAAAGGGAAAAGTGAAGGGAGTCAAGTGAATGTATGACATTCACTCAGTCTTTACTGGGAGCAGCCATCATCATCAGTCTCAAAAAGGTCTGACTTAAGACTATTAGCCTATGTTCACTGTGACAAGAGCACATCTACTCTATAAGTGTCAATGTATCTACTGATCAGATATTTACTCCACCCTCCCTGCATCTTTCCTATACTACACAGTTATTCATTGAAGAACTCAGCACAACTCTCTGTAAATAATATTGAAGATGTTAATACATTAGAAAGTTGTCCATATTACACAAGGTAAAATGGCCACGGCTTATGGAAGTCCAATATAGCATTGTGGAGAGGAATAGAACCATCAGACAAAGATTTGCATTATATCTCTTTCTATTAGCTCTAGAATATTATGAACATTATTTAACCCTTATGGATGAAAAGGGGGCCATATACTAATCCTGATAAGCTCAAGGGTGGCCTGCATGGGATAAAATTCAATGAGAGCATATGATGTACAATAAACAGCCAACAAATGTTCCATTTCATCCCTTAACTTCTCCAGATTAAAAAAAACAAAAACAAAAACAAAACAAAACTCATCAATGGAGGAAGTTTTAAAAAAGATGCAACCACCATGTCCCAAACCTCTTTTCTACAGGGAACACCTGACAGGTGAGTAAAATGCCATTTCCTTCCCAAATCCATAAGATTCAAAACATGTTTAAAGAAACTATTAAAAATCACTTAATCAACATAAGAATGACCTTACCTCCCCTCACCAGCATAAGCCAGTGTCTAGAAGGCTAACAACAAACCACGTGGACAGATCTCTGAATTAAATGCCTGAAAGGCTGGAACTTACTGGAGAAGGATGGATCTACCCCAATTATCTGACATTCCAAAGAAACAGGTTTGTTTGTTTGTTTTTAAGAGACCATAGTGACCAAGGTCTCCATGCAGAAATTTACTGTCAAAGATTTTGTCAATAGGTGACAACACCTTTCCATTCCTACATAATACAGTTTCACTCCTAGAATGGAGATAGTGGGGCTGAGGGAAAGTGGAAGGGTATTTACCATGTGCTTCCTTGGAATTTCTAACATATAAATTGGTTTTTATCAATCTTAATACTAATGACTATGACACTCCTTTCAAATGTTAATTAATGCACTTTGATTCAAGACACAGACAAAGCCAGTACTTTGAGGAATTTTTAAGTCCATCCCTAACATCATATAGCGAGACTTTCCCTGAGCTCTCTCAAATTCCAAGGATTTTCACTTTTTTTTCTCTTCATTTTAATGCCAATCCAGTGTGGAGGCTGGGGTTGTATTAACCTACTCACTTTAGACTTTTGAAACTAGGACAAGTGTCCTGGCCACATATTCAAGGTATCATAGGACTTGACTATGCTGCCAGGATTATCCTAAACCTCAGACTTTAATGTCCCACCAACTACTCTCTTCAAGGCACTGCCATGGCCTATCTGGCAACAGGACCTCAGCAACAAGCCTATGAACAGCTCCAGAGGTAGAGGATACAGCAAAGAAAGCTGGGCTTCTCCCCGCTTTATGGTGAATGTGCTAACTAAAATGCACTGAATAGGTGTGAGGCACCGTCCTAAAGTGCTTGAGGTTTTCACTTAATCCTTAACAAGAGCTCCGGATTGTAACCCCCATTTTAAAGGTGGGAATTGAGGCACAGGGAAGCTAAGCAAATTGGCCAAAATTCACACAAACAGAAAAATGGCTCAGACAAGATACTTCACCCAGTGAATCTGGCTCCAGGGTACAACACCCCACACTCCACCCTCCAGCCCATGCCTTCTAGATATCATACTCCCTTCAAAATGTACAAATAATAGCTGAAATACACATTTCAGAGAGACGTCCAAAAAGCAAGCCAATACATCCTCCCTCATCCAACATGAATAACCAGCACAACAAAATCAATCCAACAAAGTTCAAAAAATGTTTAAGCGGTAAGGTGGAAATACTGTGTAAATGCTTTGCTTCCCCACTGAACACCATTTTCCGATATTATCTTGAAGTGTTTCCTTATGCCCTGTGTCCCTGTGGTGCCAGCAGATGGTTTCTATTTCTCCATATCTCACGCTTTCAGGAATTTATTCCTAGACTACGAAGCCTGCTCAATCACAACCTCCCCTCACTGATTTCCCTGTGTTTGTTTAAAAAAAAAAAATGGAATGCCTTTGGAAAGCCTGTTTTTTTTAACGTTATTTAAATCCTTAGCGTTCAGAAGGAAAACACCCTATGAGACTCTCTCAGCATCCTACCTCACCCCATCTCTGATCCCTGGAGGGAAAAGAGTTTCATCAGAGTGTTTTTTGGGGCTTGTGTCTCCTGAAAATGACAAGTTTTAACCATATCCTGGTAAGAATTTGGCTCTATGGTTGTATTTTACTCTTGATAAGGTTCACTGGACAAGTTTTCTCACGTGACACTCACCTAGATGTCCGTCTTATCCGCTGTGGAGGAAATGGCATTTAACAGAATGGCATTTCCTTTGGCAGGCAGGGAATTTCCGTGATTTTAAGACTACTCCTGTATTTTCTCAAAAGAACCCAAATGCCATCTCCTGAGTTAATAAGCAGCCATGGGGAATTCAATGGGAGTGGTCATCCTGGCTCCATTCAACCCACTTTCGGCAAACTCCCATGCATTGTCTCAGAATTCCCAATATGTACATCCAGAAGGCCAGAAATTCCGGATTAGGATATCTTAGCATCTATGAGAACGAGATCTTGTTTCTGACTGAATGTACCCAGAGCCCTCAGGTCTTGGTTAATCAGCATAAAACGAAAACACAGCCCAATATACAGAAATAAATTAGTGATGTCAATCACACGAAGTGTGTGAAATGTAGACGGAGAGGTCCAGGGGCCCCTACGAGCCAGCTATGGTACTTCTGGGCTTTTTACACATATGTGCTGTCCTTAGGATAGCCTAAAAATAGGAATTACTATTCTAGCTTTAAAACAAAAGAAAGTAAAATCCAGAGTGGTTGGAAATAATTTGCCCAAAGAGGCCCAACCAGTACATAAGAGATTTTTCAAAAAACCAAGTTGCTTTCCACTATTCCCTAGGAAACCTAAATAAGTAAGTAGGTAAGTAAGAAAATAAATAAATAAACAAACAAACAAACAAATAAACAAACATCCCCCCAAAAACACATCGAGTGTACTCTTTTTTCTCTTTTTTAACATTCTGACTATTCACAATGTCAAAGTCATTTATTGATATTAATCCACAATAACTAAGCCAAAGAGTAAAGTTCATGTTGCATTAGGTTATCTTAAGTCTTGAGAGACAATAAATTATAAAGATTCAGTAAATTGAGAAAACTTGATAAAATGAAGATCACACATCATCTCCCCAAGTCTATTATGTGTAAGTTGTTTTACCTGGTTTCCAGTTTACCAGTTAAGACTATCATTAAGATGTTAATCTTCTGATAAAGAAGGTGCAACAATGAGAAGGTAAAAACTACACATAAGAAAAACAAAAGCCTAAGCAAACCGAGGCATGTCTTTCAACGAAAGCTGACACCAAAGGCAGATGCTTTCAGCAAATAATAACTGACAGGCCTTTTGGGAACATTTCCCAAACAAAGATGTACAAGAGATCACAAAAATAAGACAAAACAATTTATATAAATCCTTTATTTAGAAGGCATTGTTTATTACAGTTTTTAAAATTCAGTAGAGTTTACTATAAATTTGTAAGCCTCTAAGTGAACATCTTAATGTTAGATGTTCATTGAAACCCATTTGTTTAGGGATACATTGCTAGAAATTGGAAATGAGCATCTTAGTAGATTAGCTAGTTTCTCTGCCTTTTACATATATATTTAGAAAGAAAATTATTTTCCAAATACAAATATGAAGCACATATTTGTATGTGTGTAATAAGGTAATATTCTAAACCAACTGGTTTAATTTCATATAATTAAGATTTGTTTTATTATATACCTGGCATCTTAATTGTTTTAAAAATGGTTTTGGGGTTTGCAGTTTTGTTTTTGTTTTTTATAAAACAACAATAAAAATCAAAGACATCTATTTTACAGTAATCAAGTCTCACCCAAATGTCAGTTTCTCATACTCCATTTATTTTGACCATGGAAGGAAAATAGTTGTAAATTGTTCTTAATGTGAATTAAAAACCACACACACACACACACACACACACACACACACACACACAGTGACATCTCCAAGAACACGGAGCTGAATCCCTTTGAGCTGAGCTCTTCCATTACGTTTTCATTCCAGTGATCTGGGGAGAGAAAGGGCTCTCTTCCACAGGCCACAATGAAAGCACGAGCACTAGTTAAAGAGAAAAATGCCACTGTCCATAGAGTCACTACTGAATTTTTGTCAAAACGCCCAATTAGCTCCTTTCTCCACCTGCTAAGGCTTGGCAAAAATCAAGCTAGTTACAAAGTAAGACAACTGATCTTTTTGAAAAATTCTATTTTAGAATGATTTTGCTCAAAAAAAATAAGACTCATTGAACTTGGGTTTTATTGGTATATACTTGCTATTGAATTTGATCTGTATTTCAACTCACCTCTCCCTTAAAAAACACAATCTACAGGAAAAGAGAGAGAGAAAACGTACAGATAGCCATCTAAATCACAATCAATCATTCAATACTAAGAAATAGAGCAGGCACCAGGTAGCTAAACTACCAGGATAGGCTCTTTTACATAAGATCCAAGTTTTCATGAGAAGGAACAAAAGAGGTGATTTCCATTTTCCTGCCACGTGTTGTCTTATCAGGGTGTGCTGAAGTATAAAATTCCTATAAGTATATGGATCTGCAAAAATATACTTAGCTCTATTTTATGATACACAATGTCTCCTTTTGGATGGTAAACGAAGTAGCCCAAAGAGGAATCTAAAATGTCATAACCTGGATAATTCATATTGGAAAGAAAATCAGCCAAAGGTATACGTATTATGGCTTCCGTTAAATATTGCCAAAAAGAAAAAGAAGCAGAAAGAAAGGAATGAAGGGAGAAAGAGAAATGAACTTAACCACATTCACCCCACCATCGGGACTGCCTTCTTCTCCCTCCCCATGAGTGGCTTTCCATCTCCATGGGGTTTTCCTTTGGGGATTCCTACTGAAACAATGAGGTAGGAAGCAAGAGGAAAATAAAGGGGTTAGGATCCTGACAAGGTGACCATTTTCTCGGCTCCGGGTTCTGTAGGCCATCTTGTCCTTAGAAAAGCCAAGATGCCTCAATTGTTCCTACCTAGTGAGACCAAGGTCCCTTCATCAAAGGACCAGCAGCCAAAAAAAAATTGTCAGGTAATTGATGCAAACGAAGAGTGACCATCCCTGCAGTGCTATGTTATTGGAAAAAAGAACAATGGGCAGCCCTAGAAAGTAAAATAACAGTGTTCTATTTTTTAAAAAAAGAAAAACTTTAACCCACAGTTTGCTCTCATCCTAAAAGCTAATCTTATTTTTGGTCATTTTTAAATCACTAAGAAAGAAAAGATGAGAGCTGGCTTGATAAACAAGAAACATACCCACAGGGGGGGAAAGGGATAGGGGGAGAGGAGCCTGTCATTTTTACCCCAGGGTTTCATGCAACATTTAGGGCAAACGCCTTTGTTCCTCCACCTCGTCGGGGGGTGGGTGGGTGGGTGGGTGATGGAGAGATCAGACGCGGCTGCCGGGGCCCTTCCACACCCAGCTCTCCCGCGCATGCGCGAGGCCAAGACAAAGGAATAGGTAATTACAGTCGGGATTCATTCATTCCGCCGGCCGCCCCGTGGATCTGCGAGGCCCGGGCTGCGAGCCCCGGGGAGAGGGGCCGAGGGCGTGGGGTCCACCCCGCTGGGGTGGGAAGCCCCCGCTCCCTGCGGCTGGTGCGTGGCGGTAACCCGCCGCGTCCGCGCTGCTGGCCCCGCGGGACCCCGAGGTGTGTCAGCCCTGTTGGAGGCACCCACACGGCGCCCCTGTGCGCGGGGCGAGCCTCCCCGACACCCCCGCCCGGGCGGCCCGTCCCGCCGAGTCCCGCCTCGCGGCGGCGCCAACCTCTCCGGGGGCAGCGGACCCGGAGCCGCGCCAAGCACTCGATGAATATTCATGAAAAGGCGGCGGCGGGTCTGTGGCCGCACGCAGTGTGGGTGCGACCCGGCGGGGTGCAGGGGTCCCACGCTGCAGGGTGCGTTTCCCGGCGGTGGGAGGGGGGCCCCGGGCCGGGCGTCGGGCGCCAGGGTGCGAGCCGGAGGCCAAACGCGCTCAGCCCCCAGGTCTCTGCGCCCGCAGCGGGGCCGGGCCAGCGCGTGGTCAGGTTCAAGCTCACGCCCTCCGGCCGGGGCGCGAGTGAAGGCGCCCGGTGCATGCGTTCTCGGAGCCGAAGACTCCAAAAAAAATAATAATAATAATAATAATAAATGACAGGCTCAGAGGGGCCCCCAGGTTCGTGGGGACGGCCACGCAGCCCCGTCCGAGGCGGGGGCTTGGGTCCCCTCCACGGGATCCTGCAGGCACGTTGTCCTGAGACCCTCGCATGCCTTGGCCCCTGAGAACCCCGACTCCGGGGTCCCCCCGGCCCAGGGAACCCACCCATCTGATGAAGCCGAAAGCCACCTCCTTCCTCCTGCTCGGACCAGATTCCCCGGGGTCCTCGGCCCCCTCCCTCCCCCCGCCCCTCCCCGCTCCCACCCTCCATTTTGGCCGCTGCGCCCCTCGCACCCGGCGCTTTCTTCGCGCTGTGGACGGTTCCGCCGACGGACACGCTCCCTCCAGCCCCCACAAAACCGGCTCCCGGGGGCGCGGCGCGCGAAAAGGGGGTTTCGCATTGGGCCATTGTGTCAATTAGCGGCTTCTCTCCGGCTACCCACGCCCCAACTCCGTTCATCCGACTCGCCATCCCTTCCCCCCTCCCCACCCAGCCCCGCCAAACCCTCTCCCCCAAGTGAGTGGCTGCAGCCTCACCTGGGGGAGAGAAGAGGGAGGGGGACCAGTTTCACCCCAGATCCCCGAAGTGCGATGGAGTCCTTGTGGAGGGACCCCAGGTCCGTGCAGGGATCCCATGCCCGGCGTTGTCTACCCCGGCCCTGCGCCCCCACCACCACCCACCCACCCCCCCCCCCCCCCCCCCCCCCCCCGCGCGGAGGGGGGGGGGGGGGGGGGGGGGGGGGGGTGGGGGGGCGGGCGTGGTGCAGGAGGGGAACCCGAGACCCCAGGGTCGCCGGCACCTGGGGTCCGGGGGTGGCGACGCGGCCAGGGCCCCCCGGACGCGCCTCCTTACCGGCTCCGGGTGCCTGTGCCGCCCCTGGGTGCGCGCGGTGCCGCCGGGGGCCCGGGTCGCTGGCGCCGAGCGGCTGGGTGGCTGGCCGCGGGCGGGGCGCTCTCTGCCGCTGGACGGCCGAGCCCGGCGCGAGGAGCGAGCTGGAGCGCTGCCGCCGCCGCCGTGGCCGCTGCCGCTACTGCCGCCGCCGCCGCCGCCGCCGCCGCAGGTCTTGCGCCCGCGCTCCCCCTCCCCTTCCTGCCCAGCGCCCTCCCCCGCCGCGTCGGCCGGCCCAGCCTCCCGCTCCGGCTCCCCGCCCGCCCCCCTCCCCTCCCCGCCCTCTCCGAGCCCCGCCCGCCTCCCCGCAGCTCCCCTCCACGTCGGTGCGCTCCCGAGAAGTCCCCTCCCCTCGCCCTCGCCCCTTCTCCCCACCCACCCCCCAGCCCGGTGGTCTCCCCTCCCCCGCTCCCCGGCACCCCT
>JAAGEH010002531.1:66165685-66197025 GCA_011751065.1 Lasiurus cinereus
AGCTGGTTTATGTATTCAAATATAAAGATGTATTCAATAAGTTAATATGTTCCATATGTGTTCCTCATTCCAGCACACCATCTATGACGCTAGATGCAGGGTTTCTCAGCCGCCTGCTTTGGGCTGATCATTTTCTGTTGTTGGGGGGCTGTCCTGTGCACTGTATGATGCTTAGCATCATCGCTGTCCTACCCACTAGTTACCAGTAACACACACCACCACCACATTTGTTCCACCGTTATGATCATCAAAAATGTCTCCTGACCTTGTTAAACGTTTCCTGGGAGGTGAAAAATACTGGGCTAAAAATGTTAAACCATTGTGAGCAAGTCTCCAAGTTTGTAGCTTGTCCAGTTAGATGAGCATTTGCAATTTTATACTCGGGGCAATTATTGAGTGTATTCCTTAGAGTAGTTAGTTAATTCATTTAGCATTCCGATTTTAGCCCTGTGACCTTCCAGGCACGTAAATCTTCTTAAAATTAGTAAATATTACTTTGTTTGCGTGATGAGCCACCAGATGTTGTGTTCTGTTTTCTCTTTTACCATTTTTTCAAAAAAACGCAACATAAAAATTAATGTTTGGTGGACCTTTGGTGCTTCCGGATAAATTTTCATGGTGGAGAAAACAAGCCTTTCAAAGGTGTGAATGGAATACAGATCACCGGTTTCCACTGAAATGAGAGGCAAAAGCTTACACCAGTGACTCTGTGGTCTCCTCAATGTTCTCTTCCATCAAATTGAGCTGTTCTGTTAAAATATGTTTAAGGCATTCTGCTTTAATTAAATAATGATGAAACTGGCTGACAATGCTATTAGCTTAAAGAATGGGACCTTTTCCAGAACTTATAACCATGTATCAAATGGTAGCCAACATGTTTCATTGCAGTACAGTACTCTATAAAGTCCAATTTGGTGATGTTTTTAGTTGCTCATCTAAGATCTTCTGAAACACACACCTAAGGAATTAATGACTAAGCATTTGAAGCTCTGCAGTCTAGAAAATTATTAATATCAACTATGGTGGATGTCCCTGGCTGTTGAGATTATGGACTTGGGAGCATCTATTAAAGATGCAAATTCTAATAAATTGAATCATGAAAGTAAAAACTGTTTTACTCTCTAAATGAAATAAGTATATTTTTAATAAACAAAGCTGGACATTCTGGGGTGTGAAATGAATTCCATTTTTATTTTCAATTACCTACACAATTGATTTCAGTGAATCCTAGCCTGCTCTATGAAAATATTTATCAAAAGGATACTTTATTCAGTGACTACTGATTTTCGCTAAAATATTTGCCATAGAATTACTTGCAATATAATTGACGTATCATCTAGGCTACTAGTCAGTTTAGCAAGACTTTGGTGTGTGTTCACCTTTTCAAGTAGTCCCTGTTACGTGTCAATTGAGAGTCCACAATAATCCTTCAGAGCTCATCTCACCTCCAAAACTCACCCAACCCCCCTTTCCTATCTCCCATATCACCCACTGCGGCCGGGCATCCTCCTCAGTTCCCCATACTGTCCTCCTAAATGGTAAAAAGAGGATTAAAGTCCCCAATAAAAGATGCAGACCAACATGAATGAAGCAAAAGCCTAATGACAGCATTGTCACCCCAGTGTTACCACAGCCACCTTTGGTGGGCATCGTCCTGGCTGGCTCCTGTTTAAGGCCACTAAATTAGCCCAAACACCCCAAGACCCATGCAGAGAAGTTAATAAATGTAGCTCTGCTGGTACGTGTTGGCTAGAGGACTGGATTGCTACAGTTTGCTCACAAGATGTCATCTAAAAATTGAAAGCTCAAGGCCAGATAGCCATCATTACAGTGTAAAAATGTACAGCTTTTCCCCACTAAATATATTTATAATTTTTAAGCGAAGACAAATGTTGAAATCTGTATAGTCTTTATTTCATCTTTTCCCTTCTTAACAACCACCTTCCCTCCTCCCCTCCTCCCCCTTCCCCCAATATTGCAGCCTCACCATTCACATAGCCAAGAGAAAGGACTTTCTCGGGTTCACTCAGCTGTTCCCAAGCAGTACAGTGGTAACATCTGGAGGCCTTCGGAAGGAAGGGAGCATAAGAGGGCAAAGTATCACTGGCCTCTGATGGGTAAAGATCAGTATGGCTACGAAGCATCCTACACTGCACACAGAACAGCCCCACATCAGGCAGTTATCCAGTCCGAAATGTCAATATGAGCAGGAGAAACCTTCGTTTCAGAGCCCCTGCAGTGGGGAAACGCCTGATTTTGGTTCAGCGCTGTCAGGGGAATGGCCTCTTGCTGTGGTTCAGGTGTCTTCAGCAGGCTGCCACTTTGGAGGCACAAAGATAGGTGCCCTGAGCCCTCTACTGGGCCTGCTGTGCGCCCTGAGCCGATGACTGACCACCCTCCTGGACTGGAGCCCGAATCCAGGCAGTCACCGGAGAGCAGTGCCAAAGCTTCACGCCCGGGAGTGGGCATTCCACGCTCTGTTACTACACGCTGAGCCACTGGAGGAAAACAAATCAACCCGGGCTCCCTGTTTCGCGTCCCTCTGTATGTTCTGTGAAAGGAGAGCCGGGAACCTGAGCCAACGTGTTTACTACGAAGCACTGGCCTTGAAATGGAAGGAGCAAGCTGGCCTTGGCACGCACACCAGGAACATTCCTGCCCGGGATAAAAGGCGGATAAAGAGCAACCTTAGACTCTGCCTGAATCGTTCTCATTCCCAACTCCACTCTCCCTGTCATCGACCTCAATCCCCCCACCTGGGCCTTCAGTCCCTAAGTACTGTCTCCACTCCCCAGCGCTTTCTATAAGAAAACACACAAAACCGGGGTAGACTGAGGTTTGCCTCACTCACCAGGCAGTGCCTACCCATTCCTATGGACACAGGGCCTAGAATTAGAGTGAGGGAGCTCCGTGTTGGGAAAACAGTCCTTAATACTTGGGCTGCCCTTCCCCCGTAATCCCCCACTAAACCCTTCAAAGAACAAGTTACTTTACAGTGGCTAAAGAATGTTGTAGAACTATTGGTCACGTGGCTCTCGTCCTGAATGCATGAGATTGTGGAAGCTCCAGCGCTGTCTTGCCCCTTTCCTTGTTACTACCCTATTCTTCTCCCAGATCAGCCCCTGCTGGTAAGGAAAATGGTTTAAACCAGCGGTTCTCAACCTGTGGGTCGAGAACAGCTAGCATGGTCTCCTAAGACCATCAGAAAACACAGATATTTACATTAAGATTCATAACAGTAGCAAATTACAGTTATGAAGTAGCGACAAAAATAATTTTATGGTTGGGGATCACCACAACATAAAGAACTGTATTAAAGGGTTGCAGCATTAGGAAGGTTGAGAACCACTGGTTTAAACTTAATTCCGATGCAGGGAGTGGTGCCCAAAATAAATTGGCAAATACAGGAGCACGTGGCCAAACAAGAATGCAGAGGATGCATCATTTTTGCTGTGAATTAGTGGGGGGGTGCTGTTTTCCCCATGACCCCACATGCAAATGCTGTGCAAATTCCCACACCTGCTTAGCTCTGCCCTGTGGATGGACCCCCAAAGACACAGATGCCAGAACCCCACTGCACCCCAAGCCCAGGAGCTCTCTCAGATAAGCTCAGCTCAATGTCTGAAAGAAGGACTTCTCGCCAAACCAACAAGTAAGATAATAAGAAAGGAGTGAGCCAAGCTTAAAGTCTACTAAGGGACAAGCTGGCATAAACAGTTGAGGATATCTAAACAAAAAAAACCCACCCCCCCCCCAAAAAAAAAACCAAGCAGAGCAGCTACTGTGTCAGGAGTTTTAGGGTAACCCAATGCCATCTATGAAAAGGAGGCGGCCTGTCAGAGTGATGGACCATGGTATTTGACACAACAAGAAAATCATGGTTCTTGTCCCTGTTCCCAAAGGATTTGGAACAAAATAAAAAATAATAGTAAAGCAATTTCGTTGCAATGAAAATATTTGGTCAAAATCAAACAACAAAGAAAGATGTCAAAAATAACTTTTTCGGTGAACAGATGGAAGTTGGTGAACAGGTGGTGTGGAATTGTCCCATTGTGCTCTAAATGAACACAGGGGGAAGTGCTTGCAGGATTTTAGCCCCAACTGTCGCTCTCACTGGGACCTGGAGTCATGTCAGAGATGGGGTGCAGGTTGCTCCATTTTCCAACACCACGAAGGAGTGTTTTTGCAAAGACCATTCATCATTTTGAGAAGAATATATGATTTTGTGCGTTGTTCAGGAGACTTGTTTCGGGCTGAGAAATCAGTGCTTAGAGATTGCCTCTGCCCTCAGTATTGGAACTCTACGCTTCTGTTTTCTTGCATTTTCTGCTTCTTCCCCTTTAAATGAGTGGATGAAGAATGTGGCCCTAGCCCTGGTACCCTTTTGGCTGTTGACCCTGATCTCTGAGGTGTCCCACGCTCATCCACTTCTAATGCAAAAGACCTCCCCCACTTTGATAGCAAGAGCAAGGAGATGTTAGCCTATAATTAGCACTATTGTAGCATCCATATGTTACCTTACTTTTTGCATGGATGGGCCAGTCATCAACTCAAAGTTCTGTTCTCTATGCAACATCGGTTTTTGTCTTTCTCGGTCTATCTGAATGACCTAGTATACAGCATTGCTGCTGAATCAAAGTCACTTAAGCATTTTATATTCTATTGAAGGCCAATTAATTTGCTTTCTATTGTTATTGTTGTTTTGTTTTGTTTTGTTTTTACTTCTAATCATGCTGCTGTGACAGCTTTAAACACATAGTTCTCATCTTTTAAAATATTTTTTCAGCTTAAAAATGGGATTCATGCTGATTTTTATGGTTTTTGTCCTCCATTGAGATTTTAAAATTCGGTGTAACCAGAAAAATTTAACAAAACCTGTTTCCCCAGCAACAACACCAGTATGTGTCACATATATGTGTAGATGCAAAATGGCTTTAAACCACATGTATTTAATTACCAACAAGAATTGACTCTGTTTTTCTAATCCTGCTTGACGGTTTTGTCTGGGAAAACCGATTCCATTCTTACAGATTAGATCCCTTTGACATCTGTTGAACTCCATTGGACTATGACCAGGGGAGATAGAACATCTTAGTGAATGAGTGGACAAGCTTGGTTTTTAGTTAGTAATGGCTTCAGACCCTAATTTTGCTTCTACTTTCTAGCTTTTTTTAATTTTTATTTTGAACATAATTCTTCCTGATTTTTAGCCTTAGTCTTATATCTGGAAAATGGGAAAATTCCAACCTCCCTACGTTGTTCCGAGGATTCTATAAGAAAATGTATGTAAAGCTCTTACCTAGCAAATGTGTCCTATGAACCTGATTGTAGAGCGCCACCAGTAGGACCATTAAGGAAGAGATAAAATAAGAGTTGAGTACTGTATCAGGGATTACAGGAGGGCACAGCTAGTTATAATGAAACACCTGAATAATGCAGCTACGTTTGCTCAAGGAATTTAGCTCCAAGCTTCCTGGGAGCCAAAAGAAAAGATGAAAATACTATAGAATATTAATTTATCTTATGAAAGCAAACATTTTTGTGTGTCAGGAGGGACAAAACTTCCTAGCAATCAGCTTTAAGAGGAATGTGTTGCTAGATTCTTTTATGTAAAGGATACCGAATTTCATAAAGGACAAATTTTCAATGATTATTTTTACTGCCACTGACTCCCTCAAGTACTGCATTGACAGAAAAATAATAAGAAATATTTGTATTTTAAGGTCTTCTTCTCTTTTTCCTCTCCCCCTTCCTCCTCCTCCTCCTCCTCCTCCTCCTCCTCCTAAACTTAACTTGTGTTTTGGCCCAAATAAAGGGTTTCCCCATTTGTGTCTAAAGGGGTTCCATGGGAGTCTGGCAATGGGCACCCCACATCTTGTTGGCAGCTGCTTAAAATCAGCTGGAGGGTGCGCAGAAGGGAAGCCCCAGGGGCCGGAATCAGAGGAGCCATAAATGGCTCCTGGGAAATAAGGGGGGAGGGGAGGGAGGTGATAGGTGTGAGGTCCTGCTGTGCACAGCTCCCTCTGGGGTGCAGTGGGGGGCTTGCTGAAGCACCAGGTCTGGGAGAGAAGCTGACACAAGCCTTTTGCCAAAAGCTGAGAGGAATAGGCTTGGCCTCAAGGACAAATGTAACAAGTAGAAAGTTTAAAAATACTGCATAAATCTCTTTTCATACTATATTTCTTAAAGTTGTTATTACCTAATCATCTCAAAGGTAGTGACACTTAAAAAAAATAGAAATCTAAAACTAACGTTAAACATATAGCTCCTGCCTTCAAACATATACAATCTAATGAGACACTTAGAACTTAGAAAGGGCCAAATAGTGACTAGTTTAGGTTTTGCAAGTCATGTGATTTCCACGGGGTGCTAGCAACTCTGCCATTATCTGAAGAAAGCGGCCATAAATCATGTGAAAACCAGTGGACATAGCTGTGTTCCAATAAAGTTTTATTTCCAAAAAACATGTGGCAGGTCAGCTTTGACACAGAGCTACCATTTGCCCACCACTGGTCTAGATTAATAACAATTTCCTTCTGCTAAAATCACTAATCTCTATCTTTTCATTTCACTAAACTAAACTCTATACCTTCTTTCAAATCTTTAAATCCATTCAGATTTTTTTTATCCCTTCAAAACATTTATGACTGTCTGACACAAAAAGTGATGAAAATTTTGTATTTCATCTTGATTTCCTTTAAAAGAAGCTTACGCTTTCTTCTGAACTTTATTTTATTTAAATCTCATAATTTCACACTTATTATCCCATAATTGAAAGCTAGCTTGAAATATTTGTCAGTCTGGTCTGGAATTACCTTTTCGTAAAGAAGCAAAATAGGGATGCGGGGTGCAAGTGAAGTCAGCCAACCAAAAGAGAAGAAGCCATAACACACCTTGAGGGAAATATTACACATAATAAATACCAGACTTGGTGCAGACATTTTTCTGAAAGGAGTATTGAATATTATACAATAAAAAGCTTTTCCTTCATGATACAGGGTATCGGATGAACTCTGGGTAAATACATAGACACAGATCTGTTTCCATTTATCTTAGACTCTTTCCTGGAGATTGTGGTTTATAATTTTGAATCTGAGTTTAATTCCTACTCTCTTATTAAATGTTGAGGACTGTTCAGAGGTTACTTCAAATCTAAAATGTAGTTGAAACAACATTTTGAGACTGTCTTTTTTAATCGCTGACCCAGGAGTGCACAGCCAACACCACCTCCCATATCCAGAGTGGACATCACTGATCATTCAATCACAGCATTTTTTGTAGCTAACAAATTCTTTGTAATATTATATACCCGAGATACCTCTGCCAATTAGATATCCCCCAAGATATCTTATGTGACATTGAATTGTCACTTCCACTGAAGTCCAATCCTCCTTTTACAAACTGGGAGATCGTAGGCTAAAGAATCTTCCCAAGTACTAAGCACAATTCTCATCAATGTAATGCTCTTTCTATCTTTATTTTCCAAATACCAGGTTACCCATAGACCATGGTGGGGTGGGTGTGATCATTATTGCAATATGAATTCATATGCAAACTAAACATACTAATGGAGCACCTGCTAAATGCCAGAAGCTAGTACCAGGGATTTAGCAATCAACAAAGCAGATGAGGGTCTTGTGAGCATGAGGGATAAAAAGAAGTTTTATTGTGACGAGAAGCAAAGAAAGAATTTGGGATCAATGAAAAAAAAATTTTTTTCAATAAAAGCCATTGGTACAAGTATTTATGTCCAATGGAATGGGCAAAGGGAAGGAAGCCTTTGAGAATGTAGGAGAAAGAGGGGGATCATTACAGATGTAAAGTTCTTGAGCCCTTGAGATGACAAGAGGTGTTTCCATCCACTGAACAGAAGAGAGAAGAGCTGACCTTTTTGGGAACAGGGATATTTCACTCACATGTAGCCTACAGGGGAGATGGGCACCCAGGTAGGGAGGATATTAGGTTAACTGGTTATGGAGGTGAACCACATTTCCAAATTTTAACTTATATATGGTCCTTCTGTTATAAAACATAAGCTCCAGGAGGTTTTGGATTCTTATCCACTTTGTTCACTGTTATAAGCTAGAACATTAGGTGCTCAAAAATATTTATTGAAGACAAAGCTTTGTGTAGTTTTGCCAAGTTTGATTTTCCAGATAACCACTAGGTGGCAGGCTCGCTCAAGAAAAGTGTTACCTGGTTCGCTAATTTCTGTAGTGAGATAAATGCTAAATCCTGAGAAGTGACTTTTTAGCAAAGTCTTATAAACTAGAAACAAATGAATTAAAGCATTGGGATGTGGATGTACTTACTTGTCTTGTGACAGACAAGACTTTATGCAACCATGTGAAAGAGAATAAAACACAAAGACTGGCTAGGTATCCATGCTTCTTATTATGTAAAATTATTTCCTCTTAAACTTATGTCCCTTTAAAACAATCACTCTTACTGCTTCAAGCTATTTCTCATAGGTGGTGAGATTCAGAGTCACAAGATGAATGTAAAATGCTAAAGGGGCCCCAAAGTGAAACAGGATCCTCTCTGAGGCCACCTGAACTTGAATTGCGTTTGTATACATAACCTTAGAATAGCTATTTAATAAGACAATATCTCTCCATGCTATTTCTCATAAGATAATACCTTTTTAGTTTGTTCAGTTGTTAATCCTCACCCAAGGATATTTTTCCACTGATTTTTAGAGAGACTGGAAGAAAGGGTCATGGGGTGGTGGGGGTGGGGACATCAATGAGAGACATCATCTAGTTGCCCTTCTGGGGTTGGGGATCAAACCTGCAACCCAGGTACATGCATTTGACTGGGAATCAAACTCTGGACCCTTTGTTGCGTGGGCAGACACTCTAACCACTGAGTATTCAGGCCAGGGCAAGAAAATATCAATGTTTTCTCTTTTTCAATTATACCCTGAGATTAAAAAAAAAAAAAATGCACTGAAGCTTAATTCTTTCTCTTAAAAAAAAAAGTGGCATACAAAGTTTGTATTGAACACTTCTGCATAATTAAACACTTCTGACACCATGCTTTTTGTTGTTGTTATTTTGCTGGTTTTGCTTTGTTTATGGTAGATTGCATTATGCAAAGCCTTCGCTGCCCTCCCTGGTGGGGAATTTACCTCCCCACCCACTGATACCAGGCTGGCTGCCTAATTTGAGAGGATCCTCCCTGGCTCCTTGAGGTCAGGAGTGACCCTGTGACTTGCTTTGCCCATGAATTGAAGGGAGACATGACATGCATCGCTTATGAACAGAAGTTTTAAGAACCAGCTCTTGGTTCGCCATTTCTCCTGTCCTTCACCTGAGACAACCAATTTCCACCCAAGGCTGCTCCACCTTCTAGGTACTCGGCTGTACAGCCCATGATGGACATGTTGTGTGGGTGAGAAATGAGTGTGTTGTCATTTGCCTCTGAGAACTGGGGGCTCTTTCTTATTGCAGCATAGCTTACTTAGTCTAGGACAGTGGCTGGCAAACTCATTGTCCACAGAGCCAAATATCAACAGTCCAACGATTGAAATTTCTTTTGAGAGCCAAATTTTTTTAAACTTAAACTTCTTCTAGTGCTATTTCTTCAAAATACACTCGCCCAGGCCATGGTATTTTGTGGGAGAGCCACACTCAAGGGGCCAAAGAGCTGCATGTGGCTCTCGAGCTGCAGTTTGCCGACCACAAGTCTAGGGTGATTGACATAATACCTTATATGGTGGTTGTAAAAGTAAGTGAACTCAAACCTATAAAATACTTAGCCCTATGGGTGGCATAGATTAAGCAACAAGGTATTAATATCCTTGATCATTATTGCACCATTCATTTTACCCCCCATATTCATGACAAAACATATTTAGGCTTTATCTAATTTGCCTTACAAGGTGTTGACATCATCAAAAGGTTTAAAATGAGATTTAGAGTCCAATAAAGAGGCTGAGATAGCTTCTACATGGAAAGTTCCGGAAAGTACAGGTGATCGAGTGCCATCATTAGAACACATACTCATTAATATTTATGGAACAATTAGTGTTAATTTCCCTGTTGCCAGTTCTCGGCTTTTATAGTCTCTGTTATTCTGAAAGTACAACTTTCTTTAACTGTTAACTACAACCAATAAAAAAAATGACTTAACCTAAACTTTTCTAACTTTTATATGCCAATTCCATGAAATAATTTCCTACTTCTGATAGTGAGTTCTTGGCATCAAGGAAAAGAAAGTACACTTCCCTGTCATCCTGGGACAGATTAACAAAGCCAGGTTTCTTTGTTAATTATTTTTACATCCCTTGATGTTTCTGCAGGAATGCATTAGAATGTTCCAAAGAATACAAATTTCCTTTCAAACTGATGACAACTCGGTGTTCTTAATATAGTTTTGAATATTTGCCAGTTACCAGCTAACTTCCTGAGTGAGATAGGTTCTGACCTGCAGTTCCTGCTGATGCTTTCAACCCAGATGAGGTGTCACGAATATCACCCCATCAGACAATTCACAACACTATTTCTTCGATTGGCCCCTTTAATGAAAAAGAAAATGGTTTTAACCTGTAATTCTTGCACATCACAAGCTCTGCCTGTGAAACCTTCTGAGGTCCAGGACTTAAAGGTAGGAGATATCCAAAGCCAGAGGGCAGTGCAAGGGATTGGTGGAAGGTTTCTACTTCTTCTTTTTTATTTTATTTTTTGTTTGTTTGTTTGTTTAAATACATTTTATTGATTTCTTTATAGAGAGGAAGAGAGAAGGATAGAGAGCCAGAAACCGATCAGCTGCCTCCGGCACGCCCTCCATCAGGGACATGCCCACAACCAAGGTACATGCCCTTGACAGGAATTGAATCCAGGACCCTTCAGTCCGCAGGCCGACGCTCTAGCCACTGAACCAAACTGGTTTCTATGTAGAATGAATGTACCTCCAGATTTACCCTCAGCCATTCAATAGAGGCCACTACCTCCATGCTCTGTGGCCCCACCCTTGGCTGGAAATGTGCCTTAGAGAAACTGACTCCAGGCAGCATCAATCTAATTGTTACTGATGAGCACCCAGAGGAGAGACTCAGGCCTGATGATAAGGGAATTAACTGGAAGTCGGCCTAAAGATGGTAGATTCCCCAGCCCATTTCTGAGAACCTGATGCCAGAAAATAGCCCCCAACAAGAGACTGGAAGCTTCTCTGGAGAAGTGGGTTCCTAATGAAAAGGCCAGGTGGTCCCCTAGTCAACATTTTAATTGGGCACTTATTGTGAAGCCCACTTGTCCACAGCTCCACCCTCACACAGAGAGCTTGTAAATTGCTTTCGAGTGGTTAAGCCTTAATTATAAAAGGACAACCAGGGATTGTTAGGTATTTAAGAAAATTTGCAACATGAATTAATGGAGATTGGTAGGAAGGACTCCAAAGCAAACAGGTGGTGCAGGACCAGGTTTTTGTTTGTTTTGTATGTGTGTCGTGTGTGTGTGTGTGTGTGTGTGTGTGTGTGTGTGTGTGTGGTGTTTGGGTAGAATGGAGAATGTAGTCAATTATTTTGTAACTACAGGCCTGGTGCACAGATTTGGTGGGGTCCCTTGGCCTGGCCTGCAAGGATCAGGCTGAAACAAGCTGTCTGACATGCCCGAAGGGGTCCCAGATTGCGAGAGGGTGGTTCTTGGGTGTCGCACCCCGGAACTGGCCTCCCTCCTCTCTGGTTCCAGGTGTGTCACCTGAGAACCAAAGCTGCCAAGTCACCACAGCTCAGCAGCTCCTGAGCTAAGCATCTGCCCCTGGTGGTCAGTGCACATCATTGCTACTGGCCAAACGGGCAGGTGGTCACTTAGGCTTTTACATATATAGATAACTATATATGGTGTCAGATGGGTACTAGACCTACAAGGTTGATCACTTTGTAAGTTATATAAATGTCTAATCATTATGTTCTACATCCAAAAATAATAAGATATTATAAATTGATAAATAAATTTTGTAAAAAGACACAAGCTTGTAAAAATAGAATAATTATATTGAAAGTTTCAATAGTAGGTAAAGACAGTAATTGATAATAGCTCACCAGGCAATCTGACTTATTGCCAAAAGACTATTTTCACAGTCAGAGTGGACTGCTCACTGTAGCCCTGAGATTATAAGGGAAGAGTGGAGAGGTGAAATCTGCCTGATTTTTCTTGGAAAATTAGACTCGTCTACTTGAATGTGGGGAGGGCAGTCCAAAGACTCTTTAGAGGCAAGCAATCATTTAGACTGAAGTCTAACTTACTCAACTAGTTGGGGTCATGCAGGAGACATGCAAGCATCAGACCAGGAGAGGCCAGTGAACACCAGGCTGCAAAGGGCTAGGAAACCTGGATTAAAAAGTCTGGACTTTTTTATTTGCTATAAACAGTGGTTCCCAAGAGATGCATGTGCATCACGAAGGGACACAAAATGGGAGGCAACAAGAACATATGGAGTCTTCTCTTTGTCAGCATGAAATATAGAAATGAACACCTATGTCCTCCCTCAGCCTGTCTGTCAGATTGCCAATGAGTGGTGTAGATGACAGAGGGGGCTTCTCCCCCTGTCTTTACTGCCCATGTATTGTCATGTTTTGCAGCACAGAGGCTTGTGTTTTAGCTTAATGAACCCTCCAGAAATGGACACATGGCTAAAAAAGATTCCTGGAATGAAATGGCATATTGAACATACTACGAATAAAACAAGCATCAACAAGCAACAAGAAAATCAGCACACACGTTGACACTTCACCCAGAGATCAAAGCAACAGTAATTGAGTTATCACTGATAATAAGCTGGCCAAATATTTTAAATAACCAGGACGATGCATTGTCCTGAGGGTTTGCACCCACCATTTTTAAAGAGCAAATGCTTCCTAAATGCAAAACATGCCTTTAAATGGCAGCTAATGATGGGATTGAGCATCATGACTAGCAATGCATCTCACAATAATTTCTCTTTCAGTTCAAACTCATCTTTTAAATTTTTTCATAGTCATGTCTCTTTATCATATACATATGTTGAGTATGTTGATATTTGTGTATTATTTATATAGCATGTGTTTTCCCCTTTCATTGTCTGTAGGATCAAAAAAGCTTTGAGGCCACTGCTGTAGACAATGGGAATTTCATAAGGTTTGGGAACTGTGGAATGCTGTATTCAAAATTCTTCTGGAGGGAAAAGGCATAATCAATCATATGGGGTTGGACTCCATGAATATTTAGAGCAACACAGGCATGAAGCAATAATGAACTAGATGAGATTTGTCTATAAGCCCTTGAATTGAAATGATGGAATCAATTTGAGAAATACTACAAAGGATCAAGAAAAGAAACTGAGTGGCTGGTGTAATAGAAGGCATTTGTCCTTATACTTTCTGCTAAATAGGGTTATCAACAGCACAAAGCAGAATAGTTAGCACTAGCTTATGAGCATGTTGATCTTTGTTCACCATTTGGTGGGTATATAATTCTGCTCAGAACCCTATTTTCAGGGTCACACAGGGGCACTTTCTTGATGCTCTTATTAAATTATTAATAACCGCCCTATTTAGTACCTCCCTATTTTTAAGGTGCTTTCACACTAATTGGATGTTTAAGGTATCTATATAAAAGCCTAAGCGACTGTTTGACTGTTCAATCAGTAGCTATGATGTGCATTGACCACCAGGGGGCAGATGCTCAATGCACAAGCATGAAAACATGGAACAGACTGATGAATCTCAGAGAGAAACAGGGAGGAGGGAGGACAGGAAGAGATTAACCAAAGATCTTATATGCACACTAGAGGCTCAGTGCACAGATTCATGCACCAGTGGGCTCCCTCGGCCTGGCCTGCAGAGATTGGGCCAAAGCAGCCCAGTGCATGGATTCATGCACTGGTGAGATCCTTCAGCCTAGCCTGTGGGAATTGGGTTAAGACTGGCAGTCCAACATCCCCAGAGGGGTCCCAGATTTCAAGAGGGCGCAGGGCAAGCTGAGGGACCCCACTGGTGCATGAATCCATGCACTGGGCCTCTGGTAAAACATAAACAATAGTTAACACTTTTGTGGCTCTTACCATGCTCCTGGTGCTATACTAAGAACCTTACACATGTTACCTCCTTAATCTTCACTGAAAAATCCTGTGAGTTGGTATCATTATTAGACCTATTACCCAGAAGATAAAATTGAGGCCCAGAGAGGATAAACAACTTGCCCAAAAGTAATTGGCAAAGCTGGGTTCCAACCCAGGGATGCTAGCTCTAAATCATACACTAACTATGATAGTTGAATCAGTATAATCGCTCTAAAAACCTTCAAGTGACTCACATTTCCTTTTGAGTTATCAAACCATTCAATTCTAAAAGTTTTGCAGGCTTCTGCTCCCAAATTTGTGAATTTTAAAAAAAGCCAATTTATTTTTGATTGATTAGTAGAGAAAGAGAAGCCTTCCAATCCAGACACAGCCCATAAGTTGACAAATAAATTGTGATGATTGAAATGTACAGAGTGACTGAGATCAGTGACGTAAGGTGCAGTAAAATGATGACAAATAACATGAAATGTGGGAATACCCACTGAATAGCCCTGTTTGGGAAACGTTTTATATATTATCTTCAGAAACAATGAAGTTTGTTAAAATGCTTTCTTAGATCTAGATCTGTGGAAACGGTACAACACATCAAAATATCCACTAGGGGTCGCTGCAGTCAAAGCACAAAGAATGAATGCAAAACCTTGACTCAACCCTGGGTAAACTCGGGGTCATTTGTTTCATTATTATCAAAAGTGAATTGTTTTCCAAAATGAAAGGCCACTAATTTCACGTTTGGCTAAAGGGAAAGAAAAAAAAAATTTTCTGGCAGCAGAAGCTAAAAAGTAGCTGACTCTCCGCATCCAGAATTGGCCCTCCTCTAAGGTCAATATACACGAGTTCAGGAAAGCTGAACCCACTGGAGATCGTGAACCAAGCAGTTCAGGCCAGAGGTAACACCCAGGTCTTGTAAAAGTCACACTGATGAAAATGTCCTCCCTCCCACCTTACTCTTCCCAACCCTCCTCCCAACCCCGGCTGGTAATCACAGACAAGAAAATGTCAGTGACTCACAGAAGCTTTAGAATAAAATTTAGGAGGGGAGGGCCTTGAATTTCATAATGCTGACTGATATCACCAGCTGACTCCGGCTTAGTGAGGGCCTAATCTCCAAAGAGCCAAGTTCCTGTGCCTTAGAAGGTCCAAAGGAGGCCTTATTGCCATAGCAGCAAATACAGAGGAATCAAAATGGGGTAGAGCATGAGCCGCTAGAAATGTATGTTCTGATGCATTTTTAAAAACCACTTGATTTTTGTATTAAAGTAAAGCCATTGCTTGAAAGCATTTATTTGTTAAACTGAAAATAAATGTCTTGGGCTGAGAGTTGAAGAACTGAGGGGTTAGGAGAGGGTAGGGTGAGGACCCATGAAAGAAGCTAAGGCGCACACAGCACAGTCCAGGTCCCTGGAACTCCTGCCTGCCCTGTGAGACCACCAGCAAGTGGCCTTACCCACACAGAGACGTTGCCAGAGCCTGGATCTCCCTGGCAAAGTGAAGATGGTTTTTGTAGTTGGTCAGCGTTGTGGGTTGCATCCCTCACAAAATATAATGATGCCCCAACCCCCTTCTATGTGAATGTGACCTTATTTGGAAAGGTCTTCCCAGCTGAATCAAGATGAGGTCAGTAGGGTGGGCCCTAATCCAATATGACTGTATAAGAAAAGGAAGTCTTGACATCAAGATGGAGACAATGAGGTGTGACCACAAAGGTAGAAATTGGGGTCGTACATTCACAAGCCAAGGCACACCAAGGATTGCTGACAGCCAGCAATGGCTGGGGAGAGAGAGGGGACTGGATCCTCCCTCAGAGCCTGCAGAAGAAGCCAGCCGTGCTCACACCTGGAGTCCAGGCTTCCAGCTTCCAGGACTGTGTGAAAATCAATCCATTTCTGTTGTTTTAAGCCTCCCAGTGTGTGGTACTTTGTTACTGCATCCCTAGGAAACTCATTATTATGACCAAATCCAGAAATAATAGGATAGAATTCTGGGATTGATGATGAAGAAACACTTAACTGACTAAGCACAAGGTTTTAAAGAATTTTTTTCTTCCTTTCTCTCCCTTGCTTTCTGTCTACCCAATACCAATATTCCAATATTTTAAATATAAAATATTATTTTAATTTATCTTTAAAATGCACAGCTCTTAATTATTCCTAGAAATACGGTCATTGTTTTCCCAAGTCCCCTCAAATACCCAAAAACTTTACAGTCCAATTGGCATTTTTTTCCTAGTTGGCATTTTTAAAGCTCTTTGCTCCCTTGAGTTGCTCAAATTATTAGACATAAATGTTCCTCATTCTTCATGACATCTTAAAGAAAAAAAATTTTTTAAACAGAACAGTTTTTTTAAACCTCAGAAAATATAGAGCCAAGTTAATCATACTGCCCAAGTCACACAGTCTTTCCGTGGATGAATAGGATTTGGAAGACAGATCTCCCAATTTTTCCAACAGGGTGACTTTTAAACAGCACTCAACTATATTTCCTTCTTAATTATCCATCCATAAGAGAAGAGTGAATAAATCCTCCAAAATTATGGTTCATTAACAATTGCCTATTGAATACCTTTTCTATAGTTTGAATAGAAATGTCTCTGACACTCTTAGAATTTATAAAACCTCAAACTAAATGGTACAAATTGTCATGTTCTCATTTCCCAATCTCCACAGGAATTTTTCCTCCCTTCCTTCCCATTCCATTCTGAGAAAGTCCCTTCACCCCTTGGGATAACAGGAAAGATCAGGTACAAGGCGAGCTAACCCTTCTCCCAACCTTTCCTGGCTCCTAACATCCTGGGACAATAAGATCAGGAGTTTTCTGACTTTGAGTGCCAAGGTCATTCAGGATGCCTCGGAGAGCCCTGTCTGATTCCCTCTGCCATCACCATTGTGCCTCCCAAAGAGGAGTGTCATCTCAAAGGTCAGGCCCAAAGTTAGACAAAATTCCTACTCTTTCTGTGACTCAGCAGAATTGATAAAAGACAAAAGAACCATTTTTTTCCCCAAAGAAAATCATGGAAGCACAGAAACACAACTGAGTTTGTCCCACATCTCACAGGGTTTGTCCCATTCCTCATCAGACACCAAGTTCAGATGATAAAGACCCCCTGTGACCTCCTGTGTCCCCACTTTGAGTCACTGCCATGTGAAAAGTCCTCTCACTCCTATGCCACGCCAGTTTCCTAGACCATTTTCCCCCTGAGATCAAGTTTGTTACTGGCCTAAGCCCTGTTCTTCAGATGAGCGGCCAATGATGAGATCCTTCACCTGTAGCCGGTGGTGGGCAATAGGGGGTGTTTAGCCTCACGGTGATCTTTATAATGCAAGAATTAAAATATATCTATAGAATAAATATGACATTTGTGCAAGATGAATGACATAGTCATCAGAGCCTAAGTAGATGATAGTGAAAAGAAACCATTTGACCAAGAATGAGGGGTCTCAGACTAGTGCTACAAAAAGACAAGGATATGGGGGTGAAGAAGAAAGGGACGCAGCAGGGAGGAGGCTGAGGGTTGGGGCATGGAGCTGGGGAGGTTGTCATTAGAAAGTGGGACAGGCATGCACATCCAAGTTAAAGAGACCAGGAGTCTCTGGTGGGGACCAGGTTGGGAAGTTCCAAAGAACATTGGTGCTGTCCCAGATGATAGTGGGATTTGGGAAGGAAAGCAAGAGGGCCAAACACGATGGAGTTAACAACTATGGAGTTGTGTCAGAAATGTGCCAATTACTTTATATGGATCTTCCCATGACATCCTCACAACAGTCCTACCCTATAAGAAGTACTACATTCGCATTTTATAGAAGAACTAACAACACTAAAAACATTCAGTAACTTGGCCAAAGTCACACAAACCAATAAGTACAAAGCAGAAATTAGCAACCAAGCCCTCAGATATTGTAGCCAGGGTGTTAACTCTATATATGCACACACACACACACACACACACACACACACACACACACACACACACTCATGTCTTAATTGCATTGGAAAGGTGAGAGGAAGCAGCCACCAGCAGATCCCTTAGGGATCAGCAAGGAAGAAAGGATAGGGAGAGGAATCATAGAATGTCAAGGACTTAACAGAGAGGGGATATTTTCCAAAAGGAAATAGATTGCAAGCGATCATGGAACATTGGTAGAATGCTGAATCCCCAGTTGATGAAATGCAGAAAAGGGAAAAACCAGGATACTCTGAAGAGAGCCAGACTTCAGTAGAGTGAGGTCCTTCGAAGACTCTGAAGACACAGAGGGATTACCCACCATGGAACAAGGACCCCAGCCAGCCCAGTGAAAAGGGTTGTCATGGGGGCAGAAGAGAGGCCAGGAGTCCTCAGAAAAGACCCATGAGTACAGAAGGAGACATTACCAGAGGGGCCAGGACCTGAGTGATCCCTGAAGATGACAGAACGCCAGGCAGGAGGGGACTCGCCAGCCTCCGGGGGCCCCACAAGTATCCACTTGTCTCCTGTCCTCTGAGCCCCCAGGACACCAGGGCTGTGGTCAGCTGGTGGCCGCCCAGGTGGAAGGGGACCCTTCGATCCACAGATACGGTGAAGGAGGAAGGAGCAAGGTTTCACCCAGCTGGCAGCTGGGAGCTGCCAGTCCTTGCAGGAGAATTAGCTGGGCTAGGAGGCTTACCCCAATGTACCAACAGGAAGGTAAGTAATCTGCCTAACAGACATTCCTTTTTCCACTGGGAACCTGAAACAGAGAACGGTTAGCTCTAAGCATGTACCTTCTGCTTGCCTGGAAGGGTGGTGATTATCACAATTAAGAGTCTAGAACTGCAGCCCCATATATCAGCCTAAGTAAAATGAAAATACGTGGTACATGGGTAGCTGATCTCAGGTCATTGGTTTCAGTCTGTTATTCTAATATTCCAGTCAGATTTCTACTTGGAAATTATCTCAACCAGCTTCTAACTGTACATCAGAGGCTTTCTCTACTATCTTGTACTCTTGCCATCTGACCCCTGGCAGCCTGAAACATGTTGAAATGGTTTTTGAGTGTGTTCTTACGGTTCTAGGAAAACACGAAAAACAAGTCTCCTTAGAAAATGAGTTTGAACTACATGTCATTCCTGCTTCTGTTTAGCTCAATGGCTCTTGCAAGCAGAGAACAGTCTGACACAAGCGCCAGGACCATTTGTCTTGGCCTCTGTTTCCTTTTCCCTTTTTGATTATGGAAAGTTTCAAGCATACACACCCAGCTTCCACAATTATCAACTCATTTTGGCCACTGTGTTCACTAGACAATGTTCCTTTAAAAAATAAAAGATAAAAATTCATTAAAATGTTGCACCTGCCGGAACTGGTTTGGCTCAACGGATAGAGCATTGGCCTGCAGACTGAAGGGTCCCAGGTTCGATTCTGGTCGGGGGCAGGTACCTTGGTTGTGGGCACATCTCCAGTGTGGAGCATGCAGGAGGCAGCTGATTGATGTCTCTCTCTCATCAATGTTTCTGACTTTCTATCCCTCTCCCTTCCTCTCTGTAAAAAATCAATAAAACATATTTTTTAAAAAAATGTTGCACCAAATTTGGAGCACATTCCCCACTCCCTCCATATTTCCTCTTGCATGGGAACCCAGAGTGAAATAGCTCTCCATAGAAATTACAATCTGTTTTTGCAAACTCTTCCCAGATTCCAAATTTCAATTCAATTTCAGGTTATAAGAATTAGGAGCCTCCTTAAAAAGGAATTTACCTCATCATAACTTCTTTTTCTGAATGTGACTCTAAAACAAAACTGGTTATTCTTACCAAGCTCACATTTTGCTTGTTGGGGATTTTAACCACATGCAGTAAATTCCAGTAAGGAGCTTAAGAAATTTCCCAGCTAAAGAAACACTGGTGGTGGCAAGATTGGGGGTAGGGATCAGGCACGTTTCTAACTGTTTAAAGGAAAAGAATCCATGGGAAGTTTGCCATTTTGGGGTGAGTCAGTGCTGACTGTTCTAGGCCTGAGAACTTCTGCTATTTTCCATTCAGGAGGAGGCGACCTATCAGTTGGGGAGTCTCTCAAAGGTGGCTATGATTCCCTTTCTTTATCCCCGTCTTCTTTTTTGTGGTGTTTGTTTGTTTGTTGGTTGGTTGGTTTTTAGAGAGCATGGCCTTATTGAGAAAAAGAGAATTTGTATCGTCAGTAATAGCCATCACACAGTCATTCTTCAAGATCTTCTGTCTTCTGTCAGCAGGTGAAAGTGAGACGAAAACATGAACACTAGATACAAATTCCAGCTCAAGATGTAGCCATGTTATTTATTCCCAGAGTCATTTGAAACCTCGAATTGTGGGATTTGGTGAACTCAAAGGACTGCCCCAAAATAGCGACCGCATATATCATAACAAGGAAGAGGTTTGGCATGAACTAGAACAGGGCCTGAAATCTTGGCTGAGACATCTCCCCTGCCATGTGGGTTTCTCCCTGGGACAAAATTCTCAAGGCAGATATGTCTCTAAATGCAGTCCCATGGAGGAGACGGGGGATCCATAGCTTTCACACACATTCACACACACACACACACACACACACACACACACACACACAGGTACATGCACACACAGGCACACACACCATAAACAAATAGAAATCAGACCCATCCCTCGGGGTTTGGGGCATAGGCACCCTAGCAAGTCCCTCTCCATCAATCAAACATCCTGGGATGCAAGATTTTTCCTCAAGGACTCCAGAGGTGACGTGCATCCACCCGGGACAACTTTGCTTGTTCTTGGCCATCTGCACAAGTGCAAGGGACAAGGACACCCTTGGGAGGGTGTGGCCTGGTTTTGTCTGCACTCCATCAGGGATGGACAAGTACTTGGATTTGGTGAACTCAAAGGACTGCCCCCAAATATTGGCCACATATATCACAGCAAACAAGAGGCTTGACATGAAATAGATCAGGACCTGAGGAGAAGAAGATTTATATCATCAGTATTAGCCAATACCAGGGTTGGAGTCTGGGGGCCTCATTTCTTCAGCTCTGATGTAAGAGGAGGCGGCGAGCCAGCTGATTGCTTAAAGTCTGAAGGCAGCTTTAGGTCTATGGGAAACCATGAACACATGCAGGGGATTGGCATCTGCCGTGTCAAACCTGAGCTCCACACTTCTCAGCTGTGTGACTGTGGGAAAGCCACTTCATTTCTTCTATCAACTAGAGAGAGGAATACCTATGTCACAGGTTAGGACTGAATTCCTTAAATATATATAAAGCGCTTGACTTATGGGATATGTCATGATGCTAGAACCTTCGTTTCTAAAATGCTATGATTTCAAACATGAAGGAATCTGGGAAGTTTGCCTTTCTGGAACACAACTAGATCATTCAGTCCAAAATATTTCCCACTCTAACTTATTACTCATCAGAGGACAAAAATTACACAAATCTGGGTCAGTCCTACTGGAAAATACTCATGAGATAAAAGTGTTGCATAGTCCCTGTCTTACGTGAGAGAGTTTACTTTTTTCACCCTGAGTTGTTCCAAGTCACTTGGAAATCAAAGAAACGGGATACATTAAACCAAGCTGGAAAAGTGAAGCCTTCACAGAGTTTATATTGTTAATTAAATTAAGGTTTCTAGCAGATCAAGGACAAATGACTAAGTTCAGCAAAATATTTCCTTTGATCTCAAGGTTTTTGACATCAAAGACTAGCCAGCGGGACCTTGCAGAGGGCTGTCAAGCCCCCCCCCTCCCTACAATGTGGGGTTCATGGGGAAAGAACTTTCAAGGGTCTGCTTCAGAGCTGTGTGAACACCTGCAGTGGCTGGCCCTGCCCAGGCCAGACTGGGCATGATGTTTCTTAGGAGAAAATAAATGACTCAGGAGATGTGGGTTTGGGGCCTGGGGGCAGCCACTTACCCACATGGCATGACCTCCTTACTTGACCTCAGTCTTCATGTCCTTCCATGTGAAATAGGAGCATAACACCTCACCTATTTATCTCATGGGTTCGACATATTGATAATATTGGGCCTTTGGTATGCCAAATACTGGAAAAAAATAAGAAATAAAACCCCTGGAGGGTCCTATGGCAGGTTCTTTTTTCTCCCAGGAATGGTTTTTCTTCCATTGTATTTCTAGTGCTTTTAGTAACCAACACTCAATTGTTCTTTGCTGAATGAGTGAAGGGATAAATGAAGAGTGTGGTGAGGAATGGACTGCCCTCTTGATGCACCCCATTCATTCTGCCATTGCAGCCCTGCCTCTGCTTAAACTTAGGGTGTAGTAAAAAAGAAGTACCTGGATTGTAGGTAGCAGAAGACAATGAAGAGGATCAGGGACAGTACTAGGAAAGAAGGAAGGTGGCTCTGGGGATGGAAGAGGATTTCCTGCAACATCTACAAACAGGAGCCCGTGCTGCCCTAGCTCAGTGTGTTGCATACCTTCATGGACAACACATGTTCAGTATTACCCCCTGAAGTTCATGTTTGCTTCTGACTGAATAGATCAAACATTCATGTATCATCAAATATTCATACATCTGAAAAGTCAACTATTGTACTTATCAGTGAAGTACAATGTCAAGTTGGCCTTAATTCTTAGTCCCAAAGAGAGCTGGGGAGACTTGAGAAACCCAGACACTGACTCCATGATGACAATATAATGAATAAACTTTAAGAATATGCACTACAGCCTTTCATAGATGTTTTCCAAGTCTCCCTATCTCTTCAAGCTTCTCATTTCCATAAAACCTCTGGACATACTTTATCAGAATCAGAGAAAATGGGCAGATACTTGAAGGCTAGACTTTGCTGTAATCTCTGGTCTGGGCCTGGTTGGGCTCCCCCATGGATGTCTCAGTCTAGGTATTTCAAGATCAACATTCCCAGGACTTAGATTATTCTTCCTCTGATGATTATTTCCTAATCCATAAGTGCTGTGAATCAGCCCTTGAGGGAGGAGTGATTCAATTGACTAGCATGGCTGGGGTTTCAGATGAAAGAGACCCACTCAGAGATACGGTGGCTGTTCAGATGTTTGAGGTTGCAAGTCACAGGAAACTCAACCTAAAGTGGCCTTAAACATAAGTGTGTGTATTCATTTCACATAAGAAGTCTAGAGATAGGTGGTTCTGGGGCTATGTAATTCTCTTGGTTCTAGAATGACAGTGTGGGGCAGTGATGAGGGGCCCAGCCCCTGCCATTAGTTTCCCTGGATTCAGCTCCCAGCTTTGGTGCTTTATGGCTGCGCATCTCACATTACTTAACTTCTCTGAGCCTCAGTTCTCTCTTCTTTGAAACTGAAGATAACAATAGCATTTTCCTCCTTGGGTCCTTGTGAGCATTCAATGAATTAGCATAATGTAGATTGCTTAACCAGGGCCTATATAACTGTTAGTTCTTGTCTTTGTTTATTAATATCACCCTCTCATTGCCATGAGAGTTCCCAAGGCAACAAGTTTCACACTGTACATGACAGTATGGAGGGGGACAGGACAGAGGGTGAGAATGACACAAACTCCTCTTGAGCATCTCTCTCCTTTTGCAAGGAGAAAAATCTTCCCAGATGCCTCTACTCCTTTTGGAGCCTGTGGGTCAGGATGGGGCACATTGGGCAATACTTGGCAAAGAGGACTAGAATTATCATGGTTTAGAGTCTTTGTGCTATCTAACATGGTAGCCACTAGCCACAGGAAGAGATTTAGAGTTCAATCAAATTTAGCCCTGGCTGGGTGGCTCAGTTGGTTGTGGGTTCAATTTCTGGTCAGGGCACATAACTAGGTCATGGATTCAATCCCCAGTCAGAGCATGTACAGGAGGCAACAGATCAATGTTTCTTTCTCCCATCAATGTTTCTCTCTCTCTCTCTCATATTGATAAACATATCCTTGGGGGAGGATAAATAAATAAGATTAATTAAAATTCAGTTACTCAGTCACACAAGCCACATTTCAAGTGCTCAATAGCCCCATGGAGCTGGTGGTCTCCATAACAGAGAGTGCAGTTACAGACCTTTCCCAACCTCACACAGTTTTGTGGACAGCGCTGCAAACAGAGTTCATGCAGGAGAGACCCACCTTCCCTGAACACATTTCCTCCAGGGACCTGAACAAATTCGGGCTCTGTTCCCAAGGAAGAGATGCTGTTGGGTTGGTAATCAACAAGGAAGGAGGAGCAGGAAGAAGGACTGTCATAGACGCTAGTGAGACCAGCACAGTGGGTGTGAGTGTGGTGTTCAAGGAGAGACTCAGAGAAGTTAAAGAACTCACATTAGACTTCAAGTTCATCATGCTGGCTTCTCTGCCCACCAGGCCCCTTACACACAGGACTCTGGGTATCTGATTGTAGTGGAAATTGGAATTATCAGGAAGAATGTTTTAAGAGCACTATCTATCTGAATAACTTCAGTGCCTCCATCCTGAACACCAAACTAAAGTTATAGCAAGACCCTGCAAATCACCACACAGACGCTGGATATTTTTAGAATAGTCATGTAGTGAAAAACATTGTCCACTTCGCATCATCACCATGAGGCATAATATGATAGAGTCCTCCTGAAAGTCCTGCCAATCTACCACATAGCCCTGCACCAAGGTTGTCACTGGCTTATCCAGGGGCCTTGGGGACCAGTGAAAGTCCTCTGAGCTCCTCTCCGTGTTAGAGAAGGAGTCAGTTGACTGCAGCAATAATGCAGCTGGAGTCATAATAATAACGATTGTGCATTTATGCTGAGCTATATGCCAGGTACTTGCCTAAGATCAGGAAATGGCAGCATGGGATTTATGCCCAGACATTTTACTGCCAACGCCAGGCATCCTGCCATACTTTCTCCCCAGAACTCTAGATGACAAAGCTCTTTGGGGATCAGTCAGAGCAATGGTTCTCAAATTCCAGCGAGCATCAGAATCATCCAGAAAGCCGGTTAAAACCCAGATCTCTGGGCCAGCCATGCGCTCAGCAGATTCTGCTTCTCAGCAAGGGAGAGCTGAGTGTGTGCATCTCTTCACAACTCCATGTTCAAAAACATCTCGTTGATAACTTGAAATCAGCCACAGTGGGAGAATTTAAACTTTGGGAACTAGCAAACTCTGGAGACTCAACATTTCAACCTTCACCAGCACACCACTGACAAGGCCCCATCCGCAAATTCTCTGATTTGGAAAACTGATAATTTACATTTTTAATACGTTCCCAGGTGTCTGCTGATCCAGGAGCCACACTTTGAGAACCACTTAGAAAATCATTTCAGAGAGCTCTGAAATGGACAAGAGATTCTTGTCCAGACATAAGCCATCATTGGCACGAATGCTGGTGGTCTCATCGAGGAATGTTGCCTGTAGATGACTCTATGTCAAATCAGTACTAGTAAGAGCTAATATTGACAGTGTTGACTAGAATCGGCTGCTGTCCCAGTCACCTCATGCATTAGCTCATTCAATCCTCCCAACAACCCTAGCCATCAGGTTTTATTATTATAGCTGAGACGGAAGCACGAAGCAGTCAAATGCCTCGTCCAAGGTTGTTCAGGGAACAGGTGGTGTCATTGAGATGTGAACCCGGGCTGTCTGGCTCCAGAGTCCAGGAGGTTAACTGCTACACCGCAAATCACAGATGAAACCTGACTGTAGTTCTGCCAAATATAAATCTAGTAACAGTTCCCTCAAAAAAAAAAAAACTTCAAAGAACATACTCAGAAAAAGGAATTCGAATTTGTTCCTCCCAACTAGACTTTCCTGACTTAAAAGAAAATGAAGAAGTTTTCTTTCCTCTCCTTGTCCTCTCTCCAACATCCTGAATGTGCTGGACCACACTACCAACTGATGAGAAAGTCATTCTCCTGGGTCAGAGGTCAGCGCACTTTTTCTGGACAGGACAAGATAGTAAGCAAGTGCTTTAGGCTTTGCAGGTCATACAGTCTCTGTTGCAACTACTCAACTCTGCATTGCCGTTTGAAAGCAGCTGTTCAGGGTATGTAAGAATGAGTGTGGCTATGACCCAGTAAAACTTTGTTTACAAAAACAGGCAACGGGCCCTCTTCAGCGGTGATGACCTGTCCTAGATTCATCTTGTTCCTGATCAACTAGCAGGAACTCCGCCTTCATTAAGTTCCGACAGAATTTTAGCAAAAACAAATACACAGAATAGAAAAACACTATGTACAAACATAGAGCATGGGTTACAGAGAGAAACCTGAAGATAATACCACCCTGTGTTCAAGCCTTCTTCCAAGGGTGAGAGGAGGGTGGTGGTGATGTGTGGGTGCTGACGGTCATGGATGTGGAAGTTCATGGGATTCAACATGAGTGTCCAGGAGACAGAGTTAATAGCTACAGACATGCAAGAACAGACAAGAGGGCAAAGGTGGGAGTAATTAAACTTCCCTCTTTGTAACCCAAAAGTGGCCGCAGTGCCAGCGAAGGTACCACCCTCCTTCCTAGGAGAAGATGCCAACAAGATGAGAAGGGAGCTCTGGGTTCTAGAAGCCTCACTCCTTCCTCATCCACGTCTGAAAGAGGCCTAAGGATTGATACCACCTGGAAGAGAACAGAGACACCTGTAGTTCATTTCCAGCTCTTAGGCACTCCAACTTTGTTAGGGCTCCGGAAAGAAAATGAGGCTTGATTCACAGCACGGAGGAGATCAGAGTGGTGCCAAAACTTCCTCCCAGAGCACCTTCTTAAATGGCGCCTCAATTTGCACCTTAGTGCAAAATACTATTTTATCAGAAGTGGGGGCTGGGAAACAACTGAAAATGCCTTTAAAAAATCTGTCCTCTTCAGCTCCAGGAAGTTTCCAAGACATGAAATTTCCTCTTCAGATCTGAATCCTGGGTGTCCAGATGAGGTTTCTTTCTACCACTTAGCCTTCCACTCTCTGCTTCTTACATTAAAAAATCGATGTCCTTAGCAAGAGGAGAATCTGAGTTGGGTACTTCATTTTAACTGTAAGGGACTACAACAGTCATGAGAAAGATCAATTCTGACTGTAAAGCAAAAGAAAAACCTTAATCTCCAAGTAAGAAAAATAAATATGCAAGCTGTGTGGATTCAATCCTGATCACATTTTCATGGATTTCAGAAAGATAGAGTTCTTAAAATAATTTAATATTGATTTAAAGTTAATCTGCAAAGTAATTTCTCACTCCTTAAGTCACTGTTCCAAAATGAATTTTGTTCAATTCTTAGCTGAAGGAAACTATCAATGTTTCTTAATGATGACATAACTAAATGGTTAAAATATGTATTTTTATCAACTATTTAATTTTCCTAAGATAATATTTAGAAAGCAAAGTTAGGTTTAAATATGCCACAGAAAGGTTGTTGTTTTGTTTCTTTTTTAAAAGCCACTCTTTAAAAAACTCATTTGGATATTTTTTTAATTGCTTTAGCCATTTTCCCTTTATGAGGCCCATTGACATTTTTGTGATCACATCTCCATGTATAAACAGGCTTCGTGTTCTTAAATCCAAGCCAATGGAATTTTGAAAATGAGTAAAATTGAATTCTTACCATTAAAAAAAAAATTGATGTCTTGCCCTAGCCAGTTTGGCTCAGTGGATAGAGTGTTGGATTGCAAACCAAAGAGTCCCGGGTTTGAGTCCACTCAAGGGCACACACAACTCAGTTGGATGTGTTTCTCTCACACCGCTATTTCTTTCTGTCTTTCCCTCTCTCTTCCACTCTCTCTAAAAATCAATGGATGAGGGTTTTTTTTTAAGTCGATATCTTTGTGGTTGCTGCCAAGAAATTTGGGTTAATTTGTAGCATTTTTTTCCTAAGAAAATTTATTTCCATATGTAGTTGAGATGAAAACTATATGGCATCCATTAAAAAATTGGTGCTTTATAATAACGCTATTTGAAGTTACAATTGTGTTTCTGCCCTTCGTGTGTCTTATCTTAAGCCACATGCTGTTGTGAATTAAAAGGAAGGGACTTTCAAACCAAATGGTTTCTCTGAATAGTATGAATCCTGTCAAGAATAGTTTGTGACAAAAGCTAAAGGTTGTGATTGGGGTAAAGGGGAGAAATCAACCAAAGGACTTACATGTATGCATATAAGCCTAATCAATAGACATAGACAACAGTGGGGTGGGGGCATGAATGGGTGGTGGGGATAAATGGGGGAATAAGGACACATATATAATACCTGAATCAATAAAGAAATTAGAAAAAAATAAAATTAAAAAAAAAGTTAAAGGTTGTGCTGTTGCCTTTTAAGCACAACCAAGTTAAACATCTGAACTATTTCTGCTGTCTCTTAAATATTAGGATGTAACACATTTGGGATATTTGTTGACATTTGTTATACTTTTGATGAACAATTAGCCTGCAAGACTATTAACAGGAAATTCCATTCATGAGATAAGCAGCTGTTCGTGCAAACCTTCAGCCAGATCATGGGACCAAAAATCTTCTTTATGCAACTAATGTTTGTTGAATAGTCAGCATTCCTTAGGTATCCAAAAGGAAATGCTTTGAAAAATAACTTTTACAGTTAATTTTGACTCCTATGCTCATAAGGAAAAAAACAAGTCTTCTGATTCATTTTGTAAATGAATATTTACATGTAGTTTGTAAAATGTGAATATTTAATAGTGTCCCTAATCACCATATACATTTCAAATAGCAGGTACCAAGAAAGGACTGATCCTAGTAATTGCCGACCTCTAATACGGAATCATAAAGTCAGTCTTAACAACCCTAACTCCACAGCATATCGTGGTGGATTCTTATTGCATTTCCGAAGCACAGGCTCAGAGTGCCTACCATCATATGGAACACGCTCTTATTGAAAAACATACATCTCTTCCATTTTTTTACTACAGTTATAAAACACTTTGTAATATAATATTCCCATCGCAATATTTATTTAGGATCCACTAAATAAATCCTAGGAATATAGCTTCAAAATAGTGAGAGGCAAATGACTGGTAAGTAACTAGTTAGATTCCAATGCCATAAGAGAAATGATGGTCGTTCTGTGAAAGTCCTAGAAAGGCAATAGATTTTCCACTGAAGGAGGGGTTTGATCAAAGATTCACTCACCAGCCATCAGTCATCAAATTCTAAATACCATTGCCACTTCCTCCTCCTCTTCTTTCTTTTTTTAAAAATATATTTTATTGATTTTTTTTTTTTTACAGAGAGGAAGGGAGAGGGATAGAGAGTTAGAAACATCCATGAGAGAGAAACATCGATCAGCTGCCTCCTGCACACTCCCCACCAGGGATGTGCCCGCAACAAGGTACATGCCCTTGACTGGAATTGAACCTGGGACCCTTGAGTCTGAAGGCCAACGCTCTATCCACTGAGCCAAACCGGCCTCGGCTCCTCTTCCTCTTTCTCTCCAACTGCCTCATCTCCCCCTCCTCTCTACCCTACCACGGACAAAAAAGGAAATCTGAAAGGGCCTGCCATTTCTTTTAAAGTCAAAACAAAAGACCATAATTGTGCCCCCATCAGTAAAATATTTCTGAGCAGACATTCCCACTGTGTGTGCATTTATTTATAAATTACACACATGTCCTACACTGGAGTAGCATATTAAATATCAATAAAGTTTTTCAGACTAAAGACCACATCTGCATCAAATTTTCTCCTAATATTTTCTTGCATCTTTTTCGGGGGTACAAGCCTCCCCTGCAACTTGTGAGACCACTATTCAAAACAGCCACCAGAACAAACTTTCTGGAAAGCTATCACATCATAATTATGACCCAGTCTAAAGTTCTGCAATTTATGGTCTGTAGCTTTTACTGTTTTGGTTGTGTGTGTGTTTTTTTTTTAAATAAACAAAGATCCTTTCTGGATTTGTTTTCTTGCCCGTTATAACCTCAGATCTGGCTGTAAGGATAAACAGGTACCTGCTCAGATAAACAAACCCCACACTCCCTCATCATCACCCTCAGCGTCATCCCCTCCTAGCCAGCTCCCTGCTCCAGTCCTGCTGAACTTTTGGCAGCGAATGAGTTAAGATAGAAAAGATGCCAACTGGTTTTCTAGTTGAGATCACCCCTGAGATTTAATTGGCCGGAAGTCCAAACTACAACTTTTCAGGAGGATTATGGAGTGTCCCTTTTAGTAAAGATGGCCAAAAGGTATAGACTTCCAGTTAAAGTGAGTCCTAGAGACTTATGGACAGCATGGTAACATAGTTAATAATACTGTATTGTACATTTGAAAGTTGTTAAAACAGTTGATCTTAAAAGTTCTCATCCTAAGAAAAAAATTGTAATTATGTGGTGATGGATGTTGACTAAATTTATTGTAGTGATCATTTTGCAATATATATGCATATCAAGTGGTACACCTAAAACAATTCAATGTGGTATATCAATGATATCTCCATTTAAAAAATAAATATTAAGAAATAATAATTAGCCTTAGATGGTTTGGCTCAATAGATAGAGTGTCCGTCTGTGGACTGAAGGGTACCAGGTTCAATTCCTGTCAAGGGAACATGCCCAGGTTGCAGGCTCCATCCCCAGTAGGGGGATTGCAGGAGGCAGCTGATCAATGATTCTCTCTCATCATTGATGTTTCTCTCTCTATCTCCCTCTCCCTTCCTCTCTGAAAGCAATAAAAATATATTTTTAAAATATGAAAAAATAAATAATAATTAATGATAAGTTTAATATTAATAAAAAGAAGAGTCGCTTTTAAAGCATTTTAAAATCCTAAAGTGTGAGGTGAGTCCCATTACATGACAGAAAATGAGCCCATGTATGTTCTGGCTCCAACTGCTGTAACGATTAACTATATAAATCTAAAATATGTCCCACTATGCACCCAAGACCTTCCCCATTCCACATTATTCATGTCATTTCCATGAGTTTCTTTCTTCCTGTAGAGGCTAGCCCTTTGTTCAGCAACAGAGAATGTCACCCTGTGGCTACTCCCTCTGGAATGGGGTTGGGGGGAGTTCCATTTCATCCCTTGAGACCCTCCCCAAAGTCACCTCCTCCTGTGACAAGATTCAAACACTTGTAGACAAGGTTAGTTACATCTTTTCCTAAATTTTCACAGAACGTGTCCAAATCTCTATTACTTAAATGCCAACATTCAATCTGTTCATCTGTTTTCATGAGTATCACGGTGACAAAACTCATCATTGTCCTGACCAGGTGGCTCAGTTGGTTGGAGCGTCGTCCAATACACCAAAGGGTTGTGGGTTTGGTTCCCAGTATAGACACATACCTAGGTTTCAAATTCCATCCCTGGTCAGAGCATGTATGGGAGGTGGCTTCTCTTGCATTGATATTCTACGTTCTCTCTCTCTCTCTCTTTCTCTCTCTCTCTCTCTCTCTCTCTCTCTCTCTCTCTCTCTCTCTCT
>JAAGEH010002531.1:66197035-66298923 GCA_011751065.1 Lasiurus cinereus
CTCTCTCTCTCTCTCTCTCTCTCTCTCTCTCTCTCTCTCTCTCTCTCATCATTAAGTATATCCTCAGGTGAGGATAAAAAGAAAACTCATTATTCCCACTTAGTTCTAGCAGCTCACTTTGAGGATGGAACTGTTTGTATGAGAAAATACTTGATGCCAATTAGGGTCGAAAGTGAAGACCTGAGGTTGTAATTTTGAAGCAAATGACAGAAAGATAGTTCAACCACTCTGCTCATTTAATGAAAGAGAATTAGATGGATGGAGGGAGGGAGGGAGGGGAGAGCAGAAAAGAGAGGCAGATAAGGAGAGAAGGAAAGGAGTTCAGCAAAAGAGTGGAGGGACGGAATTAGATTTGGTGGAAATGCCCAAGAAACATCTGAAGAACAGGGGGTCTAGTATTCAATTTTAAAGTGATCACTCCGTGGCTGTGCAATAGAAACATCCTTGTCATCAAATCACCAGCAGAAATCTACTGCATACAGCTGCATCGTGTGTGCTGTATGTTAATGCAAGGAGCAAATTTTTTGAAAATGGAAGGCTTATGTCCTATGTCTGAGTTGATGCCAAGGCAAAGATAAAGTAACAGCTGTAAGACATAGAGTGCGGGATAAGAAGGCAGTAGAAGCTGGAAGCTGAAAGCAGACGTGACTGGGAGTGTGACACAGGAATGTACAGGAGTTTGGGCAACAGCATTGAACTTCCAATTGTCTGGTGGACAAGGGATGTGAGCAGATCTGACCTAGATCTAAGAGGTGCACAGTGGGTAGCCCAGCTGGTATGTGGCTTACTCAAATATGTGACTCTGTTGTATCTGAAATCTTTGAGATCCTCAACTAAGAACTCTTCCAGGACAGGAGGGTAAAGTATTCGTTTTCTCCTAGCAGAGCCAAGTGCCTGCTTAAGTAATAGCTGGTGAAAGATTATTGCATCATTTTATAAACTTCAACTAATTGATAAGTACTGAGAAGTCATTTATTATAGTTGATGATTTAAGATTCTGGGATTGCTAGCCTAAGCTATTTTTTATTTAAAGGCTCTTTGGGGTTTTTCTATGTATTATATAATAATATACTTATATTGTTATACTTTGGGGGTGATTTAAAAATTTTGTGTTGTTTGATGGTATCAAGCATTGTGTCAACCCCTTGAAGCCTCCATCATTTTTCAGTGTTGTAATGATTATCATGAAGAAGTTCAGGTCACAAGAACCCACCAGGGGCCAGAAGATGACTAATCCTATAGGGACTGTTGTGGGTTGAATTGTGCCCTCCCCCCACAATTTGTATGTCGAAGTCCTAATACTGAGTACTTCAAAATACGTTTGTTTTGGAGATATAGATGTGTTCACATCCAAAGGAAAGACCAGGTGAAGACACAATGAAAAGGTGGCCTTCTACTAGCCAAGGAGAGAGACTTCAGAAGAAAGCAAACCTGCCAACATCTTGATCTTGGAGTTGCAGCCTCTAGAACTGTAAGAAAATTAATATTCTGTTGTGTAACACCCAGCCTGTGGTCATTTGTTTTGGCAGTCCTACAAAGCAAAGATAGAGACCGTGTTTTCCAAACTAAAAATTAGTTACATGACCTTACAATACAAGTGATTGTATAGAAATACCTTATATTTGAAATCCAGCCATATATAGCCCAAAGTCTTACTTCCCAATAGGACTTGACTTAATCCTAGAAAAATACTTTTATTCAATTCTTCTTAAAAAAAAATCTTAGAAAGGGGGTTCTATTACCACCACTGGAAATGTACCAAATCTCAATGTTGAAAGTGAGGTTTTACTATCGTGCATTATTTTGGTGCCATTTAAAAACCAAATCAAATGTAATTTAAAGAGAATTAAGGGCAGAAATCCATGGACATTTTTCCCTTAACATGTACTAGTAAGTGTAGTCTAAATTACTGTAAGCACACGCCATTCTATTTTTAGGAGAAAGGAAATGGAAGAACCCTGAATACCTTCAGGAGGACAAATCCTCTAAGAGGAACAGCACAGGCCGGCATCGGCAGCCCCTTAGGCCAACCAGTTACATAATTAGAAAACACCCAGGGGGTTAGGGGTGGTGGAGAGTGGGGAGGAATTTGTTTAGACTAAATATTCTTTAAGATCTAAATCAAGGAATGAATTGGACTCTCGCCTTGGTTGTTGGTACAGTGCATATTAAACACAATGTCTGTTTTCTCCCTTAGAGCAAGAATAAAAAGGCAGCGCTCTTATTTATTAATATGATCTAACAAAAATGCTAACTTCTATATGTTTAAAAGCCCATTGGGGATCCCAAGAACATGACGAAGCATATGGAATCCTCATCAAATGGAAGCCAGGTGTGATTTTTTTTTTGTTGCCTTTCACCAGAAAACTTCAGACTCACAGACTTCATAAGTCTGCGTTTCTGTTCTTTCCACGAGTTAGAGAAATGCAGCTAAGTAAAAGGAAAATTAAATTATGAGTATTTCTTGAAGAAATACAATTATTTGACTTCTGGAGTCAGATGACAAAATGGACCCAAATTATAAAATTGCTCAATTTACAAAAGCCAGTGAAGAAAGTGAAGATACATAGCTAGAAAAAAAAATATATTGTATCAACTCTCCTTAAACAAATGAGGAGGAAAAACCTCATATTGGAAAGTGTTACCCATTTCCTCAGAAAATTAAAAATGGAGCTCCCACTTGACCTAGTAATCCCACTTCTAGGAATATATCCCAAGAAACCAGAAACACTAGTCAGAAAGGACATATGCACCCCTATGTTCATAGCAGCACAGTTTACCATAGCTAAGATTTGGAAACAATCTAAGTGCCCATCAGCAGATGAGTGCATTAAAAATCTGTGATACATCTACACAAGGGAATACTATGCTATGGTAAAAAAGAAGGAATTCTTACCATTTGCAACAGCATGGATGGAACTGGAGAGCATTATGCTAAGCCAGTGGTCGGTGAACTGGGGCTCACGAGCTGCAGTTTACCGCTGTGTTGACTAATGAGTTTGCCAACCACTGTCGTGTACTACCCTTTATCTCTTTGCACACAATATGCCACAATTGCCTAATCCTCTCAGCTTCCAATTACATGGTAACATTTAGTCTAGCAGAGGTCGGCAAACTCATTAGTCAACAGAGAGGCAAACTGCGGCTTGCAAGCCGCATGTGGCTCATGAGCTGAAGTTTGCCGACCACTGTGCTAAGCGAAATAAGCCAGTCAGAGAAAGATAAATATCACATAATCTCACTTATTTGTGGAATATAATAAACAACATAAACTGATGAACAAAAATAGAGACAGAGAAACATCAAACAGCCTGTCAAACTTCAGTAGGAAGACAGAGGAGGGCATGGGGGAAGGTAAGAGATCAATCAAAGGACTTGTATGCATGCATATAAGCATAACCAATGGACACAGACACTAGGGTGGTGAGGCATGTGCCAGGGGGTGGGGAGGTGGTTGGGAAGAGGTCAGTGGGGAAAAAAAGGCGACATATGTACTACTATATGTAACACTTTAAACAATAAAACAAAGAAGAAGAAACAGCTCTTATTTCTGAAGAAAACATTGAGCAATTTTGAAAGTTTGTAAATGACCAACTATGGAGAAGCAGATTTTAAAAACATAAATAAATAGTGATTTTTCACAACAACAAAGAAAAGTGTTACCCAGAGAAACGTGTGTTTCCAAAGATGGGAAGATAGCTCCAAGCCTCACATCCCCAGAAGCAGCATCAAAGCCAAAAAGATGAGTGGGGAAATGTTGAGAGAAAATCTCCTTAATTTCTCCCAGCCGGAGGGCATGGGAAGGCAGCCCAGGGGACATGAAAAGTTTCACCCTCTCTGCTCGCTGACTCCCCCGCCAGGACTATTCAGGGGAAAGAGCATTACATGAGGGGTGATTGTCTCCATTTACCAACGGGTTCCAAGGGTGAAAGACAAAACAGAAAATACGTAACACAAAATTACTGAGGTTTTGGGGGCCCAAGGCATGAAACTGCACAGAAGCCTCATTTAAAAATCCTCAACTTCTCTTCATATTAAAACTGCCATCACAATAGTGGGGTATAGAAGACCCTCTACTACTCAGCTGTGTGACCTTGGCCAGGTTACTTAATGTCTCTTAGCTTCCGTTTCCTCATCTGTAAAATTAAAGTTATTATAATAGCCAACTACAAGGATAAAGTGAGTTAATATATATGAAGCACTTAGAAAAGTAACTTAGTAAACACTCTATTAGGGTTACCTATTACTATTATTACTGTGATTGTTGCAGTCCATAAGCCTTCCTTTTCTTTTAACCCTCTGGCTAGAATGGTGTGGGACGTATCCATTGTGGTCCAGGTATCAACTATGTTACTAAAATAAAAATATTCACCGAAACCAGTTTGGCTCAGTGGCTAGAGTGTCACTCTATGGACTGAAAGGTCCCAGGTTTGATTCCGGTCAAGGGCATGTACCTTGGTTGCGTGCACATCCCCAGTAGGGGGCGTGCAAGAGGCAGCTGATAAATGTCTCTCTCTTATCGATGTTTCTAACTCTCTATCCATCTCCCTTCATCTCTGTAAAAAATCAATAAAATTTATTTTAAAAATATAATAAAATAATAAAATAAAATAAAAATATTCAATGCTTCGCCAAATGAAGTTCTCAATCTATTGGGGGAGAGGAAGGGCAAATGTATCAACAAATGAGGCGCCCATGCTCCCTTGGTGCTTGCCCCAGTCTGTGCATGGCAGGGTACTCAAGCCCTGAGGAAAATTTATTTGTAAGATCCCTACTATTAACACCAGTCATCAACTCCATGATGATATGAGGAATTCCCACTTCTCTTTCAGTGGCCAACTGTGTTTCAGACATTTTACTATAAAATAGTCTATGTTCTTGCCTGGCTGGCATGACTCAGTGGTTGAGCATTAACCTATGAACCAGGAGGTCCTGGTTAAATTCTAGGTCAGGGCACATCCTCAGATTATGGGCTCCATCCCCATTGCAGAAGGCATGCAGGAAGCAGACGATTAATGATTCTCTTTCATCATTGATGTTTCTCTCTCCCTCCCTCCGTCCCTCTCCCTTCTTTTCTGAAATCAATAAAGATCCTATATAATAAAAAGGATAATATGCAAATTGACTGAAGAGTGGAATGACTGTTCACTATGACATGCACTGAGCACCAGGAGGCAGACGCTCAACACAAGAGCAGGGCTCATGGCTGGTCAGGGCAGCTGAGGTGGCAGGAGCCTCTCTCACCTCCGCAGCAGTGCTAAGGATGTTTAGAAAGTGGGCCTAAGCCATCAGTTGGACATCCCCTGAGGGGTCCCATACTGTGAGAGGGCACTGGCCAGGCTGAGCAGCCCCCCCCCCAACCCCACAGTGCATGAATATCATGCACCAAGCCTCTAATATCATGCACCGGGCCTCTAATACACACACACACACACACACACACACACACACATAATATATATATATACTTTAAATATATATTTTAAAGAGCATTAACTTTTAACAAAAAAAAATAGTCTATGTTCTTCCAACTTTTTCTGTTCTGGTGTTGTGCATGAACATTATCACTCTGAGTCAGCCCCCTCTTGTCATATCTCTTGCACAATTTGCTACATAAGTATGGTACATCAAAGCACAACAAAACTTATCTCTTAAGTCCCTGCATTACATGTCTAAGTATCCTGACTTGGCATGTAACCCAGGTCCTGTCCTTCATTCCTCTGGAATTAACACAGCACCCAGTGCATGTATAGTCCACATACTACATTCTGAATCTTCTTTTTATCTCTTCTTCTCCATTCCTTTGATCCTTAAGAACAGAGAATGGAAAAACAGCTCCAAAGCAGAGCCACGGTATATGGCTGCACTAACTGTGCACCATTTTGTGAACAATGACCCTAGAGTTGGTCAGTCTACAATCTGAACAACCCTATGTGGCCTTTCTGGCAGCACGGATTTTAACAGAATGTGCACATAGCACATTAGGAGCACAGCAGATAGAGTCCTCAGCTCCCTTTGGGAAGGTCAGGGAAAGCTGTATAAAACAAATAGTTATTGACCGTTCTTCCAAAAGTCTGGATAGGGAGAAGAAGAAGTATATGAAAAGGCACAGATGCATAAAACAGTGCAACATTCAGGCATTACAAGATTAGCAAGGACTGGGGAATATCTAGAGCAGAGAGGATAATGGGAGGAACAGCTGGGGATACAGCTAAAGATACAATCATGTGGGGACTTGCTTGTTATGCCAATGAATTGAGAGTATAGGGGTGCCTGTGTGTGTACGTAGGTAGGGGTGGTCTTAGAATTAGGGGCATGAGTTACATATGATCAAATTTCTGCTTTAGAAAGATCACTATATCTTTGGGGTCAGTTAATCTGGGAGACCACTTGGAGCCTCTGATCATAATCTGAGAACTAAAGATGACTATCAATACTGATTAATGCAGAGATTTCAGAAGCATTTAACAAACAGATTAGATGAGACAAAATGACTAATTGGGATGGAGAGTAAGTTGAAGAAGATGGGTATAACTTTTAGAACCTTAGTTCTAGTAACTGGTGAAGGATAGTACTTTTGGCCAGCGCTAACAGAGTAAGGGAAGAGCAGGCTTGAGAGAGTTGATAGAGGTTCAAGTAGAAGAGCCCTTGAGCCGTGCAGGTAAAGAAATATATCAAGTCTCCAGTTGGTAATTTGGGTCTGAAGTTCAAGAGAAAGATTTGCATTTCATTTCAAAGGCATGACAGAAGATGACAGCACATGGAAGTGAGATTGCCAGTGCAGGGTAATATATGGGGACTTTATAAAGAAAAATAGACAAAACATAAGGTTGAGGAAGGTTCTTTTTTTCTAATGGGACTTGAAAATATTAATGGATGTAAGAAAGGAATAAGGCAAAAGGGAGCAATAGAAACATGAGAAAGATGGAATAACTGACTAGATGGGGAAGGGCATTGATTAAGAGCACAGTTCAGGGTGTCATTTGAACAGAGACTTTTCTGAGACTACAGGTTCATTGAGATGTAGGTTGGAAAATGAGGGCTTTCACATCTAAGAACTCTATATTCTCTAGGAAATAGGAAAGTAGTCATTAATTAATTGCCATTCTTTTCAATAACAATTTTCTGAATACCTACCAAGTACCATGGCACCATAATAGGCATTATCTCTGGTTTTGTTTTGTTTTTTTGTTTTTTTTTTTTTATTTTAAAATCTGGTGGTGTGGCAGGCATTATTTTAAAAATCATATAAATAAGTGTAAAATGGCAACTGTGATAGATGCTATGAAGATTTACATAATACAATAAGAATTTATAGTGAGAGGAATTGACCTATTCACATATCACAAAGGCTTTCTTTGCTGAAGTAACACAATTAGGATATGTACCTTGAGGAAGAGACATGACTCCAAGCTACAAATTGAAGTCAACTGAAAAAGAGACAGGAGGAGGGTCACCATATGAAAAACTCCAAGTTGGGATGAAAAAATAGTTGATGTGGATGGAGCAAAAAGAGTAAGGAAAGTGTGGCGAAAGATGAAGCTGGAGATATAAGTAAGACCAGACCAGGTAGGACCTTGCAAGACATTGCAGGAAGGTATTTTTAAATTGTAAAGTACTAGGAAGACATTGAAGACTTTGAAGAAGGACTGGTGGTAAAGGTCACATGGTTACATTTATATTTCATAAAGTTGATTTTAGCTGCAGTTCACAGGATTAGAGAAATCAGGAGATGACAAGATAGATCCATTTCTGTAATCCTGGAAAGAAATTCTTATAGCTCATAAAAGATGGTGGTGGTAAAATAGAAAGAGATGATTTCAAAGATTTTTATGAAGTGAAATTCAATAAGATAAGGTGAAAAGTCTATTGAGGTTGGCTCCTAGATTTCCAGTCTGCACACATTTGGGTGAGTTGCTAAAGTGAAGTACATAGGAAGTAAACTGGGATTGAGGAAGAATCATGAGGGTTTTTTTCTTCTAAATATATTGATTTTAATGTATCTTTGAGACATACAAGAGTAAATGTCCAGTAGAATGCTGGACACGTGAGCCTGAATCTCAAAGGAGAAGTCTAAACTATAGATACAAAGAGTAGGCATCACTAGAATAAGATTGTTTATGAAAATAATATAGAGGAAAGGCCCAAGACTGACCCATGAGGAGCTTAGACATTCAGTGGATAGACAAAAAATGGTGAGACTGTGAAGAGAAAGAAGAAATGGCCCTAAATGTAAGAGAGATTTTAAAAACAAATAAACAAACAAACAGAAAACTAAGGCAGTTTCATGGCATAAAAAATGAGAGATGAGAAAGTTCCAGAAAGAGGAAATATCCAAGAATGTTGCTAAGAAGAAAAATGAGAATAGAAATGTTCATTCAGTCCTAACTGGTTTGGCTCAGTGGATAGAGCATCGGCCTGCAGACTGAAGGGTCCCGGGTTTGATTCCAATCAAGGGCATGTACCTTGGTTGCAGGCACATCCCCAGTATGGAGTGTGTGGGAGGCAGCTGATCCATGTTTCTCTCTCATCTATGTTTCTAACTCTCTATCCCTCTCCCTTCCTCTCTGTAAAAAAATCAATAAAACACGTTTAAAAAAGAATATCCATTCAGTTGACATGAATCCTGTGGTGGTAATAAAGCCAGAAATCACACTGGGCAGGTTGAGGAATGAGTAGAAGGAGAAAATGGAGACAGTAAATATAAACAATGCTACTAAGAAATTTCTCTTGAGTTATGGACTGAGACTAAAAGGGATAAAATTGAGAAGATGCTTTGAGGAGAGAGGGTGGACAGTTAAGACAAGCAGCTGCGAGTTATTAAAGAGAGAACTGACCTAGAACAAGTGAAAAAATATAATGAACTGGGAAGACAGACTTCCCTTAATTTGTAGTGGCACCAGTTTGCCTGGGTGGGCAATTTTTTCTAGCTATCAAAGTCTAAACTGAGGAAATACCAAATTGTGGTTAAAGAAGAAGAAGAAAAGAGAGAAATAAACAACCAATGAGTAGACAATGAAGTAGAGAGGCTTGAGAGAATGAAGTTCAAATTGGCCATGGGACCCAGGCTCCATATGGAAGGAATTGTGGTTCCTAGGAGCCTGATCATTTAGCAGAAAATGAATGAGTCAAGGGATTAGGGACCTCAATAAAGACGAAAGACATATTTAGGGGAAATGCAGGGTTAAGAAAGCTGAGACAGTAGGTGAAGCAGATGCTGTTGAAGACCCCCGAATCTCTGTGGTCATCCTTATTTCTATGCCTCTACTCTGGCCAGGCTGTTACTTACTTTTGGCTCAGGGCCTTTTCAGGCCTGAAATTATGGGCAGTTTATATCCCCTAGAAGCACCCTCAGCCAATAACTGATGGGAATCGGCAGCTCCCCAGGATGAGCATTCTGAGGAATGTTCTATTTTCTTCTCTGCCTTGTCTCAGCCTCACTCCCCACCATCCCACTGAGATTAGTTCTCAATAAACTACTTCTACCGGAATCTCTCCTCAGGGTCTGCTGCTTGAGATGTAGGTTGGAAAAGTGAGACTCAAACCAAAATAGTAGGTGATTGCTGTAGAAGTTTTTAGAGGTGATGCTAGGGATAAAAAAAAAGGCACAGGATGTGCTAGTGAGAGAGGTCTGCTCAAATGCCATGGAAGTGAATACTGTTGATTCTGAAATCTTAGATAACCATGTTTGGGGTTACCTATAGAGATGTCAAATAGACTCTAGATGTTTTAGATGGTTATTTAGACAAAACCATGCACCAAGTACCAATTTTCCATACTGTTGGAGAGAGATTAGAAGGCTAGTACATGAGAGTGATCCACAGGGGTGTAGGGTAGGTAAGGTGGATGCCATGTCCCCAAACAAAGAGAATTTTAACCAAGGGAAGTGGAGAAATCTAGCCCCAAGAGAGGGGAGTGAGGACAATGTTGGCTCCCTTCCCTCGATTAAGGATATGTATACTGTAAGAGAAAGAGCAGCCCCCACTACAGAGAGCCTAACTGAAGGAAAGCATGTCCCTATAGGAGGACAATTCATGGGCGATCCTCAATCCAGGAGAGGGAGTCAACATTGTCCTCACTTCCTTCTCCTGGGGCTAGACATTACTCCACTTCTTTTGGTTAAGTGGAGTAAAGATACAGAGAAAGTCTTTATAGGAGGTTCCAGATGGTTTAGGATGGAGGTCAACAGATAGCAGATAAATCAAAGAGGATGGAATACAGGAGGTATGGGTTAATGGGGGGAATAGAGGTTGTCCATTTTGATCAATGCCTTCGATCACTCCCCTTCTGAGGCAGGATCCCATGGAGCCAGTGTCCACAGTCACACACCCATGTGTGGTGGAATTGGAGAAATGGAACCAGGCAGTTGGGTTCTAGAGACCACTAACCACCATTCAGTGCTGCCTCTAAGGTTCAGGGCTCCAAGGCCTCTCTCAAAAGCACAAGCAGGAATCTGTACTTAACATCATGCAATGCTTACACTTAAAAAAAAATGGTGGTATGCAAAACATGTTTATGTGGAAATATGCAAAGTAATAAAATAATCCTATCTAATAAAAGAATAATATGCAAATTAACCATCCATTACACCCACAAGCCACACCCACCAGCCAATCAGGAATGAGTGTGCAAATTAACCCAACCAAGATGGCTGCAGCCACAGAGAGAGCAGGAGGGAGGCTTGGGTTTCCTTGGCGATGGAGGAAGCCAAGCTTTCCACACACCCTGGCTGGCCAAGGCCTCCATTCCAGGCTACGAAGTTTCAATTATAGAAGATAAATAAATCCCAACGGAAATCGCTGCCATCACGAAGTGAGCAGAAGGCTTGGCTCCACTCCAGACTACAAAGTTTCAATTGTAGAATAAATATATCCCAGATACCAGGACCTCCACTTGGATCGCCCGGGGCATTGCCGACCTGCAAACCACCATCCTAAACCATCTGGAACTTCCTATAAAGATTTTTCTCTGTATCTTCAACCCATTGCTGATGAATCTGTTGTCCTCCTATAGGGACATTGCTTTCCTTCAGTTAGGCTCTCTGCAGTGGGGGCTGCTCTTTCTCTTACAGCAGTGGTTCTCAACCTTCCTAAGGCTGTGACCCTTGCATACAGTTCCTCATGTGGTGGTGACCCCCAACCATGAAATTTTGCTACTGTTATGCATCGTGATGTAAATATCTGCATTTTCCGATGGTCTTAGGCGACCCCTGTGAAAGGGTCGTTCGACCCACAGGTTGAGAACCACTGTCTTACAGTATATGTATCCTTAATCCAGGGGAGGGAGTCAACATTGTCCTCACTCCCTTCTCCTGGGGCTAGACATGACTCCACTTCTTTTGGTTAAGTGGAATAAAATACTTGGTGCATGGTTTTGTACTTGGTACATGCTTTTGTCTAAATCACCATCTAAAACATCTAGGGTCAATTTGACATCCCTATAGATAACCCCAAACATGGTTATCTAAGATTTCAGAACCAACAGTATTCACTTTCATGGCATTTGAGCAGACCTCTCTCATTAGCACATCCTGTGCCCTTTTTATTCCCAGCATCACCTCTAAAAACTTCTCACCCAGGCCACCCCAAACCCCAAGGGAACCCCTACCCTAATCCAGGGCATCCTTCAGGGCAAACCATCCATGCACCAGGCCTCTATCCTATCTGATAAAAGAGTAATATGCAGATTGACCATCACTCCAACATACAATATGGCTGTCTCCATGTGGACACAAGATGGCCACCACAAGATGGCCAGCAGGGGAGGGCAGTTGGGAGGGATCAGGCCTGCAAGGAGGGCAGTTGGGGACCATCAAGCCTGCAGAGGAGGGGAGTTAGGGATGACTAGGCTGACAGAGGAGAGAAGTTTGGGGTGATTGGGCCTACAGGGAAGGGCAGTTGGGGGAGACCCAGGACTGCAGGGGAGAGCAGTTAGGGGTGATCATGCCTGCAGGGGAAGGCAGTTAGGAGTGATCATGCCTGCAGGGGAAGGCAGTTAGGGACAAACAGGCTGGCAGGAGAGTGGTTAGGGGCAATCAGGAAGGAAGGCAGGGAAGCAGTTGGGAGCCAGGAGTCCTGGTTTGTGAGAGGGGTCCCAGATTAGAGAGGGTACAGGCTGGGCTGAGGGACACCCTCCTCCCCTGTGCACGAATTTCATGCACTGGGCCTCTAGTCAATTAATAACTATGCTTGTACTCTGGCACCACTGTTTTCTTCTTTTTTTAAATCCAGGCTTCTGTTTTTACCACCCGTCTCTATCACAGTAAACAGTGTTAGCATCCAGAAGACTGACATTAAAAGAATTATTATCTGTTCAGAGTTCATTCCAAAAAGGAGTCTGCTATATAGCAACTTCTGAATTGGGTTCAGTCTATGCTCTTTGATGGACTACAGATGTTACTGCAGAACAGCTAATCTAATAATCTCCTGTCCAGCAGGAAGCAAGACTCCTGCAAAGCTGGCCTGAGTCACATGGCTCAGAACCCCTCAGGAATGAAAGCTCTCCTCTAGCTGCTGACAATGCTGCAGGCCCAAACCCTCAGTGTGTCACCTCCTATGGAAAGTGCCATGGCTCAAAAGAGTTTCTCTGCTCAAGGTCACTGCCCTTGCTGCATCTAACGGGAGTGGCAGAGGGGGAGTGTATTTGAAGGCCAAGCCCTCTATCCCAAGACAAGTCAACTCTGAAGTGTCACCTCAGTTGCAGAGCTCCTAGTGGGGTCGGCTGAAATCTTTATCAGGACTGCATCACAGCTAGACTTCCCTTGCTTAAGCTAGCTTCCTTCCTCTCTTTTTTTATAGGTGCCAATCTCAAAAACACGCTTTAATAAACATCCTTCATTTAATCTCCATCACAAAGTCTGAAAAAGGTAAAACTTCAGGAATCGGATCTGACAGTGCAATGTGGGTTTATAGAAAATGTGCTATTTGCCAGCTATTGAATGGTGGAGGGGAAAGAGCTTATGCTAAGTCATATGGACTGGGAATTGAATCCTCACCTTATATTTTCTCAGGAGAAGTTTATAAAGTTCTTTGATTACAGAACTATTTCGTGCTTGGTATTTCTCTTAAAGTTCAGGGTAGAATAACAACCCATATTTGTGCAGGTCTAGGGAGGGGTGGGTTCTGGGAGGGATGACTTTTAGGACTATAACTGGGACAACTCTGGACAAACTAGGATGTCAATCAAGATCACTAGGAGGCATGACTTTTAGGACTATAACTGGGACAGCTCTGCTCAAACCAGGGTGTTGGTCACGGTCTGTAACTTTGGGGATGCTTAGAATTGAGAAATGAGGCTTGTGGACCCCCTGGAGAGAGAGAGAATGACTGGAATCTGCTACTCCCATCCCTGCTACCTCATCCACTGTCAATTTCTATGTATGGGCTTGGCTTTAGTTCGGCTTCCATAGACTAGGATGTGGTGGGCCTGTTGTGTAATACTGATGAGTTGATATAAGAAGGAAATTCATGCTTTTCTGCCAAAGAAACTGAGGCTTAAAAAATCTCTGACCTACCCAAAATTCCTAAAGAAGAATGCGAGAGCCAGAATCAATATTAAATCAGAAGCACCCCTTAATTCCCTAGTTAACGTCTATTATGATGACTGAAATATCTAGAAGAAAGCAAAAGACCAACTTAGATAACAACGCTGTCTCAAACCACTCAGTCTTCTCTATCCTGATGCGCTTTGGTAAGTGTCTCTCTGTACACTGGCATGACTTGACAGGCTGAGCCCCAAGACTGATTCCACAGCAGTCCCACCCACTCGTGTACATTTCATGTTGTCAAGTCTGGAATATCAAGTTGGAATACATGTGCAGCCAGGACGTCCCTCAATTGTAACTTGCATCCCCAAGAAAGGACTTTTTAACTCCACGTGCAGATGCTGTGACTCTCAGGCCAATGGGTGTCTGCCTCTGTGTGTAGACACAAGCACACACTGACTCAGAGAACGTGGGCTCCATGTATGGCACACAAAGCCCACACTTCACATTCAGGACCCAAGACAAAGCCTTTCAGGCCACTGGCCTGAATAAGTAAATATTTTCTGCCACCAACGTAGCCGCCTACTTTGTTCTTGGGCTTGTCATGATGAACTTCATGGATGTTTATAGGATCAGGGGCTAGCTACCAAGAATAGACTTAAACAGGGGGAAATGCGGACAGCTCAGAAAGGAATGTTGGATTGGGGGGTCCTGTTTTCCGTTTGTCCACCAAAACAGGAATTCTTCAGTAGCTGAGAGGTGTCCCAGGGGACAGAGGGGTGAAAAAATCTCCCCAGATGAGTAAGCATATCAGCAGCCTTATTGTTGCAAGTATTTCGTCATCTGCTTATGTTAACTTATCTAAACTGTGAGAAATTACAATTTAGGGCAACAATGGGTGCCCATGACTTTGAATAAGTCACATCTTACATGTATTGACCAGAGGCTGTTGGCAAGCAGCCATTCGCCAAAAGGACATAAACACCCATAAACAGAGAATAGTTCTCATTTTATTTCCACTCAGATGTGTAATACCCACCATTTCCATGGCTGTTTGTTAAAGTAATCTTACTCCCACAGGGTGCTTGGAAAGCCGTAGAATTCACCTGGTGTCAGGGTTAGTAACAAGTCCTTCATTATAATTCATACATTCAAAAGAATAAGCCAACCTATAATAAGGATTAGAAAACCATTTACCTAACGAACAAAAATAAAGACAGACAAGCACCTCATAAATTAGTTTGCTAATCCGGCAGTTTAAGCTTAATGGTTTCATTGACTCTATTCCTAATTTGTAGCTTAGTTCCCCGGTGAAGTGGCAGCATGAAAGCGTGGTTTTTCCATAGGAGCCTCTGGGATATTTATTCAAAGCTGATACACGCATGCACACACACAAACACACACGGTTTTTATTCCTATCTTAACATAAAATAAGTTAGCATGAGTATTTCATGTGTTTCTTGTGAAACTGGTTTTTTTTGGTGGGCATTTCCAAACACTTTTTATTTCTTATTGTTTTATGATGAGAAGATTAATACTGCCGATGTGGAAACGTTTTCTACACTGGCCAACTTAAATCGTTTTAAAGTTCAAAAGTAAAGGGTGACATATTTTTCACTTTGCCTCCAGGTTCGAGGAAAATTAAAAGCAGACTTTATAAGCAGATACCAGGATTTCAAAATGGGGACAAAAGCATTTACAATGCAAAGGACCCCTTGGGAACTCTTGCACTTTCTGAAACAATGGTCAGGGTGGAATTTGGTTCTCCGCACGTCTCATGTTTAAAAACAGCTGGTTTTTGTTTCGGTGTGTTCTCTTTTCCCTAAAAGAATCTCATTCACCCTAAAATTTTCTGACATTCATAATGGCTTTTGCCCGTGCCGTTGGGGACATGCACTTCTAATTTCCCAATTTATTTACTTATTAGAAATATCTTAAAATAAATGAGATGGTAATGCCCGTCATTGCTGCTACCTGGTAGAAAGGCGATTCTAATTTTCATATCCTGCCATAAGGAACCATACCCTAAAATATTCCTTTTTTATTATTGTTCAACAGAGTACTGAACGTGTTCAGGATCATTCTTTTTCAGGTTAATCAGAGAGAATTGCCTGTAACTTTAAGTTACTTAACCATTTCTTAAGGCAACATGTTTGGACAGGTAGTAGGTGAGGTCCTATGGGCTAAAATGTATTTCTTCTTTCTGGTGACTTAGATATTTTTCTGTATGTGCAGTCTCTAGATTAAAACACTTCAAGAAACCAACTATCACAATGTCAATCCAAGGATTTAAAATTATTAAGGGTTTGCCTTTATGGTTCCTTAGTTTTGGGCTCTTCAAAATATAAGCTTTTTTTTGTAACTAGTTCATAAGAGTAATGCAATAAGACAATAAAATCTGCCCCCATCTGTGAGTTTGGGAAGTTAAGATAATTAAGGTTAAAAAAAAAAACACAAAAAAAAACTTGAAGTTCAGATTATAAAACAAGATAGTCTATACATCATCACATTGGAAATATTTTAATTTAATTAGGCAAATAAAAGAGAAATAAATTAAAGATAGTTATCTGTTTGTTTGTTTGTTGCTGCCTAGCAAATTATCTCAAACATAGTGTCATCCAGCCCTAGCCAGATGGCTCAGTTGGTTAGAGCATTGTCTTATAAACCAAAAGGTTGAGGGTTTGAGTCCCTGTCAGGGCACATACCTAGGTTTCAAGTTTGACCCCTGATGAGGCATATATGGGAGACAACCAATTCATCTTTCTCACATCTCTCTTTCTCTTTCACTCTCTCTCTCTGTCTCTCTCTCTCTTCCTCTCTCTAAAAATCTACACAAACATATCCTCACCAATCCCAATTTTTTATTTAGTTCATAATTGGGTGGGTCAGTGACTTGGGTTGGATTCAACCCAGGATCCTTCTGTGTTCTCAGCTACAGTCACTCATTTATCTGTTATCAGCTACTGGTTCTGAGGTCAGTTGGTGGGTGCTCTAGAGGCTGGCTCATTTCTGCTGGCCTCATGTACATGTCTGGCAGTTGGCTGGTTATTGAATAAAGTATCTTGGTTGTCTGAAAGCCCAGGGATTGGGGGTGGGGGGGGGGGGGAGAGAGAGAGAAAGAGAGAGAGAGAGAGAGAGAGAGAGATAGATTCTGCTGCATACCATTGATCAAAGCATGTCACAACTTCAGCCCAGGTTCAAGGGATAGAGAAATAAATTCCATCTCTTGATGGGTGGGGGGCCAAATGCAGGGAGGGGCATTATAAGGGCACAAATCAGGAAGGGACAGAATCTGTCGCCATTTTTATAACCCACTGCAGTATCACATGGCTTGTTTGAAAGCAAAGCTTAGAATGCTTAGAAGCCATCGCTAGAACCATTAAGTTTCCCTTGACGTTTGGCAAGCTAGTTGCCTCCCTTACACCTCCCAGACCTGGGATCAAACCTGCAACCTGGGTGTGTGCCCTGACGAAGAATCGAACCTACAACCTCTCGGTGTACCACATGATGCTCCACCCAGCTGAGCCACGCTGTCCGGGACAGGTGGCAATCTTATTTTTATGAAAAGACTGAATGTGGACATTTTTACAGATAGAAACTATACCTCGGCAATGTTTCTTGGGAAAGAAAGTCTCTGGATTACGAAGTGTAAAGGCACATGACGACAGATGACCTCAGGTGCTGTCACTGCATCATCTGATTCCTAGTCTTAGAAATAGAAATAATAGCCATAGACATGCTAGAAACAAATGCACGCAACTCAGAGCATTTACAGAATGCAGGAAGGAGGCGAGCAGCTTTGAGTGGATGGGAGCCTGAGTCCCAGGAAGGCAGACAGAGGTAAAGAGAAGCAAAGTCTGTTAGATGTAAGCATCCATGGGCTGTCTTCACAGGAAGTGCAGCCTCACAATGGAGCCAGAGGACAGACGCCAGAAGAAAGAGGCTCCAGGAACAGAAGAACTTGATAAATACCCTAGATATCAGTGAGAAAATACCAGTTAGTTGGAGCTAAAAATAAGAAAATTGCATGCCTTCTTGCATTCTTTGCCTAGAGTGAGATCCAAAGAAAAACAGAGCCATTGGCCAGGGAGAGCATTTTAGAAAGAGCATCTTAATGACATCCTTCTGCTGTTGTTTTTCTTCAGACCTCTGATGCCCACTCCCATTGTCTCTTGGCAGCTCCCTGTAACAGTTAGTCGCTGTGACTTCTGAGAACTTGCTATGGATGTGAAATCCCTCCTCTTTAATTTAAGTCCATGTCCACTAATTTGGTCCTTCACCAAAGTGGTAAAAAACTGGCCTGCATTCCCCACATTAAAACCTTTCATTTATCTAAAGATTGTCATTAAGCCTCCCTCAGCCTGTTTTTCTCTGGACCAAACAACCCCACATGCTTCAACTTTTCCTCATAAAACTAATTGTCATCCTTTACAACATCCTTTTGTGCCTCTGGTTTCTTCACATCGGTTTTTAACAGCAGAAACAAATAAGAAAAAAAAAAAAGAGTTTCCTAGCAAAGTTGGACCAAGGAGCATAAAGGGGACACAAAAGAGAGGGGATTTCCTAAACCATCCCTGTCTTACTTCTGGCCTCTCGGTGTCCTGCTGGCTTCTCCCCACAGATCCACTGCATCTCTGAGGATACTCATTTAGGAAACAGAGCCCGCTCCACCCAGGTCATGTTGCCGCTAAACTTGTACCTTGTAATAACCCCCGAAACAGCAAACAGCAACAGCTGCGTCTAACTTTGTTGCCCTGTGCTAACAGCTCACAACCACTCTAAGTGGTAGGTCTATCATTATCCACATTTTACAGGGAAGGACACAGGCCTGGGGAGGGGTGAGAACCTGCCTGAGAAGATCATGCTGCTGAGTGGGGAGGTCTGCATTGCCACCCAGCCGCTGGATCTCTGGGTCCCCGAGTTTGAAATATGTCCTCATGTCTATCTCATGTGGGTTGTAGTTAATGTTATCTCTTCTTATACCGATGGGCTGAATCCCTGTTCCTCAGCAAATACACCTCTCAACACCACTCCTGATTTATCAAAGTCATTTACAAATGTATTCTGGCTTTCTATCTAGAGAATTACCCAACTTGTCTATCTATCTAACAACTGTGGTTTCGGCCAGTATGTTGTCATTAGCTTCATTCCCAATGAAGCTTAAAAGTTTGATCTTTAAATTGTGGATGTTCAAAGCAATAAGAGCTAGCATTAGGCACTGTTGTTGGCATGTTGCGTACCTTAACTCCTTTACCCCCTCTACAGCACCAGGAGGTGGGTACTAGTGTTTCTCCCAATGTTCTGATTAAGGCACAGAGAGGGTCATTAATTTGCCCAAGGTCACTCATCTGGCAGTTCAGCCCCACATCTTTACAAGTAGCTTTGGGTTTAAAAAATAAAAGTTATATGCATATCTTGTCACCAGTTCTCTTTTCAACAAACAATATCTTTCTAAATAAGAATGTTGGGGGAAAATTAGATCATTTTACCAAATGTCATTATTTCTGCTACTGGTAGTTTAGGTTTGAAACCTTTTGCTGTTTGAAAAAAAAAATGTTTCTCCAAAATTATTGGGGGTTTTTTGTTGTTGCTGTTTCAGGAGACATATATGTGTCACTACCCAGAGCATGACAAACATCAACACCAGGATAATGATTACCTGGGAGGTGGAGGTTGGGGAGGGGAGCACAGGAAGCTTCAATCATATTTGTAATTTTTCTCTTAGGCTTGGTGATAGGTCTATGCTGCTGGTTTTTGTATTTTATATCTTTTAAATTTTTTATAATTTTTTAAAAGGTGGGAAAGAAAATTAAATATGAATAAATATAAAACAGTAGGAAAAAACACTGATGGCCAGGCAGTCTGATTTCTAGACTTTATTCTGCAACAAGCCCATTGTTGAAATCAAACAAGATGCTAAAGCCCTCTGTTTTTGTAAATAAAGTTTTATTGGAACACACCTGTGCCCATTTGTTCACATACTGTGTACAACTGCTCTCATTCTACGGGGGCAGAGTTGAGCAGTTGCAACGAAGACTGTATGGTCTACGAGTCTGAAATATCTACTATCTGGGGATTTGCAGAAAATGTTTGCAGACCCCTTACAGTAGAAAATCAGTCTTTTTCAGCTCAAAGATTTGATCATCCTAGGAGACAGAAGCATATCCAAGATCTTGCACCAAAGGTAGATCATGAATGCCAGTCTTCCACACACACACACTGCTTTAGGTGGGCATGATATATTGATCAGATTAATGAAACATTAGGACTTTTAAATCACATAGAAAAACCCTTCACCATTGTTCTGGGTGATTATGGACCACTGATATCTTCCCCTAAAAAGACGACATAGGATTGAAGGAGAGAAAAGTCCATAGACACTAAAAATGAATTTCTAACACTGTTAAGGTGGTGCATGTTGTGTGATTACTGTTGCATTTATAAAACGTTATAAATGGGTTTTACAGGGTTGCTTTAAAATATGAGTTCTTGATCTTTGAATAAAAATTTCTCCTTTGAGTAGTGGATTCATTCCTTTATTCAGATAAGGGCAGCCACTGAAGGAGCAATGTACAATAGTGACCAGGAGCAGGAATTCAAGAGCCAGATAACAAAGACCAAAATTCCGGCACACACCCTCTCTGCCTCTGCATCTTGGGCAGTGTATGTAATCTCTCTAAGCCTCTGCTTCCTCATCTATGAAATGGAACCATGCTAGTATGTACCTCATTTGGTTTTTGTGAGGACCAAATGATAAAACTTATGGTACAGCACTTAGCATAACATTTAGTCAATAATAGCCATGATAGACCAGACATATTTAGGACACAATACAAATTCTGAAATGGGTTTAAAAGAGTAGCATCTAGTATTTATTTTCAGGACTAATGAAAACTATGAGATAAAAGTGGACAGTAGAAGGCAGTTTAAACATATTAGTGCTGAGTAGAACATACGAAGGAAGGTTTCTTCTGGGTTCCCATATGGCAGTGGCATTCAGGAGGCACAGAAAGCCACTATCACCTTGAAATGGGGCCCATCATTTAAAAGTGTTTGGACAGTTCTGGCCGTTCCATCAGAAGGAACACAGGTTCTCTTCCCCCTCTCACAGCTTATCATAAAATCATGACATTGACACGCTGCCCGTCTAGTTGTTACTGGAATGAAAACAAGCACTAGTTGAGGTCACATAAAGTGTTTGCCGTGCAACTTTGGGCAAGTTACACAGCGGCCCTAAAACCTTCATTTCCTCACTAGATATCACTGCCCAATACACATAATGTATGAGCTATGTTCTATATTTTGTATTAGTCACATTAAAGAAAGGAAAAAGAAATAAAATTAATTTTAATAATACAGTTTATTGAATCCATTCTATCCAAATATTTCAACATGCCATCAATAAAAAATACACTAATAACATACATTCGTGTGATGGTATACATTCCTTTTTTTCACAGTAAGACTTCAACTTGGTATGTACTGTACACTTACAGCACATCTTAATTGGGACTGCTGCAGGCCCAAGGCCACATGTGGCTAGCAACGACCACATTGGACCATGTTGGTCTAGGACAGTGGTCGGCAAACTCATTAACAGAGCCAAATATCAACAGTACAACAATTGGAATTTCTTTGGAAAGCCAAATTTTTTAAACTTAAACTTCTTCTAATGCCACTGCTTCAAAATAGACTCACCCAGGCTGTGGTATTTTGTGGAAGAGCCACACTCAAGGGGCCAAAGAGCCGCATGTGGCTCGTGAGCCACAGTTTGCTGACCACGAGTCTAGGACACACCTAGATCTTAGGAAATCACTGATCCTAACACTAACCTTCAGGGGTAAGAACAATGACAAGAATAAAAGCTATATGCCATTGGTCCATATATGAAGGTTTAAACCAAACTAATAAAAGATATTTCATATTTTATGTTGCCATATAATACAAGGAGACCATCTCAGAGACCAGGAGGTCATCTGTTAAGAGGAGGCTCCCATAAAGAGTCCTCAAGAGGCTGATATTAAATTTCAGCTGGAGAAATTGAGTTGATTCTCCTTAAAAATGGGTTATTAGGTTTTCTTTTCTTTCTTTCATAAACATTTTGTAATTTAGCACACATTTATATAAGAATGTTCACAGTAGCTCTCCATTCATAATAGCCCCAAACCAGAAATGACCCAAATGTTTTTCAGTGGGTGAATGCTTTAACAAACGGTGGAATAACCACACCAAGGAATGCAGCTCAGCAATGAAAAGGAACTCTTGAGACATGCAAAAGATGTAGAGAGATTTCAAGGGAAATACACGAAGTAAAAAAAAAAAGTCCAAAAAAGTAAAAATTAAAAAAAAAGTTTCAAAGGTCATATATTGTATGATTCCATTTACACAATATATTCAAAATAACAAAATTATAGAGATGGAGGACAGATTCGAGATTGTCACAGGGTAAGGGTTGGTGAAGGAGAAGTTGGAGGGTGCTGTGGCAATGGCACAGTTTTGTATCCTGATTGTGGTTGTGATTACACAGATATACACATGATAAAATTGCATAGACCTTTACACAGAACACACATGCAAATGAATGTTTGTAAAGCTGGTGAATGCTGAATGAAGGTCGATGGATTACACACACATCAGTTTCCTGACTTTGATAGTATACTGTGGCTAGGTAATGGTGGAGGCTAGGTCAAGAGTACTTGGCATCTCCCTGTACATTTCTTAATTTTTTGCAGTTGCTTATGAATTCATAATTACTCGATTGTTGGTTTTTTTAAGAAATCATAAATCATTGTATTCTATGAAATGTTTCCCATTTGCACTGTGGAGGAAAAATTGTAGGGGACCAAGAGAAAGGTCTAGGCAAGAGAAAATGATGAACTGGGCAGTGACAATGGGAATGGAGAGATGTGACGTAAGAGCTATTTAGAAGTTAGAAGAGATCAGGCTCATTTGGGCAGAACAGCATAGAAGTGTTCAGACTGCTTGGGTTCAAATCCTATCTTTGCCATTTTTAGGGAAAGTGACTTAATCCTCCTATAACTTAGTTTCCATTTCTGTAGAGTAGGAACAATAACAGTACCCGCTCCTGGGGTTATTATGAAAGATAAACAGTTAATTCATAAGTACTTAGAATAGTTCCTGACACATGATAAGTGCTCTAAATATATTCGCTATTATTATTATTATTATTATTTATTGAGTGTAATTATCTCAAAACTAGAAAAAAACACAAGTGTTCCTTTAAAAAAAAGAACATAGAAAAGATCTTCATTTATTTTTTTAATATATTTTATTGATTTTTACAGAGAGGAAAAGAGAGAGATAGAGAGTAAGAAACATCGATGAGAGAGAAACATCAATCAGCTGCCTCCTGCACACCTCCTACTGGGGATGTGCCACAACCACGGTACATGCCCTTGAGTGGAATCAAACCTGGGACCTATCCACTGAGCCAAACCAGTTTCGGCAGAAAAGATCTTTAAGATAAGCAAGAACTGCTTGACAAAGTTCCACCTTAACAAATAGCAACTCGTGAGCTAGCTTTTCATGAGTCAAGTGTCCCATATATTCATTTCTTATATCCAGAAATCAATGCCAGGAGAGAAATGATTGGTTTGATGCAAACCAAACCAATTCTGATCCCAGCTCCACTGCCTTCTGAACCCACCAAGTATGTTTTATGGCCTCAGTGAGTCAAGTTGTATTGGGCTCATCACATGATGATCCAACATCTAAATTTTCAAACCACACTAAAGTCTTGGCAGGGAGAGGCAGTTGTGAAACTATACAATGTGATTGTTTTTCTGCTTTCCTTAAAGCTACAACTTCTCATGAATCTGTTTCCTTTCAGGCATTCTGTTCTTTCTGACTATAGGTGAAAGCATCGCCTTTTATTTGTGCTTTCCTTTCCCTAACGGTAAGCACTGGTGGAAAACAGAGTTGAGGCTCAACACCTTAGTCTAGTTCAAACTAAACCTGAAACTTGGCCCCAAGTCAAGCAGTTTGCATTTTTTTACCTGTGCACTTTCTGACCACAAGAGGGCTCCATTCATCCCCGGTTGTAAAAGCCAGCAGAATAGTTTGGCAACTTGGAATTTGCAAACATTTTACAGGGGGAAAAGAATTAAAAAAAACAAGTGCCCCCCTCCGAGTACCAAGACTCAAGTTTTGTAAAATGTGGAATTCATTGAAGAAGCTCTGTGATATGTACTTCAAAGCTCAGTTTCCTATTTTTGAGTCTGGCATTCTACCTGATGGAAACTAGCCAGCCACTCATAAAGCAAGTTCATGATTTCATTTCCCAGTTGGCGAATGAAGCAGGGCCAAGTGCCGTCTTTATTTTTGTTGGTTTTATTAGTAACATATAGAGCTCGGCATAATGCTGTGGTTCGATCAGAGCTCTGCAGTCCATGGCTCCTTCTTCATTATTTAAGATCATTGCCCCTAAGTAGACCCCTCCACTTCCCTTGTTAATAGATTTCAGTCCATTCGGTTGTAAAGCAAATGTTTGGGAAGAAAGACTCATCTTCCCCCTGAGGTGTAACCCAACATGTTAGGAGAAGGGAGTTCAGAGTCCAGATTCCTGGAATGCTGGAAGTGGAAGCTCTTAACAGGCGCAGAAGACTTTTCTTGTTTTCAGCTTTGTTCCCAGACTTCACACATGCCACTCCTGAAATGAAGATCCCATTCCTCCAATATCTGACTACTGGTGACAGCTACTAGAGCTAAAAACCACACCCCGCTGTGCCAGAAGTTGCCATTGTTTATTGACTCATTGCCCAATTTGTGGAACTCTCTGCATTCTATTAAAGTTTTGCAAAGTGCAGGCAAATAAAACCAAGAATTCCTTTTTTTTTTTCTTTTTTTTTTTTTGGCTAGGCATCAGTTTCCAAATTTGAAAGAGGTTTCCATTGAATTCTTAAAAAAACCTAGAAAATACAATTCAGAACCAAACCAATGAATATTCTACACTATATCCTTTTCAGGATTTACTGTCCCTGTCTCACATCCACCTTCGCTGTGAGAAAGGTGCATCAACGGGCACCTTCTCTGCCTCTGGCCTTGCTCTGGCTCCCGAGTCCAAGAGACAGGAGGTCAGAGAAGAGAAGGACACTGAACCAGGATGAGCTGTGGCTGAAGGTGCCCCCCACGCTATGGGGTGTGTATGAAGGCAGTCAGGTGGGCTTCTGGGAAATATGACCAAGATTTGCTGTGTGGAAGCAGGGTCCAATTAAAATGCATCGTTGCTACAAACAAAGTCTGTGGCCTGCACAAAGGACACCCAACAAGGAATCCTGAGCTGCAGGTTTGGGCCCTCACTTGGCTGTGAGGCCTGACCTCCTCGCCATATACCAGTGCCTCGCTGTGAGAAACAAAGCAAATATATAAAATCGCTGCGGTCAGATAATTTCTAAAGCTTGTCTCGGCACTAACTTCAACCTGAGACTCCATTTGTGATCTTCACAGCCCAACTATTATCGGGGCATTTCTGGAAAAACGGTGCCCTTAAGCCAAATCCTCTCCCCATGGGATTAAAAAGACTAGTTTGTGTGAACGACTAATCTGAGAACCTCCGCTAGAAGCCACAGGATGTCATTTTTTAAAGCATAAGCATATGACTAGCATAAATCCGCCAGCCCTCCACCGCCCCCTGCCCTTGAGAGAACGGGCCCAGAAAGAACTGAATGCTGGTATTTGATATTGCCAAGGGAACGGTCAAATTTCCTGGTCAAGTTCAGTCCCACATAAATGAGAAAGAGTGGAGTTCGTTTCCCAGCTTGGCCAGACTTTCAAGGAAAGGGATTCCTAAGTCTGTGTGTTCCTGTGTCTGATGTGTACCCTCCTGAGCCTATTGTCTCTACTTGAAGTAAAAAGCAGCAGCCCATGGCAGGAATGCCGCACAGTCAGGGAGCCACATCTCTAAGCGTAACATTGAATCCCTGGGGGCCAGTTCTACAGGGAGCTCAGCGAGGATGCTGGGGACAGTCTGTCTCGTGTGGCTTTCGCCAGAGATGTGGCTTCTCCCCTCCCTGGCCTTGTCTGATGACAGAACCTTTTTGGTCAAGGCCTAGACCTTGTGTGGCGGGAAGCGAGTGCAGTTAGCATATCAATCACTCGATTCTGGAGGCTTTTCTCCCTTAGAGTCTACATCACTATTTAAAAACAAAACAAAACAAAACAACAAAACACGTGTGTGTGTGTGTGTGTGTGTGTGTGTGTGTGTGTGTGTGTGAAGTCTAAATCAGTTTCTTCACTTCTAGATTGAACTTCCTTTGGCTTCCCAGGACCAAGGAGAATAGGGTTGGATTTTCTGTTGTTGTTGTAATGAAATCTGTGTTGTTGAAAGAATTACTATGTCCTCTTTTTCCCTCCTTAACCCCTTTTCCCAGGCCTTCACCCACCCTATTGTCTGTGTCCATGGGTGATGCATATATCCATACACATTCTCTGGTTGATCACTTCCCACCCACCCACTCTCCTCCACCTTCCCTCTGGGGTTCTGCAGTCTGTTCTATGGTCTTCTGTCTCTGGATCTATTATGCTAACCGAAATAAGCCAGTCAGAGACAGAAAAGTATCACATGATCTCACCCATATGGAATCTAATGAACAAAATAAACTGATGAACACAATTGATCCAAAACACCTTTTTTTTTCTTTTTGTCTGGCCCACCTCTGAGGAGCTGTCCCAAGTTGGACCTGATAGGAGAAGCAGGGACAGAATGACATGGAGCAAAAGGGAAGGGCTGCTGGTGGGACAGGCACGAGATGATGCATCCCTGTCCATGCAGCAGGGGCCCCATTTGACCCTTCAAATAACAGACTCTCATCACTGGAATATCCTCCAGGTCATCCAAGGGACCACATGGCCTGTCTGAAGCAAGATCGCAACATTTTCTAAAAGGTAGTTACATAAAGAAAGGAATCATTATTTCTTCCTGGGGTCCACAACTTGGAAAAAGAAAACCTTTTTTTAAAGCCACGTACTATTCAGTAGTAATTTCTTTATTTTTTAAAAAAATATATTTTGTTGATTTTTTTACAGAGAGGAAGGGTAAGGGACAGAAAGCCAGAAACATCAATGAGAGAGAGACATCCATCAGCTGCCTCCTGTATGCCCCCTACTGGGGATCTGCTTGCAACCAAAGTACATGCCCTTGACCAGAATCGAACCTGGGACCTTTTAGTCTGCAGGCCGACGCTCTATCCACTAAGCCAAGCTGGTTTTGGCAATTCCTGTATTTTTTTAAAATATTTTTTTATTGATTTCAGAGAGGAAGGGAGAGGGAAAGAGAGATAGAAACATCAATGATGAGAGGGAATCACTGATCAGCTGCCTCCTGCATGCCCCCTACTGGGGATTGAGTCCAAAACCCAGGCATGTGCCCTTGGCTGGAGTCAAACCTGGGACCCTTCAGTCCATAGGCCAATGCTCTATCCACTGATCCAAACCAGCCAGGGCAAGAAAGCCATTTTTGAGGGGTTTTGAAACAGGCACAGAAGGGTAAATGATTTGCCCAAGATGACAGAAAGTCTGCTAGAAATTCAAGTGTTTTTAACTTTTCACATATTTTCTTTAATAATAATATAAAAAGATATCTGCTTTCTTTGTAGTATACTGTAGCTTGTCATGTTTATGAGATTTATTTTCTTATTGGATCAGAGTTCATTGGGGATAGGATAAAAGAGGCTTAGGGAATTTTAAAATCTCCACTTAAATAGTTAGGGTTATTAATTCTCATGAAGAGAACTATGTATTTGAAAAGCTGATTCAGTATATTACAAACTTGTGAGTCAATATATCAAGGCATGAGTCTGGAGAGGAATACAGGGATGGGAAGGGGGAGGGGGTGACAGTCATTAAGCACATGGTGTGGATAGAAGTTATTTCATTTAGTCCCAACCACAGGTAAATATTCTCTCTCCATTTAACAGAGGCATGGACACATTAAGTAAACCACTTTGAGTTTATACAGGTAAAAAGTGATAGATCAGGGACTGGAAACTTTCCTACACCACGTACTGTGATAGAAAGAAAACTGGGCTTAGATGTAGGGAGGGGTGAGGGAGTCGGAGTGTGAAACCCAGTCCTGCTATTGGTTGATTGTATAGAGCGAGTACAGCCTTAAAACAAATTGCTTGATTCATCTGGGCCTCAGTTTTCTGAGACATTAAGGTCCTTAACTTCAGGCAAGATGTCAATCTACCACTCTATGAGAAATAACATTTTCCCTGCCTAATGTGTGTGTGTGTGTGTGTGTGTGTGTGTGTGTGTTTCCATTACAGTTTCCTTTCAATCCTGACCTCATGTTTTAGCAGTTTCCAAACCGTATCTTCCCTCTGTGACAGCTCTGGCAGGGGGAGCCCAGTGGGGTACTAGGACCTGGTCAGGGACAAATTAAGATTTATTGGGGATAAGTGAGCTTGGATGGCAATGGGCTTTATGCTCGGTTCAAGCACTGTCCACTAATTAATTAATTGGAGTGTAATCTAAAGACCGTGAAATGCATGCATCTTCATGGTTCAACGGGGTTTGGCCATTGCATACACACATGTAAACCACCCCCCAAATCAAGTCAAAAAAGCTTTTCAACATTCCAGTGAGTTCACTTTTAGTCAATTCCATCCCTTTACCCAAGAAGCAAACACTGCTCTGATTTCTGTTACCATGGATGGGTCTGATCTAGAACTTGACATATATGGAATCATATGCATGAATCCATTTTTATTGCTACAGGAACATCTATGGCTCCAGGAAGTAGATGGCACATAATTTTCCTCTTGACTGTGGAGTCAGCGGTGCCGAGTATATTCAGCGGGAGAGTAAAGGCCAGAGGAGATGTTTGTTTCTTTCTAAGATGCATAAAAATTTCTTAAAAAGAGGATCTGGTTGTTTAACACGGTCTACCAATATAGTGCTCACATTGCTTTTCAATTCACATTGATTTAGTTAGGTGATACTTTCACATCCTCTGCATTCATTCATTCATGTATACATTTATTCATTCAATCGCCACTTATTATTATCCAACTCTATGATCCTGAGACCGTCTGGGGGCAGGATTATTTACAAATAAGATATGTGAGGATTCCCTGAGGATCACATTCTAGTTGGGGAGACCAACAATTGATGCCCCACAATGGAATGTATGGGATCATTTTCTGGGTCAGTGGATGCTGTGAGGAAACGAACCAGGGTAATGTGGGGCAGAGTGGTCAGCTGCACACAGTGCCTGGTTAGTAGGTGATTTCATGTTGCATTTACCCTGCTACCATCTGCAAGATACAGGATCAATAGTGCTCTTTTGGCTGGAGCATGAACCAGAATTTGAGTCTTGGGGCCACATTTCATGACTCATCATTTTATTTATTCATGGTCTACTTTGTGCCAAGCACAGGAGGGTCAATACTGAGACAATACAAAAATAAATAAGTCATGGATACTATTCTCAAATTTACTTTTTAGGAATTACTGATCTCTGGCAAATCTTTGCTTTTAACATATCGACATTGCTTTCTCCAATGTCATCATACATTGAAAAAAATTAGCCCATCTAATCCACATTTTGACAAGTTTTCATGGGTCACGCCTCAAGTCGCTTTGAATGGGGGTCACTGGACAGTTTTTAAAGAGGTGTAAGGAACTCACTCTGCCAGACACACAAAAAGACTGCTTTCCTGCAAGTTCCAGGACTCATGGGTCTCTAGCTGGGTTCTCTGACAGCAGAGGCTGGGGAAAATACACTGCACGCTCGACGGCTTACTTCTTGGATTTTGACAGTTCCTCAAAAACACACATACTTCGTCCCAGCTAATAAAATCAACACCCTCACCATCAGATCTCTTTATTCCTCCCCCTCCTCCCCGCTCTCTCTTTCTCTCTCTCTCTTATCCACGGTAGCTACCAGAGGACAAAAGTGCTCAGATGTGTTCCACAGATGAATGTTTGATATCATGGAACAGGACAGAACAAGAACAATCAGCCCCTCTTTGGCCAAAACTTTCCCATTAGTGTGAATCAGGAATGTGCAGGCTCTGATTGCAGAATAAGTAAACAGGACATAATGGGTTTTCAATAAACGCAGGCCAGCCAGACTCCTAGTCTATTTGGAGAGGTTTATTTGACACGCAGAGCCAGCCGGGGGAATTGAGGACAGAAAGGTAAATGGAGTTGAAGTTCACGAGTGAATACTGGTGCAGGGGACGGGTTGTGGCCACACCTGCCACTGCAAGCAGGTGAGACTGTTCTCACTGGGAAGACCTGAGAATCTGTAACACCTTTGTCTGAAAGATCCCGGTTTAATGATCAGAATAATTAGAGGGTAGGGGACTTAGAAAGGTTTTGGACTTCTTTTGTTTGGCTGGTTTTGGAAAGAAAAAGACAAGAAAGGGGGAAAGCAAAAACAAACAAACAAAGATGAGTGTAGGCAGAGGCCTAAAATCCCACACCTGGTTGAATCAGAACTCGACCCCAGATCATTTCTGAAGCCACTTTGTACATGGCCATAGGTACAACCTCGTGGCAAGCATTTGGCTTCCAGAAATTTAAAATGATGGTTATGTCCTCATAGCCTGAAATTTCTTTTAATCATTTCTTTCTGATTTTAACCAAAAAAAAAAAAATTTAATGTATGTGTACATTGGATCTTATTATAACTAGACTTAAAATTGTCGTGGACTTTTTAAAAGATGTGAAAGTCTGAGCCACTGGGGGAAAGAGAGAAGCTCTCGTCCCAGGTGAATCTCAGGGACCTCCTCCCTCCTCTAAAGCCTGGACTAGCTCCAGGACAGACTGACCTTGGGAGCCCTTGGTTAACCTTTCTGCTTCCTGGATATAAACCCTCCGCTAACAAGTTAATAAAATAATCAACAAAGGACTGATCCATTTGGAATACAATCCAAACATTTTTCCCTCGGCACTCTGGAGTCCTAGGTCACGCTCCAGGAAGTGGAGCCTGAGACCAAGATCCAGGCCTGTGGTTCATTAGGGGGGGTCCTCTTCAGCAAAAGCATGTCAGCTCGAGCTGCTATAACAAATTACCAAAGAATCGGTGGCTTTAACAGCAGAACATTCTTTTCTCACAGTTCTGGAGACTGGAAGTCAGAGATTGAGATGCTGGCAGGGTTGGCTTCTCCGCAGGCCTCTCTTTGTTTCTTGCAAATGGCCACCTTCTCGTGGCCACTTCACATGGGTGTCCCTCTGGGCACGATCCCCTGGACTCAGCTCTTCTTCTAAGAACAATGATCTGATTGAGTGAGGATCCATTCTAACTGCCTCATTTGAACTTAGTCACCTTTTCTTAAAGGCCCTATCTCTATACTGTCCCATCGGAGGTACTGGGGGTTAGGGCTTTGATATGACTTTTGTTTGTTTGTTTGTTTAATATATTTTATTGATTTCTTACAGAGAGGAAGGGATAAGGATAGAGAGTTAGAAACATCGATGAGAGAGAGACATCGATCAGCCGCCTCCTGCACGCCCCACACCGGGAATGTGCCCGCAACCAAAGTACATGCCCTTGACTGGAATCGAACCTGGGACTTTTCAGTCCGCAGGCGATGCTCTATCCACTGAGCCAAACCGGTTTTGGCTGATATGACTTTTGAGGGGACACAGTTCAGTCCGTAACAGTGAGACAAGAGGGACAAGAAAGCAGAAGGAGAGGAGATAGGATGTAGTCTCCAGGAATGCCTAGTCTCAGCTTGGTCCATAGGGTGAGGGAGTTATGGCACCATCAATCAAACCAGAGTGGTCTCACTTTGAAGTAAGGAGGTTGGGTCATCCTATCCCCGTAGCTGTTAGTTCACTGGCCAGACCCCAGTGTGCATCTGGTGAGGAAAGGATGTTTGAGCATCTGTCCAGGCATCTCCAAGCAAGTCCTGTGACTCAAGCCCATTTTTCCAGAGAGAGTCACACAGCGTAAAGCTCTAGCCATTCCAGTGCTTTTGCAGATTTGGGGTGTCAGATCCACACAAGGAGAGCTTGGATGAGGCACCAACACCATTCTTGACACAGGTCTTGCAGGAGAGTCCTCTCTTCATTACAGAAGCTTCATGGCAGTCTCCTGTCCCCATTAGTTAAAGCCTCCCCTCTTCTCCACCTCCCAGGTTCAACATAGAACTTGAGAGGGATACAGGGGGGAGGCAATGAGAAGGCCTGACCTGTTCCTCCCATCAGCACTTGGCACCACCATCAGTTCAGTTGCCCAGGCCTGAATCCTTGACTTCCTGTCAACCACTAAATCTACCAAATCCTTTTCTCCATATTCATGGCCATTGTGCTAGCTTTAGTGGAAGGAACCATTTTTTCTCCTGCCACTTACTGAAGAGTTTCTTCTCAGATCTCTCTGCTTCTATCCTAAGCCCCCTCCGATTCTCCCACAGTAGCCAAATCTGAGCAATTCACATCCCCACTCAACACCCTACGGTGGTCTCCTTTCACTGTGGAAATAAAATCTTAAGGGGCCTTCCCCAATATGGCTGCTGCCTCTTGACTCAAACCACCTCCCACCCCACCTGGTTCTTAACATCTCAATCATTATCAGTAGTGTCCTATCTCAGCAGACTTTTTAAAAATATATATTTTATTGATTTTTTACAGAGAGGAAGGGTGAGGGACAGAGAGCTAGAAACATCGATGAGAGAGAAACATCAATTCAGCTGCCTCCTGCACACTCCCTACTGGGGATGTGCCCCCAACCAAGCTACATGCCCTTGACTGGAATCGAACCTGGGACCCTTCGGTCCATAGGCCGACACTCTATCCACTGAGCCAAACTGGTCAGGGCTCTCAGCAGACTTTTTACCTTGCACTCCACCAACACCTACCATCCCCACAAGTAGAAGAGGCTCATGTAACATCCTTTCTGGCCAGCTTTGCCTGACCTTCGCATTGAGTTGGTTATCTCTGCTACCTGTTCCTTCCCTCTGGCACCAACCACACTTAATTGCAATTGAGTCTTGAATGGTCCATCTCTCTTACTAGACTATCAGCTCTCTGAAGACAGGTTCGGAGTCTATTTCCTTAGTCACTGTTCTCCCAACTTTGCATCCCTGCCCTGCTACTTTGTAGTGGGTGATCTTAGGCAAATTGTGACCTTTCTGTGTCTCTGTTTGCTTCTTTGTAAAATACAAATAATATAAAACAACACTGCTCACAGTCCGCAAGATGAAATGATTGCGTATGGTGTGGCAGGCGCTACCTAGAATGATGTGTGGTGCATAGCAAGCACACATATGGGCTGGCCGTCATTTTTTTCTATTACTGGTAGACATAGTAGTCATAGCAGTAGTATGAGTATCTCTAGCTCGCAGCAGAGTGCTGGAAACATCAGATAAGGAAAACTGTCAGTGCTAGAAGTGGCCTGGCAGCCAGTTTCGATGAATATCACCTTCATTATTTCTCCTAATAGCTCCCCAGATGGTAAAACCAGGAGCTGGAGTGATCCCAGTTTCGGTCTTATCTCTGACTTCACTGGCCTTCGAGGCAAATATCTAATGTTAGTTTATAGTTGGCACTCGCAGCTTACTTTAATGTTAGATAAGGGCAAGAAAACAAAAATCAGAAGAGGTGATTCGGTTACAATGAACCACGAGAGCTACACCTGAAGTTAATAATTTCACAGGGTAAAAATGCAGCTTGGGAATATGGCTAATTCTCATCACATCCTTGCTCATCTAGCTGTTGTGTTAACTGAAGTGCAGCCAACAGGAAATTGAACCACATAACTGCATCTTTCCTGGGGCGCTGGGGAACTCATCCATCACCCCATCCTGCTCCAGCTGTCTTTGACCATTATTCAACATCCCACCAACTCGGACCACGGCGGGTCTTTGCTGGCTCACTGGGCTGCTGGCTTCCCTGGAGGGCAACCTCCCACCTCATCTTCCTCCTCTCCCCTCCTTTTCTCCTTCTCACAGCCTCCCCCTACTACGCAGAGCTTACCGGGATCCTCTCTGCCAAGATGCCAACATCTGATTAAAACATCTTTCATATTGAACATGTCTGGGCCCATAAACGCACAGCTAGAGCATTTTAGAGCTGAACACCAAGCCATCTCCTTTTCTTCCGAGCGAAGGCAGGAATCACCAGAGCGAGAGTAACTTGTTAAATGCAATTCCATAAACTTCGCATTCTTCTCAGTGCCGTTTCTAGGAGTCTCATTTCTTTCTGTGCCTCCAGTCACCTCATTTTCCACTCTTTTTTTTTTTTTAATTTTATTCATTTACTTATTTTTAACTCAGGTTAGTCTATCTGCTTGCATCCTGACCTCATTTCCTGTTTCCTCACCAAGGTTATGATGCCATTGGAGCACCTTGCCAGAATTCAGCGGAAAGGCCTGAAAAAGAAGCCATCGGGCCCATTAGGTAAAACTGCCCACCCTGAGGACACTGTTCCGGAGAGTTGTGCCCTCCATGCACCCGATGCTCACAGACACAGGAACATGAGTCATCAATGAGACACTGTTGCCACCCGCCTTTCTTCCCCAAACCTCCCTAAAAAAAAGAGGAAGTGGCCTCTGACATCGGGACATATGAACAAGAGTTCCACACAGGGCACAAAGCATGGGAACTTCTGCTCTGGACTTCCGCCCTGCTTATGGGATGCCGGTCTCATGTTTGGTTTTCAAACCTCAACCCTGAAGAAAAATGCCACTCGAAGTCTGATTTGTAGGGAGCAATAGAAAGGCTGATTCAGAAGGAAAAACAAAGGCCAAATAGTCCTACTGTTACATGACTTCTATGATTTCTCTAAATAATTATAGTTTTTAAAAGAAAGATTTGGCAGTTGAGATTTTTGAAAAGAAAAAAAGAGCTATAATTGCCTTTAAAGCACATAAAGCAATATTTTAGGGGAAAACGGGAGGAGATCAATTAGCCACACTGGCCAATAAAGCTGGAAGGAGAGGCAGTTAAGCTTGTTCAAAGAAAAGTCTGATTAACGATTACAAAAAGCTCTCTAATTATGAGGAAAGAAGATTCTTAGGGGATTCCAACAAAAGAGCTTACAAACTTGTTGTCCCTCAGATTGAAATGAGAAACCCAACAATTAGAGACACTTAGTACAAAACAACATCATCCCTAATGGATAGCTCCATTCTCTAGTTAAAAGAATCCATGAACCGTGTTTAAATCTTCAGCCACGTTCTTGCCAGATTTCTTAGAATCAAGTGAGCAAACATTCACGGTGATACCAAGCCCTCCACTCCCTCCTGTCTACGTCCGACTCACCAAAGGAAGGACCCTGGAGCTTCCCTTCTCCAAGAACTGCTCCCATGAGGCCAAGCAAGACCTGCTAATAATTTGTCCAACACCCATAAAGTCATCCTGGGAAAATGGGAGGTTAGAAAAATTAAAAATAGGAAGGACTAGGAATAATTAGAGAGATGGTCAACACCTGTAAAACTTATCTATGGTTAAAAACTGTTTCCTTTTACTCCACCAGCAATCTCAAAATAATTCATTTCTGTCTATTATCGAGGAAATATTAATGTTCAGAATGGCCACACTGAATCCTGTGCATTTTTCCGGTCTCTGCTGAGGGGAGAAGACACACAGCTGAGGTTCACCACCTCCTCGCCAATAACCATTCCCCACCACCACATCTCCTGCTTCTGGGAACTGCCACTCTCACATCCTCCTTTGCCTAAGAAAAGCAGATTTTTTTTTTTCTTCTGGAACTGGCAGTAAATTGGCATTTGCTCTACTAGTGTTCTAAAGAAAAAACCAAAAACCAGAACTCTTTAAAGCAAGCAGTGTGGAGTGCCAGATCAGTCTCTCGCTTCAACAGTGTTTGAACGAAACAGACCCAGGGCCCCTTCTTCCAGCCTCTGACCCCCTCCAGCATCTTATCCAGTCACTTCCTTCAGAACCAACTCTGGGACCAGCCAACACACCAGTTTTTTTTCTACTTTAACTCATTGCCAAACAACCATGAGCTCCCAAATCTATCAGAATTGTTTCACCCAGAATTGTGGTCAACTGCCTGGCCAACCTGCTTCTGCGGGCCGCCCACACCTACTTCTCTCTGAGCTTCTGTTTTGTCCTGAGGATGTGGCTCTGGAGGGCGTGAGCCACCTCTTCCAAGAGCTGGCAGAAAAGAAGCCGAGGGCGCTGAGCATCTCTTAAAGTTGCATAACCAGAGCGGTGGCCGCATTCTCTTCCAGGACGTGCTGAAACCTTCCCAGGACACCATGGAAGCCGCCCTGGCCTTGGAGAGGAACCTGAACCCTTTGGGAGCTGCAGGCCCTGGGTTCTTCCCAAAGACCCTCGTCTCTGTGACTTCCTGTGGAACCACTTCCGGGGTGAAAGGTGAAACTCATCAAGAAGATGGGGGACATCTCACCTCTACAGACTGCCGGCCCCCAGGCTGGCTGGGTGAGGATCTTTTCGAAAGGCTCACCTTCAAGCACAACCAGAAGCCTTTGGAGCCCAGAGGCCTTTGAGGGACCCCTCTGCATCCCCTGATGTGTGGCTTTTACCTGAGCCTCTCCCCAAAACCACTAGCCATTCTTTTAACCACCCTGGAGCCCTCTCCCGTGCATTGGACCAAATGAGACAATAAAGCTTTTTGCATCTAACAACCAATCAATCAATAAAATAAAGTAAGCAGTGTGCCTTGGCTATAGGCTCCAAGCAATAGAAGGGATACCCGGGCCATTCACTGTGTCTTACAATTCTCACCAGGGAGGCAGACTCAGCAAACCAATTAACTAATTAAACCAATTAACCAAATGTGTAATTAACTTTGAGAACAGAGGTGTCAACAGAAGCACAACAAAGAAGTTACCCTCCCTCTGGAATAGCCTGCTGGCATGAAGCCTTTTAGGTTTCTGTCTTAAAGGCATACCCACCTAGGGAAAATATTTTCTGGGCACGGGATCGGTGACCAAGCAAGCCCATCAGATAGATGGGATGAAACTAAGGCAAGAGCAGTGTTTCTCACTCCAGTTACAGTCTGAAAGTAAATATACAGCCCATGAAAGCTGACCAATTCTAGGTCATTTCCCCCAAAAAACACATATGTCCATTATGAAGAGCAGGGGAATAGCTGGAAATTTCCAAAACAGCCCCCCTTAGAAGATGGTCAAGCCACTGGTCATTGAAACAACTGGTTCTAGGAGAAGAGGAACCAAGAGAGAAATGACAACATGCTGTAGGGGTTTCACTAGCACACAGAAATCCCTGGCAATGAAGAGAACTTGTGTGATGGCAGAAATACCTTGCTCTGTGCAATTCTGACATGTGGAAATTCATCTTTGCCAAAACAATAACTTAACGCCTTGCCACAATAACTTTCAAGTAGCTCACCTTATAAAATGCGGGTTTTCAAGTAGCTTCAAGAATGTTATTTGGAATTAATGATGTGGAAGACACGAAAGTAAGCCTGTTGCCTCTAGGGAACTTACATTTAGGGGTGGTGTAAAACTCAAGAAAAAGTAAGCAACCAAGAATTCTATGTTAAACATCAAATAGATGATACAGAATATAGTCTTATATCTAATGACCGAATGAAGCCAACTGAGACTTAGACCATCTCTGAGACCATTTCAGAGAAACCCAAATTCTGGCGGAGAGGCCCACACAATCAGGTCCTTAACAGGGGGAGCGAAAGCTACAGCATTAGTAAATGTGAAGCTTGTTAAGAGAATAAATATGTACGTGAAATCTCATACTGGATTTTCCTGTTCCTCTTTCATAAAGGACGCAGTTTTTGACGGTGACCTTGAGCAAGATCAAAGCTCACCTGTGCTAAGTCAGCACACACTTTCTAATCCTTAAGTAAAAAGATACACTTGTGAACGGTAACACTCCGCCAAACTCACAGACCCTGCATATAATCAGAGACTTAAAAGTGCAATTTATAACCAGGCAAGGATGTTTAGGAATCGTGTTTCACTCCCTAAACCGAGGATCCTGTTCCTGCCCCAAGTGCAGAGCAAGCACTTGGTATTACTTCAGTTAACCTTTCTGGACCTCCATTTCCTCATCTGAAAAAATGAAGGGGTTTTGGAATGGAAAATCTCTATGATCCCTCTCATGATTCAAATAGATTGTTTTTCTTTTCCACCAATAAGGGGACCAGACTCTCTGACAGCAAATACTTCCGTTCTTAACATTTTTAGATCAACCAGAATGCTGCAAATTTGGTATGAAAAGCTTTTCTTAAGATAAAGAGATAGCATTTCCTTGAGAATAATTGCCAGTCTCCTTGAAACTTTAGCCAGGGAACTTATCAAATAAAGAAACCACCTAGTTCCAGACGGTGGGCTGAATCCCAGAAAGTCAAACCCAAGGCCTCATGGGAATTTAGAATTACAGAGTTGTGGGTCAAGTTGAGAGTAAAGAATGTTAATTTGTTTTTTCAAGGTTCTCTAAGACCATAGGAGTTGGGGCTCAGTGTTCTTTAAATCATATAATTGAAGAAAGCAAACTTCTAGAGAGAGAGAGAGATCGTCTCTCCAAGGCCACATAGTGCCAAGCGAGGGATTGGTCCCAACTTAATGTACTCTTGTTTACCTCTGCCCAAGCCAGCTGTTGTCCACATAGACTGAGCCTTGAGGATGGATGGTGATAAGAGGCTGAATTCAATTCTAAGCAAGGTTCTTCATATAAATAAAATAGATTTCATTCTGTTTACCCATGTGCAAAATAAGTATATTAGGACTGACATAGCATAGATTTGTTAATAATTGTAACATTTGACAGACTATTAATATTACATGTAAATATTCAAATGTTTTCCTTTTTAATATATTTTTATTGATTTCAGAGCAGAAAAGAGAGAAAGAGAGAAATAGAAATATCAATGATAAGAGAGAATCATTGATTGGTTGCCTCCTGCACACCCCTTGGGGCTGATCAAGCCTGCAACCCAGGCATGTGCCCCAACCATGAACCTAACGGTGAACCCCTGGTTGATAGATGGACACCCAACCATTGAGCCACATCAGCCACTCAAATGTTTTAATTCAATTGGTTAAATTCTAAGACAGTCAAGAAAAAGTTTAAAGGTAAGTCCAAGACAAATAGCATTTAAATGTATAAAAACATGGCTTAGGCCATTCAGGTTGCTAGATAAAATATAGTACAGTGGGTGGCTTATAAGACAACAGAAACTTATTTCGGTTCTGGAGGCTGGGAAGGCCAAGGTGCCCACAGATTCAGTGTCTAATGAGAAGCCAATTCTTGGTTCATAGACTGCTGACTTCTCACTTTGTCTTCACATGGTAGAAGGGGGAAAAAAATCTCTGGGGTATCTTTCATAAGGACATTAATCCCAATTTTTATATCAATCCTCATGATCTCTACTCACTTCCCCAAAGTCCTACCTCCTAATACGATCACTTTGGGGGCTAAGATTTCAACATATGAATTTGGGGAAGACAAAAGCATTCAATATATAACACACATGTACAAGTAAATCCTATTTCTCTTGGACTTGTATTCTCTAAACAATGACTTATTTAACATTTGCTAAGTGCCTACCTAGGTCTAGAACTGTGGATAGAATTGGGTGGGGATAAACAGTCAGTCACAGTTTATATATTCAAGGGTGTTGTAAACTACAATTATAGAAATAGAGAAACCAAGATGGCAGCATAATTGAATACCTAAACTGCTGCCTCGCACAACAATTTCAAAACTACAGCTAAAAGACAGAACAGACATCATCCAGAACCACAGGAAAGCTGACTGAGTGGAAATTCTACAACTAGAAGGAAAGAGAGGAGCTCACAAAGACTTAGAGGAGCTGCAAAAAGCTGAGGTACGGAGACACACACGTAGAGAGGACAGGCAGCGGATTGCCTGGCTGGCTTCCTGTAGCAGGAGGGAGGCAGAAACTCCCAACTGCACTGAACCACAGTTCTGATTGCACTGAACCCCAGTTCCAGGCAAGACTCATATGGGGGGAGTCTGGACTGTCGTGAAAAGGAAGGAGTGCAAGGAAACTTAAGAGAGCCAGGAAAGGCAGAGGTCTGGAGGCATGCACATAGAGGACTGATTGTGGATTGTGCCTCTGACTTTCTCTAGCGAGAGGAAGACAGACCCTCACAACTGCACTGAAATCTAGTTTCAGGTGAGACCCTGGAAACCTAGACCCATATGGGTCCCCAGAGTGAACAGAAACTCAGGGGAATCGGGAAGACAGAGGTCTGGAGGTGTGCAAACACAAGTGCTCACAGAGAGGGCTCCAGCGATTACCAAGGGACAAACTTAGGGGCTGAGTAGGAAAGGGCTGACTGGAAGCCAAGACTGTCTGCTCAGCTCTGAGACTGAACACAGAGGCTGAACACAGAGGCTTTTACAATTTTGCAAGACTTGTATCATAAGGCTGAGTCCAGCACAGAAGTTCTCCCGGCGTAGACACTGCTGATCCTCACAACTAATCAGCTAGGAGATCAAGTCCCTCCAGTGATACCAACAATAATCAAGACTTAACTTAACAAAGCTGTACACACAGTCCACAAAAGGGTGCACCAAGAGTGGGGTAACTGGGGGAGGGGGGGTCAGAGCTGCAGTGAAAATGCGAAGACAAAGGAACAGATCACAAACGAAAGAAATGGAGGAAAACAAACGACTGAATATGGAGTTCAAAACCACAGTTATAAGGTTTTTAAAGAATTTCCTAGAAAAGATGGACAAATTTAGTGAGCCCCAAGAGGAGATAAAAAAGGATCAACTAGAGATGAAAAAGGACCAACTAGAAATTAAACATACACTGACTGAAATAAAAAATATTATACAGAGACCTAATGGCAGACTAGAGGAACACAAGAATCAAGTCAAAGAATTGAAATACAAAGAAGCAGAAAACACTCAACTGGAAAAGAAAAAAGAATCAAAAAATGTGAAGATAGTGTAAGGAGCTTCTGGAACAACTTCAAGCATACCAACATCAGAATTATGGGAGTGCCAGAAGGAGAGAGACAGCACGATACTGAAAACCTTTTTGAAGAAATAATAACTGAAAACTTCCCACTCCTGGTGAAAGAAATGGACTTACAAGACTAGGAAGCACACAGAACCCCAAACAAAAGGAATCCAAAGAGGACCACACTAAGACATATTATAATTAAAATACCAAGAACAAGAGACAATGAGAGAAACAATAGGCAGCAAGAGAAACACAGTTAATTACCTACAAGGGACCACCCATATGATTGTCAGCTGATTTCTCAACAGAAACTATGCAAGCCAGATGGGAGTGGCAAGAAATATTCAAAGTGATGAATAGCAAGAACCTACAACCAAGAGTACTTTACCCAGCAAAGCTATCATTCAGAATTGAAGGTCAAATAAAGAGCTTCACAGATAAGAAAAAGCTAAAAGAGTTCATCAACAACAAACCAGTATTATATGAAATGCTGAAAGGTGCTCTTCGAGAAGAAGAAGAAGAAGAAGAGGAAGAAGAAGAAGAAGAAGAAGAAGAAGAAGAAGAAGAAGAAGAAGAAGAAGAAGAAGAAGAAGAAGAAGAAGAAGAAGAAGAAGAAGAAAAAGGTAAAGATAAAAATTATGAACAACAAATACATATCTATCAACAAGTGAATCTAAAAATAAGGTGAATTAAAAATCTGATGAACAGAATAAACTGGTGAATATAATAGAATCAGGGGCATAGGAAGGAAGTGGACTGACAATTCTCAGCGGGGAAGCTGTAAGGGGAGTGCAGGGAGAGACTGGACAAAAATCGTACACTTATGGATGAGGACAATGCGGGGGAGGTAAGGGCAGAGGGAGGGGAGGGAGTCGGATGGAGGGGAACTATGGGGGGAAAAAGATGAACAATTATAATAATCTGAACAATAAAGATTTATTAAATAAATAAACAAACAAACAAACAAACTTTAACTAAATGCAATTATGGTAGGCAGTTACATCCTAGGCCAGTATCTTCCCTTACAAAGATCAATTTAGATCTTTACTGAGCCCATTTACCTCTAAGATAACATCTGTGAGATGTCTGGGTAACTTGTAACTTCCCTTTCTCTGGAACCCCTGGGACACAACCAAATGTGGTGGGTGCCAGGACAGATACCACAAATTCCTTCATGTTAATTGTCCCTGCACTCACCTAAGTATATGTCCATCATTTTACTTTTTATCCAATCCCAAGGGTTTCCCACCTCTTTGCTTTTTCCCATCTCCTTAATCCATCACCAATGAATTTCATGTAACCCACAGATGCCCCTCCTTTGATTGCAATGTATAAATACAAATGTAACCCGCCATTCTCCGGAGCATTATCTCATTTCATTGAGGTTCTGCTTCCCGGCATATGTCGACAGTCTGGCTCAAATAAACTCACAAAAATTCAAAAAAAAAAATACAGAAATATATTTATTTGGGTAATTCACATAGAGCTTAGTATTTAATGTCACAAGACTCTTGACTTTATTATACTCCATGAGTTATTTGGGAATTGTGTTTTTCTTTTAAAAAAATAATAAAGAATGATAGGAAATACAGATAAATTTGGTAACGTATTCAAGTATGCTCTAATGCACCCAGTTTCTGGAAATCATTTATAGGACAAATGGCAAGTTGTTTTTTAGGGTGCTGAGCATTAAGGACATTGCAGCATATTAGCATCGATATTAAATGTTTGCCACTAGCAAAGAAAATAATGATGATAGTTTAAAAGACCATTCCACAGCTCTAATTTGCTTATATTTTACTGACTTTTAAAAAATGTAAAGAGATTTATTTATGGAGGTCCCCAGATGATATTTTTTTCAACAGAAGGGATATAGAGACAAAAAACTAGAAAGGGAACATTCAGAGACTTTGCAAGTGGGGAGTCGCTAGGCTAGAATCTCATGTCTGAAACAGACCAGCCACACAAAGGTCAAACTGCTTCCTCGGGGCAGCACCAAAGCTTGAGAAAATTCCCAGAATTCCTGGACAACAAAGCAAAGTTTCCCAGAGAAGGCCACCGCTTGCCTTCTGCCTGCCAGGTCCCCTAACCTTCCTCCTTTCCTCCCCTCACCTACCCCTGAGATGCTGCTTCCTTACCTGGGACATAACTTTACCACATATTTAGTACATACAGTAAGATGTGCATCTTACATTGGAATGAAAAGAGGCTGAAAGTTGTGGAATAAAGTGAATTTCCCCCCACCCCCCACCACCTCACTATGCTTATTGATCAAATGCCCTTTGCACATACTGACATGATGATACATAGTTCTCACCCTGGTAGCCTTTTTGGCTGGGACTGTAGTTTACTCATCTTCCTCCCCTCAAGGCATAAATTTGAAAAGATTTACTATAAAAAAACAGAGTGATAAATGTTCTCTTTAGACTCTGAAGACAGAATTTAGGGATAAGACAAAAAGAGCTGGTTAGTAAGCCATCACTAACAAGTTATGACAGGGACAATGAATGAAACGTACAAAGTGATGCAGTTGCTGCATTTTAGATTTTCAGACTAACTCAACTTTCTGAAAGCAAAGGTCTGTTTTCTCCCAAATGATGGGCAGCTCTCTCCCTGGGAGCTGGTCCACTGTAGCTCACACTGCATTAGACTCTGTCCCTATTGTCACATACACTTCAGGAGATGGTCTATCTGCAGACAGAACTATAGTGTATTTGAGCATTCACTACAATACTGTTCCCTATGGTAACACACACACACACACACACACACACACACACACACACACACACACTGTTAGAGAGTTTCATAACTTAAGCGTTTGTTCCTAAATAGAAATAAATTTTTTGGAAATTTCTTTCCAGAAATGTGGAGGTAACTTACGTCTGCACAAGATCCATTGCATACACTGATGGGTCAAGCAGTTTCCTTGAAAAATAACCTCTTTTTTTCATAGGATTTGGGAACCAGTAAGTCAACACATTGGCAAACAAAGCTTGAAAACATTTTCCTCCATCTAATCTCTTTTAAACAGACCGGTTGATTTATGAATAGAGTAATCATAATGCAAACTCTGTTCAGGAAGGAACATATGTAAATGATTAGAAGAGATTGGGGGTGTCTTCATGGTGTATTAACTCTGATGTATGATATAGTCATGGTAGCTACTAGACTGTGGAGCTATTTCTGCTTTAGAGTTGCTGTTTTGCATACTCAGCCAACTTAATCAGTGGAGCTCAGGCATCTAGAACTGAAATATAATGCACAGTGAAAACCTGATCTCTTAGCAACATGTACCCCCTCCCCGCTTCCCATCCCTGGAGTGATGGGAGAGACAGTGAGCACCAGGAGCAGAGCCTCAGTTCCTTCCACTGGCAGCGCTAACTATTAGGGAAATGCTTGCTTACTTTCATTCTTCTTTAATGAAAAAAATTACAACCATTCTGTCAGTTTACAGAACAGGGAAAGATTTTTGTAGCCAAAATGCAAACTTCCCAGAGGAGCAAAAGACTTTGTCACCCTGAGGGCAATCAGCATGAGTACCTCCCTCTGATAAAATTAATATGTCTTTGTTATAAGTTGACTGCCTGGTTATTGAGCACAGAATAGTATTGATTCTCCAAAGAAAAGTAATTGAAATGAAGTTATTTTCTAAAATTAATACACAAAAACTACCAACTTGTACCACTAAAGTAAAAACTCCACATAAGTACGATACACTGGAACTCGTTTGTATTGCTGAAGCTTTTTGAGATGTTTGTAATTGTTTTTAATATTTTTTTATGATTTTAGAGAGGAAGGGAAAGGGAGAGATAGAAACATCAATGATGAGAGAGAATCATTGATTGGCTGCATCCTGCACGCCCCCTACTGGACATTGAGCCCACAACCCAGTCATGTGCCCTTGACCAGAATGGAACCTGGGACCCTTCGGTCTGCAGGCTGACTCTCTATCCACTGAGCCACACTGGCTAGGGCAAATTTTTTATAGTCATTCTTCTAGTCCTCTTGGACACCGAGTAATTGCTAATTTGACTAAAAAGATAAAAGTTTTGACCAGAGTATAAATTAAATGCAGTTCTTCTTTTTTGAACTTCCAGGTGGCAAACGTCCTGGTTTTATTTTAAACAATCCTTTAAAATCTTTGAGGAAACATTTGTAATCTCTAATTGTAAAAAATTAACAATTAGAAAATAACACTACAAAAAAGGGAAGAAAAAGAATTCACTGTTATCTAAGGGGAAAATCTCTGGAAAGTGAATCAACACTTGTCCTCCCACGAAGGAAAAATACTGCACAAGGGACTGGCATGCTGGAGTACCCCAGAGGAGAAAACGTGAAAACAGTTCATGATCAATACCAGGCAGCCAGTATCACCAGATCCCCCGGGACCAGGGGGCCCGAGTAGGGAGATTTATGCTCCGTGCTAGCGTGGAGGCCACATTGTGTCACACATGGTGCTTGCTTCATCTGAATCTAGATCAGTGAGTAGTCTCAGGTGAAGAGCAATATAACAATGATGTGAAGAGTTTGCATGATGACAGATGACCACGAGACTTAGTGTGGTGAGTACATTGCTAGGTGTACTAGTAAATGCCCGAGTCATCATACTGTACACCTGAAACTAATATAACATTGTAATTCAAAAAAAACTTACGTCTGTAAAATACATAGGTAGTCTCTGTGGGCAATGAAGTGGACAGAGATGCATTTGATAGTCTTCCAAAATGAGGTCTAAACTAGCCCCTGGATTCACCTCTCCAGCCACTGCCTCCAGCCTTAGGGCACAGCAGTGCACTTGCTAACTCCATGATTTTCCGTGGTGCTCGGCTGTGAATCCTGACCTCTGACCGTATTCCCCCGTTCTTTCTTACATACCCAAATACTGTTTCCTAGCTTGTGTAGCCCACAGGGGTTGACCCAGAACCCAGGTGACATGGCTGGGGTTTTCTCCACTCTCCCACTTCTGAGAGAGGCAAAGAGCTCCCTGCCTTCCTCTCCTCTCCTTTGCTAGTCTGTCCCTGAGTCCCAAAGTATGAGCAGATTAAGCTGCATAGTCAGGATTGAAGAACAAGGAGACATCCTCCCATTACCATCTTTTCCTCTGCCCCACCAGCTTATTGATAAACTAGAGGCCTGGTGCACCAAATTCATGCACAGGTAGGGTCCCTAATGGCTGCCAGCGGTGGCCTCCTTTCGTTCCATGCTGCCCCCTGGTGGTCAGTGCATGTCATACTGAGCAATCAAACTCCCGGTTGGTTGAACACTTGAGGGGACACTTTGCATATTAGGCTTTTATATAGAGAGATTATCATCTATCCACTATTTGCTACTTAAAGGCCCAGCCATTTTTATGAATGGCAGAGACAAAAAGTCCCCACATTGTGAAAGTAATATTCACTTAAAACCTGACTGAGTGCACCGGCTTTTCTGCGAGTCTACAGCAAGCACAGCTTTCAGCCGTGGCTGAGAGTTACCGACTTGGAAAACTGTTTCCATGGGAGACGTTCACTTTGAAATTGCAATGTTTGGTTGTCAACACCAGCCTTGTTGGCCTTTACCACAGGTGAACCGTTTCGCCAGTTACCACTGACTGTCTCCACACTGGTAGTCGTCAGTTGCATGTATCACAACCACTGTTTCTTTGGACAAATGTAAATCATGCATGAGGTGTGTCACTGAGCCCACAATTTAAAGGAATACTCTGGCAAATCCTGTGGGGAAGTAATGAAAATTTTTATGGTAAACACATGCCCTTCCAGTGTCTATTTGGTAAGTCTATTGTTTCGTGTTTCTAGGTTTGCTAAAAAGAGGGCTTGTATATGGTTGTACGCATTTTCTCAAATTAGTCTAATAACCTGTTACTATTTTTTTTTCCTGCACTTGGAGTGGGCTGATCTCATACTGATTCCAAATGTATGTCAACATCTATTAAAGGGAAGCCAATTAAGATTAAACTCTGCCACCATTTAGGCAATTCCTCGGGCAAGACATTGGCAAGTAACAGAGATGGTGTGTGATTGTTTCTGATTCTCTGACTTTGAATCCCAGTTCTTACAAAAGTCTCTACACTTGAGTTCCCACAGCTAAAGATAAAAAAAGTAGAAAATAGCATCATCCACACTGAGCCATACTGAAACTTAAATTAATAAGGTCATGAATACGATAAGTTTACCACAGTCCCTGGCTGAATAAGGGCTAGCCAGCATTACCAGCATAAAGACCTACCAGTGGGTTGTTTTTTTTTTAATGGAAAATGCTCAGAAATGGCTCCAGTGGGACATTGAATGCCCACATAACATTTATGATGGCAGCCTCAGCACCTTCCCTCTCAGCCCTTTGCCCCTCGCTAACTGCAGAAGAGCTGAACTGAATCAGAAGTTTTCACTGGCTTTGAACAAAGGTTGGCAGCAGGCACAAGGCCTCCATCCCTCCGTCCTCACTGGCTCCCATCCACATGGTGCCAAGCAGATCATCAACAGGATATGGAGTCATCTTCCGTGGCCCCAGCTGGCTTTGATTGTGCTATAATGACTTGGCTGTTGCACACGCTGGACTGAAAGCATGTCTCAGCTTCACCTCTTGAATGCAATGCTGTTTATATTTGCCCAATACTCCCCCTTCCCCTCGGGTCATTTAAAGATCATGCCAAATGCCTTGTTTCTTTTATCTGGATAGAGTCTTCCATAAAAATATTTGAAACAGTTACTCTCATTGACATTTTGCAGATCTGGAAGGGAGTTTTCATAGCTGCACAGTTTCCCTCCCCAAAGTCTGGCTCCACAAAGAGCAACAGTGATCCTTCTAAAAGCCAAGCCAGCTCATGCCACTCCTTTGTTCCAAACCACTCAGTGCATTCGTGGCAGAGTGAAAACCAAAGTCCTGAGATGGCTCACAAGGTTCAATCTCCCCTCTGCCCCACTTCATTGTCCTCCCTCTCTTCTTTGTACCCTTGTCTGCTTTTGAATGCCTCCAAGTATTCTTGTACCTCAGGGCCTTTGCACCTGCTGCGCCTCTACCTGGAATGTGCTTTGCCCCAAGTAGCTGCACAGCCAGTTCTGGGCTTCCATCTGATCTCAACCCAAATGTCACCTTATCAGGCAGGCCTCCTTCTACCATTCTACATAAAACAAAGCTCCTCCTCTCACCCCTCTTTGTTTCCTCTGAACGCATCAACACCTCACATATTACATTGGCTCTTGCATCAAAATGCCAAGTTTATGAGAAGACCAGTGCTTTGTTTGCCACTTTGTCACCAGTACTTAGACCCTGGAAGCACTTAGAAGCCCAATAAATAGTCATTGAATGTTGAAAGAACCACTCCTTAAAGGATCCAGCAGCATCTACTTCTCTCATTCTAATATGTACATTTACTCAACAAAGGAGCACATTGCTAATATCCTTTTTATCAGTCAAATTATTGTCTTTAATGTTTTTGCATTTTTTTAAGTTTTCCTCTGTCCTTCCCATTCATGATTTCACGTTTCTTTTTCACCAATATTTTGAAATACATTATATCACTCTCTACTCCCTGATTCACTCCCCTCCCTCTTTCTCTCTTTCTTGCATTAATCTACAGAACACAAATTGTGGGGAAACAGGGAAACTGATCATCTAACTTCTATAAATCACAATGTGTGCATGAACTGAGCTTTAAAAAAATGCATTTCAGTCCAATTTAACACACTATCCTTACTTTACAAGGCCTCAGAAACATCCCTTTTGTAACAGTGGACATAGTTTGCACTTTTGATCATCTTAGTGCACATAGATAGCAGTCCCCCTTCGAATTTTGCCTCAGCATTTTGTGGGTGCTCTGGAGCTCAGAGGTAAAGTGTGCTTCTAGCAAGATGTACTATCTATACACATATGGCAAACCCTTCTGGTATAACGCCAAGAAGTCGGATGTTTGAATGGAGTTGTATCCTGCTTTCCTATTCCTTCTTAAAAGCATTGACACAGCATAAGGTTGGGGGCTATAAGGAATTTAAATTTCTATGAAAAAAGATAAGGAGGGAACAGGATGAAAGGGCTGACAGAGTTTCATTGTTAAAGGAAAGAATGCTGAGAAAGGCAAATTTGCCCTCACTACAACTTTCAAATAAGAATGAAAAGAAACTAATCGGGAAGAATGATAACAGAGAACAGGGAAATCTGGAAGAAATGAAAAGAATAGCAATAACTTGGGTTTTATGGTTTTAATTCATAACATGCCAGAAAATTCTGGATCTCACCCTCGTTTCTTCAACTCCTTCCATTGGCAAGACTGGCCTACTCTTTCAGAACCTCTCCTGGCCTCGGGAGAGAGATAAAGAAGGGAGAAACACTCATTACCTCCAGCCCCGCAGGGGCTCCCTCCAACAGGATCTGGGCTGCCTACCTGGCTTTGACCTCTTCCTCTACCAGGTGTGGTCTTGGTCAAGTTACTCAACTTCTCTCTGCCTGATGGCAACAGTGGTAATAGTGTCTTCTCCTTGGGAGTGCAGAGAGGATTATACGAGTTAGTGAATGCAAAGCACTTGATTCATTGAAAGTAAATGGTAGCTGGTATTCCCAGCAGCTTAGGATGGCCTTCCCTTCTTATTCATAATGTCAAGGACTTGATGTCTGAAGTGCCTTTACCAGAACAAGGGCGCTCTCTCCTCCTAACTTCAACTCTGTTGCCCTCACCAAGAGGCAGAACCACCCAACTACTCCCAAGATGGGGCATGGCTCGGCCCAAATGGAACTTCTCTCCCATATAACCAATTCATCAGGGGGAGTGAGTCTTACCCCAGATCGTGCATGTGTGAAGGGCAGCCCTCCCTTCAGAATTCTGATAGTGAGACAGTGTGGAAAGTGGTCGAACTTGGAGATTTTCATAGAATTCACATACTGGTTCCATTTTTTCATTTCCTACCATGAGTACATGGAATTAAGATTCCATACCAAAGGCTCAATACCAGTGGGTCTCTGTAACTAGACCTTTACCTGTAAAGAAAATACATAAACTTCCAGAAGGAACTCATGTGGAGGAAGATCTTAGCTCAGGTCCTCCCTCCACAATGTGTTTTCCCCTGACCCAGGTGGTCCTGAGTGGACTGAATGAGTGGGCTCAGCTCTTTGTTCCTGAAGACAAAGTAAGATGGGATGTGCAGGGGGCAGCCAAGACATGATCCTCTCTCATCATTGATGTTTCTATCTCTCTCTACCTCTCCCTTTCTCTCTGAAAGCAATAATAAAATTTAAAAAATTAAATTAAAAAATAATAACTCTTATTGCTACATCAAGGAGTTGGCAAACGTTTCCTATAAAGGGCTAGGGGGTAAATATTTTAGGTTTTGTGGGCCAAGAGGCCGTGTAATCTGCTATGGTAGTAGGTGAGCAGCCACAGACAATACAATGGGAATGAGTTTGGCCCAGTTACAAAATAGGCTGAATAGAGGCTCTTCTTGCATCCCTGAGGGAATGGCACACAATAGCAGGGAACCTTTGGAAACCTGACCTCTTGAGATGACATGCACTTTAGGCGGCATTAGTGGAATCATGCCGTGATATAATGCTTAACGCACAGCTTCTTCTCTGGAGTTTGGCACCTCTGGGGAGGCAGGGCCATGGGATGGAAAATGGGCAAACCAAAAAGAGCACTAGATTGAGAGTCCAGATCTCTGGTTCTAGTTCTGGTTTTGCTAACATCTGTGCATCAGTGTGACCTTGGGTAGGTTATTTTAACCTCCAACATCAGAGTTTGTTCAACTATAAAAAGAAGCAGCGAGGCAAGTTATATCCCTCAACTTGCTTTTTCTGGTGATTTCTAGCAGGTCGCTGACAGGGACAGGCCAGCCAGGAACACACAGTGAGGAGTTTCAGGATGATTCCGTTTATCTTCCCAAATGGTATTTAAAGGGATGTGAATCAATGTCATGGACACAGGAGGAATGCAAGTGAAGCAGAGAACTCTTTCAGTTGTTTGACCACAATTAAATTTATAGACTTGGAGGTGAAATTTATAGACTTGGATGAATAAAACTGCAGCTAAAGCAAACAATAATAGAAAGCCAGAGCCTGGAGAATCTTTGACTCAGAAAATAAGCTTAGCTGGTTCTCCGAAATAAAACCCACGGGCAGACAGGAGACCAGCCTACTGTGCAGCCCCGGAGCAGACTGGATTGGTCCACGTGTCCACGGAGAGAACATTCGCAGGTAAAACGTATATCCTGATTCGCTTTGGGCTAAATTTTCTTAAAGGATCCCCAAAACAAGTTGTTGACTGAAAAAGTTAGGAAAGGGGTGGGGAATACAGGTAGTTTTTTCCCAACCAAGAGGGGAGCGGAGCACATCGCCACAGGGAAACGGAAAGCCAACCTTCCGAGAGCAGCCTAAACAGATGCCTTTAAACTCTGCTGCCCAATACTATCGCCACAAACCACGTGTGGCTTTCCGAATTTAAATTTAAATTCATTAAAAGCAAATGAAACCAAAATGTCAGTTTCTCAGTCACACTAGCCACAAGGCCTCGCCAATCTTGTGTGGCTAGTGGCTACCAAATGGGCCAGAAGAACATTTCCATCATGGCATCAAGTTCTGTTGTACCACACAGCTCAAGGCCTGTGCTGGCCCAATATGGTAGCCATTAATCACATGTGGCTATTTAAATTAATTAAAAATAGAAATTCTGTTCCTCAGTCACATTAGCCACATTTCAAGTGCTCAATAGCCATCTGTTTTATCACCATCGTTGAAACATCAGAAATAAAACCCACGGGCAGAGAGGAGACCAGCCTACTGTGCAGCCCTTGAGCAGAATGGATTGGTCCAAGCGGCCACAGAGACAACATTCACAGGTAAAACGTATATCCAGATTCGCTTTGCACTGAACTTTCTTACAGAATCCCAAAACAAGTAGTTAACTAAAAAATGAGGAAAGGGATGGGGAATACAGATATAGAAACATCCGTATTGAAACATCAAAGATATAGAACATTTCCATCATAGCAGGAATTCCCTCATCGCAGGAAGTGCCGATGGACAACACTGACTGTTAGCTAATTTCCTGGATGTTCTTCTGGGTCATCTGCTTGACTTTCAGATCAAACACCAAGATCTTCTCAGAAATAAATAGATGTAACTGGATACTCCGACCTCTTGCTCCATGATTTACATCGTTTTTCTTTTTCCACTCCTTTTGTTGTCTGTTTTTTTATTGGTATTTATTATTATTATTATTATTATTATTATTATTATTATTATTATTTTCTAGGTTATAACAGTAATTCCCAGCTGCAGTAGGTATTGTGGCAAGATCCTCCTGGCTCAAGTTTCAGAAGCAGTTTCCAACTGAAAGAGAAATAGAGGTCACTCTCCGACTCCCCCTCCACTGTCCCAGCCCAGCTACTCACTCACCTTGAAGCACTGTGTCAAAGGAATTTCCCAGAAAGGGAACTGGGAGGAGTTGGAGTCTAACAGAGGTAGGAAGATCTTGCTGAGATTTCCCATGGCCCACAGATGCCCTGCCGATAGTGCACGAGGGCCCTCTTCTGTGAGATGGGAGGGGGTGATGCTCAGATGGCATTGTAGCCCACATCTGTGCATCACTGACACACAAACTCTGCAGCTCTTTGCAGAAAGGGAGACAAAGAAAAGGAGAGATAAGTGTTCCTATGCATGACAGATTTTTTTTCAAATTATAAATATACACCTTTTTGACGCCCTCTGACTGTCCACAAAGGTCACTGCCCATGGCCACTAAGGATGCACAAAGCATCCTCCCTCTTCCACCCCACCCCAAATGCTTCTAATTGGGGACTTGGGTTAGTAGAAATAGGTGAAACCTCTCTCTAGCTGGGCCTCCTGGCCTACTTAAGAAACACTTCAGAGTCACTTGTTTGGGTTTAAACCACCAAGGTAGATGCAATTTTCAGAAGGGCAACAAATATTCCACTGGAGAAAGCAAGAAAACCCTGGATTTTACTTCACTGGTTTTCACATTAGCTCCTATTCCTTAACCACATTTATTTAGAACTTACCATGGTTTGCAGAAGCAGATGGGTGGGAATTAGGGGCATCAGGAAATGTACTTCCTATATACAAAGCACAGTCCTGTAGACGTCTGGGATGGAAGGAAGGCTGTAGATGGAATTCATAAACTCTCAAGTAGCGTTATCTGCAGGACTTTCAGAAAAAAACACCATGGAGGCACAGAAAAGATGGTATCTCAACAAATCCCATTGGATACAGGAATCCCCACCAGATTCCTAAAATGTGGTTCTCTAGACACTGCCTCAATACTATAAGAGATTTCTTTTATTTTGTTAATTCAAACCGCCAGGGATCAGAACAGATCTGTCTCATCACTATCTTCCCCTAAATTCAGGTATGGTATATGTAGGGATGAAAAAACATGCTTCTATGTCCAGTATCTCTTACTCCCTAACAGTCAGTAGGAGTACATACTAATCTTTCTGCTGAACTGATGGAGTTTTGACACTTTCAGCCTTTCCCTACCACTGCTGGGATATACCTCCCTCCATTTATTACATGATTCTGGGGAATGATTCAAGTTTCTCCCCAGTTGCCAATTTTCAAAAGCGTGGGTGATACAAGTAAGTATATGCAGCGATTTTATAGTGGCAGGGACTGTAATATTTATGAGAGAAGCCAACTCTTGTCATTTGAAACAGCCTCAGGCGCCAAAACCCTGAGACAAGTAAAACTGATGAAGTCAAGTCCACATCTCTAGATCTGCCTTTTTCCATGACCCAAAACAGGATGTTTGTGTCTCCTCCCAAGTCTGGCAAACTTGTACGAGCTGGTTCATTGCCCCATTAGAACCACATGGATGACATGCATTTCATACAAACCCCAGTGTTGAAAACATGCTGGCTGACCTTGGGAAAACAATGGGGAAGAATCATTGAACTAAAATGCCGCCCATCCAGCCCCCAAAGGAACAGATAGTATCTCAACCAGATTCTTTTTTTGTTGTTGTTTTCTTTAAGTAATGAAAAGGACAGGATTTGAAATGTAGTGAAGCTGGTGTTAAATCAAAATTAGAATTTATTCTAAATTTTAGAATCTAAAAAGTTTTAAAACTTCTAAATTGAGTGGCTCTTTGGACTCCTGAAATGTTAAAAGATAGACTAGGCTCTAAATTTTTTTATATATATATACAGTATATTTTATTGTGTGTGTTTTTCAGGGAGGAAGGAAGAGAGAGAGAGTTAGAAACATCAATGAGAAAGAAACAGATCAGCTGCCTCCTGCACACTTCCTACTGGGGATGTGCCTGCAATCAAGGTACATGCCCTTGACCGGAATGGAACCTGATACTTCATTCAGTCTGCAGGCCAACGCTCTATCCACTGATACAAACCGGTTACAGCTAAGCTCTAAATTTTTTTTTAACATTTATCCTTCAAAATAAGACAGCATGTATTTAGTGACAGTTATTCTTAAAGGAAACAAGGAAATGTCCATAAATTGTTCTGTTTCAACTGATTAATGGTTGCGAAGAAATTTTGAATTGTCCTCTGATTGAGGCCTAGTGATTTTTCATAAGAGCCACAGCTCACCTTGTATTTGTATGATTCTATTTTCATACCCTGAAGGTGAAAATTAAATGACCAAAGATCTTAGGTAAAATATTCAATACTAGGTTTCTTTGTCCTTTGTTTGGGTCTTTCCAATTTTTTTCCTCCCTGATTGGTTGGGGCAACACATTCCTCATTATTCTAAATCCTTCTAAACTTCCTGCTTCCTCTCTGCCTCACTCAGTCATCTCTCCCTCTCTCCTTTTCCTTTTTGACTCACCTCTCACAAACACCCTAGTACAGTCGAGGGCCCATGAAATTCACAGATGCCCAATTCCATGGAAGATCAGAGCGACGTTCCAGGACAGCTTGATGGTTTGGGGCCCACTTTGGAAGACCACTAATACATGACACATGTCGACTGATACTCACATCCCATGGTTCCCAGCTGAAAGCTCCTCCAATCAGAGCACCGTGAGCACCCCACCTGCTGTAACCTAAAAAATGCATTCACTTTTTCACTTTCTACTCACAAATCTTACCTCTGTCCACCAAGGTGATTTCAATACAGATCTCCTAACTTTGCTCTTCTATAAAAAGAGGGCAAAAACCAGTTTCAGATCTCAGAGGAGCCCTCAGCCTCCTGATTCATTTCCATTTTTAAAATCAGTTTGAAACACTAGACTTTTGATCCAATAAATCAGGTGTGAGGAGTCCAAGGAACTGGTCTCCAGAGGTTGGTTTTCAGGCCACATATTATGCTTACCCTAGAAAATATGAGATGTTGTGCTAACAAGGTCTCTCCGGGAGTAGATGTGAGGGCAGAAGACAACTTCTCTGTTGTAAATTCAGTCAGGATTTAGTCACCATCTCCTACGTCTCTTCTGATGGACAGGCCTTCTCATCATTTCATCATACCAAGGAGAGACCCCATCAGGCACACCCACACACTCCCGCACTTGAATCCCACCAATATGGCTGTTTGTTATATCCCTGGACAATATGAGGTTACAAGAAAATGTTAATCTTGAAACCTTACATCTGCACAGCACTAGACAGTTTTCAAAGGGCTCTCCCAGATGTGGTCACATTGGCTTTGAAAGGGCTCATGATCTGTCAGCTGCAGAGAGAGCGCAAGACATCTATGGAAGTGTCTTCCAGGCCAGAGTGTGAGCTCTGAGATCAGACTGACCTGAATTCAAACCCTGGCTCTGCCATTTATTAGCCATGTAGCTTTGGGCAAATCATTTCACATCTCTGCACCTCAGCAGCCTCATTTTTCAGCCTGGGAAATTAACAGTATCTTCTCTGAAGAGTTGTTCCAGGGTTGAGGGTGACGAAGAAGCTATCTGCAGGAGTTAGCCTCATACCAGGCACATGTAAGCTGTGCAGTAAATGTCATCTTTTATGATTAATAAATATATTTAGCCCACCAAGAGCAGTCTACAAAAGAATAGCTAACATTAAAAGTTCATCTTGTCTATTCATTAACTGGCAGGGACAAAATCCTGAGTTGTCAGTGGAATTCAAAGATGCAGATTGTAGCATCTGTACTAAATTATGTTAGTAATTTGTGAGCAACCGGTGCTCTGAAGCTAAAACAGGCTCAGCAGAGCAGAGGGGTTTAATCATTTGGTCTAATGATTCAAAATATGCTTTTTATTTATTAACCATTGTTCAGAAATAGTTGTGATGCTGCTAGTTCACTTTTAGTGACTCATTCTTCATAAATGCAAATCATGTTTACAGTGATTGTTCTGTTGAGTGCACTGTTCTCTGAGTTTCCTGGACAATCAGCTGTTCTGACAATGTTAGCTTGATATGTTCTTGCTTAGAAGTCTAAGTTTTACCCCTTCTCTTACATGAACTAACTTTGTAGTTCAAATAAGAAATATGAGAATTATATATTTGAAAGTTTATTCATCTATGAAAATGTACTCCTTTCTTTTGATCCATGCCTGCTCAGCTCAGAAGGGTAGACTAAACTAAAATAACTTCAGTGGGGACACAAGTGTCTTTGTGTATTAGACAGCTTTCTTATGTAATGTACTTGTAACCAGAAACAAAATTTGCCTAAGAACAAATCCTTGATTCTTATTTATTTTATAGGTCAACGGAGAATTGGTTGTGACTCTGCTCTCTGTGTCATTCTAGGTTAAGCCCATCTAGGTCGTATTGCTTTCAAGGAAAACAGAGAAATCAATGGCTGATACACAGGATGAGTCTTCATTTTCTACCAGGAAGAGGCACACCATATTCCCAGGCATGTTTTATAGGAGTAGCTCATATGGCCAAGCCCACTATCCCTGTGTGGTGAAGTACATTCACCCACAAGTGGAGCACTGCAAGCCACATGGCAGGAGTGGGCACATACTATCCTCCCACAATGGGCAGCCAATGAGAACAGTAACACAGTGCACCACGCTATGAGTTTTGGTTAACTTTGAATGACGCTCCTAGCTAAGATCTCATCTGATGGTTTTAGGGAGATCCTCAAGAGTTAGAGAGCAGGGTGGAGTGAATTTAAGATTCACTCTAGAACAGAACAACTCTATTGCTCAGACAACTCTAGCCCACTCACACTCTTATATGACTGAAGAGCTATGAATAGTTTTTACATTTTTCAAGGGTCATCTATAATAATAAGAGCATAATATGCAAATCAATTGAACTGCCAAACAGCAGAACGACCATCAGGATAACCTTCTGGATGAAGGCAGGACTGCAAGGACTGAGCTCCTTGCACGAATTTCTTGCATTGAGCCTCTAGTAGGAAAATAAAAATACAAAAAGAAGAATATGCATCAAAAACCAAATGTATTCTATAAGACTTAAAATAATTATTATCTGACTCTTTACAAAAATATTGTCAACCCTGGACTAAAACTAAATTTAGGATGGGCCCTGGAATGTTGATTTCATTTGTGCTGGAAGTAATCCATGTCTATCCCAGATGAAATCAGCTTCTAGAAGCAACAAATATAACCCTTAATTGACTGACTGATGATCAGTGTAGACTTACTTCTCTAAAATGTGTAGTCCAGATCATCTCTGGAGTTGATTTAGCAACTTGGATTGTGATTATTTTGTATGCCTCTCTGTTCTATAAAAGGACTATGATAATTTCCTTGAGGGAAGAGATCAAAATGTTTTACACTCAACCCAGTACTTGACAAAGGTATTTAAAAATGTTTTTTAATAGAATTAAACCAAACTACTGATATGTCAGATAATCTTAAGAAACCAGCTCTCACTTTCATCATGAATGCCTTGTTCTTAAATAAATTCCTTGCCTCAACTTAGTTATCTGCAAAATGGAAATGGAAATGTTTGTCACTGTAAGGACACGGATTCAATTCCAGGCACATGCTCAAGTTTCAGGCACCAGGGTGTGTATGGGAGGCCACAGATCTCCTTCTTTCTCACTTACTCTTCCTCTCTCTCTGAAATAAATAAAAACATATTATTAAAAAAATAGAAACTTCTTTTTGGACTTGCTCCTGAGAAATCCACTTTAAAAGTCTTTTTAAAAGTCATTCAAATGAGAGAAACCATGATGATGGCATAGATGAACACCTAAACTTCTGCCTTACACAACAATTTCAAAATGTCAGCTAAAACACAGAATGGACATCATCCAGAACCACAGAAAAGCTAGCTGAGTGAGAATTCTACAACTAAAAGGAAAGAGAGGGGTTCATGGAGACTCAGAGGAACTGAAAAAAGCTGAGGTATGAGACATACACGTGGAGAGGATGGGCAGCTGAGTGCCTGGCTGGCTTCCTGTAGCAGGATGGAGATGGAAACTCCCTACTGCACTGAATCCCACTTCCAGGCAAGACTCATATGCGGGGAGTCTGGAGGTTGGAAAAAGGGAGGAGTGCATGGAAACTTAGGGGAGCCGCAAAAGGCGGAGGTCTGGAGGCACATAGAGAAGACTGACTGCTGATTGTGCCTCTGGCTTTCTTTAGTGGGAGGAAGACAGAACATCCCAACTGTGCTAAACTCTACTTCAGACTGCACTGAACCCTAGTTTCAGGCCAGACCCTGGGGACCCAGACTCATTCGGGTCCTCAGAGTGGACAGAAACTCAGGGGAGTGGCAAAAGGCAAAGGGCTGGAGGAGTGCACACAAGTGCATACAGAGAAGGCTGCAGTGATTACCAAGGGACACAGATCCAGGGACCCCATAGGGCAGGGCCGATGGGAAGCCAAGACTGTCTGCTCAGCCCTGAGACTCTGCCCCATCCAAGTCCAGCACAGAAGCTTTTGCAATTTTGCAAGTCTTGTCTCATAAGGCTGACTCTAGCAGAGACGTTCTCCTGGCATAGACACAGCTGATCCCCACAGCCAATTGGCCTGGAGGTCAATTTCCCCCAGTGATACCCAACAACAATTAAGACTTAACTACAACAAGTACACAAAGTCCACAAAGGAGTGCACCAAGAGTGTTCACCTCAGGTAATTGGAAAGACGGAGCTACTGGGCCATATAAGACAACGAGCACACAAAGCTACTCTAACAACTCAGGGAAGCAGTGAAAATGTGGAGACAAAGAAACAGATCACAAATAAAAGAAATGGAGGAAAACAAACAACTGGATATGGAGTTCAAAACCACAGTTATAAGATTTTTTAAGAATTTCCTACAAAAGGCCATAAATTTAGTGAGACCCAAGAGGAGATGAAAAAGGACCAACTAGAAATTAAATATACAATGACTGAAAAAAAAATATTATACAGAGACCTAACAGCAGATTAGAGGAATGCAAGAACCAAGTCAATGATTTGAAATACAAAGAAGCAAAAAACACTCCACTGGAAAAGCAAAAAGAAAAAGAATCCAAAATGTGAAGATAGTTTAAAGAACCTCTGGAACAACTTCAAGTGTACCAACATCGGAATTATGAGGGTGTCAGAAGAGAGAAAGCAAGATACTGAAAACCTATTTGAAAAAATAATGACCAAAAACTTCCTCCACCTGGGGAAAGAAATAGACTTACAAGTCCAGGAAGTACACAGAACCCCAAACTAAATGAATCCAAAGAGAACCACACCAAGACACATCATAATTAAAATGCCAAGAGCAGAAGACAAAGAGAGAATATTAAAAGCAGCAACAGAAAATAGTTGATTACCTACAAGTGAGCACCCATACAATTGTCAGCTAATTTCTCAACAGAAACTAAGCAGGCCAGGTGGAGTGGCAAGAAATATTCAAAGTGATGAAGAGCAAGAACCTGCAACCAAGATTACTCTACCCAGCAAAGCTATTATTCAGAATTGAAGGGCAGGTAAAGAGCTTCATAGATAAGAAAGAGCTAAAGGAGTTCACTAACACCAAACCAGTATTATATGAAATGCTGAAAGGTACTCTTTATGAAGAGGAAGAAGAAGAAAAAGGTAAAAATAAAAATTTGAACAACAAATACATATCAACAAGTGAATCTAAAAATCAAGTGAATAAAAAATCTGATGAACAGAATAAACTGGTGAATATAATAGAATCAGGGGCATAGAAAGGGAGTGGACTGATAATTCTCAGGGGGGAAGGGGTGAGGCAAGTGCGGGAAGAGACTGGACAAATATCATACACTTATGGATGAGGACAATGGAGAGGGAGGTAAGGGCGGAGGGTGGGGTAGGAACCGGGTGGAGGGGTGCTATGGAAGGAAAAAGAGGAACAATTGTAATAATCTGAACAATAAAGATTTATTAAATTAAAAAAAAATTTAAAGTCATTCAAATGAGAGGCAATGCCTAAGTCCAATATAAAGTAAGTACAAGCTGAGTGGATCAATAGGCTGTAAAACTTCATAGTGGGAAGACAAAAGAATAAATGAAGACAGTGTTTTGCACTGTGCTTAGACTGGTAGTAAAAAGGGAAGGAAATTACTTCATTGATTCACCTCTGTGTGTCATTCAACTGATGGTTTTTCTCTGGACATTTTCCTACAGATCATAAGAGGAAGGTTCTTTTCCAGGCACTTGGACGGGAGTCTCTCCACCAATCTCTAGTTGCCTTTTGATCCTGTCAGCTCTCACCTCCAGCCCCATTCCAGCTTTGAGTCCTATTCTTTCCTTAAGTCAGTGGCCGGCAAACCATGGCTAGTGAGTCACATGCGGCTCTTTGGCCCCTTGAGTGTGGCTCTTTCACAAAACACCACATGCGGGCGCGCACATACAGTGCGATTAAAACTTCCTGTCCCTTGCGCAGAAGTCGGTTTTCGGCCTGGGCAAGTCTATTTTGAAGAAGTGGCATTAGAAGAGGTTTAAGTTTAAAAAATTTGGCTTTCAAAAGAAATTTCAATTGTTGTACTGTTGATATTGGCTCTGTTGACTAATGAGTTTGCCGACCACTGACCTAAGTCATAAGGATTTGCTAGGCATAAATAAAACAATCTGGGGAGCCCCTCCTCCAAATTGGCAAAATGAATACCCACAATTGCTAGTGAGGAGCAAATTGAATTAATTATCTTGGTGCTAAAGCAGAACATGAGTTTTGATGAATTACCAGCCTATTAATGTTTGCTCTGATCATGGGTATGTTTAAAGTTACTGCTGAGTAAACTTGCCTTGGGATTCTATTTGTTAATTAATCTTAAATGTTTGTTAATTAATCTTAAATGTCTGATCTGCTGGCAAAAAGAGGGGAGAGACACAGACTTGTATGATTATCGAATCGCCCAACCTCGATGTTCTGAAAGGTCCAGTTCCTCATCTCGGAGCCGTCAGCTGAATGTGTACTTGGAAGATTTCCAGCATAGCCTCAGGTTGATTATAATTATTACAGAAAATGAAAGAGAATTTTGTCATTAATAACATCAACTTTCCTCAAAATAAATGCTCTGATCCTTTTGTTTCCTTCCTTTCTATCTGTTCTAAATTCTGTTAGGTTTTTCCAAACTGTAGAATCATGTGTTTGAAGTTGGTGTATGCTAAATACTGACATTTCTGCTATTTTACATGTAAGAATAACTTCCTTTCAAGAAATTAAAAAACGTTCATGTGTGTGCACACACCTATTCTTACTTAATCACTACACAATAGACAATAAGTGCTACTGTTCCTTTGCTAGTCTAAGCTAACACTAAGAAGGAGGGGGATAGGAAACTCTTTGGGTGAGGGGCATTATTTTCATTCTCTAGCAACCATCTCTACACACTCCCAAACCATATTTCTTCCTAATAAATGAACCAACCTTGTTCCCCTTCATGATAAAGGAAGTTGCGTGAAAGCACAATTCTGATTTTGTGTAACTTCACAGAGCATCGAAGAATGGTGTCGAGGTTGGTGCCTTACATGGTGGCAGAGCTGGGACTGCTCTTCTTTTTCTTTCTTTTTTTTTAATATATATTATTGATTTTTTACAGAGAGGAAGGGAGGGGGATAGACAGTTAGAAACATCGGTGAGAGAGACACATCAATCAGCTGCCTCCTGCACAGACCCCACTGGGGATGTGCCCACAACCAAGGTACATGTCCTCGACTGGAATCGAACCCAAGACCCTTCAGTCCACAGGTTATCACTCTACCCAACGAGCCAAACTGGCTAGGGCTGGGACTGCTCTTCTGTCTAATCTTTTGAATAACAGAGCTTGGCCAAGCGAGTGGTGGAGAAGGAGTAGACTGGGAGCCAAGCTTGGGGTCCTAAGCTCTCAGGATACAGTCCCCCTCCGTTAAAACCCCCCACTCCCAGAGGACCGGCCTCTGGGGAAGAGGCCCAGTGTTGAGAGCTATCCCAAAGGTGAAGGTACAAAGAGATAGAGTAGAAGGAAGGGTCAGTCAAAACCATTTGAGGGCCTCATGCGGTAGTCATTACTAAATCGGGCTCCTTGTTTTACTGAAACACGCCGGCTCTGTCAGCACCACTTCGGCCATAGAATTCAGTGTGTTTAAGCCTTCAAGATGCAAAGGAGAGTTTGCCAACCTGTAGTCTTCTGGAGACCTCAGGCTTCTTCTGTCTTCTTCCTATAGAATGAAGCTACAATTCTTCCTAGTTAATTCAGAACATGTTATTAGAAATCCTCTGCGACGTGGCATTGTCTAGAAGCTCAAGGCTTCATAAGGGGATGACTCACTTCCAGCCAGTGCCAGCTCACGTTCATGTTCCTAATTGATCTCACTTCACAAATGGGGATTTGGAATATGGAAAGAGTTCAGATGACTTGTTTACACAGCAGAATCAAAGAGGGGCAGGCTGTTTTCCATCTATCGGCACCCTTCCCACATCTTCTGGGGTTTCCTGAATGGGTAAAATAAAATGTTCTTATTGACACGAGGCAGGGATAGACCCAGGAACTCTTTATCTAAATTTAACAAGTTTCTTTTATATGTAATGTACATGATTATAATATTGACAGAACTTCCTGATTAAGCATAACTTAAGCTGCTTTATCTTTATGAAATAAGGGAAATTTTCTTTTAAGGAGCCACACGTTGAAGTGGAATACAGACCTTTGTTTCATCTATTGCCAAGGGGAATTCAACGACAACGACAACAAAAATGGATCTTGAGCTGACTGCATCCAGAGAATTTTGCAAAAGGTAACTTGGCCCTATGGAGTCCAGGACGATCTGGGAAGGAAGACTTGGTTTCCTCTTGCTACTGATTAAGAGTCTAGTGCTCCAGACACGGAAGGGAGATCTTATCATGGCCCTTGGACAAGCCGCATTGTAACTGTGGTCCTCGTTTCCTCAGTGCCAGAAAGAAAAAGAAATGACATTGAAAGTTCATTCTGGCTTGTCAGCTGTTCAGATCCTTAAGCCCATTCCTTGCCAAAATTTTCTGGCTCTGTGGAAATATTTCAAAGGATTGAAGGATGACTCAGGGCTCTGAAGAATCTAGAACACCATACACACACACACACACACACACACACACACACACACACAATAAGATTCTAGTCTCTCAATTACCTACAACCATTGGTTGTATCTGCATACACAGCTCTCCGTTTATGTAGGACCTCTATACCATTTGTCACTTCCTGCCAATAAAATATGACATTAAATAGGTTCCACTAGGTTATGCGATGCTTTCTTTAATTCAAGATATCTATATATACATTACTGATTTTCACTTTCATTGGATTATTACTACAAAGGGAACCGTGATCAGAGCAGGTCTGCCTCGGGCTGTGGTGTGTGGTTCTTGACTCCATGCAGGAAAGTTTTCACAAACAAGTCCAGTTGATTTTCAGAATATGTTTATGAAAGCTGGGCTCAGTGAACTAGGAAAGACATAGGACAGAAGAAGCACCAGGAGAGAGATTGGGTGGGCTTCTGTGGCTCACTGGAAACATTATGTGGAAAAAGTGCACCAAGGTGGGCTGCGGTCAGTTCACTGGAGGGTTAAAGAAACGAGTTTTTGCTTTCTATTCAGCTCTTATGTTACTTTAGCATCAAGGCTCATAATTACAATAAATTCTTGTGGTTTGTATCTTTTTATTATTAATAATATTTCTCTTTGTTCCATTTAATATGTGCAAAGATATGTTTTCACATCTCATTTTAAACCATTTGGTTAAACAACGTGAGAGTTTTCAAATGTAAGAAGAGCACTCTTTTTTCTGAATTCTAATGAACGAAACCTGGAAATAATGTGGAAAATTTTGGAGTTAAGGAAGTAAATTATGAGTTCATATTTTTTAACTCATTTCTTTTTGTTATGATTATAATTGTGTGATTGACTGAAATGATTTTTAAATTAATTGAATAGTCCTTTAATTTATAGTCCATGTTCACAGAAATAAGGTAAAAACAATTGTCCCAAGAGACTACCTAGCTATTGCCACCTCCACCTTCCCTGCCATCTGCTCATCATCAAACAACTTAATTTTGAAAACAAAGCAGTTGTGTCTAGTGACTGCCTCTGGGCAATGATTACTTTTGTTCAGAATCCACACTTAGTCATCTGCATTGTGTTTCAGAAGGTGAGGAGTCCTCAAAGTTCTAAAGGAGTGGGAGGAATAAGCAACACACAGTTCTTTTGGCTTCTTCTCAATGACCTCTTTCCTGTTTGAGGGTACACCATGACTTAGGTTTGAAAAGGTTAGAGCAAACCGATGCTTTTTTTGTATATATTAGAAATAGAATACAGAGAAAAACTGTATCGACTAGAAGCTAACAGACATTCTTTCAGTTGTCCTGATCAATCTACACTGCTTTGCATTTTGACTTGACTTGCTGAAAAACTGAATAATCTCTGCTGCTAACCCCCAAACAGAAGAATTTTGTCAGTAGATGAATTTGTTAGTGTAAGGTCATGGCCTCTCCCATCCTTTAGGCAAAGAACCTGTTTAAGTTGGTATAATATTTCCCATATTCTACTGCCCCAGAAATGGCAATAGATGCTTTTCTACCCATTGTAGACCTAGGCCGGGGCAATCAAAGCAATTCTGTCAGTAAAATGGCCCTTCATCATTTTTGGTGACAGCTGGAAGGAAGTCTTTAGAAACTTCTCTCAGAGGGTGCAGCAGGATGCCCAAAAAAAAAAAAAAAGCAACTTTTAGCGGGAATCTCAAGGGTGCCAAGTTCACACATGGCTGAAAGATGTTTAATCTCTAATCAAGCAAATGGGAACAAGATGGTGAGAGGAAATGCAGAGGGTACCCATTCTATTACCCAAGACTCAACTCTCTACACTTCCCCCAAAAAGAAGAGAGGCAGCTTGTTAACCATTTTTTTAACTGCATGCAAAATAGAAATGTTAGATATAGAGCACCTAGGGAGGAAAAATGCAGAAAATAAAGACATTAATGTTCAAGCAATGAGAACATTATGGTATCTATTTGTCCTCTTATGTAAACCTACAGCACCAAAAGGATGGGGTTGTTGCTGATTATGGAGAGGGGAATTAAATCCCCTCAGCAAAATGATAATTTTTGATCAATGTTGTTGGGTGAAAATAGCTTCTGGTCAACCAGACAGGCCTCAGAAGTGGGGGAGGGGGTGAAGAGTCTATGATATGTGTGTGTTTTTCACTTAAACTATGCCCTCCTGGGTCAAGCCAACATCCAAAGTATTCAGAGAAAGTAGAGCTTCATGTGATATTTTGAGTCCAAAGAGAAACAGGAAATTCCAGTGACCTCTGGAGAGAGAACAAGTTCCCCTGAGAAGTTCTCACTTAGTTTTCCATATTGAATGAGTTCGGGATGGTTCGAATGACATCCTGAAACACATGCGAACAATCTCAACATATCCTTCATGTTGAGTAAAGTTTAAACAGCCTGGAAGTGTTTTAAAACTTGGCATATATTGCATTGCAAATGGGCAAAGTTAAATTCTGAAATCAAAGAAGAGATGAAAGTGGATATTCATATTATTTATGAGATCCTGCATACCCCCAAAAAATTCAACCACTGAAATCATTTTATTAAGCATGATATCTTAAAGTCCCCTATTCAACTAAACACATTGTAAGTCACACAAGATGGGCATGTTGTTACCACCCAGAACTGTAAATGGTGCAACAAGATTAATTTCCTATCACTTAACAGAATGGAAATGTGTAAAGAGAACCAACATTTATTTAGCTTTTTCCTTGTGCTTGCATTCAGCTCAGTTCTTTATATAACTTCTGTCATTGAATCCTTATAGCATTTTGATAAAATAAATATTTTTTTAAATTTTTTATTGATTTCAGAAAGGAAGGGAGAGGGAGAGAGAAATAAAAACATCAATGATGAGAGAGAGTCATTGATTGGCTGCCTCCTGCTCTCCCCCAACTGGGGATTAAGCACAGAACCAGGTATGAGCCCTGACCAGAAATCAAACTATAACCTCCTGCTTCATAGGATGACGCTCAACCACTGACCTATGCCAGCTGGGCTATGTTATTTTTTTTTTAATTTTTAAAGTTAACAGAACTGAGACTTTATACCTAAGAAGAATCCAGTTTTAAATTCAGGTTGGTCTGACTCCAAGCCCTGCTAAGCTAATATTCATCCAGTATGTAAAGGAGGAAAGGAATACGAAAGGAATAGAGCAGCACTGACCAATAGAAATAGAATGTGAGGGCCTGACCCATGTGGCTCAGTGTTGAGCATCATCCCATGAACCAAGAGGTCACAGTTCAATTTCCAGTCAGCCCACATGTTCAGGTTGCAGGCTCAGTAGGGGGCATGCAGGAGGCAGCTGATAGATGTTTTTCTCTTAGTGATGTTTCTATCTCCCTATATCTCTTCTTTCCTCTCTAAAATCAACAAAAGCATCTTTAAAAAAGAAATGGAATGTGTGGCACATATGCAATTTCATATTTTCTTGCAGCCACATTGACAACATAAAAAGAACCAGATGAAATTAATTTTAGTAACATTTTAGTTACTCCAATAAATTAAAAATACTAGCATTTCAACATGTAATCAGTATAAGATCATTAATGAAATAATTTATTTTCTTTCATACTAAGATTTCACAATCTAGGATATATTTTATATTTATCAATCATCTTAATTCAGACTAACCACATTTCATGTGCTCAACAGTCACATGTGACTAGTGGCTACCATGTTTAACAGGGCCACCCTGGAACACTGACTCCTTGAAGGATTATACCATTCATAAATTTAATCATTTTGGATTTCATCTTTACTTAAATTGCTTATTTTCTTAAATAACTTTTATTGATTTTTTTTTTAGAGAGAGAGAAGGGAAAGGGAGAGAGAGAGAGAAACATCCATGAGAGAGAAATATCAACATCAACGGGTTGCCTTCTGCACAACCCCTGCTGAACATGGAGCCCACTATGGGGCATGAGCCCTGACTGGGAATCGAATTGTAATGGTAACCTCTTGGTGCATGGGTCAATGCTCAACCACTGAGTCACATGGGCTGGGCTTAAATTGCTTATTAAAATGTTGACCAAGCCCAGGGTGGGAATGGCTGCAGGGGGAGGGTAAATTGGGGGGAAAGGAGACATATGTAAAACTTTAGACAATAAAAAAAAAATGTTGACCAAGACAAGTCCCTCAGAAGGTTACCCTTAGAGTTGCTACTTGATCTAGAAATCTCACTCTTACATATATCCCCCAAAGATATGAAAAAACAAAAATAGGGAAACATTTCAGAGAGAAATGAAATCTGTACTCAAATGTTTACACCAGCATTATTCAATATAGTAACAAAGTAGAAACAACTCAAATGTCTATCAAGGAATGGATGGGTAAGTAAAATGAGGTATATTCATAAAACAAAAGATTACTCAGCAATAAAAAAATGAAGTATCAATACATGCTACAACACAAATATCATGCTAAGTGAAAAAAGCTTCTGGTCACACAAAAGGACATATTGTATGACTCCATTTCTATGAAATATCCAGTATACACAAATCTATAGAAATTGAAAGCAAGTTATTGGGGGGAGGGGAGGAGGATATGGGGAGTGAGTGACTATATTGGGTAGGAGGGGGTGGTTAGAGTGATAAATGCTCTAAGATTGATTATGGTGATGGTTGCACATACAAAAAAATTATTTCCTTGTATAATTTGAGTGGGTAATTGTGTAATTGTGTGATATATGAATTATATCTCAATTAAGTTGTCATATAGAAAAAATAAACTTATCTGAACCCTCAAATAAATATTGAGCAAGGCAAAGACTTAAAAAAAAGTTTCTAAATAGATATTTATGTGCTAATCAATAATCATAAGATATGTTTCTAAAGGTACTAGTCCTCCTGCCTGGACCACTTGGGCCTGTGTTTCTGGTCTTATCTTCAAGGGGAAAAAAATCTATCCAACAAACCCCTAAGGAGAACCCAAGCACTTAGTTAGATGGTCATGTTAGAGCCCCTCCCACTGGAGCTTGACAGGAAAAGAAACAAACATAAGCCACTGTATACAGTCCTAGATGAGGGATCTATACAGAGGGTGCCTCATGGAATTTTCATAGGAAAAGGTCGCTGTAGCATTTCCTGGATGTACCAGTGCATTGACTCTACCAAAAAGATTAATTAGAATAATTTGTTGCAGCTTGTTTTTAGTGACTCTATACAAGTCGTGGGGACCTCATTTTCTAGTGAAGTGCTTTTAAGAACAAATCATTTCTCATTTTCTTTTACAGAATTGTGCCAAGATTTCTCATCATGCTTATTATTTCAATATATCCCAGATTCCAGCCCTGCCCACTTTTTTAAAAGTAGGAAAATGCTTGGCAACTCCAGCCTTAAGAATTTTTCACATTTCCTGATGATTCCTCAATGAAAGGGGTTTGGTAAACAAAGAGCTGTCAAAATCTAACTCAGCCCATGTGCAGCAGAAGACATGTTCGCAAATGTTTTAGCCATGTTCTTCATAAACGAAACAACACAAATATCCATCAACAGTCAGGTGAGTAGAGGTCATCGGTTCTCCACACCATGGAATACTGCACAGCAGTGAAAATTAATGGATTAGGTTTCATGCATCAGTGTGACTGAATTTCAAAAATAACATTGAGCCAAAAAAAAGTAAATCAAATCCTATTATTTCACATGAAGTTCAAATACAGGCAAAGCTAAATTCACTCTTTACTGATACACTCATATTATGTCCATATACACACACAATAAAAAGCAAGGGTTGAATAATTCACACAGAATTAAGGACAGTGGTTATCTGGGGGCAGGGGAGGCTATGCAATAGAAGGGGAGCATACAGGAAGCTCCTGGGGGTACTGGTGAGGTTCCATTTCTTGGCATCCATGGTGGTTTAAAAGCTGTTCATTCATTTTCCTGTTTAAACTGCATGGATACTTTCTCTCACGCTGCTCGTATACTTTACAGGGTTTCAAATGACAAAAACAAACTATAGCAAAACACCAACAATTCTGTGCCACTCTACTGAAAATGAAATGGGGGCTCCACATTCTGGCTGGTGAGGCAGCTTCCTATAGGCTTCTACCGCTTTATGTGCATATTATTCGGGTTTATTAGTCTGCAGTAGATCCTGCCTGAGCTGGATTCTGAAATGCAACGCTACTTAAAATACATAGATTCCTTTGTCCAGGAGGAGCTTTAGCGTCTGGTAAGACATTTGAGATCAAGGATTCCTGGTACCTCAGCAGGGCTGCCAGGGTGCCAGTGTGCTCCGTCTGCCTCATCCCTCATCTGGCTTCCAGCCTGGCCAGACCACACTCGGTGCAAGGGAGGTTAAGAAAGCAAGCAGAAGATGTGCACTGAGGCCTATACTTCATTTATTAAATCTTTATCTTTGGACATCAAAACCCCCAGTGATGGGGAGCGGGGTCATAGTAGTCACTTAGGCAAACAATAATGGAAAAAGCCCTGTCTACCTATCACCATGCTCCCCAGATCCTGCTTCCAGACACTGGTCTGGACAGAGTCCCACAAGAAACGTTGGTGCCAAAGTTGCCATTGTGTTTAATAAACTAGTTTACCTGAAGTGCACTAAGAGCTACAAGATTGAAAGGCATTGGCACTGGCGTAGAAGTTTCCTCTCTCACTGACAAACCAGCCAGACAGAATCTAAGTGCCAATTCTAAGGGTTAGTTGTAAACAGTGGCCCAGCCCTGGCTGGGTAATTCAGATGGTTAGAGCATCGTACCTGTATGCCAAGGTCGTGGGTTCAATCACCAGTCAGAGCACATAAAAGAATCGACCAATGAATGCATAAATAAGTGGAACAACAGAGTGATGTCTCTCTTTCTCTCTCTTTCATTCCTCAACCCCTTCTCTCTCTCTCTCTCTCTCTCTCTCTCTCTCTCTCTCTCTCTTGCTCTCTTTCTCTCTCTCTCTAAAATCAATAAAAATAAAATAAACATAGCAGCAACCACACCAGTTATGTCTCCAGCAATATTCAGGTCTCTATTCTGTAAGAAGTAATATCCTATCTAATAAAGAGGGAATAGGCTAATTGACCATCCCACCCTCACAAAGATGGCAGCACCCACAGCCAATAAGGAGGAAATATGCTAATTGACTATCAAATCCTCAAAGATGGCAGTACCCCATCAGCCCCACAGTGCTAAGTGCCTGCCTCTAGAGTTCCCTAGCCCCCCAGCTGCCGAGGGCCAGCCTAAGGTGCAGGCAAGCCTTGGATGGCAGCTGCCCAGCAGCCCAAGGCTACCCAAGGCTCAGGTAACCAGGGCTGGCCAAGACTTGCACTGCCGGCAGTGGCAGCAACAGAGATGTGATGAGGTGTCACCTTCCCCTGATTGCAGGGTTGCCTCCCACCCCTGAGGACTTCCAGACTGTGAGAGGGGGAAAGCCAGGGTGAGGGAAACCTCCTCCAGTGCATGAATTTTCATGCACTAGGCCCCTAGTTTTTACATAATATTCACATAAGAAAGATCAATGAAAGTATTTCAGCTATGCCACAGTAACTTATTTCCAAAAAAGGAAATATTAGAAAAATAGAGAAAGATAACAAGATTCAGGGACTCTGAATTTTTTCAAAAAATAAAATCAAGATATCTTTTCTAAATCCAAATTTGCACAGGCACGCATGTCAGCCACCTTATTGTGGCTGTCTCAGAATGAACGCACAACTCGGTGGTCTTGTGGGCCACGGAGCTCTATGCCCTTCCCCCTGAGCCTGCCTGAACATGCTCAACCATCTTCCATTCCTGCTGGAATCCAGGACTGGCCCCAAGGCCAGGATGAGGTTCACAGAGGGGAAGTGGAAACATGTGTGCCTGCTTGTCTAGTCCCTTCTCCTGCCAGCTGTTGAGTGTCACCGCCAGACAACTCATCCCTGAAGTCTCCTCTCTCACTCTCTGGCGCTCCTCTGCATCTTGCACAAAATACCCCAAATAGCTTGAATCTGTCTTATTTTCCTCAGGGTCAGGAGAGGATATGACATCATGCCCATCAATCAGGATCATTTGAGAGACATAGTCAATGTAGTTCCCCACTCTAGGGTCTAGTGAGTGTGTTCTGTCCTTCACTGATGCTTGGGAACTGAAAAGGCATTAGAACAACTATGTTTGCATGTGACTTTTACCTCAGTTTTTGATCTAGCTAAATGGCCATGATTTTCACCTGTGTTTGACTTTGTCCTATCTCATAAGTTTGTGCTTCTTAGGTTGGCATCATATTAAAATTGCCCGGATAGACTTTTTTAAAAATAAAGACCACTTCCCTGACCTTGTCCTGAGATTATGATTGAATTGGTCTGTCCAACCCCAAAGTCAGATCACACCCTCCTCTGGTTGAAACTGTCCAGCAGCTTCCCATCTCATCTGATGACCTGCATGTGACCTGAACATGCCCACGCCTGTCCCTCCTTCTCTGTCTTGTCTCCCAATTCTCCTCCCTCACTCCTCATTGAGCGCACTTTCCTTGACCGTGCCTGGCGCTCTCCTGCCTTCTCTTTGCATCTGCTTGGAATGCTCTTCCTCTTTACCCTCGTGGCTTGCTCTCTTCCTTCTTCAAGGTCTTTACTCAAATGCTCTCCTACTACATGGGCCTTTCCAAGCACTCTGTCTAACATTGCAAAACACCTCCCACCCCACCCTTTTCTCCTGAAGGGGGTCAGAATGTGCCACCTCAAAATATGCTACTTGAGCATAAGGATAATTTTGAGCTGAAAGCAACTGAGACAAAGCAGACACAGGGAGAGCTCTCTGCCCTCCCCCACCTGCCCACAAGCAGAGCATACATTTTTCCCTGTGCAGGTGCCCGATATCAGGAAGAGAACAACCCTTATCACCAGAGTCGAGTCTGCATAAACAGACTTTACTAAGTAAGTCTTGCCTACTATTAGTTTTCCCCATAAACTTTCAAGTCACCCTACCACAATTTATTGGCTCTAAAAGTCCAAACTCCCTCTATCCGTATAGTCATTGCTCCACAATTTATCACCCTTTGTCAAGAGGGTATATAAGGCCCCGAGACTAACCACTTCTTTAGGTTTTCCTTTCTTTTCTATGAAGTCTCTGCACATAAAATTTAAATCTTAATAAAATTTGTAAGCACTTGCTTCTGTTAATCTGTGTTCTGTCTGTTTAATTCACAGATCCCAGCCACTGAACCTGGAGGAAAAAGTGTGTGTTTTTTCTTTTTCTTCTATAAACACTTCTAATGTACCACAGATTTTCCTTGTCTATCTTGTTGGCAGTGTGTCTCCTTGCACTGGAAGTAAGTTCTATGAAGGGGGAGATCTTTCCCTGTTTTGATCACTATTATCTCCTGAGCACCGAAGAGTTTGCCCAGCACACAGCGTATGCTTAATAAATATTGGTTGGTTGAATGAATAAATAAATAAAATACTTTCCCCTACAAACTGTACCTGGGAAGTCAGCCAGGTGAAAACTCTAGAATTGTGATATTAAGTGGAGGATTTTATAGGAAATAACTCAGCACACTGGCCTAGGTGCCAGAAGAGATGTTTTTATTCTTGGTATCATGCCACTGGCCAGAGCCTCAAGCTTCTTGGGAAATGGAGATAATAACTAAAGTTTTCTGTAGGAATTAGTAAGTACAGAAAAAAAAGTCACTAAAATCTGGACTTTAAAATGGTATATACCAAAAAAATGTATAAGAGAATAATTTGGTCATTTAGCAGAACTCAAACGATGAGAAAATCTAAATGAAAGTTGGTCTAGGATGAAATTCAAGATGTCTGTGGGCCAAAATGTCACCTTACTATTGTTAGGGGAATTCCCATACGTTGCCAAAGTCGGGGCTCTGGCCAGTGAGGGATTAGCCCAGGAAAGTGTTCCCTGAGTGATTTCCAGCCACAGCCACTGCTGCACAGAGCCCTCCATAAACCCTAACTGCCGTCTTCTATGTGTGCCAATTTTGATGTATTTGAGAAATGCTTTTGCAATACCATTTAGAAAGGGAAGAAAACCGACTGTGGGGAAGGAGTTCTTCTCCCTTCTGCTTCCTCCAGGCCTGTAACTTCCTAACTCCTGGATTGACTCAAGCAGTGGATTCAGGATTTTCTATCGCAAAACAAAGCAGAGAAGAGCTAGCTCCTCGGGGTTTGCAAATCTCCCCCATATCTCCTTTCACCCATGACGGTTCTTGATGTGGTCCTCTCTCCAATTTACGTTCTTCTTCATGTTGAAGACATGATCTGCAATACGGGATTTATCTTTTTGTATTTTCCACACTTGGGATGTTGCCTAGAATTGCACTTCTGTTTGGATGTCCTTTTGTAATTTCCCTACACCATTTCCTGAGGTTGAAATGTGAAGAGAGTCACAACCTCCATATTTTTTCCTCTTGGTTCACATTGTTTCTTCCTCTCAGAATGGAGTTTCATTCAAATCAAAGTGATTCAAGAACCAGTTTAGCAAGTTCCCTTTCACCCTTGGGAATTCCTGGCTGCCCTGTGGTGCTGATCCAGGAGGTCAGCCTGTGGAGTTTTAATCTCGTGGTTCTAGGTGGGTCACTTTTGGATGAGCAGAAACGGAGTAACAGGGAAGGTTGTCTGGAGATTGTCACCAAAGTTCATCACCACCTCTGGTACTTGTCCGCTTTCAATATAGTAGCTTTCTTCTGGCTTGATATGGGGATAGTCTATGTGCAGAGGCAAAATGTGACTCCCAAAACCAATAATTTAGTAAAAATGAGAAGGCTTACTCCTTTCCCCACTGGGTTTAGCAGGAGGTTTCTATTAAACTTAATTTAACTAAATTAAATTAGCCCCACTCAATGGCTGACTAATATATTTTAAAATGCCAGGGAAATGATATTATTCTAATACTAGAGGCCTAGTGCAGGAATTCATGCATCAGTGGGGCTTTCAGCCTGGCCTGAGGGATCGGGCTAAAACCGGCTCTCCAACATCCCCAGAGGGGTCCCAGATTGCAAGAGGGCAGAAGCCAGGCCAAGAGACCCTACTGGTGCACTAAAGGGGCCAAGGAGAGATGCAGGAGGTTGGTCATCCAGGGAGAAACTATGGGAGAGCTCCAAGGTATGTCCAGTCCATCTAGCCCAGTCCTGATCAGCAGGACCCCAGCAACAAGCTAACCTACTGGTCAGAGTGTCTGCCCTCTGGCAGTCAGTGCACATAAGGAGCTGTTGAGTGGCCTTAGCATATCATTAGCATATTACACTTTGATTGGTTGAATGGCCAACCAGTTGACTGGACACTTAGCATATTAGGCTTTTATTCTATAGGATAGTAAAATGATCAATCTCTCTAGTTTTTCCAGCACACCATTTCTACTTGGGAATGGCAGATATTATAAAGAAACCTTCTCCTCAGTTCTACTTTTTAGTTTCTTGGGACTATTGCCAGGTTGTAATTTATTAAAGAGTTGAATATTTAAATGTAATTTAAAACTTTGTGTTAATAACCTGCTCAAATGAACAAATTATTTCCCTTCATACTAGTCTTAAAGAGACCCAACATGATCAATATTATTGTGAACATTATCAACATCATCCTATGTAAACCATGCCCAGCACCTAGGGGGTCTTTTCATGTCATGAGTTTTTGTTCTGGGTGGGTATTGAGAAGAAGCTAGAATTCTAGAAGAACTATGAATTTACATCCTAGTATTCGAAGTCAAAAGCAAAGAGGTAGGCGCTGGATTTCAGTAGAATGATGCCAGGAGCGGCTTGTGTCATTGGTGGCATTGAAGAGAGAGTTTTTCACAGTGGGGTTCCTCATGGCAGGAAATTCCAAAGGCTTCTTTCAGAACCATACTGGTCACCAAACGCAGGAGACAAACACCACTTAGTGGTTGAACTCCACCTTCCCTAAGTAACGACCGGCCAGAGACATCTGTGAGCAGCAACTGCTGTCAGGATGCTGTGTGTCTACTTGTCTTCTGTCCAGGAGAGTAAGCCCTGCATCCAGTTAGCGTTGAGGCTGGCTGGAGTCATAGGAAGGCTAGGGCTGACATCTGTGAGCATGAGAGAAGTTCTTTCAAAAATGCAGATGAAATTATTCAAAGGGCTCCTCTTACATAAGTATAATGTAAACTCGGGTGTAGTTCCAAGGTTTTTGCGTGACTTTACCCAGATAACACTTAAGTATTTAAATGCATATAAAATTCCTCGGTAAAGCCTGTTTTTAAAAATTCTATTCTGCTTCTGCCAAACAAATAAGAGAAAATATCTCTAAGCCACTCAGATAGAACAATTGAGTTAAAAGGTCTCTAAAGCAAATATTTAGGTTGCTTACATGAAGTTTTCCTATCTTTGTTTGCATGGTCCCAAAACAATAATAGAAGAAGTCCACAGAAGGATTACTACAGCTGGGACTCTTGAAAGAGAAGGACATATCACATCTCAGCTGTGTTTGGAAATCAAAAAGATGCCTGTCCAACAGCCTCTGGCATTTGGTTCTAAATCTACCCCTCCAGCATACCCTCATGTTCTTGTTTTGATTCATCCATACTCATTTGGTACCAAGCAAAACTCAGCAGTGGTCTGCAAAACTCTGTGGTTATAGCCCATTAGACAGAATACAAAATCAAGGACCTGACATTTATAGAGCAATTCACTAGAAGCCAAGCTGGGCCAGACTATTCAAGGTGTTTTGCTTATATTATAGGGATCAGTCCTCCTTATGGCCCAAGGATGTAAGCACTGAATGCCACCCCATTTTAAAGATGAGTTAACTGAGGCAGAGAAGGGCCTCAGGATGTAAATGTCAGAGGCAGGAAAGCCAGCCTCTGAGCCACCCGGTTACACTGCCTTTCACCTGGGCAACGTGCCTAGAAAAGTGTAATTAGAAAGAAAAAAAGTGTTTACTTTTGATTTTCAAATCTTTCAGGTATTCTATATACTCAATCTTAAATATATGAAAGCTTATTAAATATGCATATTTTCTGAGTTTTCCCAGTGAGCAAGCTAGCATCCCATTTCACCTGAAGATGTGTTATTTAATAAAAAATTCATTCCTAAACTTTTATTAGTAACCTTTTCCAGTTAAACACATTGTTCAACTCTGCACTTTGCCTTAAATACTTAGCATAGAATTTATTCACTCAGAACTTATGAAATTCCAGAAATTGAAAGTATGTCGGTATAAGTTGTGTAACTTTAGGAAAAATGTAAGTCGTTTCTACAGTTGATAAATACTCAACTTTAGTTCATAAACACATTATACAGTAAAGTTTGAACACCACACAGATCCCAGGGAAAAACCATTTCATTATTACTTACATTATCTTCAGATGAAAACTTTTCACATCTAGACAATAACCTCAGCAGTGTAATAGTCAAATATCAAATGGCGACAGGACTTTTCACATCCTAGAGAAAACATTTCCAGCACTTTCTACATTAAAAGCTTCCTCGAAGGACAAGTGCTATTTCACACAAATGTATAAAGTTTAACATTCCCAACCCCTCAGACCAGTAACCACTACACCTAGAAGAGAATTCTCATCTGGAGCATTTAGATCTGATAAACTTTGCTAGGTTTTCCCACACCATCAGATCTGACTAGTTTCCAGTAGTATTGTTGTGCACACAGTCACAAGAATGCAAAAGTTTTGAAACAAAACTTGGCACCCACTTCAATAACATGAACCTGCAATGTGAGGTCATGCTATTGTTGACGGTGTTTACTTCAGCAAATAGGAATTTGTATTCTGCATTGTTCTGTAAGAATCAACAAAGCGTGTAATGAGAATGTTTTTAATTTATATTTAACCATTCAAATATACTAAGTTCTTTAAAGCCATCTATTAATTTATATAACTTAAAAGCTCCTGAGAGCAAGAACTACATTTGCTTTGCCACTCATCTTTGGATCCTTCTTGGACTTGGCCACAGATATTAATTAAAAATGCACACACACAAACATACACATGCACACACACATACATGCACACATATACACATGTTTACACTTGAAGTGATGAAATGGACTTTAGGTAGATCCCTCTAAATATAATGGAATGGAGGAGCTCAAATGGAGCGGAGCGAACACCTAGAAGGTTATTATGCTACTCCTGACAAATACTGCAGAAGCCACGGATTAGGAAAGTAGCCACGGATTTGAAGCAGACACTCCAGTTCCTGAGCCTCTTCTTTCCCTGCCATAGCTCAGGCAACATGCCTAGAAAATTACAATTAGTATGAGAAAAAGTCATCATGCTTAATTTTCAGATCTTTCTGAGATTCTATATATGCACTTCTACATTTGGATGAAAGTTTATTAAGCTTTATATTATCTTCTGTGTCTCAGTGAGTCATTTATCATCCCTCTTCACCTAAAGGTTTTTAATTGGAAAAATAAAACAAACAAAAATCAGGGATTTACAACATTAGTAGTCTATTTCAGTTAAACTATCCTAGGGAAACATTTAGAAGGAAAATGATGGGTTAAGGAGTTGATTGGAGAAGGGATATGGGGGGATGGGGCAGAGGGAAGGAGGCAGGGAGATAGTGAGAGAGAGGTAGGGAGATCCAGGATGATAACAATGACTCTTCTATTTTGAGGAACTAGATACATGGCAATACCATTTATGGAAACAGAGGATGCTGAAGGAGATCCTTCCCAAACATCATCCTAAGAATCTGCCTCCTCTTGAGGCAGGATTACTAGATAGAGATACTTTGTCCTCCCTGTGAGCTTCTGACATCACTGTCTCCTGTGAGGTTTGCCATGAGGTCAACTCTTTAATTAACGCCCCGGGTGTCATATTTATTCATTTTCATTATTTTATTGCAGATATTTCTAAAATACTAAGCCAAACAGTCCTGATCAAACTAAGAGCACACTGTATTTCACGGAGAACTGGGATATGTCCTAACAACTCAATCTATCTCTTGCAGAGCCATTTGCTTGATATCATGGCTAACGAGGTTGTGGATGACCAAACTGATCATCCTACCATGCTCAAGTCTGGTGATTTATTCAGAATCAGAAAGGCTTAATCCTACCAGGTTTGAATTTGAGACCATCAACTACCTTTTCTATATTAGTGCAACTTTAATTTGAGTGTCACAAGAATTTAGCTTTCAGCCCTGGCCAGTGTGGCTCAGTTGGTTGGAGCTTCATCCTATGCATGGAAGGTTACCAGTTTGATCCCCAGTCAGAGCACATATGGAGGCAACCAATCAATGTATCTCTCTCCCATCAATGTTTCTCTCTCTCTCACCCTTCCTCTCTCTCTAAAATCAAATTTTTAAATAAATAAAAAAAGGAGTTTAGCTTTTGCATGGAGTTGCAGGGTTAGCTAACTCATGAACTAAGTATTCAAGATGAAGTTCTGATCCTCAATAGAACTTCCATGGGTTCAGTGAACCCACTGAAATGACAGCAGGCACATCTTCCTGATAACAAGTTCGCCCAAGAGTTCCTCTGGGTATAGAGATGCCAACGTTTGTAAATGTTTAAACCACCAATTTAAGAAGTCCATATTTCAAATTCCACATCACATTCTACAGAACAGGAAAAATGTATTCTTTTTCTCATTTGAATCATTCCCGTTTCTTAGAACATTACTGCTTCTTTTTGCAGCCAAAGCTAGCTTTACTAGTAGCTCCTCGCCATATATAAGGGGAACTTGGATGGGGAAAAGCTGCCTTTGTCTCCTTCAGTGTTTGTTGGGGCCTGGAGATCTCTTCCTCGCTCATCACAGTCACCTCAGGAGAGTTTTCTGCCTCAAGACTCACTGTGCTTCCTGAAGCTGATATCTTTCATCAGTTCTGGAAAGTTCCCTGTTGTTGTTTCTTAAACATTGACTGTCCCCTCTTCTCATTTGCCTCTTCTTCTGAAAACTATTACAGATCACTTAGACTTTTCTATTCTCCATGCCATGTCACTTTATCATCAGCTTGTCTTTCTGGGCTGCATTCTGGATTAATGTCACCAATGAATTTCTCTCCTCATAGATTTTCTCTTAGACCCTGCCTAAGTAATGCTTTGATTTGTTGGTTAAGGGTTTTAAAGGCTTTTGTTTTAATTTTCAGAAGTTTTATTTTGTTCTTTTCCAAGAATGCTAGTCCTCTTGAGTATTCTTTTCTCATGTCTTCTGTTTATTTGCTTATTTTGGTCTTTAATCAGTTTAAACATATCTATGGTCTCTAGCCAACTTTTCTACTGTCTACAGTTCTTGGCCGTTTAGCTCTGTCTGCTGTTGGTTTCACCTGCTGACATTTGTTCATGTGGTGGCTCCCCGGTGGGATGTGGAATTTGGGGTGGTGAGCTCAAATTCAGGGAGGTTTGCCTGTGGGAATCCAGAGCTGCCTGGCCTGAGGGCATATCACTCCTCCACATTCACAGAAGCATTTGCTTCTCCCACAGATTCAAGGGATATCACCAGCCTGAGACTGATTCTTATGTTAATTTCTTGGCGTTGGGAGTCCCTTGACCCAGCAGGTAGTGTAAATTCAATCCCAAATCCATGTGATGGGTAGGCTATGTGGAAACTCAGAGAACTTTTATTATGGGAAATCCATTTTGAAGTGTAGCAGCATTTAGTACAAAGTGTTATGCAACTTTCTGGTTCTAGAATATTTTCATCACCCTAAAAGGAAAGTTTATACAAAATAAGCAGTGACCCCCTATTGCTTTCTCCTCCCAGCTCCTGGCCAACACTAAACTGCTTTCTAGGAATCTGAGCCCAGCCCAAGACAGACAAAATCCCTTTAGCCATGGGAAGAATTCCCTTAGGGTTCTCAGATTTATGTTAGGGTCTTGTTTCTTGTCTCCCCCTTTTGCTGGCCTAGGATTTCACCTTCTACCCCAGCTGCTGGTGTAAATCCTTTGACAAAAATTTTATTCTTCATATAAATACTGAGCTCCAGGCTCTGAGCAGGTATCTGCGAATAATCCAGACAAAAATTCCTACATACTTTTTAGAAAGAGAGAGCAGAAAATAGTCAGCAAATTATAAAGTAAATAAAATGTGAGGATTGAGCAGAAAGGGGAGTAGCAGAAACTGAGATGAAAGTTGGTGGTGGGAGAGGATCCATGAGCCAAGGAGCTAGTTGGGGCACTGGGGTTTTTATTCTGAGAAAATGAATCAATTCTGGAGGTTTTGTGTCAAGAATTTCCCATGACATGACTTATATCTTAAGAAAATCATTATGGTCCATATATTGAGATGAGGCTGCCAGAATGCACATAGAGAGACACTCTCAGAACACCATTGTTGATCTAAATAATGATGAGTTGCAATCTGGCAGCAATAAAAGTGGAGTGGTAAAAGTGGCTGAATTTTCCATTTATATTGAACACTGAGCCCATGGGGCCTTCTAACAGATTGGCTTTATCATAGAAGAGAAAGAGTCATCAGAATATTGAAGTAGGCAGAATAATGGTCCCCCAAAGACTTCTACATTTTAATCTCCAGAGCCTGGGAATATGTTGGGTTACATGGCAAATATAAATGAATGAAGGCTACAGATGTAATTAAGGTTGCTAATCAGATGACCTTAGAGTAGGGAGATCATTCTGGATTATCTGAGTGGGCCAAATTTACTAGTAATCACAAGGGTCCATAAAAGTAGAAGAGAGAGGCAACAGAGGGAAAACCAGTGGTACCACAGCTTGAGAAAGACTTGACCCAAAGTTGCTAATTTTAAAGACAGAAGAATGGGGCCTGGAGCCCAGAAAGGCAAGTAACCTCTAGAAGCAAGGAAACTGAGTATCTTCTAGAGCATCCAGAAGGAGTGCAGCCTTGCTAACACCTGGGTATTAGCTCGGTGAAACCCATGTCAGACTTCTAGCCTAAAAATATATAAGATAATAAATTTGTGTTACTTTAAGCCAGTAAATCTGTTAATTTGTTATAGCAGCAATAAGAAACAAATACAGATCATGCCAAATTTTTGTCCTGAGCAAGTAAAAGGATGGAGTTGTCATTTGGAGACCTGGGGAAGACAATAGATGGAGCAATTTTGGGCCAAGAATCATGAGTTCTCTTTTGAATATGTTCTATTTCTAGAGAAAATCTGGCACATGAGTGTTAGGGAACATGTGTGTACATGTTCCCAACTGCATAAGAATTAAAAAGCTTGACATCTCCCGATGTCCACTGACAGAAGAATGAATAGACAAATGGAGGGACAGTCCCACAATGAAATAGCACACAGTCATGAAGTCTATGAGCTATATCTTTCAACAACATGGATGGATCTTAGTAGTACGTTTGAAAGAATAATACTCTTTTGTGGGTATCAATACTAGATAATTTTTTAATAGTCCCCTGATAGATTGCTGGACTACTACACATTTCCTGTCACCAAGCCCATTCACAAAATCAGCCCTTCCATTCACCATCTGGTCTTCAGTTTCCTCTATGATTTCAGCCCAGATGACTTTTGAGAGCTCAGTTACACATTTAAAAGTATGTTGTAACATTTTTCTGGCTTTTCTAGGTATCAAACACTGGGAGGATGCTCTAATTATCTCCTTCTTTCTATAGTGCTTCTTAAAAACTCCCGGCCTTACTCCTTAATCAATAAATCAGAATTTCTGGGTCAGGGCCCAAAGCATCTCTATGCTTTTAAAGCTCGATGGATGATTATGATGTAAAAATCAAGGCTGCACTCCTTATGGATGCTCTAGAAGATATTCAGTAAGCACTTTGTAAAGCACTGATTGACTACTTGGGGAGGGGGAGGCTGTCTGTCTGGAGCCTCAGTATGTCCAATCTCGGGATACAGACATGAGCACATCTGCTGACCTGCTGAGGCAGACCCACCAGCTGTCTGCTTGCACGAGAGACCCAGGGCTCCAGGAGATAATATAGCCCAAAGGAAGAAAAAACGAGGCACAAGATTAATTCCAAGTGGAGGTTGGTGTTTGTGACTCAGGCCTATGTGGGAGAAGGATAGCAGTCAGACACACCAAGTTCAAATCCTCTGTGATCTTGGCTTTTACTTACCTTTCAGTTTCCTCACTAGTAGTATCTGTGTGTTGGGGCTTCTGTAAATACTAAATGTGGCCGAGTTATTTGCATATACTGGAGCAGAGTATATGCGCTTAGTAAACGTTAACTTTATACATTGAAATGGGAATCGCCCTTTTACTGAAACCTCTGGCTGGCCAGGTGACATTGGAATAGATGACAAAGGAGAAAGAGGCCAAAGGGGGACAAAAACGTCACACAGGAATGGCCGAGCAGACCAGCTCTGAGCATCTGGAAGACAAAGACGGAAGTGCCTGGTAGACACCTCGTTGGTCCCCAGCAAAAAGGGGTTGGGTGTCTTGTTGAAACCTCATTGCAGGAGCAAGATCAGCTATGACTGATTTGCATAGAGAAATCCTTCAACAGGTTTGTTTTGCATCCCAGTGTAGGTACCATCCTGGCGAGCATAAAGATAAATTTTGATATTTCAAAAAACTACTATTTCAGAGGAGATGAGCTCAGTCAGTAGGGCCTACCTGGCAGGTCTGTATTTTCCTAAATCCAGTAGTGAGCTGGTAAACTAGCTCTGAAAACAATTTTTTTTTAAGTCCTCACTTAGTGCACTTGCCAATTTCCACGGTGTCAATTCTCCTCCCGTGACTGATACCAGCACAACGTTAATGAACGCTGAACTGGAATGAGGTGTGCTCACCTGGCTGCCATGCGCCCAGCATACCCTGCTCCCTTCTTCAAATGACAGGGCCTCTAAAAGCCAGGTGCACTGACAGACATCCTGATGCCTACAAGTGCTATGCCGTCCTGGAGAGGAACATTTCTATAATTACTTAGCTCATCCTTATCCTTAGCCTACTGTGTACAAAATGTACACTCTTGGCCCTAAAGGCACACTTATTGCCCATGAGGGAAATGCTATAAATAATCTACCCATCAGCCTGTCTGCAGACTATTTTTTTTAAATATGCTTTTATTGATTTTGGAGAGAGGAAGGGAAAGGGAGAGGGAGAGAAAGATAGAAACATCAATGATGAGAGAGAATCATTGATCAACTGCCTCCTGCATGCTCCCTGCATGTGCCCTGAGCAGGAATCAAACTGTAATCTCCTGGATGGAAGTTCAACCACTGAGCAACACTGTGCTTGAGTGTGTTTAATTGAGGTTGTTTGATTTGTTTGGGATTTTTTCCTGTCTCACTCACAATACTCTTTGTTCTCTTTTATTGCAGCCCTCACGTCTTTGTGAAAAAATAGAACAGTTTAAAGGAGGTGCCTTTGGGAAACCAGTTTGCAATTCTATCAAGTTAAAGGGCTATTGTGATATGGAGTTTGAGTTCAGGGAATCCTACCTGAAACTCAAACTATACATATATTTTTTATATTATCAGAGGGTTGTGGGTTTTTCTTTGTGTTTTTTGTTTGTTTGTTTTTACCAAGTTTTACTGAGACTAATGGTTCAATAAAATGTAACGGGCTAAAAATGTTGAAATTATGAAAAACTTCCATTAAAATACTCCATGTGACAGTCAAAACACAGATTTCAGGGCCCTACTCTTTAAGTTTTGGATTCAGTGGGTCTAGGACCTGGGAATGGGCATTTCTTTCTCTTTTTTTTAAATATATTTTATTGATTTTTCACAGAAAGGAAGGGAGAGGGATAGAAAGTTAGAAACATCGATGAGAGAAAGAGACATCAATCAGCCTCCTCCTGCACGCCCCCTACTGGGGATGTGCCCGCAACCAATGTACATGCCCTTGACCGGAATCGAACCTGGGACCCATCAGTCCGCAGGCTGACCCTCTTTCCACTGAGCCAAACCGGTTTCGGCAGGAATGGGCATTTCTAACAAGTTCCCAGGTAATGCTGGTGCTGCTGGTCTGGGGACAACACTCAGAGAACCACTGCCTTGAATTCGCGGCACTGTGTTAGAACCGGTAATTCTCCTGAATTAGTTATTGCCAGGTGGCATTTTAAATTAATTATTCACCATCCATTGAAACAGAATTGGAGCTCCCTGTTACATAGGGGAACTACTACCGCATTATTCTTGTGCTGCACTTTGTTTACCCGTGTTCATTCAACAGTCTGCAATGAGAACTTTAGACTCTGTGTTTAGCGTGAAATGAGACTTCCAGTAGACTGGTAACACTCTCATTAAGTTTTTTTTTTTTTTTTAAGCATCAGCTATGTTTAATTATGAAATTATTTTGGTCCTAATGGAAGAGAAACAATCCAAGTTAAAAAGGCGTGAAGCTCTTTCTTCCTCACTTATTTTAGAGGCAAGTAAAGGTCAATGAAGAACACAGAATCCCTATGCTCAGGTCCTGTTAAAGGCCCCAAGGAGAAGTCCCCACTCCTTTCAGCCCTATGTCCAAGGTCACAGTCCTCGGATTTCTAAAGTTATTTTAGCTCCCTATTAGTAGCAGTTATTTTCTATTCAGTCCCAGCAAACAGAAGAGTTACACAACTTGCTTGAGACTGCAGAGCAAATAGTGGGCAAACAGACTCTCTAAAACGGAGCCTCTCTCCAGTGCTGAGAACACCGGGTGTGCCAATGAGTGCGGGTGGGACGGTGAGATTAGGGAAGGGAAGGGGAGGAAGACAATGCCAGCAAAATGCATCTTCCAGACCGTGCTGGGGGCTCGAGGTGGGCCCTCCCATTTCTGTGTTATTTAGCCCCTCGGAATTCCCAGCTTCCCCCTTCTGAGGATGAAGTTGCTCCATGTACAAAGGTGGTTGGTATCTATGCCCAGGAGAGACTAAAACAAAAGCCCTGAATGCTGTTTCCAACAGCTGCTATAGGCAGGATGTGAGGGTCATTGTTTGAAAGCCCCATCTCCCAGCAGAGGAAAATGATTTTAATTGAGGTTGTTTCATTTGTTTGGGGTTTTTTCCTGTCTCACTCACAATACTCTGACCTCCTTTTCTAACCTGCCTGGAAACTGTTATTTCAACCTTAGTGTTTGAGTCATTTTTTTTCATAGCCTTGAATGGAATTAAGAGCCACCACTTGCTTTTTAATTTTACACATATTAGGCCTGTTTGTCATTTGGGGTTTCCCTGAGAGGTTTCAAGGTCATTTTGCAAACACTGCCCCAGCTGTCCCCTCACCCCAACTTCCCTGTGACCAAACAAGGACACCTCAGGAAGTTGGACCCAGGTCTATGTGTACAGCTCATCGCATGTTATATGTCATATGCTATATGCTATATGCTACCCTATATAATAAAGAGGTAATATGCAAATTAACCCTCACTCCCTGACAAGATGGATGCCTAGGACCAGGCCATCCAGGGAGTTAGTGAGGGATGACCAAACGACTGAAAAGCAGGCTGTGTGTGAGGACCAGGCCACCAGGTGGTGGAGAGGGGAAGCAGTTGGGGGTGATCAGGCTGACAGAGGGGGAGCAGTTGGGAGTGAACAGGCTGGCAGGGCGGGGGGAGGGGGAGGGAAACAGTAAGAGGTGACCAGGCTGGCAGGCAGTGTAGGAGTGGGGCAGTTAGGGGCAACCAGGCAGGCAGGCAGGTGAGCAATTAGGAGCCAGTGGTCCAGGAGTCAGTGGTCCTGGGATCGGGCCTAAACTGGCAGTCAGACATCCCGAAAGGGGTCCCAGATTGAAGAGGATGCAGGCTGGGCTGAGGGGACCTCCTCTCTGTGCACAAATTTCATTCACTGGGTCTCTAACATATTATAAAACAGAGTCATTCCTGCCTTGATCCTACAGGCTAGCCAGATGCCACAGGTTTGGTTTTTTTGTGTGGCTGTGTTATCTTTATTTTCCTCCTGCTTTTCTGATAGATTTTAAGGTTGGTATTAACAAGTATTTTGGGAATGAGATGTGTTTGGTGGCATTAGGGGTGAACAACTCATTAAGGAGATTTAACCCAACAGCTCACTCCCCTGCCGGTCTCTGGTTTATGAGCTTCAGGTTGGGTGATCCCTCAGGACGCTGCCTGGAGGGGATGGGGCCTCAGGTTCTCATTGTACCCTCTATTTAATGAGAGGTGGGTCCTCTCTGTAAAACATTAGTTGTTTCTAGAACTTGGGATTCTATGTAAAAGCTAATATTGCTAAAAAACGACTGTTTATTCAGCTGCCCTAGTCTGCCAAGCACCCTGCCAGCAGCCCTGGAAGGTGCATACTATTGTTTCATTTTAAATACAGTGGTACCTCGAGATCCGAGTTTAATTCGTTCCGTAACCTTGAGGCGTGGGAAACTATGAGACGCTGGAGTCGCGGTAAACTGGTGGGTCGTGTGCAGCCAGCTGATCCACACGATTACTCGATTACTCGTATCTCAACTGTTGCTCGTATTTCAAAGCAAAAAATCACTTGCTCGATGGCTCGTATCTCAAAAATTTCCTATGTTAGGGCACTCGTATCTCGAGATGCCACTGTACAGTCATGTGCTGCAGAAGGACATTGAGTCAACCACACATCACATACCTGACCATGGTCCCACAGGATTAGAATGGAGCTGAAAAATCCCTACCCCTGGGGACAGCACAGCCCAGTCCTCACGTGTTTGTGGTGAGGCTGGTGTGAGGAGCCTGCTGGGCTGTCAGTCATATAAAGGCATACCACATGTAATTACGTGCCAGTGTCTTACACTTGAGAATGAAAATAAGCACCAATGTTGCTGTTTGTGCATTTACTGTACTGTGAGTACCCCACATTGCGTTGTCAGTTGCAAGTGTCCTCCCCACATCCCTTGTGGTTCAGGGTTCAGGTTCAGGGTTAGGGCTCTGGAGGAGGCCACACGCGAATGAAAGAGACTAGAAAATATTAATTTGGAAATATTGGGGGCCAGGCAGAAGTCCAACTCAAGGGGAACGACTCTACTTTGCTCCGGCCTCAAGATCCCTTTTATTAAGACTATGGCATCCGCCCGTAGCACTAGGCAGGCAATTCCAGTAATAGCCAATCAGCAAGGATTTACATAAGATTAAAAGGCGGAGGTTGCTTTAGCTCCCATTGTCTCAACTAGACAGTGGGTGGTTGGCTCTGACCTTTCAGAGCTTCAGGGTTGACCAGCCTTCCAGTTCCTTGTCCACACCTCTCTGCTAGTGAAGACAATGGGAGGCTTCCAACATTGTACTCTACTTTTTCTCTTTATTTTAGAGTGTATGCTTTCTGCTTATAAATAAGAAGTTTTCTGTAAAACACGGAGCTCTTATGCCCACAGCAGCCTTCATACAGTGTTGGCCATGGCACTTGACTGCACCATTTTCTCTTGTATTTTATGGAATCTTGTGGGGGTTTGTATAGTAACATGATGTCTGGCTTGTAGCCTACGAGCAGTAGTCGGTACCAGACAACCTCGGTGTACAGGAGGCTGTACCATCTAGGCTGTGTAAGCGCCCTCCGTGATGGTCGATGTGATCCAACACTGCATTTCTCAGAACACATCCCTGTCGCTAAGGGGCACACGACGATAGAGGGAACAATGGCAGAGAGAAGCTGGATAACTTGCTGTGAAAGACTAAGCCAGTCTATTTGTCTCCAAATAATACCAGCTAATGCTTATCAGCTTAGTCAATCAGCTCAGGCTGGTATAACAAAAGACGACAGGCTTACTTCCCACTTTGGGAGACTGGGAAGTCCAAAATCCGGGTGCCTGCTGATTCAGTGTCTGAGGAGCTCCTTCTGCCTGGTTCTCAGACTGCCACCTTCTCCCTGTGTCCTCACATGACAGGGAGGGGGGACCCTAACAACTCTGTCCCTTCCTCTTCTCTTAAGAACACTAAAGCCATCCTGGGAGCCCCACCCTTGAGAGCTCACCTAAAACTAATCTCCCAAAGCTCCTACCTCCTAAAACCACCACGTTGGGGGTCAGGAGGTCAACATATACCGTATTTTTCTGTGTATAAAATGCTTTTTTTTTTTTTTTGTAAAATCATTACACTGAAAACTGAGGGGCATCTTGTAACATGGAAGTCCGCCCAGGAGGGAGCCTCATGTGCCTAGCTATGTATACCTTGTCAAACAGGCTCCTCCAATCTCCAGCCTTATTGTTAGTGACGTCAGCTGGTCAGCTGATGCCCATAATTGGAGGTGGAGATGGACAGTACACAGATGCAATAGGGACCAGAACGTTTTGAGCCCACAAAGATGTCAAAAAATGAAAAGATAAATGCCGGTAAGTGATTATCTTACTCCGCAAAATTCAAACTGAATGTGATCAGCTATGCAAAGAGCATGGAAATAGAGCTGCAGAGAGACAATTTGGACCTCCTCCCACTGAATGTATGATCTGACAGTGGAGAAAACAGGTAAAACAACTGCTTAAGATGCCAAAAAAAAAAAAAAAAGATGAAGCCCTTAAGAGGAAAACCAGCAAAATGTTTAAAATATTGATTTCTTAATTTGGGGTTGGAAAAGTCAGGGGCATCTTATACATGTGGGCACCTTATACATGGAAACATACGGTAAATTCTAGGGGGACACAACCACTTCTCAAATTCTTTCTCTTAAATCCTCTGTGTACATTAATCCTCATGATTCTCACAACATCCCCAGGAGGAGAATATTAAGTACGTGAGCTAGCAGCACAGAGAGGTAAAGCAACCTGCTCCAGGTCACACAGCTAGGTAAATGCAGAGTTGGGACACAAACACAGGCAGTCTGCGCCAGAGCCCACACCTAACCTCTGAGTTCAGTACCTTCAGCTTAAGCATAGTTTAAGCTATTCTGGACCGATTTTGTTGGCCAGTTTATTTGGCTCATTAGATTTCACATGTAAGTGAGATCATGTGATACTTGTCTTTCTCTGACTGGCTTATTTCATTTAGCACATTACTCTCCAGGTCCCTCCATGCTGTCCCAAAGGGTAAGAGATCCTTCTTTTTTACAAAAGTAGTTCCAGAGACATGGAAGCATGGAGCAGACTGACAGATCTCAGAGGGAAGGGGGATTGTGGGGGGTGGGGGGAAGAGATTAACCAAAGAATTGGTATGAATATATGCATAGCCCATGGACACAGATAAATAATGTGATGAAGGCCTGAAACGGGGTTGGGAGCGGATGGAGTGGAGCAAAGTGGAGAAATGGGAACATCTGAAACATAAAAATAAATTTAAAAAATGAAGAACAGCTTGTCCTGTGATACCATCACGACTCCTCCCCTAGAACTCTGGCTTCAGGGGACAGACTTGTATCACAGACAAGAAAGACTCAATGCACTGGGAGCTGGAGACTTGGGTTCTCCTTCCAGTACTTTCTCTCTCTTCCTATGTGGCCTGGACACACCCATAGCCCTTTGGATCCTGCTTCTTCGTGATATGAGAGAGTTATGAACATCTCGAAGCTGGTTCTCAATTTTAGTATGTTTCTCTGCTTCTGTCCTTGTGTCTGCACACCCTCCCCAGGGGCACTGATTGCATCCCAACTCCTGCCACTAGGATACGGATCTTGCTGAAATCTTGGGGTCTGCCTAGAGCTAAGTTGTCCCTTGATAAGGACTCCTAGAGTCATCTTAGTGTCAGCTTCTGGATTCAGACTCTCTCAACAGAAAAACTGCCACAGTTCCTTCTGTGGATAGGGGACACACACACATACCCCGACACACACACTCACACTCACTCATCCTCCTCCCTGGCTGGCTTCACAGGTGACCACACAGTCACATAGGGCCCACCCTCAAAAGATGCTACACCTGAGAGAATGCTCTGCAATCACTGTCTTACCTTCTTTGTATCTATCTATCTATATATATATAAAAGCCTAAGGAACCGAAAGACCAAATGACCAGTTGACCAGTTGCTGTGACACACACTCACCACCAGGGGACAGCTGCTTAACGCACAGGATCAGGCTCTCTCCTGTCTAGATGGGGCCTGCAGGGATTAGGCTGAAACAAGCTATCTGACATCCCCTGAGGGGTCCCAGATTGTGAGGGCACAGGCCAGGTCAAGGGACCTCACCAGTGCACAAATCTAATTTTTGAATAAAAGACCCTGTATTTTCATTTTGCTCTGGGCCATCCAATCTGTGTAGCTGGCCCTGCCCTTACACAACTATGCCCCTTGTTCTACCAGTCCTCAGATTCAGCACTCTTAATGGTGATCACTCACAATGCCTTTGTTCCATAAAGAAAGTAGGACCCAGAAGAGCTATGCGGTGTATCCAAGTCACATAGGAAGAGAGAAAAATAACTAGAATAATCGAAACCATTTTGGCTCAGTGGATTGAGTGTTGGCCTGCGGACTGAGGGGTCCCAGGTTCGATTCTGGTCAAGGGCATGTGCCTTAGTTGTGGGCACATCTCCAGTGGGGGGCATGCAGGAGGCAGCTGATCAATGTCTCTCTCTCATTGATGTTTCTAACTTTCTATCCCTCTCCTTTCCTCTCTGTAAAAAATCAATAAAAAAAATTTTTTTTTAAAAAAAAGGACTAGAGTAAGCACCCAGAATTCCAGCTCCCAATGCACTGTGTCTCTCTTGTTTGACAATATTTCCCCCTGAAGCTGGAGTTCTAAAAAGAAATCATGGTGATGCCAGCAGAAGCCATCCTTCATAGGCGGGCACTGTGGCTTCGTGGTTAGGTGAGGGCTCTGGAGCATATTGCCTAGTTTTGTGTCCAGCTCTACACTCACCTAGCTGTGTGTTCTGAAACAGGTTGCTTAACCTCTCTATGCTTCCATCTTATCATCTGTACAATGGAGATGATAACCATATCCTCCTAGGGCTATTGTGAAGATCATACTAGCAAAATGGGACCTTTTAATTAGCAATTATTATTTATTGTGTATATACAAGAAAAGGTGTAGTTGATCCTCTATTTTTTTTTTTCTGTTCTGACCCAAACAAAACAAAACAAAACAAAAGGATATCTTAGGAGTGAATGTTTTGGCTTTCTTCACAAAGAAGGTGCAGTGATTATGTGATTTCAGGTCATTGGTTGTTAGCTCAGGGAAGACACTAACTAAAGAAATTAGGGTAGCGAGCTATTTCAAGTCTGGAAGGCACTAGGGAGGAATCAGGTCACATCTGAAAGTTCCAATTCCCAGCATCCCTAAGGGTTCTGAATCTTCTGGAAACACAACAGGACAGGACGGTCCAGAAGAAGTCTAGCCTTAAGGAAAAAAACAAATCCCATTTAAGTTAGAGTGTTCAGAGTTGGGATTAACATGAACTGAAGTATTAATAACAAGACTATTACACAAGGGAGACTTGAAGAGAATGACTGACTATATAGGTGTCCCTTTCAAGGGGCATAGACCCTTGGAAATAACTTTAAAACCAAAGCAGGGGGATGGCAGGGATGGTTGCACAACATTTTGAATGTACTTACTGCCACAAAAATGGTTATGAAGATTTAAAAAAAAAAAACAAGCCTCCCCATGCAAACATCCCACAAGCCCCAGGCATACTGGTCACCCATATTCTAGTCCCGGGATAATGATCAGTTATGCAATCAGGAGTGAATGAAAAAACAATCCAGAAGGTATTACAGACTCAGCTTTGAAACCAACACTTCCTGCTACTCCTCTTCCAAATTTCGGGCTTGAGTTTCACTGGAGAGTCTCCAAGATGGCAAGATGAGGGGTTTTTAAAATGTTGTAGTTTACCCAATACGATGCACCCAACACAAAGCAAAGGAATAAAGTAGACTACTGAGGCTGACAAGATGGCAAAGGTCGTCCCGTATCCCAGACCCACATCTGTGTGATCAGAATCACCTCATTTTATTATTTGCTGTTTTATATACAGTTGTTCTAAGTCTGACACTTTGGCATGACACAGATACTAATAAAATGCCATTTTAATTATTTTTTTTAAACCAAAGTAGGACAAATTAGAGAGTTGTTATTTGTCTCTACTCTCCATTAATAATAGTTATATAGCTTAAGAAGAACTGTGTGCACCGAATCCCTGTGTTTAAGCCCCCCAGGATAATTGCACCCCCCCAAACTTGAGGTACACCTGTTCCCCAAAACTGCAGGAAAAGTGTCCAGGAAAAAAGAAGCTGCCTCCCTGGGAGTGGAAAGGAGGGAGGAGCTTGAGGCAGAAACAAGCAAGAGCTATGAGCAGCAGGCTGGGTGCCCTCTGGCATGGCGCCTGCTCAAGTTGGCAGTCTCCAAAACTCATGTACCAATTCATAAAATGGGGACAATAGGGAGAAATTTCAAAACAAATGTGGAAGGGGGTTTTGCCATTTAATTTCCACATGGAGAACAAAAGAAACTTTTTTCTTTCTACACTCACTTCCTTTTTTCCTTCCTTCCTTCTTTCCTTCCTTCCTTCCTTCCTTCCTTCCTTCTTTTTTTGTGGCCACAAGATGGAACAGATTTACTTTGGATTGTGCCATTTCTCTGAGAGAATAAAAGTATGAATGAAAGGGGCCACATGCTGACCTGACAAGCTCAGGGAAGGCCTGCATGGCGGTCTGGCAAACTGAGAGACCTACAGTAGCCACAAAGGATGGTCTGAAATGAAACTCTAACTAAAAGCATTTGTGGTGGGTAGTTACATCCTAGGCCCATATCTTCACTGATGAGGTCAACCTTTACCTTAACTGAGCCTATCTGTCTTTTTGCATCTCTGATAACATATGCTTGAAATGTCTCGGTAACTTGTAACTCCCCTTTTTCTGGATCCTTTGGGACATGACCTAATGTGCTGGGCGCCAGGAGAGATACCACAAATTCCTTCGTTGTTATCATGTTCATTGTTCCTGCACACACCTAAGTACGTATTTATCATTTTACTTTATATCCAATACCAGGAGTTTCTCCGCTTTGCTTTCTCCCGCCTCTCTAGTTTATCACCAGTGGATTTCATGGAACCCACCTATGTTCCTTCCTTTGGTTATAATGTATAACTATAGATGTAACCCACCATTCTCCGGAGCATTATCTCAATTCATTGAGATTCTGCTTCCTGGCATATGTTGACAGTTTGGCTCAAATAAACTCACAAAAATTTTTACAGGTTTCAATATTGTTGTTGTTGTTGTTGTTGTTTTACATTAACAAGAGATTCACTAGATGATAGAAGATAATTTATATGTGTTGATTTTTTTGTTGTTGTTGCCAATACTGTATGATCTTGAGTTATTCTAAAAGCCAATGTTTGTCATATAATGGGTTGGACAAATTAAAGAAAAGGAATCTGATATGATGTTGGAAGCTAATTCTTAGTCCAGAATCAAGGCCTTAGAAAGAACTCAATGTCCTGTCTTGCCCTATTTGGAAGCCTCAAAGGGGTACTTTCTAAAGGTCATCGGTGGGTCCGGGGATGGATTTACCTAATCTCCCAGCCCAGGAAGGAAACTCTGGGGAAGTGGGGAGAGGAAGAGGGAGCCGCGAACCATGGGGGCATACTTACTGATAGTGCACTGAACCTGCCCACCCTCTCAGGCCTACTGAGTTATTAGGAAAAAGAATATAAAGCAGGTGGATACTGACCTATCGGCAAAGAAAGTCAGGCCTCCGTCTGCCTGTCCCACCCTGAACTCTCTCCTCCTCTAGGTTGAATTAGGTGAAAGGAACAGCCACTGGACTCCCATGCAGAAGTACTGATCAGAATGAGTGAAGTCTAGGCAATCATATTGGCCTACACTGTAGTTCTGGAATCTTCCAAAGGCATGCTGATGACAGCAGCTGTGGGCGTAGATTCTTCCCTTCCCTGAGGAGACAATAGGAAGACACCCGGTAAGCAAACTCAGCTTCCTCCATTTTTATTTATTTTTTATTTTTTTTAACTAGAGAAACTTCTGTAGTCTCATTTAGCACTCACTGTGTAAGACTCCACGCTAAGCAACCCATGGGGTAACTCCTTTCTTGTCATCTCTATTTACAAATGCAGAAACTCAGAGGTAAAGACATTGAGTTGCCCAAAGTCCTTTAACTGGAATGCAAACCCAAGTCTGGGCCCCTAACCGCTAGGATACACAGCAGGGTGCTGGCACCTTACTGAAAGCATTGTCAAGGCGTTTCCCCCTCTAGATTACAATTTATATGAGTTCGGGGTCTTAGTTTGTCTTCTTGGAGATGTATAAGTAATAGGTATTACCCTATCGTGATAGGTATTCCGCAAGTGGTTGTTGGATGAATAGATAAGAAGGCCTAGAATGGAGACTCTAGGCCTGGGGCAAAAAGTTCTGTGATTTCATCTTACAGGTTCCTTTCTCGGCCATCCAAGGTTAAGTGTGCTCCTCTTGAAATCAGTTCCAAAAAATGAGGACTTGAGCTTTGGTCTAGGAATGTGAGCAAAGTACACTTTGCTGTCTGCCTGTGTCCTGGGCCTTTTGGGGACACTCAGCTTAAAAGAGCTCTCCATGGAGGCCGGCCAGTCTCCACGGGGGCCCCAGGCTGAGAGACAAACCCCAGGGAACTCTGAAGTGTCTCTTAGTTTTGCTCTCTCACACTTATTTTCTGCACACACATGTGTCTTCAGGATCTGAGGGTGGATGGGTAACTGAATTTAAGTATTCTTATTTGTTATATAAAGGTAATCTCTAGGATATTTTCTATTTAAAAAGTAAGTATCTGTCTCTAATTATGACATAACTTAGGGAGCATCTTTGGGTCACAAATAACTTAACATCACATCAATAATGATATCTTTTGTTTCTTTTTATACTTATAAATCAGTATGTTTAATCAATAGTTTACCACAAAACATTATTTAGACATATTTTACTTAGGCACTTTTTATAATTTCTAAATCATTTTGCCTCATGATATATTTAAACAGCCAAAAATCAGATATTTGAAGAAAACCTCTAAGAAAAAAAATATATAAAGGCCAATATCAACAAACAAAAAAAAACAAATAACCCTGAAAACAGGATAAATTTTGTAAACTGTAATTAATATCTTTAGAAAGAGGGAGAAAAAACTATCAATCCATTATAAAAGGAACCATTCAAGAACAAAAAAGGGATCTTGGAAACTGAAAAAAAAAAATGGGGAAAAAAACCTCAGGAGATGGGTTGATAGATAAAGTTGAAAAATATCCCCAAATCAGATTAACCATTCTGGAACGTATGACTGGAACTGAGCAATTACATAAATGGATGGCAGATGGTGGCAGCCAGGTTTCACTCTATTGAAGTGGGATGTTACAAACAAACAAGGGGAGGAGGCTAGAATAATCCGTATAGTTCTGGATTAGAGTTGCAGACATCAATACGTATTCATGATTTGCTTGATATGAAGATGGATACACACAGACATATATATAGATGTATGAGTATACAAGAGTTGGTACATACACATACATTTCCTTGGTTTGATGGCTGAGGACCACCTACAAGCAATGAAAGTGCAATAGCAACAAGGTCACCTGACACCCAAGAGAGATTTCTAGTGTCATTCTTCAGTAAATTACATCAGGGTCCTTAGGAAAAGGGATTGGTGCAGGGACTGTACAAGATGAAACTGGAACATCTTACAGTTCCAGGAAGTAAGAAGTGCTTAAAATAGGAACAAGATAGGGGTATGTCAAAAGTTCATAGTAGTTAACTAAAAGAGGTCCCAGTGGCCAAAGCTGAAACCATTTAAGCAACAAAACAAAGTAGCATTCAATTTTTAACCAAACTATAAAATAGATATCCACACATTTACATTGTTTTAGATGCTTGGTTGATTGCTAGACAATAGGTGACAAATAATTCATGCAGAATTCAAAATCATTTGTGTTTTCACCCTTAAGAAGATGGAGGAGCATAATCACCCCTTAAGCTTAGGTGACACATAATGGCTTTCTAATATGCCAGAGGGTAACTTTTCTGTGTAGAAATTATACATAATAACCCCTCTGTCCTTCCTGTCTTGTCATCTATGGGTTTCCTGAACTCTCTGCTGACAAACACTCCCAAGGACAAGTGAATAAGATTAACAGAGACAGTGGCCAGTCATATGGACAGTACTAGTATGTACCCTTGATGCAATGTAATAAGAATGGCCCTTTAATGTGGTGGTCTCCTTTCCAAGATCCCATAACTCTAGCCTAACCATGAGGAAAGCATCAGCCAGATCCCAGCTGAGGGACGTTCTACAAAATACTTGACCAGCACGCCTTGATGAAAGCAAAGGAAAGAAAGTCTGAGAAACAGTCCCAGCCAGGAGGAGCCTAAAGAGACATGACAATGGAACATGATGGGGTACCCTGGCTGGGACCCTGGTACAGAAAGGGGCCACCGGGTAAAAGAAAATGTGGATAAAGCATAAGCCTTTGTTAATAATACAGTATCAATATTTTTTAATTAATTTTGAGAAATGGATCACACTAATGTAAGGTGTTATTCGTAAAACAAACTGAGTATGGAGTAGATATAAACTCACAGTATTATCTTCAAAACTTTTATGTAAGTCTAAAACAATTTTAAAATTAAGTGTTGTTTTTTTGTTTGTTTGTTTTTTTGTATTTTTTAAGAATCCTAAAAGGTAGCACAAAAAGGGAGAGATGTTTTAAAATATAAAATGTTATGGCCCTGGCCGGATAGCCCAGTTGGTTAGAGCATCATCCTGATATGTCAAGGTTGCCAGTTTGAACCCTGGTCAGGGCACACGTAAGAATCAAACAATGAATGCATGAATAAGTCGAACAATAAATCAATGTTTCTCTCTCTCTTCCTCTTTCCTTTCTCTCTCTCTAAAATCAATAAAGAAATGCCAAAACCGGTTTGGCTCAGTGGATAGAGCATTGGCCTGCGGTCTGAAAGGTCCCAGGTTTGATTCTGGTCAAGGGCATGTACCTTGGTTGTGGGCACATCCCCAGTAGGGGGCGTGCAGGAGGCAGCTGATGGATGTTTCTCTCTCATCGATGATGTTTCTAACTCCCTTTCCCTTCCTCTCTGTAAAAAAAATACACTGAATTAGACAAAAGGGAAGATCTGTTGTTGGTTGTCTTACACAATGCTAAGAGATAATTCAACATTTCCAGTGAAATATAATGTAGGTTCTCTATTTCAGAATTTATATAAAAATTTTATGATATATTTAGACTTAGAAGATTAGGGAGAAATGATTTTAAAAAAACACCCAGGTCTTTAATACTATCCCACAGAGAAAGTATTATCATAAGAGCCTAGGAGAATATAAGACAACACTGAACCTTCTAAATTAGGTGAGGTACATTGGACCAAGCTTAGGGCTTGGATTCTAGTTTTGCATGGTCATGGCTAAAATACTAGGCACTTTTAGGCTTTACATTTCTCCATTTATAATGAGTAAGTTATCCTAAGCAATCCCTAAAGTCTCTTAAGTTCTGATTACCCATCATTCCACCAAGTGCAATGTGAAGAACCAACAAATATCTCCACCTCGTATGTAAAAGATCTAGGTTAAAATGTGAAAAAATAATCTACCAACACTAAGAGTTTGTTTGCTTTAATGAGGCAATTTTTAATTTTTCACTAATACTCTAGAAATGTTATGACTTTTTATTTGAATGTTTTATCAGAAACAGAGAGGTTTGGCTGACTGCATCCATTGTTTGGGACCTAAAAACCCAAAAAGAAAACAGCAGAATTTTAGAAGTTTCCCCAAAAATACCAAAAGCTTTATTTTTCAAACAGCATTTCATATTAGTATAAAAGTAGTTCGCATTTTTCAGAGGCCCTGGGTCTTCAATGAGAAGCGAGGTATAGGACAGAGAGTCTGGCCCCATTTTGATGTCTGACTGCCAATAGCTTTCAAGCCCCTTCCCCACCCCTGCCCCTTCTGCTCCGTGGCTGGGCCAGCTGACAAGAAAGTCCAGGTGGGAAGTTCAAACCACACAAGCTCTGGGACACATGTGGAAATCTTCACCTCTAGCTACCTCCTAATCAGAGTAAAAGCCAAGCTGGTTTCCATTCCTTCCTCTCCCAAGCCAGTTTTGGAGCTGTTTGGAGCCCGCCCTGGTCTCCCCAGAAAGCCTCAGTATGTGAGTCATAAAACTTATCAGTCCCCCTCAGTGCTTGTGTGCTCTCCTCTGTCTTGACATCCAAAGCAAATGTTGGGTGTGAGTCATCGTGCCTCCACAGTGACCACAAGAGAGGGAGACCTGGCTCTCTGTGGTTTTCATGAAACGAACAGGAACAACTCATTTGCCAAGTGATTTTCACTTAAAATACTGTGTCATCTCACAAAACCTGCTGACAGGTGTGTGCCTGGAGGTAAAGCAGGGGAGTAAGTCATGTCTTTCAGGAAGAAGAGACCCATCTGCTTTGAACGCCCATTTAGGGGTTGACATAGGTTTATTTCATTAGAACAAGAGTAAGAAGGCAAGTCTTACACAATGTCCTGAGAGGGGTATAGACAGCCTGTTAATAACGTAGGCAAGACAACCCACTGGTCCCGACTGAACACGTTTCCAAGGGTTTGATGGTTTGGCAGAAACTCTGACAAAGGATTGGATTAGGCTTGAACCCTCAGGATTTTTAAAATAGAAAAGAGCACAGCTGCATGCTAAATCATCAGAGTATACATTATTTAGCAACTCCTTTTATAACTGTTTGCACTACAGGTGCAATAGGAGAATGTTAATTTTATCTGCCAGGACATTTCCATTTTTGTGTCATATGATTCTTCCTTAAAAGCCTCGCTTGAAAGCCTCAGTTAAGATGTTTCTGTTGAGGTAAAACTGGGGCAAATTACTTTTATTCTCATCCATCCTGAATGGGGTGTTCTGTGATGTAGAGCAGAGAAATTTCTCATTAGTATTTCTAAGCTCTGTAATGCTTCCATTTTCAGCTGGATTAAAAATAAAATACATCCTAATAGCCCCGACCGAGTATTTTTATCAGGGTAAGAGTAGAAAGTGACTGTGGTGGCTCCATGGGGATTACTGTATTACATTCATGGAAAACCACCAACGCAACCCAGGCGACATTCAAGTTTGCTCTTAAAAGTAATATATAGTTGTCTTTGGCTGAGGTCAGACTAATCTGGATTAGAAAGAAAAATGCTCTTAAAACATAAAATAAAGAATGAAAAGGAAGACAATATTCGCCTTGTTGGTTTCTTCCTCGAACTGGGGCCTGTCCGATACCCACACCCCGATGCTTCCTGCTGGAATATTCCCAGGGTGGAAATCAATTCGCTCTTTGTAGATATTAAAAAATTGTGGAGGCATTAAATAAGGAGACACTGAATAGATCTATGTAGTCGGAGACAAAGGATTTAAGTGACTTGGAGGGAAAGGGCAAGAGGAAAGCTGGTCAGGATTTGGGTCCACCAGTCTCCCATTGGAGGGAATCAAGGACTTGAGGTCACTTGAGTTGGGGACTTGAGGAGGTCACACAGGAATCCGCCCAACAACTCAGAGGTTGTTTGTGTTTCTACCACTGTTGATGTTTTGTAGCAACAACCAAATGTAAAGAGCTGATTTCACTTGGGGCTAAATTTATAAGGGACTTTTACAAAATTCCTAAAATGCAATGCATCTTAAATGTTCCACTTTTAGTTAGCCTGGGTGTGTTTTACTCGTTCTGCAGACAATGGTGGGGATATATTCTTCCTTTGCCTTTGAGGAAACGCAGGCTCGGTCTATACCAATGCCAAGGTGCACGTCTATTTTAGGTCCAAAGTACAAAGTTGTTCTAATGATGACTTAACCTCGAGCCAGTTTTGACTGCAAATGTTCCATTCCATACCGGAGACTAAAACTGAGATGATTTTAAGTGAATGACCAAAGCATTATTTTGCTAATGCTATAAACCTCAACGGTAAACCATGCCACGAAGTAAGTAGGTCACTGAAAACTAAAATGATATCAGATGTAGTCTAGGATTTCAGTTCAGTAAAGATTATCTTTCTGTAATTTCTCTAAAAAAAACTAAAAAAAAAAAAAACACAAAAAAAAACCAACAACCACCACCACCACCAAAACCCTATTTTTACTAAAAGTTTGGGGGAAAGTTATTTTTAAAGCTATGTTACAAGCAGAAAATTCTTCTTTTCATGCCAAGTACTTAAAATAACCCATAGGCTCACCTTCCTGCTTTAGTAAAATGGGATGCTGAGTAGAATTTTATTGACTTGAAAGGTCGTGGGTCCTGTGATGCCATGGGGCCGCAGTCAATATGGATTTCCCATCAGGCTCTCGTCTTGCCTTTCCTGGACCAACTATACCACTGGATAAGCAAAAAAATAAATGAGGGAAAATTACTCTTTATAGAAGCCCAGCTAAAAAAAGGAATGCTAGAATTAGAATAGGACCACTTTGCAAACTCAGTGAATGAATGGACCTAGTTATGAATGGACTGCAAACCTCTTAAAAAGAGACACCAGACAGAATGTGCCTCCAAAATAAAATGAACCTGAATCTGAAGAAGCCTTTAAATCTCAGTAGATATTTAGAGGGGATATGAAGAATAGACAAAAATGTTATGTGACAGCATGGAGATGCAATGAGCAAAATCCATCTATGGAAAACTCTACAAGATAAACAACCCAGTACTTCAGCAAATAAATTACAAGGAATAAAAAAAGAGATAGAGAAAGATGGAGGAAGAGCCTACATAGATTAAGGGAAAATTAAAAGACATATACCCATTACAAGGCATGCCTTTGTTTGTATCTTGAGCATATAAAACAACTAAAAAGTATTATGATATATGAGACCATTAGAGGCCCTGTGCACAAATTCATGCACCAGTGGGGTCCCTCGGCTTGGCCTGCAGGATCAGGCCAAAACTGGCTCTCCGACATCCGCTGAGGGGTCCTGGATTGTGAGAGGGTGCAGGCCAGGCCCAGGGACCCCATTGGTGCATGATCAAGACCAGGGAGGGATGTGGGAGGACTCTAGGGCATGTCCGGCCCATCTCTCTCAGTCCCGACCAGCCAGACCCGAGAAGCAAGCTAAGCACCTGGTGGTCAGTGCACATCATAGTGAGCAGTTGAGTGGCCTTAGCATATCATTAGCATATTATGCTTTGATTGGTTGAATGAATGCCTGGACATTTAGCATATTAAGCTTTTATTATATAGGATTGATAAACAATCAGTTATTTTATTACAGTTAAGTGACCATTGTTATTTCTTTTAGGAATGATAATAATATTTTGGTTATAAGAGGAAAATAGAATCTTTTAGAGATATAAACTGAAATATTTAGAGATTTTTTTCCAAATCAATTTTTATTTGACAAATCCATATTTTCTGGAATTACTTCCTCCAGGAATTTTGTCTGGCTATTGCTCCTCACCTTCTCCCTTACGCACAAGGTTCCCTCCATTACATCTCAGTGACACCTCATACTTATCTCTATCTTTGCAGCTTCGTAGTGTGTAATAATTTTTTTTATGAGAGTGTCTCTACCACTCGACTGAGCACCATAAGAAACCATGTCATAATTGACTTGGTGTCCCCAATACCTGGCACATGGTAAACAATAAATCTGTAAATGCAGGAGTGTTTCATTAAAATCAGTATTATTTTCAGCTATACATGTGTATAGCAGCCCAGAGGCTTTTTTCCTTTTTTGTTTTTCATCTTTCTTGAGGTGTAATTGACAAATAAAATGGTAACATTTAATGTGCAAAACATGATGATTTGACATAGCAGTTGAGGAAGCCTGGCTCTGGAATGTCCTTGCTTGATCATACTCAACAACTTCCCTACGGTGACCAGATTCTTGCTAACCCAGTGCATGGATTTCACCGAAAACAGCAATTCTGGGCCTTGCACTTCCAAGCACCTGATTCATCACTTTATGCCAGCCAGAAAATACTCAGAAATAAATGCAACCTTCGGAAGACAAAACAATCAGTATATTTGTATCAGTATAACTGTAGCAGAATAATCTAATAAGTCATGTGCTTAGTTGAATCAATCAAGTTGCTTCATACTCAAGTCCAGATATTTTGCCCAGCTGGTGAAAGAGGGTCTTTGCTCAGGATGAGAGTAGAGGTGGCACTGACCCCATTGGAAAGCCATCCATCATTCCAAAACAAAAACACATTCCTAAGTTAGCTCTTTTCTTCCTACCTTTAGCCCCCATATAGGTATGCCTCCTCGTTTGAAATAGTATCACAGTTAATCAATGTTATAAAAACACTGAACATTCCTCCCTTGTTTGAGGAATTTGGACTTGGTCAAAATCATTGTTGAACAAAATACCCAAGATAGAGTGGAATAAAATTTGCTTGACCCTTTCCTTTCCCCCTCCCCTCAAAGAAGAGTCTAGCTGACTCCAGGATTCTTGATTCGGCCATTAGTCAAGCCACAAATACTTCAGTTATCCAGTGAGTCAGCATCCTTCAACCACACTTTAAATAAAGACCTTCTATCATGATATTTTTCACATTGTTGTACTCCCAATTGTGTTCAGATTTCTTTCCTCATTTCTTTCTGCAGCGAT
>JAAGEH010002531.1:66299323-66397261 GCA_011751065.1 Lasiurus cinereus
TGAAACTTCTGGTAAGTTTCAGTTAAATGCCAAATGCTTGTCCTCTTACCCTGTCCCTAGCAATTTTTTTGTTTTGTTTCTATGAATTTATCCTTTGCTTTTTGGATGGTTTCAATAATCTGATAATCATTGTAAAGGCTATGGGTTACTAGAGCAAGAAAGACTATCCTTTTATACTTAACTAGAGGCCTGGTACATGAATTTCATTCACCGTGGGGGGCGGGTGTCCCTCAGCCCAGCCTGAATCCTCTCCACCCTCTGGCTTAAACGGGCAGTCAGACATCCCTCTCACAATCTAAGACTGCTGACTCCCAACTGCTTGCCTGCCTGCCTTCCTGATTGCCCCTAACCGCTTCTGCCTGCAAGCCTGGTTACCCCCTAATCACTCTTCTGCTGGCCTGATTGATGCCTAACTGATCCCCTGCCAGCTTGTTTGTCCCTAACTGCTTTCCCCTGCAGTCGTGGGTCCCTCCAAACTGTAGCCTGGTGCGGAGCCAAGCCTCCTGCTCACTCCATGACAGCAGCCATTTCTGGTGGGATTTATTTATCTTCTATAATTGAAACTTTATAGTCTTAAGTGGAGGCCAAGACAGGCCAGGACTACAGCAGTTTGGCTTTCTCCATTGCAGGGGCAACCCTAGCGCCCTGCTCTCTCCAGCTCCATGGCTGCCGCCATTTTTGTTGGGATTTATTTATCTTCTATAATTGAAACTTTGTGGAAGCCTGGGCCCACCAGGGTGTGTGGAAAGCTTGGCTTCCTCAATCGCCGGGGAAACCCAAGCCTCCCTCCTGCTGGCTCTGTGGCCACAGCCATCTTGGTTGGGGTTAATTTGCATACTCGCTCCTGATTGACTGGTTGAGGTGGCTTGTGGATGTAGTGGAGTGGTGGTTAATTTGCATATTACTCTTTTATTAGATAGGATTTTCCATTTTCAACATTTGATTATTAAATTTGTAAATGACCATTGGTTCTTATTCTAATTTAGTACACTTGCCTGCCAGACTGTTTTAGGTGCATTTTTGTGGTTAATATAATCAAATATTGGACAAGAAAAGAGAAAGGGGTTCTACTTAAAAATAAAAGTGGCCCTGTCAGCCTGGCCCAGTGGTTGAGCATTGACCTATGAACGAGGAGGTCATGGTTCAATTCCTGGTCAGGGCACATGTCTGGGTTGTGTGCTCAAACCCCAGTAGGGGGTATACCAGAGGAAGCCAATCAGTGATTCTCTCTCATCATTGATGTTTCTATCTCTCTCTCCCCCTTCCTCTCTAGAATCAATAAGAATATATTAAAAATAAAGTAAAATTTAAAAAAAAATCGAAGTATGTTATGAAAATAGTTTACACCATTGGCTCACAAAGGTTTTTAATTATCTGTGTTTCAGTGGCCTTTCTCTTCATGGTGCCTGTTAGTCATGGATAATTAAGAATTTTCTAAGTTTGAGGCAGTTGATTGATTTCCTGTAAAAGGCTTTTACCCCCACCTATTTAGCTTTTAACTAAGTAACCTTTTCTCTCTCTCACATGACTCTGAGCTGACACATTAGAAAACAGGCAACATGGTGAATTTCAGAAGGGAACAATCAGAGTAAATTAAGTAAGTCAAAAGTGAGCAACCAGTAAAGCAACTTCCCATTGCTGGAGGGCAAATGGTGAGGCAGAAAAAGCCTATTGTTCTGCTGGAGGAGCCAAGTGGGCAGGAAGTGAAGTGGGCGGGGTGAGCAGTCCTAGAGGCACAGGCAGGTCCGGAGTCCCAGCAGCCAGGGGCGAGCAAATTTAACGCATGTGACTCTGGGCCTGACTACCAAATTCGCTAAGTCTTTTTTTTTTTTTTTTTTAATTTTCGTACAAATGGAGGGGGTGGGGAGAATATGCTTGCATAAAATCTATCCCCATCCCCAAACTCTAAACTCTGTAATGAAGAAATAAAAAGAGAGAGAGGGGAGTAGTGAGGAATGCGTTACGGCTCTTCAGTGAATTTTCAAGAGCCTCATTTAACAAAATATCTTCTATTATTGTTATTAGCGTCTTGTTTCAGAAAACCTCTCACCCCAACTCTCAAGGAAGTGGTAGTGCACATACTTTTAAGATCTTCCAACAAGGTTTCTGTGCATTTTGTTTTATTAAGCATGTATCGCATACATTAAGTATAATCTACGCGTAATGTGTGGGACTATGAAAGTAGACAGACCTAAAAAGTGAATTAACAAATGAACTACTGCTTTTTTTTTTAATTTCATCAAGATATTTATTTGAACATGACTGTGTAAGTGTATATGCAGCAAATATTAGGGTTTCTATATTTATTAACATCCCAGGGATACATTCTTGCTAATCTTACTGGTTACACTAATAAGTAAAAGTTAGATTACGTAGTTTAAACTTCCACGTACACAGTTGACAATCTTTTATTTAAATATAGTTGGCATACAATATCATATTAGTTTCATGTGCAAAATATACACCTCACGACATTTATACACCTTACGACACGATCACCATATGAAGTCTAGGAACCACCTGGCACCAGAACCACTGCTTTTTGCGTATTACTCTCTTGATAGGTAAAATATAAGGAGAGAGGACTTTAGCTCTGGTGAAATTCTCCTTGGGATAAAAGGTCAACCATTGATCACTCAATCCCTTTGCATTGGTCCCACAACCTCTTTAATAACATCCTGAGAACATTCCTGGTGGGATAATTAGAAGGGATTTTCTACCAGAACTGTCTGTACTCCCCTTTTCACGCACTAATTATCCTTCTAAAGAGTTGGGTTTGCCCGGAGGTCCCTCCATCTAGACCCCCAATGGCCTCCCTCTGAGGAAAGCATTCATCTTTTCCTCCCAGCCCAGGCCTAAATCATTTTGAATAGTATTGCTAGAGGCTCTTGACAGGTCTGTAAACTTCATCCCTTGAAGCAGATGCTAGAAGAGGTTTTTATGGAGCTTTCCAACTCCCTTCCAGGGACAACCCAGAAGAACCCTTTGGTCTTAAAAAGGGAAAGACATCCAAAACAGTGTCCTAACAAATCCATCCCCGAGGACCACCAAAAACTCACTGAAATAAAACAGAATCTCGAGAAAAAAAACAACTCACCAACCAAACCAAAACTCTAAAAGGATGTGATGATGAAGTGGACAAAGCCTGGAGCCCATTCTCTTTAAGACAAAACAACAATAAAGGTCACTTCAAACATTTCTATTTTCCTTACGTGCCCTGGGCACGGCTAAGCTGTTTGTTTTTTGGAGGTATTATTTTTTCCCTTCCTTATCCAAACATCTAGGAGATGTTTGGATAAGGAGAACACAGCATCTCAAATCCCAAATGTGTCCCTGCTCCATCCAGTTCTCTCTCCAGCTGAGAAGTTCATCATATCCCAATTTAGTAGCTATTCTTTTCCACGTTGCAGTAAACAGCATAACAGACACGAACAGGCAGAGTAGGTAGTGAGAACACCGCGGCCAAAAATATCCCAAGCGCCCACCGGCACACTTCCTCTCGCCGGCTTCCTCTGGTGCTGCAAGGACGGTGCCTGTTTACCCTGCACAAGACAAAGCTCACTGCAGCCTGGGAGGGAGCGAAGTCCCTCTCTCCTGCCTGCTCCAACCACTGTGTGCGCAGCCGGAGGCAGTGACCTGGGACAACACCCAGCCCTGTGGCTCAGGGATGACTGTCCAAGAGGAGAGAAGCGGTCACGCGTAAAGGAATTCTGCTCAGTCCTGCACAGGGGCGTGGAATGAGCATCCCATTCACCACACAGAGATCAATTGTGACAGTAGTTTGACTGGAGAGCAGGACAGCTTTGGGAGGGAGGAGAAAATATGCTCGTTCTTCCTCCTGGCTCTCTGGTAGCCAAGCGATTAGAGAGGATGGGGCACACAGCTCGCAGATTGTCTCCCACGCCCTGAATGTCCCAAGAGCCCCCAGCCGGGGCCCCAAGACAGAAAAGGGATTTAGAAGCAACAGAGCACACATTTTAGGCTTTTTAAATTCGTCCATTCACTTGAAGCTCTTTAATAAAGAGGTAAAATATGTTCACTACTTTTACTTTTTAAATTTTTTACTGAATTTATTCAAGTGACAATGGTTAATAAAAGTATATACGTCTCCAGTGTACAGTTCTATAATACATCATCGGTATATTGTATTGTATGTTCACCTCCCAAAGGTCTCTTCACATGTATCTCAGGAAACACGATAGCCAAAGACAAATGTGTCTTCCCATGTTTTTACAGCTGATTTCGGCTCTTCGTTGGACAAGCTTGGAGGAGAGAGACAAAGATGATCGATATGCATGGTCCCCGTGTCCCAACAGAATCACTGTACATTGGTTCTGAATTCATCTTTAATATTTAAACAACACGCCTTCAAAAAGTTCCCTTTTCTTTTTCATTTCATCTTCCTTCAATTCCTCAGCTCTCCCCTATTTCTGTTTCCTACCTGTCTTCCTCTTTGCTCACATCCACTAACCTCTCCCCCTTTTCCTTCCAATTTTTATTGCACTCAGGCTTCCAGAGTGGTTCTTGCTAGTTATGACAGAAATAACAGGTGCTGAAGAAAATACGAATACATGAAATTGCCATTCCTTCCGATCATCTGGGTCTGCTCCTGAGACTGGACACAGAAGAGAGAGAGGAAAATGTAGTGGACAAGTGCAGGATAGTGGAATTCTACCAGAAGAGAAATGGGAGTCAGCTGGGAGGGAAGACGGGCCACTTCCCCTCCTTGACTAATGGGCAAGAAAGAGGCTGACTGACTGAGACAATGAACACGTCATGCCCAGCTGCAGGAAATGAGCGAGCACCTAAGAAAAGTCCCTCGAAGAATAATGACGGAAAAGAGTCATGTGCCACACAGCAGTGACCCGCTCTCCAGGAAAAACTCAGTCATAAATGAGAACAAGTTGGTGTTCATCTACTTAACACAGTGGTTCTCAACCTTCCTAACGCCGCCACCCTTTAAGACAGCTCCTCATGTGGTGGTGACCCCCAACCATAAAATTATTTCCGTTGCTACTCCATAACTGTAATTTTGCTACTGTTATGAACTGTAATGTAAATATCTGATAGGCAAGATGTATTTTCATTGTTACAAATTGAACATAATTAAAGCATAGTGATTAATCACAAAAACAATATGTAATTATATATTGTGAAATATTTATTTCTAATGACAAATAAATGAAATTTTGTCTTGAATCATGGTGTAGCATGGGTAACAGTCTTAATATGAGAACAGTAAACTACATTGCTACATTTTGCTACACTGAGGAGCGGTGTGTTGGTTCCTAAGACCATGGGAAATAGGTGTTTTCCAATAGTCTTAGGCGACCCCTGTGAAAGGGTCGTTCGACCCCCAAAGGGGTCGAAACCCACAGGTTGAGAACCGCTGACATAACAGAATAGACAGAGCCTTCCGTGTGCAGCCTGTGCTGCAAAGACGGTGTCAGAGGACGAGGGAGGGGACGACTGTGCCATGCCACAGCTGAGAAGAAACTCGCTTTACACAGCCAGAGGGCCCTGCCCAACACCTCCCGTATCCATCCAACTCTCAGAACTGGAAGCACAACTTTCTCTACTGAGAACCGTGAAGGGTTCACCAAGGCAACAGCATCATCTGCCCTCCAAGCAGGGACATGCACTTCTCCTTTTATGTCAACCGATTTAATTTCATCATCCCTTCTTCACACCTGGGCAAGTCCACATGTGGAGCCCATCAAAGTGTCGAGGCACCGACGGTGGTTTCTGCCAGCCGCGCCGTGGGTTTCGGCGCCACACCCAGCTGAGTCAGACAGCTCCACGAACACCCGGTGCCCGGGAGCTGCCGGGCAGACTCCTTCCAGAAGGCCCGGGCTTCCCTCCCACCCTCTGTCAGCGTCACTGCGGCTCAACCGGCAGGAGTTACATCACTCCCGTGGTCCACATGAAAAATGAGGTGCCTGTCGGATGTAGTGAGGGTGAGGTTAAGGGGGAGAGAGGTAAAGGAAGCAGGAAGGGAAGGAAAGATCATGGACCTCCATGGCTTCTTTTCTAAAATGAGATAATAAGTCAATCACATAAGGTCCTTGTTGGAAATGGACTAATATACATGTTTTTCTTGGTAAAGTAAAAATCGGTGATCATGTGGCATTATTTCCCACCTTTCTTTCTTTTTTATTTTCACAATTTTCTCTTCTGTCATAGTCAAAAGACTGGATCAGGGGTTTTCATGTGATTCCTCAGTTGTGTTTCTTTCAAACAGAACATGAAATTGATTGCTGCTTTTTAAAGTAATTTTTTTAACCTAACTCATATCAGCTTCACAGATTTCTAAATGATGATAATTTCAAAAAAAAAAAACCCACAAACTTATGGGAGGAATACATTTTTATCCATTACATTTGTACTGCAGGTCAGACATTCTACTGTTCTTGCTTCCTAGAATTCAAAGTAAATCTTAAGAGGAAGTTAAACATTCTCCAGAATGAACCCTACAGTGTAGTTGGTGGTTAACTCGTGCTTTCTAAAATCCAGGTCTCCAAGAAACCAAAGATACTGATTCCCAACAACCGTGGCTTTATTTTAACAATTTCATTTTAGGCCAGAGAAGTCCACTCATGGATCGTCTTCAAAATATCAAAGCACTTTACAGAGATGTACAAATTAAACCTTACAAAAATTTTTGAAAGTGAAAAAAAGCACACATGTTTACAGAAAGGCAATCTTTTGGTTTTCTGTTGTTTTCCTCTGTTTCCAGGGGTAAAAGCCGAGGCGACAGATGGCCCCAGAACTGTGCCATGTGTTGGAAAGAGGTGGTAGGTGAAAATTTCTCTTCTGAGTTTTGTTGTTATGGTTGTTTACTTATTTATTTAACCTGGAAAAGGAAAAAGCAATTTAAAATGTATAATCCCTTTGTATTTTGTTTCGTGTTTGTTTTTTTTAAGGATGCCAACAGCAGAGTATATGTTTAGAAAACTCTCAAGTCATGCTCCTACGAGTTAATCCCGGGCTCAGCAAGGGTTCTCTGAAAAAGCCAGCCCGGACCACTCTGGGTTTCCAGACTCTCAAGTCTCTGCTGCAACCATTCAACCATGGCTCCGTGGCTCCAAAACAGCCGCAGACGGGACAGAAGTGAGTGGGCGCGGCTCTGTCCCAATACCTTTGTTTTAAAACAGCCCAGGCCTGATTTAGTCCATTCTTCTGCCACAGGATCTCCTTCAATGTCAGGCTTTTAACCTGGGGTCCTTAGGCTCCCAGGTTCCTAAACTCCCTGAAATCCTTTGCAAAATGTTGTTTATGTGTCTTTTTATTTGTGTGGGCGTTTTTTCAGGGCGTGGGGTCCATAGCTCTCATCAGAATCTTAACGGTTCTGTAACCCCAAAAACGGTTAAACCTCAGATTCCTCCACAAGAGCCCTCCTCCCCGCTGTATGGTTAGTTACTTTTCCCATGACTAACCAGCACCGCTCACACTAACCTCTTACTCGGGTCCCAAAAACATTTTGCACAACTTTCAAGATGAATCTGTTTGATGTGGACTTCCAATTTAATTCAGTTCAACCATGAGCATCTATTTCTGAAACAGCCCCTTACAGCTAGGCTGTGTGTCCTGGGAATAATGAGTTAGACCAGTGATCTGCAAACTCATTAGTCAACAGAGCCAAATATCAACAGTACAACGATTGAAATTTCTTTTGAGAGCCAAATTTTGTAAACTTAAACTTCTTCTACTGCCACTTCTTCAATATACACTCGCCCAGGCCATGGTATTTTGTGGAAGAGCCACATTCAAGGGGCCAAAGAGCCGCACATGGCTCAAGAGCCGCAGTTTGCCAACCATGGAGTTAGACTCTCAAACACCCAATCCCAATCAGTGTGGCAGGGAGAGTAAAAGATGCCTACCCTAGATTTGGGAGCATGTGAGGAGCAAGGGATGTCCCCCCAAAAAGTCACTCACAGATCTTTGTGCCTCTGCACAATGCCAGGTTTATTAGGGGAGATCTTCCCAATAAGCCAATAGGGTCCCACGCAGGTGACACACAGAGACGGGGAGCTTCAGCGATAGAAGCGAGCAGAGTGAGCCACTGGCAGGAAGTCTGGGTCCCTGGTAGCATCCACGGGTGGAGAGATGGGCGTGGGTCTCAAGCCAGGTGGCTGCAGGGAGTGGGAGTCCGCAGGGGTCCCAGGGTGGCCATAGTACAGCCGAGCTTGGGAGTCCGAGTTCTGAGTTCTCAGAGCCCACAGCGGGCAGCAGTCCCACTCATGTCTGTGTCCAGATGGAGCCCTTACCCCAGAGTCCAGACTTGTGGTTTGGGGCATCCTGGCCTCCTCCTAAGGGCATTCCCATTACACCCATTACCTGCCTTGACATAGCACTTGACATAGCTGTCATGGCTGACTGAGACTCCATATTAAATTGTCAAAGGTGTCCAAAAAAATCCATTCTGTTCTTTTTTAAAAAAGTGTTTTATTGATTTTTTTACAGAGAGGAAGGGAAAGGGATAGAAAGTTAGAAACATTGATGAGAGAGACACATCGATCAGCTGCCTCCTGTACGCCCCCTACTGGAGATGTGCCCGCAACCAAGGTACATGCCCTTGACCAGAATCGAACCGGGGACCTTTCAGTCCACAGGCTGACTCTCTATCAACTGAGCCAAACTGGTTTTGGCATTTTTTAATTTAATTTTATTTTTATTTATTTTTTTTAGTTTTTTTATCTGTTCTTGCTCTATGCAAGGTATCAGGCTATGCATCCAGAAGAAAACTCTGGTGAAGCAGGAGCCTAAAATATGCCCAGGAACCACAATCTGGGGACCAGAAGTGTGCTGACCAAAGAGAGAGAGAGAGGATGGATGGGAGAAAAGATGCCTGCGAATGTCTGTAGACCAAACATAGATGCGTTTGTCAGAACAGAATGCAGGGTGGAATGGGCAAAAGATAAGACAGGAGAGGTGAAAGGTTGGATCACCAAGGGTTGCATTTGTGCTTTCTTATAAAGGCAATGAGAAGCCCTATGTGATCTGCTGACCAGCAGCTTTGGTATAACTGGGAGTGGCTAGACATGGAATCACAGGCCCAACCCAGACCTACTGAGTCAAAACGGGCATTTTAAAACGTCCACCGGAGAATCATTTGCACACACAAGGTTAGACATACTTTTCTATCCTGGGCGAACCCTGTTCCCATTTCACCTGAGAGGCGCCTATCCACCCCAGTTTCCCAACTGGCCGTCTGGTCACAATCCCCCAGGGTGTTTGGGGGGCTTTCAGATTCCCGGCCTATTCCCTGGCTCTTCTCATTCAGGCGCTCTAAGCTGAAGTTCAGACGTCTTTTTTTTTTCCAGCAAGTGTTCAAGGATGATTCTTACCTTAGGAAAGTTTGGGAAAACATATTTCCTGATCCCCAACTCAGCAAAGTTAATCAACTATAAATACTCATACCACTTTATCCTTAATTGTGACACAACATTAATGGGCTGTTCTATAATTTTTTTTTTTAACATATCTGTTTTCCTGGGTAGACTCTGAGCTCTTTGCTTTCGATCTGCTGTCGTGTTGCCAGCGCCTGGCACGGTGCCTTACACTCAATCAACGCCCAAGTGCATCCATGAATAACAATGTCCGCCACATGGCACATTAGTGTGAGACTATAGGGCAGCCCAGAGGTCAAAATGACAGTAAAACAGAAAGTAGCTTCAGTTTGAATGAGCAATTTATTAGTAGCGTCTTGTTCTGGATATTCAAATCAAGGTCAGAGACTGTTCCTGTTTACCAGTTCCAACTGAAATTTTCTTCACCCTAAAACTGGACATCTCCGTTCCTCTTAACAGCTGCCGATTGGGGGGTGGGGAGTGGGCTGCCTGCCTCCCTCCAGTCATTGCACCCTGAAAACGCCTTCAAGTCATCCAATGACTGCTTTAGACCATTTGACCTTCTGTGACAGCAAATTCCTCCAGCTGACCACAAGCGGCATGAAGTTATTTCCTTGTATTTGTTCTAAATTTCCTTCTTAACCAGTTGGCCTCATTTAAGGAAATAACTTTTGAAGGAGAAATTAATTCAGTTGTTATTTTGATATGGTGAAGGGAGAGAAGGAGATATAAATACTTTTTAAATATCTCAAATCCTCTTCTTATTTATTTGCACAGTATATTTTTTTTCTGGATATAGAAATCCTATGCATCTATTTTGCAAATGTTGGGGAAAAAAACGGAAAAATGCAAAGAATATATTTATCCTACCAGCTAGAATGTTATGATTATATTATCTGTGGATACGATTTAGTTTCCAATAGTCACCTTAGTATGCTCTCATATGTAAATGAAAAATGTAGTTGGATGCAAACACAGGTCTGTGCAATGCTTTGGACGCCTCAGCGGAAGAGTGATGAGGGACATATGCCACGTAAATTATCGGATGCTCCAAGAAAAGGGAAGAAATGCGGACCAAACTCCAGTGAGGAATTCTGATTTTGGAAATGAAGCTGCTGACTCACAAGCTATCCAGGTGACCATGGGATTTAAAAAGACTGTATTTAGGAGTATTCATGGGGTTCGTTCCAGAATTCACTGTCCATTTTTACCCATTTGAGCCTCAGCTTACCGAAGGGCAAGCCTTATTCACACTCGCCATACTCTATGTCTTCTGCCTGGTCACTCCTAGATGCTCTGACTGGGTAACTTCCTGCCTCCCAGCATTTGGAATGGCTTCTAATCTGAACTACACATATTCCCTTTGACCGAGAACTTTACCAACCAGTGAGCCAATAATGAGCCCCCTTTTGGCATAGCTCCAGGGCTGCCCACACCCGTGAACCACCATGCGTTGCTCATCCAGGCAACTATCAGGACTAATCTTATGTAATAAAGAGCTAATATGCTAATTAGACCTGATGGCGGAACGATCTTCCAGAATGACCAGTGGGCAGGGGGCAGAGAGGGGGGGACGCGAAGCTGCCAGGGCCTACGCTTGCATGAATTTCATGCATCCGTCCGGCCCCTAGTATAAGAGAAAAAAACAATCATGGAAGTAACTTGAGAAGTTATTTATTCAAATTACCTACCCGATGCAGGATTCATTCTGACAGTATCCTTGACCAGTGGTCATCTGGCATATTTGTGCCTCCACCCAGTGGCACCAAGGCAGCCTGTTCTAATGTTGAACAAGCTTCATTTTTGTCAGGAGCCAAACCCGATAACAAGCCATGCACTGATTACGTTCTGGCTTCTGTGTCCACACAAAGCAGGCCTCACCCAAGTCTAGGAGCCAACCCTTACATAAGAAAGCCTCCATTCTATTTTCTTTTTCAGGTAAACATCCCTTGCAGCTTCACCAACTCTGTTTTATCATGAGCTATTGCACCTCTTGATTATTCTGATAGTTTCGTCTGGAACTTAGTGGCTTGAAACAATACAATGTATTATCTTATATTTCTTGGGGTTAGACATGCAAAATAAATCTCGCTAGACTAAATAAAATCAAGGTGTCAACAGGGCTGGTCCCTTCAAAGTTCATCACTTCAGTATCCCTCTATGTCTTTCTTCTATAAGGAGACTTGTGATTACATTCAAGGCTCAAGAGAAGAGAAGAAATGCAGACCAAACTCCAGTGAGGAATTCTGATTTTGGAAATCAGATGCATTACCATTCAGACTATGTTTCTTCATCTTAGCCATTTTGGCAGCTGTTAAGAGGGACGGAGATGTCCAGTTTTAGGGTGAAGAAAATTTCAGCTGGAACTGGTAAACAGAAACAGTCTCTGACCTTGATTTGAATATCCAGTTTGCACTTCTAACCCCAAGAAATATAAGATAATCCAGGATGATCTTTCAGTCTCAAAATCCTTAATGGAATCACAGATGCAAAGTCCCTTTGCAAAAGGTAACATTTACAGACTCTGGAGATTAGGCTTTGGGTGTCTTTGGGCGCTGTTATTCAGCCTATAACAGATACTTCCATCATGGCACTTTAAGATTACATCTATTTTTCCATCAGCCAAGTTTTGCCATCAACTAAAACCCTCATGCTATTTTTCACATCAACAGCTTTTGTGCCTGGTCTAACCAGTGATGGCCATTAGGACTTTCTCCTTCTGGACACATGGTAAGAGTATACTTACCTCCACCTCTAGAGTGAGATATGGTCATCTGACTTCCTTGGTCAGCATGATGTGAGATGACCTATATTGCTTTGCTGAGTGCTTTGAGATAATGAGAGTTTTTTCTATGACCAGCAATGATTTGATGATAGCTTCTCCATCAGCCTGAATCCAAGGGTGAGGAAAACGTAGAGCAAAGCTCCCAGATGACCCACTGTGGATGTTTATGGTGAATAAGAAATAAGTATGAGTCAAACGTAGTCAAAATAAAAAAATTGGACTTTGGCAGCTAATTTGTTTCTAATCTAGTCTATCCTGACTGATAGCAAACTCTTTCTATGAATAAGTCTATTTTTTAAATCTGAACAGAGAATTTCTCATGTATTCTCATTAAATTTCATTTCTTCTGTAGTGACCAAATCTTCAAGGCTTTCCCAAAGTCTAATAATCTTGATCCAGTCATGATATACAATGTATACTTGATGACTTTAAAACCTGGTAAATATGTCTCCTGTGTGTTTTCCCCCCAAAGTTACTGATTTGAAAACACTTATTAGGACCAGTGCATCCAACTCTCTAGTACATATAGATGCATTACCATTCAGACTATGCTTCTTCATCTTAGCCATAAAATTTCCAAAGTACCTAGTTAAGTTTGGCAGAATATTTTAATTATAATTTTAGTAGCCTTTAAAAAAATTAGTTCCCGATTGGCTTGGCTCAGTGGTTGAGTGTTGACCTATGAACCTGGAGGTCACAGTTCGATTCCCAGTCAGGGCACATGCCCAGGTTGCCAGCCCAATCTGGCAAGAGGCAGCCAATCAATCATTTTCTCTCATCATTGATGTTTCTATCTCTCTCTCCTTCTCCCTTCATTTCTGAAATCAATCCTATCTAATAAAAGAGTAATATGCAAATTGACCATCACTCCAAGACACAAGATGGCTGCCTCCATGTGGACACAAGATGGCCACTACAAGATGGCCTGCAGGAGAGGGCAGTTGTGGGCAGTTAGGGGTGACCAGGCCAGCAGAGAAGGACAGTTGGGAGAGACCAGGCCAGCAAGGGAGGGAAGTTTGGGGGGGCGGGTAACCACGCTTGCAGGGGAGGACAATTGTGGGGAACCTAGCCTGCAGGGGAGGGCAGTTGGGGGGAACTAGGCCTACAGGAGTGGAGAGGTGGGGGAAACCAGGCCTGCAGGGGAGGGCAGTTAGGGGTGACCAGGCTGGCAGGGGAGGGTAGTTAGGGGTGACCAGGCTAGCAGGGGAGGGCAGTTAGGGGCAATTGGGCTTGCTGGAGAGCAGTTAGGAGTCAATCAGGCTGGCAGGAGAGTGGTTAGGGGGTGATCAGGCTGGTAGGCAGAAGTGGTTAGGAGCAATCAGGCAGAACCAGGTGAGCAGTTGGGAGCCAGCAGTCCTGGATTGTGAGAGGGATGTTCCAGATTGGAGAGGGTATAGGCTGGGCTGAGGAACATCCTCCCCCCACCCCCGCCTGTGCACGAATTTTGTGCACCAGGCCTCTAATATACGTATAATTATATATTTTAAAATAAATATATATATATGTATGCATATATATATATATGTGTGTGTTTTTAATTAGTTTAGTGTGACAATTTGCACTTAGGAAATCCAAACCAACTCATAGTAAACAACACATTCTTTACTAAGTACTCCTAGATAATCTGATTTTTAAAGAATTGTACAGTGGTTCATATAAATACAGTGGTACCTCGAGATACGAGTGCCCTAACATACGAGATTTTTGAGATACGAGCCGACAAGTGAGCTATTTTCGCTTTGAAATACGAGCAACATTTGAGATAGGAGTAATCTCGCGGATCAGCCGGCTGCACACGACCCACCAGTTTACCGCGACTCAAGCATCTCATAGTTTCCCATGCCACAAGATTACAGAACGAATTAAACTCGTATCTCGAGGTACCACTGTATTAATTTGTATCTTCTACTTAAAACATTGAGCATTATTAGACCATGTCTTGATACTTGGGACAGCAAAGGAAATTATATTGCGCTTAAATGGTTTTACCTTGACAGAGACAAATGACATTGGACTTGCCATACCTTTCTATATTTCCTTTGTGTTCATCTGCCTTTTAAAAATCAAATGTAGCAGGCACTCAAGCATGCAGTCATCTTTTAAGGAGAAGGAGGAGAAATTTGTGCAGAAGCCTCTTTTTCTAATTTTAATCTTTAAACATTAACTAAGCAAATCATGATATTTTAGTAGACTCCCTAAGGAGCAAGCGTGGCATAGTTCAGGGCTCTAGACTCAAAACACCACTGTTTGAATTTTGTCTTCATCACCTTCAAGTTATATGAGTTTGTCCAGATTTTTAAATCTCTAATCTTCAGTGTCTTCATCTGTGAAGTAGTATAATAATAATATCGACCTCATTGTGTTATTGGGAACATTAAATTAGATAATCCAGGTAAACTGCATAGAATAAAATAAGTGCTCAATAAATTTTTTGATGTTTTATAAGATTTCCCCTTGCACTGCAGGGTATATTAATAAATACTCAGTAAATTAATTTGTTGGTTAATAGCACATGAAAAAGGAGTACCTATCTCCTACTAAATTATTATATGAGATAAGAGAAATCATGATGAGTTAAGTATAGACCAGATGTTGCCTAGTGCTTGGGGAAATTTGACTGCAATTTCCTTTAAAATGTGAGGTGCATGCCTTTGCAAGTCTTTCTCCTTGACAGATGGCATTGATTCAACATGACCCAGGTGGCAAAACCTAGACACACTTGATTACTTTTTTAAATGTCACTTGGCTATCTTGATTGATGGGAGATTAAAAGAAGCAGATCATCAGGAAACCTGGGAAATATCACCATTAATTTCAGTTCTCTCTCTCTCTCTCTGTTTTTATTTATATTTATTGTTGAGAGTATTACAGATAGCCCCCATTTTCTCTCTCTTGAGACAATAAACTTTCTTGAAAAACATTTTCAGGATTTTTGAAAGGGGAAAAAAAAACACCTTCAATATCACTAATCCAAAATATTTGATGTTTCTTTAGAGTACCTTTTAAGTAAAACAAATTTTTAAAATATGCTAAAGGAGAGAAGGGCTATTATTTCTGATTCTGATAGTATTTCTGATACTTGTTGGCTTACTTTAATTTCCATAAAATATTTATGTTAAGAAATCTAAAAGTATGAGGCATGATAGTTTAGTTTATTTTTATAAGTAGTTAATAAAAATAAAGTCTTCTTAAATATCCATCACCTCATCAAATTGATTTTTGATTATATATATATATAGTCTTTTATATAATTTTTATAACAATGTCAACAATATAGAGCCTATCATTAGTATTATTTTCACTTATAATTCTTCAATTGTATTTGTGTGACATGTTATATTTACTAAAAAAAGGAAGTGTGGCCCGCCTGCCCATGCGTCTGTCTGTCCCTCTCTTTCTTCCTTTAAAATAGCATATCTGTCAATCATTCCAGTATGAGAGTGTTGAGACACTGTGTCTCCAGGCTCTTTCATCTGCGTGCTTATTTTCTGAAGTGCATTCCTTCACCAAATCCTGCTCTGCCCCACCCCTCCTAAAATAACACTATGCCACTTGGAGACCTACCTCATCCCTCCCCCACTTCCCTAATTGCACATAAGACTACTGTGGAAGTATCTGAGAATAAGGGGTTGTCAGGATTGCCTACATAATTTATGGGGCCCAGTGCAAAATGAAAATGCATGACCTTTTTGTTGAGAGAGAGAGAAAGAGAGAGAAAGAGAGAGAGAGAGAGAACAAAAACACTTGAAGCACTAAAGTAAAAAGCCTTTTCCTTTCTTCTGCATTCTCTCTTGGCTTGTCATAGTGTTTCCTAGTTGCTATTTAGTGTCATTCTAAGTAAAGGAAAAGTAAAAATTTGATTCATTAGCAGGAATTTTACTGCCCATCTTTACGTGGTGCCAGGCCAATGTGTTCTTTTGACTGTGTTTGACTCATACAAGGAATCACTGAAATGACACAATTCATTGTTTGTCCACCTATCATCTGTCCTTTATTTCCTCACAAGAACAGTGGGACTGAGGCACAAAACTCACTGAACCATTTTAATTTCACTTCCTGCTGTGCACACATTTTTACCACCACGTTACCTTTGAATTGATGATGAATCAGGAAGGATTGGAATGTAAAGTGACCTGTTCACTGCAGTTGCTTTCCCGTCCCTTCTAGATCATCATTTTCAGCACAAAGAGTTGGGGAATACAGGGAAGTATCAGGATATGATAGGGTTCCTCAGTGGCTTGTGTCTTTCAAAACACCATTGCTTTCTTTCTGCATTCAAAGCAAGTTTTGATTTGAACAGAAGTGAGGCCACTTGGGCTACCACCACTCCCCTCTCCCGTGTGACTCACTCATAGACATATGACACCTTGAACTCACTTGGAGCCTCACTGAACTCCAGAATCCTGTGCTTGCAGGGCATTTATGAACACTACATGCACGGGGCGACAAGAAATGGCTGGGAAACACACGTATTGCGTGTTCTCCTCTGCTCACCTGTGTCATGTCCTACAAAACACAAGTTCAAAGACAAGATTATTCAGAACTTCAAAGCTGGTAGCAGTGGAAACTTAAACCAGGCATAACTTCCAGAGAACCTTTGGATGAGCAGGTGGGAGGTTTTGGACTGTGATTGTCTCTAAAGTCCCTGTTTCTGGTGCTGAGCAGCGTGGGTCATGGTCATGCCTTCATGAGACCTTTGGTTTCACATCCCCAGCTTTCTGTCAGGCAGAGTCAGCAATGTACAAGGCAGGGATATTCCTGAAGCAATCGGGGCACTTAGACAGTTACCATTGACTTAAAGACAAAGAGAAAACATTCCCAAACACACCAAAAAATACAATATTCCACTTGTGATGCTTTATTTTGGCTCAACTTGGCTGCACCGTGGTCAAACCTTATTCTGAGATTTCTCTGAAAGTGCTTTCGGGATCAGATTGACATTTAAATTGGAGGACTTTGAGTAAAGTAGATTGCCCTCCATAATGTAGGAGGGACACATCCCATCAGTTGAAGGCCTTCATAGAACGAAGACTGACCTTCCCTGAAACAGAAGGAATTCTGCCTGCAGACTGTCTCGGGATGCAGACTGCAATTCTTCCTTGGGTTTCCAGCCTGACAGCCAATTCTTTAAGATCAATCAATCTCTAGATAGATGATAGATGATAGATAGATAGATAGATAGATAGATGACAGATAGACAGACAGATAGATAATCTCCTGTTGGTTCTGCTTCTCTGGAGAACACACTAATAAACTATTAACCTTCCCTTCCACAGGCTTACACAGGTCCCTAAAAGGTTCCCAGAATGTACAGAGATGTGACAGAGTGAACTTGGAGTGGAAAAACAAAGCAGTCTTACGGTGAATGGATTACAATGAGAACATCTGTGGGGCCACATTTACAAAACTGTGGGAATGAATCCCCAATAGCCCCATGATTCCCTTACAAGACACTCCCAGGGAGAGGCCCTGGAGCGTAAGGTCGGTGAGCTCCCTGATCAGTTCCCACCAGGTCCCACCTCTGAAGCTGAGGGGCCCTTTTCTTCTCTAGACCTGCTTCCTAGTCAGCTCACGCACCATCCAGTCTGGGGAGTACATTTCCCCATGCAAAGATATCTCTCCAGCCATGCTCCCCTCCCTCTGTCAATCTCCTTTCCTTTCAACTGAGCCATTCCCAGCAGCCTCCAAACATGGATGCTTTCTCCATCTTAAAATAAAACCTTTCCTGCCGAAGCCGGTTTGGCTCAGTGGATAGAGCATCGGCCTGCGGACTGAAGGGTCCTAGGTTCGACTCTGGTCCGGGGCATGTGCCTTGGTTTCGGGCACATCCCCTGTCGGGGGTGTGAAGGAGGCAGCTGATCGATGTTTCTAACTTTCTGTCCCTCTCCTTTCCTCTGTGTAAAAAAATCAATAAAATATATTTAAAATAAATAAATAAAATAAAATAAAACCTTTCCTGTGTCTTTACTTCCCTCCCTGGGTACCTCTCCATTAATCACAAAACTCCCACCAAGTCTGTGCTCAATGCCATCCCGTGTTCTTCTTCCACTGTCCCTTCAACCCATTCTGATCAGCTTGGTGGAAAACAAAGGATCCAGGGCCCAGGGCCTGGGCATCCCTGCCCCAGTTCCAGACAGCTCACTCCCTTATTTCAATGAGGAAAAAAAACAAGCTCCTGTCCTACGGAGCCCCCATTATTTGGGTTTTCTATTTTATTGTGTGTTCTGTGTGGCTGACCTGCACTGGTGGAAATCCTGGGAGCATTGGGATGAGAGTGAATTCTTCCCAGAAGGTTGCTGAGGATGGCCTTCTATTTCAATGTCTCTTTGTTCCACGGCAGTGATCAGAACAAGGGGACTCGATATGAGAAGGTGGAAACAGAACTCTGCCTCTCAAAAGACAAAGCAGCTGAAGAGGTGGCAGGATTGTTTTCCTTCAAGCTGAGTGGCCAGAGCCAAGAGGAGAAAGCTGGGGGCCGGGGTGTGGTCTCACCTGCTCCAGGTGAGGCTGTCGCAGCTGTGAAAACACAATGGCTACGAGGCAGGGGAACTCGCTCTACACCCTCTGCCCGCCCACCACCACCAGGTGCTTTGAAACTTGTCCTTCATTGTCCTCGGAAAGAGAGAAGGGAAGCAACCTTTATGAGCACCCAGTATGTCTCAGGTACTGCGTTAGGTGCTTTACCCATCTCACTCCATCCTTACAATCCTCAGAAACGGTGATAACTTCCCAGCCTCAGGCTAGACAAATGGTCAAGGCCAAAGTTGTGGAGCAGTAGAGTCCAATATTGAACCCAGTTCTGCCTACCTCAAGTTCATGACCTGTCCAGAGTAGGACAGAAGGATGAAATAGACTTGAGAGACCTCATGGAGTTGTGTGCACTGATCAACAGTGGGAAGACAGACAGATTGCTTGTGAGTCTCGGTTTTCTCCGGTATACATGGGTAGACTGGAACCTTCCTTGCTGAGTTAATGTAAGGATTAAATAGCAGAATGCAAAAAAAGCCGCTCGAGCAGTGCCCTCGGAGCAACGCTGGCCCTTATTAAACACCTTAACCCTTATCACCAGTAGAGCTAACAGCATTATTGTTGTTATTAGGTTTGGCCAATGTTAACACCCAAGTACTTGAGTTAACAGTACTATCACCCCTTCATTTTCACCCTTTTATTACCCCTCTTTCATTTATGCAGCAGTGACAGACAGCCTTCTGAGTGCCTGAGATACCTCAGTATGGAATAGACTCACCCCCTGCTCTCAAGGCGCTGACATTCTAGTAGAGGAAGGCAGACAATAAACATATAATCAGAGTAAGCAAGTAAGCCAGCCGTCAGCAAATCTCTTCTGAAAGGGACAGACAGTAAATATTTCAGGTTCTGTGGGTCATATGTCTTCTGTTTCCACTTCACCAAAGCAACCATGGCCAGTCTGTAAATGAAGAGTGTACCTGTTCCAATATAAACATTTCCAAACCGGGCTTCGTGAACTATTTAACTCAGAAGCCACAGTTGGCTGATCTCTAAGGGAAATGAGGATTATATAAGATTATTTCAAAGAAGTACTAAATGCTATGAAAAAAAAAATCAGTGGAGCAGTGTGATTCAGTATGACAGGTGTGTCAGTGCAAATTAGATGGGCTGATCAGAGGACACCTGAGCTGAGCTCTGAGCAAGGAGACGGGTGGCCATGCAGTGAACTGGAGTAAGTTGAAGGTGAGGAAACATTGTGGATGAAGGAAACGCGTGTGCAAAGGCCCAGGGGCAGGATCAAGCTGGTTTGGTGTGCTCTAGAGGGCCCGTACGGTTGCAACATCAGGGAGAGAAGACACAGGAGGCAGATCCTGCAGGACTTAATTAGTCTAAAAGAGCTGGTATTTGGTGCTAAGTGTGTCCCTTGCCGAGTTTAAATGCGACAGTAAAGTGTTGTTGAGTTACACTTTAAAATGTCACTCTAGCTGCGGTACAATAGAGAAATCACTGGTGACAATGACAGCGAAGAGTGGGGAGGGTTGAGGAAGAAGGGGTGATAGGCAGTGGAGACCCTCTGAGGAGAGAATTCCTAGGATGTTTACCTGGGAAGACAATATGGTTGTAGCTGGAGGATGTCTTTTATTATTATTATTATTATTATTATTATTATTATTATTATTATTATTTCAAAGAGGATGACAGAGGGAGATAGAGATAGAAACATCAATGATGAGAGAGAATCACTGATCAGCTGCCTCCTGCACCATAGGGGATTGATCCTGCAACCCCTGAGTATGTTGATTCCTTGATTGGAATGGAACCCTGGCCGATGCTCTGTCCACTGAACAAAACGAGCCAGGGCAAGGTGTGTCTTAACTGAGATTTAAGGATGGGCTCCTAGAGCTTGTTGTCTGCTGAGCAGGAAGATCTGATGCGAAAGGAGAGGCTGGAGTGAGGAGGAATGAAGAGGTAAGGATGGATGGGGACCAGGGAGAATGGGGAGGAGGTGATGCAGTCTGGTGAGAGCAGGGACTGAAGCAGCAGGTTGGATGATGGCTTTGAGAGAGAAGATGGAGGAGTCCCGATCTGTGAGTCCAGTGAGTGTGGGGTCCCCAGTATCCTCTCCTCTTAATGCCTTTCCCACTTGGCCCTGATCTGAACTTGATCCTGTATCACCATGGATACACTGTCCTTCCTCTCCCTAACTCTCTCACCCAATGGTATGTAGTAGTCAGAATCCTTTGATCTCTAAAGGCTGTAATCCTCTGCCTTTCAAGATAATGAGTTAACCCAGTCCATTTTTCACAATAAATGTACAAATCACCTGATCTCCCAGTTTACTAAGGGACTGAGCTGATAGAGCACATTGAATTTGAAACTCCCTCCTCCATTGTCCTCTCCAACTCACAATCTCCTCTCCTCCTGAAATATTTGTCTTCCTTCTGTATTCCAAAAATTACCCTCACTCCCATTAATTCCACCTTCTCTGTGATGATCCAGGGGTGGGGAAACTTGTGTCTGCCAAGGGTGATTGGGATACTTAAAACATCATTCTTGGGCTATACAAAACTATCACTTAAAAATTAGCCTGCTATATTTGGCCAAACATTTAATAACTCACTCCTAATGCTTCAGCCAGCCCAGACCAAATTATTTCTTGGACCTCAAAGAGCCCTCGGGCCGAAACCGGTTTGGCTCAGTGGATAGAGCGTCAGTCTGCTGACTGAAAGGTCCCAGGTTCAATTCTGGTCAAGGGCATGTCCGTTGGTTGCGGGCACATCCCCAGTAGGAGGTGTGCCAGAGGTAGCTGATCAATGTCTCTCTCTCATTGATGTTTCTAACTCTCTAGCCCACTCCCTTCCTCTCTGTAGAAAATCAATAAAATATATACATAAAAAAGAGCCCTCAGGCCAGATGTTCTCTAAACCTGAAACTATAACCACAGCCACAGAGATTCTTCTCCTCCTCCCACAACCCTCTACCTTCTTAGCAATTCTCTCTCAAGTTCATTTTGAATGCATATATGTAATCTCCTCAAGCAGATGCTGACATTTTTTTAGTCCTAACCCCCTCAAAGTCAAGTTCAATAATTTATGAAATAGTAGGTGGGAAACAGCAGTGTTCTCGTACTGACTCAGAGAACATTTTGTTAACTTTTCAGAATTCTGTGAGCCAGTTGTGAAACACAGCCATTATTCCAAATTGTTACATAAAAGTATAGTTAAGTAAATAATACTAAATCCTAAAATAGAAAATACTCAACACTCATGTTTTACAAATTATTCTGGTGCCTTTTTACTATTATCCATGCATTTGAGATTATGTCCACTGTATCTATGTATATGGTGGAATTTCTAACTAATGATGAGTTTCTGTGCATCTCTTCTCAACACCATGTTCAGTGATGGCAGTTTGAAATCAGGTAAGAGCATTTACACCACAGAAATTGGCACATGCTATCTTCCCAAGAGGGTCAGCTGTCATTTACTAGTACACTACTGATTGTCAGCCAATTTAATAGAAGCTTCTAGCAAACTTTCCAGGTTTATCTCCTATAACTACATACCCAATCGATCTCTCTCCCCATCCCCCAGACAATGTTTGGTACTGTATGCTGAAAATACTTCATACTTCTGGGTCATTCATGTGCCCTTTGCCTAGAATGTACTGTTTTCTCTTTTCCACCTGGTAGACTACTACTCATCCACTGAGCCCTGGTTCAAGTGCAGCACTGGGAATTTTTTCCTGACTCCCTGTATTAGTTAGCTAGTGCTGCCATAACAAAGTACCCCCGACTGGGAGGCTGAAACAGCAGACATTTTTTTTTTCTTCTTCACAATTCTAGAGACTAGAAATCCAAGAGCAACACGTTGGCAGGGATGGTTTCTCCTGAGGCCTCTCTCCTTGGCTTGCACATAGCTGCCTTCTCCCTGCGTCTCATATGGCATATCCTCTGTGAATGCGTTTGTGGTGTTTCCTTGTGTGTCCAAATTTTCTCTTCTCTTAAGGGCTAGTCAGATTGATCATTAGAGACTACCTTCCTGGCCTCATTTAAACATAATCACCTATTTAAAGACTCTATCTCCAAATACATACCCTAACTGGATAGAGCATCTACCTACAGACTGAAGGGTCCCAGGTTCGATTCGTTCAAGGGCATGTACCTTGGCAGCTGATCAATGTTTCTCTCCCATCGATGTTTCTAACTCTCTCTCCCTCTCCCTTCCTCTTTGTAAAAAATCAATAAAATATATTTTAGAAAAAAAAATACAGTCACATTCTAGTGTACCGGAAGTTAGGACTTCAACATATGAATTTGGGGGACATAGTTCAGCTCATAACACTCCCCCAGGCTTAACTTTTTATTTTAATATTTATCTTAAAACTTAGTGTATGCTTCTTACTATGAAAATTTTCATAGCCATTTTGAAATTATCTTTTCGTATTTTTCTGTATAACTGCTCTATTAATTTCATTAGAGACCCTGACTTACTCATCTTTATATTTTCTCATGCCTGGCATCATGCACACATAGAAAAAAAATTAAGGAATCAAAAGAATGGAAACAGAAATGAAGTTCCGGCTCTTACAGAGGAAATGTGTATTTTGTTCTTCAAAATAATAATTACTTTCTAATTTCATAGGTATCACAAAAAAATTTAAAAGTATAGAAAAGGGTAAAGAATAATTTTTTAAATTGATTGAGAGAGAGAGAAACATGGATTTGTTGTTCACCTATCCATGTATTCATTGGTTGATTCTTATATGTGCCTTGGACAGGGTTCAAAACTATAACCTCAGAATATCAGGACAATGTTCTAACTCAGTGGTCGGCAAACTCATTAGCCAACAGAGCCGCAACCCGCAGGTCACAAGCCACATGCGGCTCACAAGCCGCAGTTTGCCGACCAGTGATCTAACCAACTGAGCTACTGGCCAGGGCCCAAGAATAATTTTTTAATTGTCCTGGTCCTTGTTATCTAGAGATAACAACTGTTAAACATTTTGTTTGTTTTTTTTCTTCAAAGCTTTCTACACAATTTTATCAGATGGGAAGAGAGAGGCAGCTGTTCCTTAGTCTCTATCTTTTCCTTCTTGCAAGTAATAGCTTTTAGCTGAGTAAAGAAGAACCTAGAATGAATATTACATTTCTCAGGATTCCTTGCATCTGATGACTAAGTTCTGCTCAATAGAATAGGAGTCGGTGTGCTGTGTGATGACTCCTGGGAATCTGCCTGAACAGGCAGTGGGCCTGCTTCCTCCACCCCCACCCCCGTGCCATAACCCTGCCCCCCGCCCCTACACACACACTCCCCCACAACCCTGGTCAGTCATCATCCCTTGCTGCTTAGGAAGCTAAAACCTCCTCCTCAAACTGCAAGCCTGAGCCCCTGTGAACACCTGCAGAGAGAGTGCCCTGTAAGGCGGGGTCCCTGAAGACCTATGGAACATTCTGGGCCTCCGACTGAGGAGAACATAAACATGCCTGCCTTAAACCACAGTTTGTTTTCAATTTCCATAACATACAGATAAACATATCATTTGGTAACTTTTATTTATTCATATCTCCATATCAACGAATATGGAGAGAATGGTGGATTAAAGCCACAGGGGTACAGTTTGCCGGTTCCTCAAAATGCTAAACATAGAGTTACCATGTGACCCAGCAGTTCCACTCCTGGGTATGAGAATTAAAATGAGGTACACAAGTGTTCACAGCAGCACTGTTCACAACTAGAGGCCCAGTGCACAAAATTCATGCACAGGTACCGTCCCTAGGCCTGGTTGCAATCAGGGCCATCTTCCCTGGCTGTCCACAGTCGGCCCCGCACCCCACCCCTCTGGTTTCCTTTTTGCTATTGGGTGCCTGACGGCCAGAGGAAGGGACTGAGAGGTCTGCTGTTCCCACCTGCTCGCCAGCCCTGTCCCCGCTGCCCTCTGTGTGTGGGGCGACCACTGGTGAGGGACTTTGGCCTGTTGCTGCTTGCATCCATCCACCCCCTGCTTCCCTGGTTGCTATCAAGTCATCAGAGCCTGCTGGCCGGGAAAGGGACCAAGAGGTAGTCAATCAGTTTCATAGTGACTGGTCCAGCAGTTATTCTGCCTTTAGGGTCAATTTACATATTTCCCTTTTATCATATACGATAGCCCCAAAGTGGAAACAATCAAACTATCCATCAGCTGACAAATGGATGAACAAGATGTGGTCTACTCATTCAATGGGAGGAAGTGCTGATACCTGCTATGGCATTGACGAGCATTGAAAACATTAGGCTGAATTGAAGAAGTCAGGGACAAAAGGTATATATGACTCCATTTATATGAAATGTACAGAACAGTCAAATCCATAGAGGCAGAAAGCGAATTAGTGGTTGCCAGAGGCGAGTGGGAATCTCAGTGACTGCTTAATGGGTATGAAGTTTTGCTTTTGGGGTGATGAAAAATATTCTGGAACTAGATAGATGGTTGCACAACATTGTTAATGCACTAAATGCCAATCAGCATACTGTAAAGGGAATCCGGAGACTTCCACAGTGTGGAAAGAGACACGTGGAGAGCGGCCAGCTGTCCCTATTGCCCCAGCCAGGCTCCTGCTGTCTGCAGAAGGCCCTGTCGTAGGACCAGGCACAGCGGAGCATCGGTTTGCCCGGAGCTGCCTGAGAGAGAGCTCACTTGTCATCAGCAGCCATCAAGCCCAGTCAAGTCCAGTCAAGCCACAGAAACTGTGAGAAATCATAAATCACCGTTGTCTGAATCCGCTTCCTTTTAGGCGGCTCATACAGAGAACCAGTAACTAACATAAAGAGTGGCTGCCATGCAGTTATCACTCAACCCACCTCCTGCCTCGAGGCATTGATGCCTGGGCCAGCTAACTATTCTCTACAACTCTGTCCTGGATATTCTTATATAAACAACTCTCTGCACTTATCAGGGAAAGAACATTCTAAACATATTCCTAACTCATTAAAGAAGCAAAAGCAATGGTGGTGATTTCAGGCCACGTCATTTGGGAGAACAAGGCCTTGCCAGGCTGCTGAAGAGCTTGTGTAGAATCGACCCTGTCGTGCATCTCATGAGTCCTATCCCCAAGTTTCTACTTGTATGCCAGCCTTAGGCTTTCTATCTTGTTCTTCGGGGCTTCCCATAGGGTATGTGGGACCCCTGTGTCTATATAAATAATTTAATTAAAATATGTTACAAAATGCTTGGGCCTATGCGAGGTGATTTCTCCATGGAGATTTCCTAAGCCCTTGAGTGTTTGTTTATTCTGATGAGTGTACATAAAGATTCATTCCTCTGAGGGCCCAGGCCCCAACTTTTCCTGTTTACTTTCAGAAAACATCTCACATTCGTCTTGTCAAATGTGACATGTGGCTACTTTCTGTCTCCCACCATGAAAAAAAGGTAGAGAAACTGTTATTATTCCGTGTCATGGATCTTCAGGACCTGTTTGTATTAAAACAATACAGAAATTCATACCTCTGCAGCTAGCTTCTTAATTCCATTTACTTAAAGCTAATTGCTTTGTTGTTTATGACCTTACGTTTGCCATCGTGGGCCTGTGACACTTAAAGGTTGTCACGCTGCTTTGTTAATGATGACCACAAATGCAAGTCTAACCCAGAATATGCAGGAAAACGTGGATGATAATTTCTGGGTCAGGTTAAATTTACCATTGAGGGTCATCTGATTACTTGGCAAGGTATAGAAATGTCTAATCGCTATGTGATACACCTGAAATGAATACTGTATGTCAACAGTAAATTTTTGAAAAATTTACCATTGAGAATTTTATAGCGTAACCATTGAACAACACATCTCCCAATTATATCTTCTCTAGGACTTCACAGGCTATAACCAAGGCATTCTGAGCAGATGGTTGATTTCAATGTTGAGTGCCCCTGGCTTTCCAGCATCACCACCAGCGGAGAGGTGGGAGTGGGGAGAGCAAGAAATGTTCACCTCTCATTTGGCTCAGATTAAGGACCCCTCCCAAGACTAAAGACACCATAGTGATTGGAGGCAAGAAAGGACATTGATTGGCAGGGCTGATTGTCAATAAGGAGAATGTGAGCGCGGTTAAACTGAGAAGATTGCCCGATGTGAGGCTCAGAGCTAGTGAAGGGAGTAGGATGACTGTTCTGTGTGCCTAGGCTGGGGCCACACAGTGTAAAGACCCTTGCCACCTCCCCATTGCAAGGGGTGCTATAGACCCAGGCAGTACCACTGTTTGTCAGAACATGTAGGTGACAAACACAGGAGGTCACACACATGCTAAATCCAACAGTCCCACCACTGGGGTTTTGTGGTGTCAAAGAGTACTGCGGTTTGCCTCTGTCCAAAGTGAGAATCCATAAGCTCCATGAGGTCCCCAGTATATGCCAGCTCTGGATGACACCATGTGCACCATCGGGGGTTAGTGAGGGCCCCAAATGGGGAAAGACTGAGGGTAAAGCCCACACAGGACCTTATCTGGGTCCAGGGTGGCCTGGAAGGCACTAATAGTCTTTGCACCAAAAGGTCCATAGACTACTCTAAGGAACGCATTCCCAAGCACAGTGGCCCACTTTCTTCAGTCTGAGTGTTAGCCCTCCCAAGACACTGGCAAATTGTAGGCAACAAAATCTATTTCAGAGAACAAAAGGAGGCTTCTTAGAGTGTTACAAAGTTTGCTGTGTAATTGCAGAGCTGGAGGATGAGCCTTAGGCAAAGCTTCCAGAAACAATTCTTAGAACCACAGCACAGAGCGGGCCTGATTGGTCAGAGGCTGCTTCACCTACGAACCTAGGAAACCTGCTCCTCCCTCTGCTGTCCCCACAGCTGGCCACAAAACATGCTGCCTCTGCACAGCCCGGGCCACCAACATGCAGTTTGCTTCCTGAGTTAAATCTTCAGTGGGCACATCCCGCTGGTAGAACCGAAGTTGTATGTCTGAAGCAAATGGAGCTTGAAGGCTCGCCATTGGGTTGAAGGGTTCACAATGTGAGAACCTTCTAGCATGCAGATAGGATCATTGGAAGATATGGGGCAGCTCTCCATGACAATATCCACGCATTAAGGTCACTGAATTATGATCATTCCATTAATAAATATAGGAAAGTTGGTAGATGTTGATGAGGAGAATAAAGAAGGTTTAGTTTGGTCATATAAAGGATGAGAAGACCCTCACTAGGAAAAATCCAATAGGTAGTTGAAAATATGGGGAGGGGCCTTCATAGAATTTGAGTTATGGATTTGGACATCATTATGAAGAGATGGCAGTGGAAATACTGAGAATTAATGTAATCCTGCGAATGTAAGGGTGGGGAAGAGAATGCATGCTTACGAATGACCACATTTTTGGAGGGTGGAAGGAGAGAGGAGCCTGTAAAAGTGACAGAGAAACAGGTCAAAGAGGCAGGCAGACCAGACCAATGCAGGATGAGAAAAGCTAGGTTGGAATGGCTACATAATTTTTGGGACCCAGTGCAGAAGGGAAAAGCAAGGTCCTTTGTTAAAAAAAATCAGCAAGAATTTGATGATGGAAAAACCAAGAACTGGGCCCCTTCTGAGCCTGTGCAACTAACTCTGCAGGTTGCACAACCGTGAAGTTGGCCCTGGAAGCTAAGATGTTAGAGAGTTTCACAAGAGGGCTCATGTCAAGGATGAAATTTGAGAACAGGCTATTGAACTTGATTATTTTGAGGTCATGGCCATCTTCAAGGGAATGGGATGAAGTGTAAAAATCCCATTGTAAGGTGCTGGAGTTGATTGTTTAGAGATAAAGTGTAGACAGTGAAAAGTTAGGGTTTGAAAAGAGATGGCTTAACAGTCCAGGGAGCAATTAGGTGAAAAAACAGCTATTTTCAAGTCAAATACACACACTCACATATATTGGCTTGGATAATGTGAGCAGAAAGATTCAGGAAGGGGAGGGATATGTGAGGGCATAGGTTAGGAAGTGGTAAACATTAGCATTATCAACAGTAACAACAGAGGTGGAGAGATGGTAGGTAACTCTGGAGAGTCAGCCTCTGAGCCACTGTAAGAAAAGATGGGAGCATGAAGAAAAAAGAAATGGGGAAGGAGGAGACCTGTGGAACAGAATAGACCATCACCGAGAGTTCCCAGGATTTATGCCACTTGTTTATCACCATCAGCAAAACCGGACTAACCACTTTAAATGGACATGGATTAATTTATGAAAACAACTCTCCGTGTTTATGTGGGTTCTCAATTTAGAAAGCATTCTTGCAGTTTTGAAGTAATTGGGAGTTAGTCAGAATCAACTCTCCACTGGGTGCCCTAGTCCATCTTATTTAGAAAAATGACTGCTAACAAATTAGTTATTTGAGTGTCTTATCCTTGTCTATTTCTGTACTTTTGTACTTATTTAATTCTATTTCAAGGTGTAGCGTTTCAAGCATCCCCCATCCTCAATTTTATTCTTTTTATAGAAATCTTTCAGAATCGCAGTTTCACCTGGGGAAAAAAAATGTCCTGCCGGATTTTTTAATTGCAAGTTGTGAGAAATAAAAGAAACACTTGTCTACAAATGTTTAAAATCCCCTTAATTGAAAAATTCCCCTAATTTTTGTTTGTTCAAAAAGACAAACACATGTGAATTTTTAAACATTCAGGACTAAAAGTGACCTGAAAGGAGGAAATGTTGTTTAGTTTAAACACGAAGAACAGTTTTTACAGTTGTGTCAGTTATTAACCTCTAATTTGTGTGAAAGAAACTTCTAGAACTTTCCCTTTCCGTAACTAGTAATTAAGCCATTACTCTGATTGGAGCAATTAGAGGTGAGTGTTTTATAAAAACAAAGGTAATGGGAAAGACACTACACACTAAACACATCCAGATTAAGAACTGCTAAAAAGCAACCGAATAACAGCAAAGAAAGCAATTGGAAATCACAAAGGAAGTTAAGTCAACCCACTTCAGCTAAAAACAAACTCTTGTTGGAAAACAAAACAGGACCATTGTAGCACTTCACTCACATACTATATGCGTACACAATCCTCCCTTAGGGTGGCAAAATGGTCCCACCTATATTAAGATAAAGTTTTCTCAATCGCAGATTAATTTATGCAGCTAAATAAGAGAATTTCGTTTGAGCTTTATTGATGTTTTAATTTGAAACACAATGCTCCATTAGCATGGTGTCTTTAAGAAATTAGTAGGATAACTGGGAAGGAACTTTGCCTTAGAGTCTTAACATTCCTGAGCTCTGTTACCTCTAGGAAGGCAGGGTTTAACTGTTCTAGCCCCAACCCCTTTGACCAAAGGGTTCCACAGATCCTTGAAAGGAAGCACTTAACTTTTAAAAAATGGTAACAAATGGGATATTCTTAGAAATCTATTGATTTAAAATGCTTCCCCATCTTTGCCCAATTTTGTCAAAGCCTTGTAAATGTAAGACTTTTTTTTTTAAAAAAAAACAACAACCGATTCAACCCCAACTACATGGAAGTTGGATATCCTATTTAGAAAGTTTAAAATATATAACACGACCTTTGCTGTTTATTCAGCAAATAGCCTAACTGTTCAGTTTATCTTTACACCTCTTTGAGAATGTACATTTATGAGGAAAATCTGATGAATTCTGACAACCTAACGCAGTGATTCTCACACTCAGAATTCCTAGTAGGGTGTTAACATTCAGATTCTTAAGCACTCAGCCCACACTTGAGATTAAGAAACATGCTTTTTTTTTTTTTTGAACATTGGTCCCAGGTGAGATAAACTTTTCAATTCTAATAAGTTAGTAAAATTCAACCCTTTGTGGTTGGATCTGGCTCATATTCCTCATATGAGTCAAGTTGGTGGGTAAGTAACTATCTCTTCTTAAACAACAGAAATGTGACTTTTAAACTTAGGCTTTATTTTTAGAGCAGTTTTAGGTGGACATGAAAATGGAGGGGAATGTGTTCATCTACTCCCTCACTGCCCCGTCTCCCCAGCTTCCTCTATTACTAACATGTTGTATTAGTGCGGTAAGTTGTTACAATTGATGAGCCAATATTGGAAAGTGTCTTGGCCAAGACTGCCCAATACATTACTCAGTGGCTGGGCTGTTGCTGGGATCCGTGCCCCACCCACACACCTCCTTGAACAAGCTGCCTGGTAATTTCTCTTGGAAGATGTTCTGTACAGATTAATAACAGCATAATGACTTTAATTGTTCTGCTCCCCTATTTGAACACAGGTGGCATTAGGACTCATTTGACTAAGCACTTTGACTAGTGCCTGGGATTGCTACTATTTATCCTTGGCTCTCTCTCTAATCTGGGACATGGTCTTTATTGGCCTAAGCGTCTACACGTATGAAACAGGGCAACTATAGCATAGTGCCCTATCACAAATTTACACCATGACATTTTTCTGAAGGCGGGTGGGCTGAATAAATATTAATGCCGGAGAAGCGCTCTGAGAAGGGTTATACACATGCTAGGAGTTTCACACAAGGGTTCATTCATTCTTTGAGAAAGAGGGGGTGGGATACACATTTTAAAGCACAGATCCCTTTGTTATAAGGAGCTTCCATTTTCCCAACTGAAGACGGGCAGGACACCAATGCACAGCCCCTTACAAAAACGATGTGGTTTCTTCAATAGCCTTAGAAATAAGTCACACCCCCTGGCTCGGCGGAGCTGGAAGCAGGGTGAGTGTGGCTTGGCATCTGGTAGGCTTCCTCTGGAAGATGTGACTCTCTGGCTTGACTTTTAAAGCATGAGTTGGCAAATCCCAGAGAGCGCGCTTCTAACTATTTGTGGTGAAGAACCAGTCATTTTTGTGTCCAGTCTGCGAGGAACCCAATAGGCGATCCCTGCTGTGCCAGGTAGAATGACTCACACCGTGCAGTCTGACAACACCCAAACTGGTTTAGACTCGGTTCAAAGAGTCCAAGGATCAGGCGCTGGGTGGCATTTTAAAATCGTTACAAACGTTTCTAAAACCTTTTGTTCTGCATTTCTCCACCTCTGGCCAGACGGGCTTCAGTTTGCAGAGCTGCACGGGTCCAGGTGCCGCCCGCCGAGGTCTTGTTAGAGATGCATGATGGTCAGCGCTCGCTCCATTCAACTCCAATCTGGACTTTAATCAGTTTCCCCAGTGATTCCTGCGCACGTTAAAGTCTGAGGACCCGCCATAGAGGAAACCAGGACTCCGTGCGTACCTGGCGCGTTTGATCCTTCATCCATCCGACTTTCTTATTCTCTCTCTTTCCTTTAGGTCCCAGGACAAGGTTACATTTTTTTTTAAAGGTGCACTTGGCCACGCCCTCTTCCAGTTTACAAAACTTGCTTCCCTCCATCCCCCCCACCCCCCACGCCGCTAGGAAAACGTCTGCTGTTAGCCTGACCGCAGGCGAGAAACTCAAGACGGGAAAAGCAGCAGCTTCCAGAAATTCCGATTATAGCCTCAGTTCACCGCTTTGATCTGACCCAGCAGCCGGGGCCGCTCCGCGGACCGCGCTTCCTTCCCGGGGTCGCTCCTCTGCCGCGCTGCGTTAATGAGATCCGCGCGGAGCGGGGTCCAGGCTCTGCCGGAGATCAAAGGCACAAAGGCATCCCTCCACCCCTCCTCCCCCCCCCCCACCCCCCGGTGGCTCTTTGCTTTTCTATCACCGGAGGGAAGAGTCAACTCCCCCGCCAGCCTTTAGGTGGGGAGGCGGGGACAGGAGTGGAGCCATTGGGAAACCCGCCTTTCCCGCCCGCCGCCGCCGCCGCCGCCGCCGCCGCCGCCGAGCCTGGGAGCCAGCCCGGGGCGCGGGGTGGGCGGGGCCTGGGCGGTAGGTGGGGCGGGGCGTGCCGCGGCAGCGCGGGGCGGGGTTGGCTCCGGGCTGGGGGGGCGGGGCGACGCGGGCGGGTGGGCGTGGCCTGGCGCGCGGATCGGGGCGGGGCGTGCTCCGCTCGGCCAGTCCCCGAGCCTCGCTGAGCCGGCTGAGCCGCGGCGCCCCAATACTTTCCGCGGCGGCGGCGGCGGCGGCGGCGCTCGCCCGGGGAGGACGACTCCGCGCTCGCCTGCCTGGCGGCCGCTGTGCCCGTGCCGGCGCCCGGCGCCTGGGGCCGCAGCTCCGAGGGAGAGGGAGCGCGCTCCCCAGCAGCACCCCCGCCTCCTCCTCCCCCGCCGCTCTCCCTAGCCGCGGGGAAGAATGTGCCACCAGCTGTTGCCCGCTCGCGCGCGCGGCGCCCAGAAGTGAAGAAGAACTTGGGAGGAAGAGGAGACAAAGGCTGCGTGTGTGTGTGTGTGTGGGGGGGGACCGAGGAGTTAAAGAGGACTGGGTTTGGGCGGACAAAAAGGTGCCGAAGACGAGCCGGGGACGAGGCGAGGATGGCCACGGGGGCGCCCCGAGGGCTGGCGCGCCTGGCGGTGGCGCCGTGACATGCACGGTTCCTGCCCCGGACCTGCCTGCCTGCCTGCCGCTGCGCTGACTGCTCGGCGCTGGACACCCGGCGCGGGCCAGCCGGGGAGCGCCCCGGAACAATGGACAGCTTCTTCCCCGAGGTGAGTGTGCGCTCGCGGCGCCGCGCGCGGGACGCCCGCCTGCCCGCCTGCCCCGGGGGGGACCTGGCCCCGGTGCCCGGGGGGGACCTGGCCCCGGTGCCCGGGAGGAGGCGTCCGCCCGGGGACCGTCCCCTGCGCCGTGGAGGGAACGCAACTTGCCGGGGATCGCCTGCAATCACTACCCTGCCACCCCCCGGGGGAGCCTGCGGGGGGATGAGTGAGCCCAGGCAGGTTTTGTTTGCACTGGGGGGTGGCGAAGGTGAGCTCCCTTTCGCGTGGGTAAGGTAGGGGGTAGCCGGCTCCCCGGGGTCCCCGCGGCGCCCGGGCCTGGTGGCCAGGACTTCTGCTGGCTGGCCCCCACTTACCTGGGTGCAGGGTGCTCCCCCCGCCCCATCATCCCATGTTCCGCCGGGACGTGCCTTTCTGCAAGAAAGGTCTGGTATTTCCTTTGCAAAACGCGCCGGCTTCCTGCGAGAGAGAGAGAGAGAGAGAGAGAGAGAGAGAGAGAGAGAGAGAGAGAGAGAGAGAGGTGCAGACCCTTCCAGGGGAGAGGGCGCTCGGGAAGGGTGAGCGGGAAAGGCGCGCTTAATCCCTCACCGTGCGCTCCCGGCCCGCTGGACCCTGGGCGCGTGTGTGCGTGTGTGTGTGTGTGTGTGTGTGTGTGTGTGTGTGTGTGAGACTCGTCGTTCGGCCCCCAGGAGCGCTCCGCTGCAGGGTGGGGAGATCACCCCCGGAGGGGAGATCAAAAGAGGTCAGGTATTTGTGCCGGGGCTGCTGCCCTGGGCCGAGGGTGCCTTTTTGCATGTCCAGGAAATTGTTGAGGGCAAACAATGGCCGTTTTAAAAAAGATTGAACCGATGCCCCCCTTTTTTTAGGTGCTCTTGAGGGCGGGGGACGCCGCAGCTACTTGAGATCCTGGACTGGAGAGCCCGCTCCCCTTTTCTCTCTCCTCCCCCCCACCCCCTGGGGTCCAGAGTGACTGTGTAGTTTCTTGGCTGCCTTTCCTTTCTGGGTGGTGTTTATTTAATAAGTCCCGGTTAAGTTTTGAGGTTTGAAGTGGCTCAGAGTAAACTTCAGTTGACTTAAGGGAGTCAGATGTGACTCTTCATGGGAAGCCAGGAAAGGGGGTGGGGGGGGGTGTTTTGTGAACCCAGGGCAGTTTTGGGGATGTCCCTGCAAATTAGAGGGGCGAGGGGTTGCATCTGTGTTCCCTAACTTGCTTTTGCAGACTTAGTTGGGTGGAATATATTTCAAGTCATTCTGCTTTCGGGATGCCCACGTAGACAACTATTTATAATAGCCAAAGTGATAAATGTATTCTTGTGTCATAGTAATAATCCAGTTTTTTTTCATAGTGGCATCTCACGTGTGATACCCATATTCTCTGAGATGTGGGCTGGAAAGGAATTAATCGTCCATTAATATGTATTTTTAACTTTTTTTTAAAGAATGGAATCTATACCTGTGAGACTGTAGCGTTTTCTCATCCGGAGAACTCCATGCCTGCAAGAAGGCATGAGAACTTTTTGCAGGGTTGCAGATTAAGCCATGAAGAAAAACCTAGGCTATGCCTGCAGGACACTAATTCTTAACTTTTATTGGCTTTATTTTGCTTTTGCCTGTCCGGGATCCCTTAGGAGATACGATGGGACATAGAATTTGTATTGAGTTTTTTTTTGGATCCCAGTCTCCATGAAGCCTGTCTGGACTCCAGGGGGTCTGTGGCCTCCCCTTGGGAAGAACTCTGCCCCCTAGTGCAAGTGGGGGGAACTTCAGGATAACGTGGGACAGATGCCTCTCACATTTTCTGGTTGAAAACCTTTTTTCCTTACACTATACAGCACTTGAATTCAGTGTAAGGTAACCTGGTTGATGGATTTTATTTCAGTGATTCATATAATACTGAAGTTGGCTTTTAGTGATCATCCATCCCCTTCATTTCCTAGTTGAAGCATTTTAAAACCAAAGATTTAGAGCTTGTTATAGAATCCAGAGCCTTTCCCCTCTGTTGTTGGTGGAAATGTTCATTTTGAGGATATCTTCATTTATTTTAAGATTATATTTTTAATCTTGTGGTGTATTTCTAATCAGCCTTCAAAGTTCCGCCCCTGAGGTGGAGGCTAGCAGGGCCAGTGAGGGTGGCCACACATTGCTGTATTAACTGGAAACCACCTCCTACTTTAGTCTCTCTGTTTAGTGTTTTATAACAGAGCCTCCTTCTGTGAAACTGTCCGGTGAAGAAAATCCTGTTATGTCCCATGAAAGTAGAAACAATAAGCGTGGAAGTGCTATTTCCAAGGACTCCTTATCTTTAAGTGGTGTCTTGTTCTTGGGTAATTTTTCCCTTTGTGATTTGGGCATAAAGACTTGTTGCTTGCTGGACAATAATTAGAAGCTAATGCTAAGGGTTGAGAACAAAACATTGAAGGAAACGTTACATGTATTAGCGTCATGTATGAATGGCCAAATAAGAAGGAAATAGGAGTTACCTGGGACTTACAGCGGTTACTCAGAGCAGGGCCAGGGTTTCTCAAACCGGGTACCAGTGTCCTTTTGGGCCAGTTCATTCTTTGTTTTAGGGGGACTGTTCTGTGCATTGTAGGGTGTTGAGCAGCATCCCTGGCCTCTAGAGGCTAGTAGAGCCCCCAAGTTGTGACAACGAAAATGTCTGCGGACATTGCCAAATGAGCTATGGGGAGCAAAATCACCGCCACTTGAAAACCTCTGAGCAGTCCCCATGAAGCAGTTGCCTCGTGGAGTGAATTCTCGTGTGTGTTGCATGCACAACACTCTCGCCTTGGAGTTTCTGCTGTAAGTAGCAGCAGACATCTGTCTTCCTGCCCACCAGGTCAGCGGGACACCTGTGAGACTCACGCCCCTCAGCTGATGGCTGCTGACTTCAACGTGTACCCTGGGATTGGAGAAATGGGCACCCCATACTCCCTAATAGAGTTTGTTTCTTCATGGTCTGCCTTTAGATATTTATGGCTACTCTCAAGCAAATTGTGTGTCCACTTCTGGGAAAATTAGTTGTGTGTTTTTTTTTTAGCATGTGGAGGTAAGTTGTTAAAATATTTATTTTAGGCAGCAACTAGATTTGCCATGTCTGTAACCAAAGCAATTAAAAAAAATAGCAGAAAAGTCTCAACCAGCACAGGGGCCAGACTACTGTGCGCATGTGTTGTTGATGTTTTGAAGTGGACGCTGTTTCCGTGTCCCCAGGCCCAAGTTCAGTGCTGAGAACACTGGGGGGCGAGTAAGCACCTACAAGTTGGACTCATACATGCGCTTGACTTTTCTGTTTTCCATTCTAGGAATAGGAGTGGCCCCACGGCTGTTCAAGCAAAAGCTCTTTTTGAGGATTATTCATGGGACACACACAACGCTTTGATTTTTTCAGAATAACTATGTAAAGTGCGCACACGTATACTCAGCCAGCCAGGTACAGGAAGCAGGTCTGAATGTTTTAAGGGATAAATTGTTAGGTACAACTAGAATGTCTCCCACTGTTTCTTACAGCCTGGTTCACTCCAGGCTGGAACAAACTCAACTCGCAAGAAACACCTTTTTCCTCCACACTCAGTTTGGGTTTGGTTGTTGCCTGGAGTTGTTCAACGAGCTTAAGGTGCTAAGAGTGCTGGAGCCTATTTTGTTCATAGCATTTTATTTTGTTTGGTTTTAGAGCTTATTGATATTTCTTGTTTTCCTTCAAAAAATCAAGACTCTTATTTTTGGCAGCTCCTTCCCCCCCCCCCCCCCCCCCAACTCATCTCTCCCAGGCAGACGGGAAGCGCGGAGGACTGCCTTGTCTGACCAGACCCTGAAGCCCCCACTTTGGACGACTGTGTAGTAGGATCAGAGCACTGGCCTTTTCTCGCCGTGGGGTGACAGTGCCTCGCCTTTTTGCCCAGCCTCAGAGATCTCTGTTGTCAAGTACATGTTTTGGCCCCTGTCACACTGGGAACAGCAAAGCCCCGGGAGCAGCTGCGAGCGAGACAGTTGTTGCCAGCATGGAACCCTGATCTCCTGGCCTGGGCTGCGGGAAGGGCTGTGCTCCCCCATATCATGTGGCCTCTGCAGAAATCAGGCTCAAACCAGCCTAGGCAGGGCCTTCACGTTAACCAGAGCGCCGAAGGGACCAAGCAGAGTGTTTGCTGTTCCGGCTCTGCTGGCTCGAAGTGGGGTCACCTGTAAGGACACACGCCTGGGAGGTGTCCTTCTGTTGAGAGTCGTAGGCGAGGCTGCCTTTTGGTTAATGGGTTTTCAGAATTCTGCTTTCAGGGTAATTGCGACGTAACATACATTTTCCCGTAGTGAATGTGCAGGGAACATTTCAAGAATGAGTAACCCGTGAAGTCTACATTAAGCTTGGCTAGACTTCCTCATGCCCAAAGGCTCTTGGGCGGAGGGAAAAGCACCCCATCCCTAAGAGTAGAAAAGGTGTGGCCTCTGGGAGCCCCCCTGTACCCCTCCCTGCTGTGGGAGCTTGGCCAGGTTACCTGATCTTCCTGGCCTTGATTTCTCTGGTCTGTAAGTGGACATAATCGTGTTGGCCTTGCATGGAATCGGAGATAAGATTTACAGGTCACTTGGCACCGGGTAGTGGGTGAGTAATAACAGGAGGTGAGTTAGAGTAACTGAGCAAGGAGGCCCGGGCAGCCGTCCGTAGGGAGTGAATCCCAGCACTCACCGGCCTGGAGCTTTCCCAGGAAGCATTTCTGGTGCTGGATTGCATTCACTCACCTGCTCCCTTTCAACCGGTACCCTCTGTGCAACACAGAGTTTGTATTTCCAGGATTCTGTCTTAAAGCATCTCGGGATTGCTTACAAAATCAAGTTCAGGTTCCCGAGTCTGGTTTTCCAGGCCTTCTGACCTCGCAACGGTCTTCATTCATCCTCGCCTGGATGGGGGATCCAGAGGCCCCCTACTCTCCCTGCTCGATCTTTGGGCAGGCCGCCCTCGCTGCGGGTCAGAGGGCCTGCCTGCCCAGCTCCCTTTTGAAACCGCCTCTGACAGGTGTAGTTCACGCTGACCCTTACCTCTCTGTCCTCTGAACTTGGCTCTCTGCCTTTCTGCCCTGGTCATCTTAGGAATTTACTCCTGTCCTTAGAGGCTTTACATACCTTCCCCCACCCCCACCCCCTCTCAAGTGAGTAAACAGAGCCTGAAGAGGTTAAATATCCCATTTACAGATTTTATCACCTCATTTGCACTGAAAGGTCCTTATGGATGGGATTCTATCCTGGGATAGCCTTTACTTTCCCCTCAAGTACAGATTTTTTTTTTTATGACGGGAGGGGAGTTGCTCATAATCCTTTTTATTAATTACAAAGCATTTTACAATTCTTTGAAGTCAATGATGAATAAGGCTAACATTTACTGAATGCTCTTTCTGTGCCCCGCGTGTTCCTGAGCACCTCACATTCAATACCTTATTTAATCCACTTAGCAACCGGATGCGTAGGGCTCTACAGATGAGGAAAGTAAGGCCCAGAGAGGTTAAGTCATTGGCCCAGTGTCACACAGCTAGAAAAATGACAGCCAAGATTTGAACCCAGACAGGTATTCTTCAGAGCCTCTGTGCTCTTCACAGCCTGGCCACGCTTTCTCTCCTGTTGGTGTCCGCAGCCAAAGTGCCATGTACAGTAGGCACTTAGTAAGTGATTTTTTTAGTTGAAAACAGCATGGGATTTTGGGAAAACAAGTGATCCACACCCCAGAAACGTTGCAAACCCAACAGGAAATTGTGAATCAGCTTTTGAATATGCCACTAATTTTTATTTGGTTTGTTTTTGACTTAGGAAAGACAAGTGTCTTCTGTTTCTTTGTAAAATGTGACTTCTAAAGCCGCTGGCCCCAGCCTCCTGAGGATGGTAGAGAAATTGTAAAAGAAGGCACTTAGAGCCGAAACCGGTTTGGCTCAGTGGATAGAGCATCGGCCTGCAGACTGAAGGGTTCTGGGTTCGATTCCGGTCAAAGGCATGTACATTGGTTTCGGGCACATCTCCACTGGGGGCATGTAGGAGACAGCTGATTGATGTCTCGATGTTTCTAGCTCTCTGTCCCTCTCCCGTTCTCTCTGTAAAAAAAATTAAAAAAAAAAGGCGCTTAGAAAACCGAGTTTTTGAGAAGTGTTTATTTTATTAAAAGAAAGGGTTGGAAGACTATATTTTTTCCCCCCAATTCTACTGCTCAGTTATGGGAGTATTCTTCCTTCAGATTTCCTGATGGAATCTCCTCTTTCTAGTGTAACTTCTGGCTCCTTTCCCAGGGTTTCTGCCTATCAGTTGTGTTCTGCTTGTTAGCTTGTGAACGCTTGTGGGGTGATCATGATAGCAGAGAGCAGGAACCTTCCCTGAAGAACATTTTCTGCTGCTTTTGCTCTGAGAGCTTTTCAGAAAATGTGTCCATCAGACCAAAGAAACTTAAATCTATTTTGATTGCCCATATTTCAGCAGAATCACTAATTTTATTGTAGCCATGATGTTCACAATAATTTGTGTATTATTGATAGTAGCATCAAAGTAGAAAACCTTTCTTGAGTCATTGTGTGGTTCTTAGATTTGTTTTTATATTAATTTCAGTTTGGAGAAGGCCTGCTTTGTTAAGGCTGGGCATTAGTTACTGCTATTGTCAACAGAACTCATATAGCCATATTTTAGATTTAAAAAGGAATAGGATTGCATATGATAAATTATTGATATTACAGGATTTACACAATTTTGTAATTTTATTTTGTCACTATCATTGTGAATCTCATCATTTTTTAAAAAAAAATTGATTTGGGAGAGGAAGGGAAAGGGAGAGAAAGATAGAAACATTAATGAAGAGAGAGAATCATTGATCGGCTGCCTCCTGCCTACCATCTCCCACTGGACAGAGCCCTCAACCCAGGAAGTAAACTGTGACTTCCTGGTTCATATGTTAGGACTCAACCACTGAGCCATACTATTCCTTAAAACGACCTTTAGGCCCATTACATAGTTCTTAAATTGTTTTTCAAAGTTTTCAATGCTGTGCATATTATAAAGAAAACTGAACACTGAAGTTAATTCATTTAAAAATCTGTTTTCAGATGAGACCATAGCTTAATGCACCTTTGCCATGAAATAGTTTACATAAAAATGATTGGGGATTATGTGTGTGTAAATTTTTTTTCCTTTCTAGTCATAGAAATATTTTTATTTCCTTTATCTGATTTTTAAAGTATTTTCTTGAAATATCAATTTTATTGCATGTTTCACATTTGTTCCTTTTTGATTGAGGAAATTTTTCTCCAATATTTTAAAAAACACATGTTTAAAAGTGAAATGGCTAAATTCATTCTGTGTGGGGTTGGTGGGGGAAGCTCTTGCTAATAGTATTAATGGTAAGTAATAGTTCATATCAAATTACTGCCATTTACTGCAAGTTGGAAATTAATATGTTCACCCAAGACCATGCTTAGCTCTTTGCGGAACTTCTGTTAACTGTGTGTGTGTGTTTTGTTATGTACAGGGCACTCTAAAGCCTACAGCCCAAGGCAGGGGGCCTAGGTGTCCAGTTCTCAGAGTGGTCCTGCCCATTTCTCCTGGGCATGTCCCATCATCTATATGACCATTTTAGGTTGTTTCTAGGTGTTTGCTTTTATAGAAGACATCACACAAACATTCTTGTTCCTGTATCATGGCATGCTTGTCTGATTATGTCTTCAGGATACCATTTTCATCAAAGTGGAGATGTTTCATCAAAGGGCTTGGAACATTTTTACTTACCATTTGGCACTAAAAGTTTTATGGCATGTGCCAGCACAGCTTACTGCAGGCACAGCGGAGACACTCTGTTATGATGTACTTATGATAAGAGGGATTTTGTAACTTCTTATTGGTGACAGAGGATACCACTGTCAGGTTCTTTAAGTCTGGGTGGAGGAGAGAGGCATTCTTCTGGGTTATTCTCAGGGCTGGTGATTTATGTATGGCCCCCAGAAAACCCCAGTGTGACTGCTAATGTTCCTTTAAGACCAGAGCACACACAAGGGATGCAGCCTTGGGCTGAGTGGGGAACCATTGACCATTTGATTAGGGTATTGTTTGCATGGATTTTTCTTTTACTTCTCTTTCCTTTGCATTGGAAGTATCCTTGGGCATTAACCATGGGCCGAAACAGTTATGGGGTGATTGATTGTTTTAATTGTAGAGATTTGGGTGACATGCAGCACTGGTGTGTGTGTGTTTGACTTGAAGGCTTATTACTCTTATTAGTTACCCCCTGGCCCTGGAAGTCTTTCCATGAACTTTGAAATAAAAGTGTTGAGTGCAAGGTGCAAATAGCACTGTATCTTCGAGGATGTTGTCATGTCATGCAGCCTTGCCTCTGTTTATTTCCTCCCCCATTTTGTTCTTTTAATGACTGGGCTGAGGGCCAGGGTATTCAGCCCTCCAGTAGTTTTCAGCCCCAAATTTGCAGATGTGGTTAAGTGTGCCCTCTTTCCAAGCCTTCTCAGCCTCATCCCTGTTGACATTTTCAGCTGGATCAACCTTTGCATTTGGAGGCTGTCCTGTGCATTGCGGGGTGTTGAGTGAGATCCCTGGACTTTAATCCCTAGATGCCAGTAGCACTTACCTCCTCAGTTGTGATCACCAAACCGTCTCCAGACATTGCACATGTCCCCTGGGGAGGGAGGGAGGGGCGCACAGTGGCTCCAGCTGAGAATTGTTGTGCTGTGTTCATACTTTTATGGCCATACATTAAATTTTTGGGTCTCACTAGTATCCAAACTCTAAATCATTGTTTATCATCCAAGTCATGGGTTAAGTTGTTGGGTCTGGTTAGCATACCCGCATCCAGCTGTATCCTCTGTCCAAGGCTTTTGCTTGTCCCCCTTTTAGAGTTTGACCTCTCCCTCCCTAAGCTCCCTTTCAGATCCTCTCCGCAGAGCGTTAGAGAAATATATACATTACTAGAAGCCCAGCACGCGAAATTGAGTGGCCCAGCTCACCCCCACACACGTTGCCTGCTTGCAGCCTCGCCCACCCACACATGCCTCGTTGTGCCCGCAGCCTGCTGGTGACCGGTCTTTGGTCTTTACGGCATCATGACCACTGGGTTTTTATTACATAGACTAGAGGCCCAGTGCACAAAATTTGTGCATAGGGGGAGGGGGTGTCCTTCATCCCAGCTTGTTCCCTCTCCAATCTGGGATCCCTTGAGGGATGTTGGACATCCCTCTCACAATCCAGGACTGCTGGCTCCCAATTGCTCACCTGCCTGCCTTCCTGATTGTCCCTAACTGCTTCTGCCTGCCAGCCAGAGCACCCACAGACCATTCCCCTGCCATCCTGATTGATCCCTAACTGCTCCCCTGCCAGCGTGTTTGCCCCTAACTGCCCTTCTCCTGTAGGCCTGGTCACCCCTAATTGCCTTCCCCTGCAGGCTTGGGTCCTCCCCCCACCCACAACTTGCCCTTTCTTGCAGGCATGGTCACCCCCAACTTCTCTGTTGGCCTGGTCAACCCTAACTGCCCTCCCCTGCAGGCTTGATCACCCCCAACTGCTATCCCTTTCAGGCCTGGTCCCTCTCAACTGCCCTCCCCTGCTGGCCTGATCACCCACAACTGTCCTCCCTTGCAGGCCTGGTCCCTGCCAATTGGCCTCCCCTGCTTGTGGTGGCCATCTTGTGTCCACATGGGGGCAATCATCTTGTGTGTTGGAGTGATGGTCAATCTGCATATTACTCTTTTATTAGATAGGATACTGAACAGAGGGATGTGACTGACTGTTCTCTAGAAGGCCCTGTTCTCTGAAAATTGAGAACATGTTGAACTGAGTTCTATCTTTTGCACTCTCCCCCAGGTATTTATTTCTGGGATGCCTTTTTTTTTTTTTTAAACAATAGGCTCAGCGGTTGCCAGAATAGTTCAGCACAGTTCTGTGTATCTTTCACCCAGTTTCCTCAGTGGTGACATCTTCTATAACAGTAGTACAGTATCAAAACCAGGAGATGGACATCGGTGCAGTCCTCACCCCTCGTTCAGATTTCACCTGTTTTTACACACACTTCAGTGTTTTCCCAAATACAGGTTTGTGTAACCACCAGCATGATCTGAATACGGAACTCTCCATGCTTTGTGCTAACCCATGAGAAATACTCCTCCCTCAGTCCCTAGTCACTACTAATCTGTTCTCTGTGAGTTTGTCATTTTTTGTGAGTGTTAGGTAAATGAATCAGACAGTATGTAAACCTTCTGAGATGGGACTTACCCACTCCATACCCTTGAGACCTACCCATGTTATTGTGTTCATGGACAGTTAGTTCTGTTTAATTGCTACATAGTGCTTCTTTATTCTGGTATTCATTTAATACCTGTGCTAGCATCCGTTATCATTCTGAGGCTAACACTCCTTTGCATAATAAAGTACTCGTTTTGTCCCATGGTTGTTAATACCCCAGATTCGCCTGGCCCCCACTTATTTACTCATTGTAGTAAATGGAAATGCTGTTGTCCAAGAATTTTCTGATCTGTGACACCATTCTCAAGTCTTGGGAGGTAGATTCACTCAGACCTGGTGCATTCAAGCTCTTGCTCATCATGGTGCCAACTAGCAGATTCCGATTCCTGGTCTCTTTCCCTGAAACAGAAACTTAATGAAATGAATGATTTTTGCATGGTTAGTGCTGTCGAGGTCATGATCCTAACATGTTACAGCCCTGTGTGGCCTAGCCAGGTGAGTAAATGGATGCTGGACTTTGCTAGAGCTAAGACTTCCTGGCCACTGAACGATAATGCAACAAGCTATTCCTGACTTGGCTGGTGTGGCTCAGTTGGTTGTTCCATACACCAAAAGGTGGCAGGTTTGCTTCCCAGTCAAGGTACATACTCAGGTTGCAGGTTTGATCCCCGATTGGGGCACATGCAAGACGCAACTGATTAATGTTTCTTTCTCACATCGATGTTTCTCTCTTTCTCCCTTCCTCCCTTCCTTCCTTTCTCTCAAATCAATTTAAAAAAAACTTAAAAAAAAGATATTCCTCTCATCCATCACTATCTCAGCAGGACTGAATGGACAGAGGATTTGATTTATAGAACTTGTAAGGCCACTGAAAGTGCCCTGACGTGAGTCAGGTGTATGATGGTGGCAGCAGTGAGGGGGTCACCTTAGGAGGTGTGAGAAGAGAGAGCCTCCACCCACTTGATCAGCCAGGGGCTGGGCCATCCCGATACCCCAGTCCTGGGCCACTCTCTGAACTACCCTCACACATATAGCCAATTACTGTGCCAACCTACTAGGCTCTGTCTGTCACCACCTGGGTCTCTGATCTTGCTACCTTTTTCTTTTTATAATTAAATGGAGTCAGTCCATTTCATACCTAGTCTTCCTCTTTTCCTGCTGCTTTCTATTTTTCCCCGCATTGTTGTCTTTTCCAAAGAATCCTGCACTCTCATAATGGGACCAAAGTAGGACAGTTTGTCATTTTTGACTCCAGCGATATTTCGGGCTTAATTTAATCCAGGGGACCCCCTTGTTGGTCTTTCTGGTCATCCGGGGTATCTGTAGAGCTCTCTGCCATCCCATATTTCAAGAGAATCAGTGTTTTTCCTATCAGCCTTCTTCACTGTCCAGTTTTCCAATCCACGCGTAGTAATTGAGAATAAGAGGCTGTGGATGATCTCAGCCTTGGTCTCTAATGGCACATGTTTGCTCTTGGTTATCACAACTGAGGAATCAGTTCTTCCATTGCTGCCCTTGGAGTCTTTGTTTGGAAACCAAGTATCTTTCCAAGGCCAAGTTGCCTGTGGGCATTTTCCACATCTAGTTAGATGTGTTGTCAGAAGCGGAGTCTGCAGTAGGCACTATTTCTGGACTGCTTTCAGATTTTTCAGAAGATAAAAGTTAGCAGCCTCTCCACACTTTTGCACATATTTTGCCTGGGGGCAGGGGTCATCAGAATACTGCCTTGTGAATCCTAGGTCCTGCATTTTCAAAGGTTTTCACTCTCCAGGGATTCTCTCAAGAGCAGGTGCCAAGTTCAACTTCAAAAATATGAAGGCAGGTGTAGACTGTAATTTCTGACCTTAATTTTTTCAGCCCTTGAGAGCCGCTGAAATTCTTGGATGTTCCTCTAGGTAACGTGTTATTTTTCAGCCATAACAGTTTCCTTCTTGCCTTTGTGCAGGTATCTGGGAGGTTAGCTTACTCTGCTTTAGGTCCTAAAACCTTATTCATTAAGGTTCTTTTTGTAAAAGCCTGGTGTCTTTCCTACAAATATTTCAAAGATGGAATCTCTTCTTTTTCAAAGTTAACATAAGAAGGAAAAAAACCCCACATTGGATAAAATGAGCTCTGGGTTGTGAAAGTAAGATGAGTGGATTCTGTCATATTTTGGAGAATAAGCCAGTCAGGGGCTGTTTTTTCCTAAGTTGTGAAGGGTCATTTGGACATCTGTCTCTCCAGCATAATTATTTCCCAGTTTTTAATTTAAAAACATTAATATGTGAGTCATCAATGCGAAGAGTAAAAATGGGGAGCAAAACTCACCCTCGCTTGCCTTTCCCAGGCCCTGTCTGCCGTGCTCAGAAAGTGAGCTTCGGAATGGACACCCTCTCTCAAGGAGTTCCAAGAGCTCTGACAGGGCTGGCGCCGGTCTTGATGCTCCTGTTACTTCTGTGGAATCAAGTGGATTCCTTTCATCGGAGGCACAGGGAACTGGGTTACTTTACCAGAAATCTGCCACAGATGATGGGGTCAGAAATATAACTGAGGTTGTGTCTTTTAAGTCTCTTAACATCCCCAAAGGCTCGTAAACCTCCACCAGATCCCTAAATGGGAATCTTTAGAGTTGGTGTGTGCCTATGAGACAGGAAATGGTCTCCTCTCAAGAGCTAAAGGCCCCAGGAGGGTTTTCTTTCGAGTTATTGGTAAAATGTTTGATGAAATTGAAGAGTTATTCCCTCCAGGAAAGCAGAATTATGGAAGCTTGCTTGCTTGCTTGCTTATTTATTTATTTATTTATGTATTTATGTATTTATGTATTTATTTATAGGATATATTCTATCTTTACTGAGGACAAAATTACCTTTTAAATAAAAAAAATATTTATTCTAGTAGTGTTCTCTAAGTCGTCAGTGGTTTATTTGTCCAAGGAAGAAAGATGATGTAACATTAGGATTTGATATCCTGAGGGACTTTGGTAACAGATTGAATAAATGGCACTCAGACCCAGCAGGTGTTGCCCAGTGGTTGAGCATCATTGACCTATGAACCAGGGAGGTCAGGGTTCGATTCCCCATCAGGGCACATGCCCTGGTTATAGGTTCGATTCCCCAGTGTGGGGCTTGCAGGAGGCAGCCGATCAATGATTCTCTTTCATCATTGATGTTTCTGTCTCTGTCTCTCTCTTCCTTGTTCTCTGAAATCAATACACATATATTTTTTCAAAAAGGAACTCAGCACTGGGGCTTAACCAGGGGTTTTTTTTGGTGGTGTTGTTCAGCCTTCCTGTCCTCTGCGTTTTCTTTTAACTGGTTTAAATGTATTGATCACTTACCATGGCCTGGGTCTGTGTTAAATTCCTTACTTGGATTAATTTATTTAATCTTATTTATTTAGTCTTAATGTGGTTGGCGCCCCTCTCCTCTGCATTTTACATAGGAGATGTACGGAGTCTTAGAAGTTAATTTTCCCAAGTTCGCACAGCTGGGAAGTGGTGGATCCAGGATTTGGACCCCAAAGATGGAACTTGGATGCATGTGGAGGTTGCTGGTAGTTAGTCTTGTAGATAGAAGGAGGAATGGATAGCATCTGAGTGGAGATCTTTGGGACTGTGTCTTTGCTTCTCCAAAGCCACGTGATGCAAGCGGGGAAGAATTACCCATTTTTGCCAGCAACTTGGAGTGAGGACTAGAAATGTTCCTGTAATCCATCAAAGCGAAGACACAGTCCTCTGATTGTTCATGTGATGACAGCAAGTGAACGCTCGGAGGTGAATACTGTTTGGGAAGAAGAGTCAAAGACTAGCCCCAATGAAACGTTTATAGGTTTCTCTGGGGAGCTTCTCTCTGAAGGCGCAGGTCACACTGGATTTCCTAAGTCATTTGTCCTGGCTTTTGTCTGTTTCTGACAAACCCCAGCTTCCCAGGAAGGGATGCCGGGAGAGGCATGCTTGCTTTGGAATCTGTGGGCAGTTTTGTGAGTCTTGCTTGTCATCTGCAGAGCTGACAGCTGCTGTCTGCCTTGTGGATGTCAGTGGCCCTCTCATCACAGATGTGGGCATTGGAGCTATTCCTATCTTCCTCAACAACGAGGGGAGAAAAGTGCCGCTTCATTCCTGTTCACGGACACATTTTCTTTCACGGGGATTTTTTTTTTTAAGAGTTTTAGGTTCATAACAAGCAATACAATTTCAAGGAACTTTTTGGGAGATTGACCTTCCTTCAAGTGAGGAGAGAAGTTTAAAAAGTAGTTAATGGTTTACATTTACATCGACTTTTCAAAGCTGTAATTGAGTTAAGATGATAGCTGCTAATGTTTTTCATTCCTAATAAAGACAGATTCTGTAGTTTACAAAGAAGAGTCTGGCGTGGTTGTATCCGCAGGGTGTTACAAGTGTGCAGTCTGGATGCTGGTAAGGGCTGGGCAGATCTTTAGGAATGGGATTAGGATTATGTTTTATATAGACTCTTGGTTCTCAGCTTGGGGCAGTTTTGCCTTCCTGAGGATGTTTAGTGATGTCTGAAAACATTTTTGGTACTTACCACCCATGTGCTATCAGCATAGAGGGGATAGAAACCAGGGATACTGCTAAACATCCTCAGATGCCCAGGACAGCTCCCCACAGCACAGATTAATTTGGTCCAAATGCCAACGGTGCCAAGATTGTTCCTGTGGTGTACTTTTTAGAGGCATGTATGCACATGTGTGTGCGTTTGATACATTCATCTGATTTTTAAAAATTAATTTTAATGTCAGAATTATATTTTATAGCTTACCTATATTGTATATCTAGATCAATAGCTATATTAGATCAGTGGTTCTCAACCTTTCTAATGCCGCGACCCTTTAATACAGTTTCTCATGTTGTGGTGACCCCCAACCATAAAATTATTTTCGCTGCTACTTCATAACTAATTTTACTACTGTTATGAATCGTAATGTAAAGATCTGTGTTTTCCGATGGTCTTAGGCTCTACAGCAGTGGTTCTCAACAGCAGAGTCGCCTAAGACCATCGGAAAACACAGATATTTACACTATGATTCATACAGTTATGAAGTAGCAATGAAAATAATTTTATGGTTGGGGGTCACCACAACATGAGGAACTGTATTAAAGGGTCACAGCATTAGAAAGATTGAGAACTGCTGTGTTATGAAAAAAAAATATATTTTAAATATATTTTTACTGATTTCAGAGAGGAAGGAAGAGGAAGAGAGAGATAATCATTAATTGGCTGCCTCCTGCAAGTCCCACCCTGGGAATCAAGCCCACAACCCTGGCATGTGCCCTTGACTGGAATCGAACCTGGGACTTTTCAGTTCGCAGGCTGATGCTCTATCCACTGAGCCAAACTGGCTAGGGCTATGTTAGTTCTATTTATTCCAAAATTGATTTCTGTAGTATTTAGTGAAAATAAATATATTTATTAGGTATAAAAATGTATATTTATATAGTGAAATAATAGAGTTATTTTTTTCTTGGCTTCCTTAACCATGAGCTTGCACTTGATTGCAAAACAGCAGGGAAATAGACAATTGGACAAGTAGTGTCATCGAACACCAGGAAACCGATACGTGTTTCTGGGAGGGAAGGAAGCTAGTGAGGGCCAGCCAGCATCAGAGATCTGCACTCTGCTCTCTGGACTTCCCTCCCCTGATAATAAATAACCGAGCACTCCGGTTACCGATCTTGATAAAGCAAGAGGCAGATTCTTGGAACCAGTCGTAAGTGAAACTCCACACCTTTCCTTTTCCACCTCTCAGTTTGGATGAGTAAGGATGTGATTTTTTCCTTTCTGCTTAATTTTCACCTGGCGTGTTGTTTTCTTGCAAGCCACAGGAATGAATCACCGAAAGCTTGATAAAGGCTGTTGAATGAGCAAGCAGAACTCTCATTTGCTGAAAATAATTGGGAGGATATTTAGAAGTTTATACCCTGACATCTCTCCCCAAACCTCCAGGCAGGAGGGAAATTAAGTTGGGTTTGTTTTAAAGTTCCTGGGTTTAAACTGCGGTTTAGGAGTGAGAGGGTTTAAAAAAAATTATTTTAGTTTTATTGAGATATAATTGACGGAAATTGTAAGATGTTTAAGAGTACATGGTGGTAGGAGTGAATTCTTTCCCTGGTTCTCACCTTCTCCTCCCTTCCCGCTTCTAGCAGGAGGACAGAAGAAAACTATTTAATCTGATGTTCTTTTGACCTTGTTGCTTTTTAACCTGTAAGAATGCTGTAAATGAGACATCTTCCTAGATGAACTAGTATCATGCATGCTTTGTTCATCGATTGACAATCATTTAAATGGACTCTGCAGGCCTCTATGCGGGGTGTTTAATTTGTTAGAATAAGGATCTGTGCCACTGTCTGTCTGCGGACACACAGCTAACTGAAGTGGGTAATTTGTTGGAATTAGCTGACCCTGACGTGGACTGAAGGTTTCTGGAGATGGTTCATGATGGAAGTCTGGGCTTGATAGGTGGGTAATGAGGCTTCTGAAATGACACTGTCACCAATTAACACGCTGTCCCAGCCATGCAGCTTGTAAGGGACCAGCACCAAGTACTTATTCTCCCACTCAGTTACTTCAGATTAATAAGCAGCCTGAGTATGGGGAGCAGTGTCTTTGCTTTAGAGATCACTGCTTGTTAAAAAAGTACTGTTGGTGGAATTCAGCATGATTCAGTGGTGCGAAGGGACCTATGAAGGACCCGGCATGTGTGAGACTAAGATTGTGCTAACATCGACATTAGGCTTAGCGGGATTCCCACCCCTGCCTTACTGAGACCATGATGTCATGGAGGGGGCATCAGAGGACTCGGAGGAAGTACTGTTGATTAACCCAGGAACTTGAAATGTCCCTGAGTTTTATCCAGACGCTGTAAACTTCTAAAACGAACAAGAAGAGAGTATATTTATGAGACATTCACCTGGTAGCATTTGCTGTGCTAACCCCTTTACATACATCATGCAATGATGGTAAATCCTCTGCCTGTTGGCCACTATTGTTCATCTCAGACAGAGTGGGTCAGTTGTGGCTTGGAGAGACTAAGTTACTAGCGAAGTCACAGCTGGGAGAAGGAATTCCAAGTTTTTTTGGTGTGACTTTGGAGCCTGTGCTCATTTTTTTCTTCTGAGTTGATGTCTCCAGAGCTTATCCGAGTCCTTCTGCCAGGTGCACTGCCAGTCTGCAAGGTTTTCTGTGGATTTATCAAATGTTTGGACTTTTCTTACTGCCGTGTAATCCCACCCTGGGCAGCAGTCGTGTTTCAAGGTTATTTTCATGGCTTGTGTACCCAGATGGAGGGTGTGTTTTGTCTAGGGCTCCCTCAAATAGAGGACATATCTGGGGCTAGAAGCTCAACATTGCAAGTGGACAAAACAAAAACAGTGGCTTCAGCAAAAATCACAGGTCAACTGAATTAACAGTGACCGAGGTGGACCACTGAGGCTTCCTCGGCCATCCCTGGTCCTGAGAGGTGATGGGACATAGTGATTTGTTCTTTGGCTGGCTGCTCTCTGAGAGCCTAGACTTACTGATGACGGATATCATCATTCGGTTCTTTCACAAATGGGCCCTGCGGGCTTCGTAGGGTGTTCCAGCAGAAGCTCATGAAGTTCCTTGGAAGGTGTCACGGGTCACAATCACATAGAGTGACTGTGTGGCCAGCAGGCGGGATCAGCAGAGTGGAACCCAGTGGTGAGTTCTCCGTCTAAAATTCAGACAGATGTTGCTCTGCCAGACATTCCTATTGCCCATGTCCATGGCCCCAGGTGCCTGCTTCCAGTGCGGAGCCCAGGCTATCGATGGATGTCATATCTTGTTACTTACCTCACTGAAATGATAGAAAACGTTCAACATTGAGGTACAGAGTACCCCCATGATGGACGTTCTTCCTTCTGTGGTGACACCCCCTGCCCCGCGCACCCCAAACAGGTATAGGCTTGGCTTTGCCTGTTGTATTTAATTTTTTTTAAATGTATTTTATTGATTTTTCACAGAGAGGAAGGGAGAGGGATAGAAAGTTAGAAACATCGATGAGAGAGACATCGATCAGCCGCCTCCTGCATGCCCCCTACTGGAGATGTGCCCGCAACCAAGGTACATGCCCTTGACCGGAATAGAACCTGGGAACCTTCAGTCCACAGGCCAACGCTCTATCCACTGAGCCCAACTGGGTTCGACTGCCTGTTGTATTTAGAGCTCTCATTGTTGCTGTCCTCATTTTTGAACTTTAATACCCACGGATGTATCGTGGTTCTGACTGATGGCTTCTGTCCTGACTCCAGAGCTGGTGGTCCCCTGGCCACGCCCACCCCAACCACACTGAGTGGCCCCTGCTGAGGCCACTGCCCAGGGTGATCATGCTTCTGTGTAGAACCGTCCCCTCCTACCTTCCTCCCCCCATCTCTGACTTGTTGCCATTCTGGGGGTCTCAGTGATGACAGTTCTTAGCAGGAGTCTCCACCCTGCAGATACAATTTCTCCAAGACAGGCCTGGGAAGGAGGAGATTCTCCCCGGGCAGAACTTGAAATTAATTATTCAGTCTTGAGTGTTGTTAGGTGGCGAGGTGAGGAGAAGCAGGACAGCATAGATTGAAACATTCACCGACAATTTATGGCACAGTGGCCTGGATTTCCTGGCAAAATTACCCTGTATCCCAACCCCTGCTTTATTGCTAGTCGGCGAAGAACTGGTGATATCACTCAAGGTTTGGATTTTAAAAAGTAATTGGCAAGAGTTTTAAGAAAACATTCAGAGCTGCTTGTCACCTTTTCTATCTGGTGAGTTTTTAGCACCTTTCAACTCTGAATAGGAAAGTCGTTTGCTTTATATCTGGGGAAAGCAAGCAATTGTTGATATTTGTGTTAGGAGAGCAATCGTAAAAGAATGGAAGCTCTGTGAGACATGTAGGCTCCCTTTTGGTGAAGTTGACAAACACTACAGGGAAGATATAATCCGTTGTTTTTGTGTGTGTGTGTTTGTTTTTGAGGAATACACAGAATTTCCTTGCATTCTGGCGTTCAGTTGGCAGCCAGCCAGGAAGCATGCCTTTAGCTCAGAAATTATCCCAAACCAAAGTAATGGAAAAAGTCTGACTTGCTGGAGGCTGAAATTCAATATCAAGGTGGCGGTGACATGGTGTGTGTGTGTGTGTGTGTGTGTGTGTGTGTGGTGCATGTGTGTGTGTGTGTGGGTGTATGCATGCACATGCATGCAAGGGTGTGTGCACTGGCATTAGTGGTGGGGCAGGGTGGCAGATGAAAGCAGTTGGAAGCCTTAACCCCTGGCAGCTATAAATAGAATACTTACTCACTGGAATGGCTAAAATTCATGCTTTTAAAAAGGGCTTTATTCTGCCATTTGGTCGGAATTAAGATTTGATTCAATATATTCTGTCCAAGACTGGCTTAGGAACATACTCACTTTCTTTTTGATTTGAGCCCAAGTTTAATTAAGAGCATTGCTCGACAAGCCCGTTAAAAATGGAAACACTTCCCTTCAAAAGCTTACGCTGAATGGAGGCCCTATGCACAAAATAATATATTTTTAAAACCCTATAGTGAGACCCAGCATCCATGAGGCAGGATGGAAAAGGGTTGCACATACTGAACCACAGGGCCCAGCAGCTAAGGAAAATGAGGAACATGAGCCAGCTTGTGGGCGATAGGGCTGGGTGGGGACTGTGGTTGACAAGCTCACAGCTCTGGGAGGAGTAAGGCTCCGTGTTGCCAGGCCTTCTAGTTTTTAAAGAGAGGCCAGATTTGTAGATTTCTTAGAATTATTCCAACTTGGAAAATGTTGAGAGGTAATGCAAGACACTGTTTTAAAGTATATTCTAAAAAATTTGTTGATTTGAGAGAGAGAGAGAAACATTGCTTTGTTGTTCCACTTGTTGACACATTCAGTGGTTGATTCTTGTATGTGCACTCACCAAGGATTGACACCACCATTGTGACTATGCTCCAACCAACCGAACTCTCCGGCCAGGGCCAGACAATCTGGGTTTTTAATCAGTGAGCCACACCGAACTTGACCGGGGCTCGTTCTCTCTAAAGAGTGAAGAAGTTACCATTTGCAACAGCATGGATGGAGCTGGAGAGCGTTATGCTAAACAAAATAAGCCAGTCTGAGAAAGGTACATGTCACATAATCTCACTCATATGTGGGATATAATGATCAACATAATTTGATGAACAAAAATAGGTCCAGAGGCAAATGGTAGGGGAGTGAGGGATGGGGGTTAGAAAGCAACCAAAGGTCTTGTATGCATGCATGTTAGCATAACTAATGGGCTCAGACAGTGGGATGGTGGGGTCTTGCCCAGAGTGCGAATGGGTGGTGTTGGTGGTGGGGGGAGGGGTGTCAATCGGGAAAAAGACATATGTAAAACTTTAGACAATAAAAATAAATAAACACATAAATAAAAATGAGTGAAGGAGTGATACTTAACTTCGGAGCAAAGAAAAGGAATGGGATGGTTTGCGTTTTCCTTTGAGTTAGTTTTAGTTTGCTTCCAAAAAATACTTACTATATTGTGAAACTGTTTTGAGAGGATGGTATCTAGGTTAAATTTCTGCACTTTCAGAATGGATCCCCATGTTATTCAGTCTTTTTGGTTCATTCCTTACGTTTTTACTTGGGATAGAAACTGGATAGTTTTGTCTTTGAAAGGGGGAAAAGGTTAGAAGTTTACTCTGCTCTTTTTGCAGAATGTGAGGTTTGGAGCGTTGAATGCCATACTAAGACTCTGTCCCACCCCCTTCCTCACTTTGCAGTTACTCACAGTGACCGAGGACTCCCCCATAGAGTGTAGGTTAGAGAAGAAGGTTGTGGAGGCACACTGCCCAGGTTTGAATGCTGTCCTCCTATTGCCCAGTGTATGACTTCGGCCAAGCTAGTCACCGTTCAGTGTCTCATGCTCCTATTTGTAAAATGGGTTTTATCATCACTGTCCTGTCTTTGTCAGCTTGACTCACCACAACCAAACACCACAGACTGGTGGCTTAAACAACAGATGCCTCCTTTCTACAGTCTGAAGGCTGAAAGTCCAAGATTAAGGTGCTGGCCGATTCAGTTTCTGGAGAGGGCTCTTTTCCTACAGAGAGCTGCCTTGTGGTTGTGACCTCAGCATAGAAGGGAGAGAGAGTGTGCTGGGTGAGTGTGGTCTCTGATGTCTCTTCTCAGAAGGACCCTAATACTGTTGGGTCAGGGCTCCATCTTTATGACCTAACTTAACCTCCAAATAAAACCCCAAACCCATTAAAGAGTCATTCCCTATTCACCCTATCCCCAGCAACTGCCAGAATAGATAAGTCTCTATAGGTTTACCTGTTCTGAATATCTCTCTATATAAAAGCCTAAGCAACCTTTACAATGCAGTTGACCCAACAACCGGTTGATCGGTCACTATGACTTTCACTGACCACCAGGGAGCAGACACTCAATGCAGGAGCTGCCTCCTGATGGTCAGTGCACTCCTACAGACAACCTCCTGTGGCTGGCCAACCTCCCAAAACCCCTTCCCCAAGCCGACCAACCCCAATCTTCCCCTATCTGGACTGGGCAAGATGGCCCCAGTCCTCCAGATTGCTGGCAAGGCTGCTGAGGGACCCCACCCATGCACAAATTTGTGTACTGGGCCTCTAGTTTCATATAAATGGAATCATGTAGTATATGACCTTTTGTGTCTGATTTTTCACTTAGCATGTTTTCAAGTTTCATTCACTTGGTAGCTTGTAGTATTTCATTCCTTTTTAAAAATTTTTTTAATTGATTTTCTTTAGAGAGAGAAGAAGGGAGAGGGGGAGAGAGAGAGAAACGTCCATGAGAGAGAAACATCATTGGTTGGCTGCCTCCTACAGGCCCCCTATTAGGGACAGAGCTGGAAACCTGGGCATGGGCCCTGACCTGGAATAGAACCAATGACTTCTTGATTTATGGGTCAGTGCTCAACCACTGAACACACTGGCCCACCTCATTTCGGTTTATGGCTGAATGATATTCCACTGTTGGTTCCTTTTAAAAAAATAAATGTATATAAAACACATTGTATGTCTATATGTGTTTAATACATCCCACATATATATACTATACATATTGATTGATCTCTGACAAGAGGCCCACATTTAGAGAGACTGGAATGGGTGTGTTTTTATTTGTGTTCTTGGTATATAGTATCATGGTAGCTTTCACACAGGTCCCACTGGTTTAATAAACGTATTTAAAAGGATTTATCCATATCCCACACACAAGTGATCAGTGACAGCTTCTTTGGTCCTCTCTCCAGCAGTCGATACTTTCTGCTTGGGTTCCCCTGGCCTGGGTGGTGCTTCCTGGTAGCATCTCACTCTCCTTCTGTTTCCTCTGTTGGCTGGTTCTCCATCGCTCACTTGAGAGACAGTGTAATAATTGTGTGCCTTGGAATAACTTGTATCCCAGCTCTACCATTCAATAAAGTTACAAAGAGGCAAGCAAAGAACCGAAAGGAGGAAGTAAACTTTTCAAGGGGTTTTTAGAAATCATGATGACCTGGTTCCTTGAATAAACCTAGTTTCCTCCTTTCCACATTAGCTTAGGCCAGTGGTCGGCAAACTCATTAGTCAACAGAGACCAATATCAACAGTACAACAATTGAAATTTCTTTTGAGAGCCAAATGTTTTAAACTTAAACTTCTTCTAACACCACTTCTTCAAAATAGACTCGCCCAGGCCATGGTCTTTTGTGGAAGAGCCACACTCCAGGGGCCAAAGAGTCACAGGTAGCTTGCGAGCCGCAGTTTGCCGACCACGGGCCTAGGCCCGAGGGCAGTGGTTCTCAACCTTCCTAAGGCCACGACCCTTGCATACAGTTCCTCATGTGGTGGTGACCCCCAACCATGAAAGTTTGCTACTGTTATGCATCATGATGTAAATATCTGCATTTTCCGATCGTCTTAGGCGACCCCAAAGGGTCGTTTGACTCCCAAAGGGGTCGCAGCCCACAGGTTGAGAACCGCAGCTCTAGTGGTTCAGAGAAGGGGTAGATCAGAGAGACATTGATGGCAGATCCCCAGGGCTCTGGCACTTCTTGGATGTAGGGGATGGGATTGTTTAGAAGGTCAGTTTTCCACCTAGTGATGGCAGAAACCTTCAAGATGGGGGTGGAGGAGGAGAAGGTTTGTAGAGATGATAGGGTGGTTTCAGCCATGCTGACTTCCGGCATCTGGTCCTGGGTAGTTAATGATTAATAATGGCCTTAAGATTACTCTCCCGTCCTGGCCCCCCACCCCCACCCCCCCTGCTCTCAGTCGTTACCTTGAGTTCGCTCCCCTTGAGAGTTCGGATAAATTCAGTTCGGAGCTATAACTCTCCTAGAAAATCAATTCACTAAAGGCCGATCTCTCCATTCAGAAGTGTGTGGTCTGAACGTACAGAGATGAGAAACTGCTATTTTATTTTCATTAAAAAGCCTGATTGAAAACTGAATAAATGAAACTGCTTCTGGGGGGGCCTCAATGGGCCTGAAACAGCCCGTGGTCTAAAGAAACAATGGCTCTCAGTGGGGTCAATAGCAATATTTGCAGATAGTTTTGCTCGTGGAGTTAGGGGCCGGGTTGTCAAGTGAACAGAAGCCAGGGAGACTGCTTCACTTCCTGCAGGTCACAGGACAGCCTCCCACAATGAGGAATCTATTGGCCCAAATGTCAGCGGCGGCATTGACGTAGGGAAACCTGCTTTAGGCCCTTCCTTCAGTCCCAGGCGAACCTGCGCTCCTCATTCCAGTCTATAGAGATGTGGCTTGTGGCCGTGGGATCCTGGGGGGATGACCAGTGTGGACTCTACCCCTAGTGATAGGGGTGTGTGTGCCCTGATTGAGGCCTGGGAGCAGCTGTTCCTTCAGGGAGTGGTGGGTACCTTTAGAGCAGTGGTTCTCAACCTTCCTAATGCCGCAGCCCTTTCAGTTCTTTATGTTGTGGTGATCCCCAGCCATAAAATTATTTTTGTCGCTACTTCATAACTTTTGCTACTGTTGTGAATCTTAATGTAAATATCTGTGTTTTCTGATGGTTTTAGGAGACCCTGCTAGCTGTTTGCAACCAACCGCTGCTTTAGAGGGTGGATGCCTTCAGGGAGCGGGTACCTTCAGGGGAATGGGTGCCTTCAGGGGGTGGGTACCTTTAAAGGGTGGATGTCTTCAGGGGGTGGGTGCCACCAGGGAGTGGGTGCCATCAGGACCTGTAACCCGATACCGGCTGCGTGTGAGAGAGAGACTGTTGCCATTTTTGTGAAAATGCCAAGTATAAGAATCCCTGTTGCCCCTGACAGGGACTGGCGTTGAGGATGTGTCCATCCTCATCGGCGGGGGCTTTTCTTCTCTCTTTTTGTTTGTTTCTGATTTGCCTGGAAGATATGCGACAGGAAATCGGACTCAACAATTGCTGGATTGTTCTCCCTCCTCAAATGTCACTTTGTGCGGAAGCATCTCGTAAGCCCCCACAGCCCTCATCTTGGACCCATACATTGTCCTGTGCGGGCCAACGCACAGGGTGATGTATGTAGAGGCCTTCCCGGCCACTTGGTATCTTTGAGATCAGGGGTTCCGTTTCTCAGTTCTTCCCTAGCCGGGGAACTGATTCTTTAAAGCAAACAAAGGATGGGCCGGTGTCATCGCATTCCCGAGAACCACAAACTGTCTTTGAAAGGGGGTTCCGTCAGGCCATGCTGCCGTTGGCTTCGGCAGCCCCTAGAGCGGAGCTTTCTCGCTTTGGGGCGCCTGTCCATCTGGAAGGGGCGATTGCCCTGGCAGGCTGAGGGCGGCTCCTACCACCCGGGGACGGCTGCGTGTCAGGGAGGTGGCCCTGGCAGGGGACTCTAGCGGCCAGGCAGGCACAGTTCGAAGAGGAGGAGGGTTTCAGGGTCATGGAGGGGGGTGACTGCTCTCAGCAGACATCAACATGAGCTTTGCAGAATGAGACCAGACACATGGCGGAGGTGGAGTATGCTGACTGATTTCATTCTTGGAAGTGTTTCCTGAGAGTCGGGAAGCCAAGTGTGTGTTGGCTTGTTGAGAGACAGCATACCCATCTCTCCAAAAGGACTTAGACCGCTGTCTACGGCGAGCACGATTCTGTCCCCCACGTGGGTCAAATAGGCAAGACTCGCTGAACAGACTTCGGGCTCCCACCGGAGTTGGTGTTTTAAACGATTTAACCTGATAGGCCTCTCTTTTACAAATACTTAGCTCAAGAAACACAGATCCTCGCTCTCATTTAAACACACAATTGCCCTTTGTCTTTTTTTTTTTTATGTGCACTTCCCGTGTCGTTTATCTCTCTGCATTTTATTATGGCTGTTTTCTGCATTTACGGGTTTTGTCTCTGATTAGATTAAGCTCTGAGAGGTTACTGTCTTACTCATTTTCAGGCCGTGGAGCTGTTCTCTCGGCCAGGCATCAGCATCCCTTTACTGGTGCATGTCCTAAGTTTAACCCCTTCACTGCTCTGCTGATCAGAGCTTATTCCCGATTCGTAAGACAGGAGACTGTGTCTCAGGAGAGCCAAGTGATGGGACAGGTAGAATTATGAGGAATTCAGAGGATGAACTTGCCTGGATATAAATAATTTAAAAAATATATATTTTATTGATTTTTCACAGAGAGGAAGGGAGAGGGATAGAAAGTCAGAAACATCGATGAGAGAGAGACATCGATCAGCCGCCTCCTGCACGCCCCACAGTGGAGATGTGCCCGCAAACAAGGTACATGCCCCTGACTGGAATCAAACCCGGGACCTTTCAGTCCACAAGCCGACGCTCTATCCATTGAGCCAAACCGGTCTTGGCTGGATATAAATAATTTGATGCTATATACATTTTACATTAATGAAGCTGTTCTTTTAATGAAAGAAAGCAAAAAACAAAAAAACAAAAACCCAATGCCACTACCTGTTAGCTCTGGGTTTCGGGGCAGGCTCTTTACTGCTCGGTGCCTCATTTCTCACATCTGTTAAAGGGGGCAGTATCAGTTTGTGTTCATTGCTGATGCTAGACTTAAACAAGTTAGCTCATGTGACGTGTTTAGAACAGCGGCTGGCAGACGTGCCTGCTGTGCCTGTTGCTCTCCAGGGTAGCCAGTCGGGCCATGGGAGTCTGGGCCGCTGAGTTCTGAAGCCCATGTCCTCATCTGTGAATTCTGTGTCTTTCTTGGCCCAGAGACTGGCATCAGGGGCTAAGTCAATATTTGTAGAATGAATGAATGCGTTTGGAATTTTGGGTGGTGGTGCTTTGGTAGGTGAAATGCGTTTGCTAAACGTGGAGACCCTACCTGGGGATTCATGGAAGAAACAGAACACCAGGTCAGCTCTGGAAAGCCCTCTTGTCTACCTTCGCCTGGACTGAAAAAACAAACACTTTTCTCAAATCAGTCATTTTAAAGGAACGCCCACCCATGTGGAAACTATGGCCTCATGTTGGTCTGGCTCTAGAGCTGCCAGGCACTCGGGCTGGGGTGGCTGGCGGTGGCATTTCTGTGCCCTCTCTGCCGTCTAGAAAACCTGTCTGGCCAGCACTGGAGGTAGCATTGCACGGTGGGGCTGGGCAGTGAGCAGATCGGTGCCTGGGTCCCTGGGTCCCTGGGTCCCTGGGTTCCTGGGTCCCTGGGTCCCTGGGTCAGCAGGCGCTGACTTCTGATTGTAGGGACTCTAGCAGAGGGCGGGCACTGCCAGGGAATCAGGATCTGAGGTGTTTTAGGGGGTAGCTATCGCTTGTACTGTTGGCTTCCACAAGTGTGAACCCCAGAAACTGGAATGCCAGTCTTCTCACCTGTTTCAGTGCTGTAGAGACAAGCTTAAGGGAGTGAGTTGGACACCAAAGGTCAAGGTCATTATTCATCGCGGAGAGGGCTGGTAAAAGACAGATGCACCTTCCTGGCAAAGCGTCCAGATGGGTGGAGTTGATGCTGAACCCCACCGAGTTCTTGGGTCTTCGTTAGGAGTCTGTCCTTCTGTCTTTTCCTTGCAGAGGCGACCCTGCCTCTTCATCCCCCCACCCCATCTAGCCGGGAGGGCTGGCATTGCAGGAGCTACTTATGTACTGATTTCTCTGTCTGGGTACAGAGGTGCAGGAGCAGAGGTGATTGATTGTGTTGGGGAGCAGGCCAGGGCCTCCCAGGGGAGGTGATATTGATGCCCAGGCTAAAAGAGTGCGATGGCCTCGCTGGCAGAGTAGCGGGGAGAGGCTCCGCATGGCTGAGACCTGAGAAAAAGTCCCGAAGAGGCTGGAGGCGGGAGGCAGGGGCCAGAGTCACCATGGTCCACAGGCCGCAGGAAGGCTTTTGTCCAAGTGTAAGGGCTTTAAATAAGAAGGGAAGTGGGTCTGCAATGATCACACCGGCTTCCTGGTGTTGCCTAAATGAAAGAGGGACAGGGTAGATAGAGTGTGGGACCAGGGTGGGGGCATCAGACATGGGAAGGTGTTGAGAACACAGATGCTCTGACTGGGTCTTTGTCACTGGATGGTGCAGCCCATGTTTTGAAAAGCCAGTTTGGGCAAAACCGGTTTGGCTTAGTGGATAGAGCATCGGCCTGTGGACTGAAGGGTCCCAGGTTTGATTCCGGTCAGGGGCATGTACCTTGGTTGCAGGCATATCTCCAGTAGGGGTTGTGCAGGAGGCAGCTGATCGATGTCTCTCTCTCATCAATGTTTCTAACTCTCTATCTCTCTCCCTTTTTCTCTGTAAAAAATTAATAAAATATATTTTTTAAAAAAAAGGCCAGTTTGCCTCTCTGAGCGGTTCACCTCCCTGCTGAGTATTGGAGTGGGGTTGTGGGGGTGGCATTGGGAGGGTGGGAGGTAGGATTTACAAATTTTCTCTGCAGTCAGTCTTTCTTCTGATCCCTAATCCAGACTACAGGGTAGTTATCACTGCTGCTCAGATACCTTCACCTTCTAACCTAAAGCTCACGGAGACCCCAGTTCAAAGCACATTTGCCTGAGACTCTGTCTTCTTCCTCTGTTATGACATGAAAAATTATCTGGTCATGGTTGGGAGGAGGAGAGGGCAGTTTTGGGGTGAAAGCACATGCTTTCTGATGCTTGATGTATATATAATTAATTGTCTAGTTTTGTTTGTCTTCACTCTAAATCACCAATAACTCAGTTAATGAGCTGACATATGCAATTAAGAGTTCAAGAATTTCTCAAACATTTGCTGTTGAAATTGCTGCTAGTTTTATATTACAGTAAACAGATATGTTTTTCTTCCTCCCTTGGGTAAAAAAAAATGTCATGGGTATTTATGTGCCAAGTTCCCCAACGCTGTTTAATTATCTTATAGAGTGGGCATGTAGAATTTACATTTTTAGAGCAATTCTGTTTTGTCACATGCTTTTATTATTTCAGAGCTAGAGAAAAAGAATGTTCTTGATTTCCCCAAGTAAATGTTGAATAGGTTAGGGTGGGGCCAGGTGAGGTGATGAATAATTCAGACAGAGCTTTGCTGGTTGTCCCTGTGGAAGTTTGTTCCTTAAAATGAGAAAAAGCAAACTAAAAGGAGATATCCCCCCTTCCCCATCTTAGCTTGCATATAATGATGTCTCTAGATGTGTCTAGAACAGCGGTTCTCAACCTGTGGGTCTCGACCCCTTTGGGGGGTCAAACGACCCTTTCACAAGGGTCGCTCGCCTAAGACCATCGGAAAATGCAGATATTTACATCACAATGCATAACAGTAGCAAAATTTCATGGTTGGGGGTCACCACCACATGAGGAACTGTATGCAAGGGTCGCGGCCTTAGGAAGGTTGAGAACCACTGGTCTAGAACTTAATGATCCAGTTCAGTGGGCAATTAAAATACGGCTGTTCCGAAGTGAGATGTGCAGGGTCTAAAATACCCCCCCCCCCCGGGCTTGGGGGAGTACCGGGGAGCCGTGGGGGGGTTGGCGAGTCTTACATTTTTAGATTGTTTACGGGAGGAGGTGGTCATATTTCGCACCTCTAAGGTTCAGTAACAGGTAATATTCCAATGAAGTTTACCTGTTTCTTTTTCCTCTTTTATAAAACGTGGTGGCTAGAAAGTTTAACATCTGACACATGGCTGCTGTGAGCATTGGTCTCAAAATGCGCTGAGCCAGGGGGCAAGAAGGGCTCCGAGGGAGCTGGGAACCGAGCGAGCGAGCGAGCGTGGAGCTCCTGAAGGTTTTATCTCCGTAGACTGGAAGCTGCTGGCTGCTGGGCCCCCAGGGAGAACGCTCTGCTCCCTCCATTGCTGCGCTGAGCGGCCTCCCTGCCTGCCAGCCAGCACGGTTTCTTAGGAGAAGCCTGCTTATCTGCCAGTCCTGACTGATGACAGCGGGAGGGCACACATACTTGGGGGTCAGCTCTTTCTTAGAACAAAAAGAGTTCAAGGAGTTCTTGAGATGAGGAGGGTCTGGAGAGATTGAGTGACAGTGGGCAAGTGCTCGATAGCATGTGGTGGGTTGCCCAGGACCTTTCTGAATTCTGGGCTAGTCACCGAGAACATTGGGTCCTGGCTGGTTTTCAGTGGTCCCCCCGCACTTAAACAAACCTCTTTGGGGAGGTGGGGGGAGGGGGGCTTTTGCTCTTTCCTGTCAAGTGAAGGGGTTTGGACCCTTTCGGTTCTGAGCTTCTAGGTGATGCTAGATCTCCTGGCCAAGCAGGATGTCCCCAGGGAGAGCTGTCACAGCAGCCGGTAGATGGAGGCAGTGGAGAAGAAGGGTTGTTTCTCAGGACTTCCGGTGTCTGTGGACAAACCTCAGTGGCATTTGTTGGGAAAACAAAGGAGTTTGGGTTGTAAGGACATGGGGCCTTCCAGTTTGCAGGGGAGAGCCGGGCACAGACTTGCTGTGGAAGCCTGTAAAGGTCTCTTGGCATTTGAAAGACTGAGGTGTGGGCTTACACACAGGTAGATGTGCATGGGTTTATCTGGGGGTGCAGAGTTCACACACCGGTGGGGCCCTTTGCACCTGTCTTGGAATGGGATATGTGGTGTTCCATTGCCATTTCTTCAGGGGTATTGCAGAGTCCCTGAAGAATGCTAATTAAGGACATTTTCTTTAAAAGGGTACATTTTTAGGGGATTGTTTAGCAAGCTCGTTTTGGTGTCTGTACAGTTTTGTGGGAACTTCTAAAATAACTTTTAAATGGCATGTTTCAAAATGACTTATTTCAAAACAAGTATGTGGATTGCAGTGAGCATTGGTTTGGGGGGTGAGTAAGTGTGGAGGTGTATGTCAGCATGGGGTATAGTACATTCCTCAGGAGCAACGTGACAGAATAACTAACTTCACTTTTCTCCCCCCTCCTCTCCCTGGTTGTGCTGGGACCTGATGCTTTCCCCTCGAGGGCAGCTGCTTAGATTCATGGTTGTAAACCCAGTGCTCTTTGTTTAAGCTGGGGTTTGCTTTGTGCAGACCCCTTGTTTCCTGGGAGTGGACCAGGGTTGAGAGTCACCGAATTGGTGACTGTGCAGATGGGGGCAGGGGAAGGAGCCCTCAGCCTTCACCCCCAGCAGGCCCAGAGTCGCAGCGGAGCTGCGGAAGACCCAGCGCCTGCCCTCCCAGAAGTGCACATCTGGACTGGGCCCCTGGACGCTGCCCAGGTGAAAAAGCTGCGGTGCTTTTGATTCTGCTGTGAAGTCAGGGATGAGAGAGAGTCTTCCTTCGGAGCGTTTCTCTCCCTGGATGGTTTCCTGGACGTGTGCTTGGCCTGGCACCTGAGTCCTGCAGTGACTTTCCTCGGTGAGCCTGTGCAGCGGCCCGGGCCCTGTTCTGCAGAGGAGCAGTGGGGCCAGGTGGTGGCTCAGGAGCAGAATCCTGCCTCCTGGTGGAGCGCCTGCCGGCCCTGCTTGGCCTGCTCATCCTGCACCCAGGCCACCCTGTCCTAGAGGAGGAGCCCCTCTGTACGGGCTCACCAAGGGGCTTTATTGTAGGCATGTCCTTGCTTCCAGCCAGGACTCAGGCTTTGTACTGAGTAAGGAAAGAGGGAGAGGGAGAAGAAGAGGGAGAGAAGGAGGAAGAGGAGGAGGAGGAGGAGGAGAAGGAGGAAAGGGGAGGGGAGGGGAGGGAGAAATTGTGAGCAGCTCCTTTGCAGGGCCGAGCCTATTCTCACCACTGGCCCTCAGGCAGTGAGACACCTGGTGGGACTGAGAAAGGGGAGCAAAGGGTCCTGCATGTGGACTAGGGCCACTCGGTCTAGATGGGGCTTGGCATCCAGCGGCAGGGAGAAGGGAGAAGCTGGCCAGGAGCCAGGAGGAGTGGAGGAACTTCTTTCAGCTTCAGATCTCAGAGCCTGGTATCACCTGCCCTGAGCCACCTGCCCCCTCTTCCCCCAACCTTTGGCTGGCAGGCCACAGATTCAGCCCACCGCGTTCAGCTTGTTCTCCTGGCCCACCCCAGTGGGATCTTAACTCCAGTCTCCAGCCCCTGCTTCTGCCCACCATTTAGTGGACTCCAGGAGATACTGAGGATTTCCAAGTTTGGCGAAACTGAGGGTCTTTTGAACCGAGATGGAATTCAGAGTTGATGTGGCTGCTGTGTTTTGTTTTTTGGGTTTGTAAAAACATAGTTAGAGAACAAAAATATTGCATTGCAAGACAGTGGAATTTGACCCACAGTCTATTGGCCAGCCGGGAGGCAGTTAGTCCTTAGTGGTGTCTAGCGCCTGGTGGGTTTGCGTCTGCATTGTCTGCATCTGCGTCTGTGACTTGTTTCTTTTCTTGGACTGAACAAAGGTGAATGCCTTCCTTGTTCCATTGTGTGCGGCTGTTAATAGTTTACAGGTGGTGATTAAGGCAGAGTATTTTAGCCTAAGTGGTGCTTGGCTAATTTGCATTTTTGGGCCTTTTATCTTGAGGCCTCCACCTGCCCGGTGGGGTTTGTCCTATTCATTGATCCCTCAGGACCCAGATCTTGTGAGGCCTGCTTCCTCGTCAGCACCTCCAGGTACCCTCAGGTACCGGCACTCTATGTGTATGTAGCCCCAAAATAGCCCTGTGGCATCAAGTGTAAATGACCTAGCGGCATCCCTGTTAGACCGACTGCAAGCTCTGCTGTGTGTTCATCTCGGTCTTCCTTGCTCAGTTGGTCAGTGGCCACTTCTGCTCTATTTGGGGAATTTGTGCTTCTCCACTCATCCGCATCTCTGAGTTACCTGGGAGGTAGGTGGTGGTTATTTCTCCTCTTAGATGAGGACACTGTGGTCCCTGGTGGTTAATTTGGCCCAGACCACGTTCACATAGATGCAGGAAAGCCAGGATTCCCATTCAGCGTTTTCCCGCCTGCGTTGAACCATCAGTGGAAACCACCATACTGTAGTCTACCCTGGAGAAAAACCCCAGATGAACACCAACTGAGGGGCATTCTACAGGTCACCGGGACCTGTGATCCTCAAAACAGTTTAAATCAGGAGAGTCAGATATGGGTCTGCTTTTTTTTTCTGTGTAGTCTGTCTCTTCCGTTTTTCTTTTTTCATTTGAGATATAATTCATGCATCATAAAATTCACCCCTTTAAAAATGTATACAATGGAGTGGTTTCCAGTATAGTCACTAAGTACTAGTATTTGTATATATTGGTATACTAATACTGGTATATACTAATAATTATGCAACCATCACCTCTATCTTAATTTCCGGAATATTTTCATCACCCCATCAAGAAACACCATACCTATTCCCGGTCACTCCTACACCCAGCCCTGGGAGACCAGCTCCTGCTGTCTGATATTTCATACCAATGGAATCATATAATGAGTGGTCCTTTGTGCCTGACTTCTTCCACGTAGCATAATGTTTTCAAGGTTCATCCATGGGGTCGCATGGATGAGATCTCCATCCTTTACATTACCGAGTAATATTCCACTGTGTGACTGTACCACATTTTACAAATCTGCTGTGAATAAAGCTGCTTGGGAGCATTTGTGTACTGGTTTTGATGTGCAGACATATTTTTTTCATTTTTCTTGGGGGGCTATGCCTGCCTAGGAGTGGGATTCCTGGGTCACATGGTAGCTCTGTGTTTAATATTTTGAGGGACGGCCAGCTGCACCGTTCTTACATTCTCCCCAGCAGCACAGGAGGGGTCTATTTCTCCACATTCTCATCAGCACACATCTGCTCTTTTCTTAATTGGGCGGGATTATCTTTTAAGCACCTTCGAATTCAGGAAGTATGGTTTTATGGAAAACATTAACTGTTTTTGAAATGTAATGAAATTCTGCAGAGGCATTAATTAGCATGGACACGATAGCAACGAGAAAGAGCTGTTTTAAGTTTATTTACTTCCCACTGTGTGCTTGGGTCGTTTGTTTTTATGAAGTATTGGTGAACTCCTGTTCTGAGTAAGTTTGTGTATTTTTTTGCTAAAAACAGATGGTAGCCAGAACACAGCCAGGATTTCATCAAGATAATTTTATCAGTTTTTGTTTATTTGTGTTTTTTTTTTTTTTAATGTTTTCACATCAAGAACAGGAAAGGACAATGAGCTGTAGGAAAGGGGAGATGAAGGCGGTCTGGAACTACATGCCACGGAGCGTGCAAACATCTTGAGTTGGCTTTTATTGCTCCTTCTGCTCCCCATCTCCTACTGTTTCCACTAAAAGGAGGAATGGAATGCAGCTCTCCACCAGCTATTTTATGTCTCCTGGAGAGGATTTCCCACTAGTTTTTTATAGTCCTTAGACTCAGAACCCTTTTATTCATTTTATTCAATTTGCATATCTTTCCCCCACTTACCTGCCTTTCTTCCTTGTCTTGTTCTCCTGCTCCTTATGTTACATAACTTTTCCCTTTGAAAGAGACTAGATGGGCCCTGGCCAGTGTGGCTCAGTTGGTTAGAGCATTGTATTGTACACCAAAAGGTTGTGGGTTTGATTCCCAGTCAGGGCACATATCTAGGTTGTGGGTTTGGTCCCCTGTTGAGGCACATATAGGAAGCAACCTATCAATGTTTCTCTCTCTCTTTCTCTCTCTCTCTCTCTCTCTCTCTATCTCTATCTATCTATCTCTATCTATCTCAAATCAATAAACATATCCTCGGTGAGGATTTAAAACAATTTCTTTTTATAAATAAACGAAATAGAGAAGCTTTTTCGAATAGGCATAGTTTACTTCTAATATATTGTAAGCTCTTTAGAGCAGGAACTATTTTATACTGTTTGTGGTGCTGATATGAAATAGGAAGCTTAAGATATTTCTGGGAAGCATGGGTTTGTGGAAAGGTGGTCTGGTGGATGATGGATGCATGGATGGATGGACGGACTTATGGGTAAATGACTTATACATACTGATTGAATGTTAGGGGTGTTGGCTGATTCGTTAGGTCTTTCTGTGTTTGTTTTTTTTTTTAAACCTTGTTGGCTATGTGATGTTTGGTTGGCTAATAGATGGAGTAATTAGATTTTTGTTTCTTGGATTGTCATATTCCTACAGTGTTCATTAAGTTGTTTCAGCAACTTGGAGATGTCTCATTTCTTTCAGTGTGAAATTGTTTCTTGTATTTCTAGTCACTATATTTCACTGAAAAGCTATTTCAGGGAATTGCAAGGAAGGTAGGGAAAATCAGAATATGAAACCAGGGCTAAATCAATTGGCAAGTTGAACCCCTACAATCATGGGAATAAACTCTTTACAGGGGCATACGTTCATCCTGTGGGCATCTTGCCATATAGTCTAGTTGGTTTTTGTTTTTGTTTGGGTGAGAAGTAGGGGATGCCAATGAGTCTTTATTAGATATAAAAGTTAGTTTATTTTGCCAATACTTTTTTTCCATTTTCTTTCCTCTCTTTCCTCCCTTTCCACCATCTACTCTGTACAGTTTTTGTTGTAGCCTTTGCATGGAAGCTGCCCTTCTTAGTAGCTGATAGTGATGACAGAGTTTGACCTTAGGTGCAGGACCACGGGAAAGAACGTTGGTGCCATGTGATCCTTCTTGCTGGTGCACCGGAGACTGGAATGTCCAAAGACATGGATGGGTTGTCTGTGAACTTCATAGCAAAGAAGGCAGACAGGCCTCAGTTAGCAGCCATAATGTGTAGGTGTGTTTTGTGGGCTAGTTGTTTGGGACACTAATCCTCTAGTGGAAAGAGGGCTCTAAATGATGCCAGGCCCCATAGGCAATCCCAAGAGATGATGATGATGATGATGATGATGATGATGATGATGATGATGATAATGGTGACATAGCCGAAAGCTACAAATATATTGTAGCTACAAATAGTTGAATGCATTTCTTATTTAAAAACAACACCTTTCAAGACGTCTACATGCCAAAACTGGTTTGGCTCAGTGGATGGAGTGTCGGCCTGCGGACTGAAAGGTCCCAGGTTCCATTCCGGTCAAGGGCATGTACCTTGGTTGTGGTCATATTTCCCAATAGGGGGCATGCAAGAGGCGGCTGATGGATGTCTCTCTCTCATCAATGTTTCTAACTCTCTATCTTTCTCCCTTCCTCTCTGTAAAAAATCAAAATATATTTAAAAAATACATTTAAAAAAAAAAGACATCTATAAACCAGCCTTGGGAATAACCCAACACTTTTGCTATTATCTTTGGGGAGGGATGCAGATTATGACATTGAGTCCTGAAGGGGGGTGTCAATCACTCAATTCTCCTCTGGAATTGAATGGTGGCATCACGTCCGGTGGCGGCAGGACTGTCCTGCTTGGGGTTGCCTGTATAGGACACAAACGCCATCGCGGTCTCACAACCAACAGTCCAGTGGCAGCCAGACATGGGATCCTCGCACCACATGTCTAACTTGTGGGGCTGTAGGCTCACAGTTTCTCTTTGACCCCCTGTACCTTTTTCCTCCTCGGTGGTGGGTACTGACCTTTGAGGCCTGCACTTGCCCGTGTTCCGTTGAGAGACTCAGAGCCCTGGGCTGACGGGAAGCTTCCCTCGGTGGAATCTGATACATCCCAGAACGGATTGCCCGGCTCAGGTCTAAAACCCTGCACTCACGCATGAGTCACGAGTTCACTCAGCGCTGCGGTCCTCACTCTGCACGCCGAGCCGCCCAGGCTGGAGGGGACCACCCACGGCTGCGGGGATGCTTGGAGAGCCTGGCGCCCGCCCTCTTCCCTTTCCTTCCAGGGCCCTCGAGATTCTCCAGTGGGGAGGATCCCAGGTTCCACCTTCCCCTTTAATTTTCCATCTCTGTGCCTCTCCCCAGCCAGCGGTACCTCTCGTCCCTGATGCGTGTGTTCACGCTGCATTTTTCATACTTACTTTGTGGTGTGATGATGTCGCGTCTTCATTCTCTCCGGTTCCTCCAGGCTTTCTGACAGGGTTTGCAAGCACTTAGGGTGGAAATAGCTCTGGAGGGGGAAAAGCACAGAGAGCAGCTCCAGTGACCTGCGTCAGAACATTAAAAGCCGGTCCTAATGCACATTAAAGAGCATGGGAAGGAACAGAACCAGAACAGCCCCATGGACAGAGTGGAGGAAGAGCAGCGTCCCTCTGGCACCACCGTCTAACCGGCTGCCTCGGAGACCTTTCCCCTTAACGTTTGTCAAACGTTTTGAATCCCATTGCAGAGGTCGGTCCCAGACCCTGCTGTGCGCACTCCGTTTAATGTCCCTGGAAATTGGATGTGTCCCAGGTATACTGTGTCCCGGCTGATCCTACTTTGGGAGGTGGTGGAAATTCCTAGACTTTACAAGGGCGTCTGCTTTCAATTAATTATGTCTTGGACAGTGAATGGTTTTGAGAACTCCTTCAAAACTTTGTATGAAGTCTCGATCCGCAGTTGTCAGCTGGGACAGTCCCCTCGCCAGCAGCGTCAATGATGCCGAGGTTGAGAAAGCAGCTTTAGAAACGTTGAATGTTGCAAAAGCCGCGTGTCCTTTGAAGTGGGTTTTAGTAATAAGGATTAGGAAAAAAATAACATCTGTTAAGTTGAAAAAGTATTGCTACTTCCAAGAGGGAAAAAAGACAATAAAACAAGAGACAACTCACTCACATGTGGAAGCGAAAAAGAAACCGAACGTAGAGGTACAGAGGACAGATGGGTGGTTGCCAGAAGTGGGAGGTGGGAGAAATGGATGGAGGGGATCCAGAGGTACAAACTTCCAGTTATAAAATAAATGCTGGGAATATAGCATACAGCATGGCGACCACAGTTAATAATACTACATTGTGTACTTGAAAATTGCTCAGTGAGTAGATCTTAAAAGTTCTCATCACAAGAAAGTAAATTTGTAGCTGTGGGTTGTGATGGTTGTTAACTAGACATATGGTGGAGATCCCTTCATAATATACACAAATGTTGATTCATTATCTCGGATGCCTGAGACTAATAGAATGTTGTATGCTAGTTATATCTCAATTAAAAATAAACAGGAGAAAAAGTGCTACTTAAATTCTTAGTGCTATAATATATGATCCATATCTGGTTTCTGGAATTCAACCCCATTCACAACCAAGTTCCCCTTGCCCACTCCCCCAGCCTTCCACAGAAGACTTCTAGGCCAAGTTGGATTGCTTCTTTACTAATTCACTCCAAAAAGTAAGAAGTTTCTCTTAGCTGCTCAATTTACTGCAGATTTAAATAGTCTTTAATTTATCCTTTACAAAATTATTTGACCTCTTTGTCTTTAAAAAAAAAAAAAAAGGCAGGTCACATTTCAGGACCAAATTGTGGCTTTCTCATGTAGGTTGTTAGAGAATCCTGAACTGCGATACTTAACATAGGCCAAGAAAGCGGTTGTGGGACAGAGGTAGGTGTGGTGCCCTGTTCTGGGCCTGAGTTGTGTGCTTTGCTGAAGAATATTCTCTTTTCCGTGAATCTGTAATTAGAACATGCCACACAGCATGGTATTTAAAGTCCATCATCATTATCGGCTTTCAAGGGTTATTTTCTTACCGTATTTTTAAACCTAATTTTTTTCAAGGCCAGGAAAATCATTTTTAAAGCCAAAAGAGAAATATCATAGGTTTTCAAAGGGCAATAGGAGGTTGAAATCTCTGTGGTGATTTTTATCTTCTTTACCTTAAGGTAGGTAATAATAAGCATTTCTGTGCAGAGGGCCATTTTTGTGTAAATATTTTAGACTTTGTGTAGCTACCTCACATAGCAGTGGTAGGAGGAAGGAAGGAGCCAGGTTAACTTTCTTGCCCAAAGGAGCACTGGCTGGGGACTTATGATTAACTAGAGGTCCAGTGCACGGAATTTGTGCAGGGGTGGGCAAAAGGGGGTTTGTTCTTCAGCCCAGCCTGCTCCCTCTCCAATCTGGGACTTCTTGAGGGATGTCCTACTGCCCGTTTACAATCCAGGACTGCTGGCTCCCAGCTGCTGCTCACCTGCCTGCCTTTCTGATTGCCCCTAACTACTTGTGCCTACCAGCCTGATCACCCCCTAACCACTCCCCTGATTGATGCCCAGGCCAGCCTGATTGATGCCTAACTGCTTCCCTGACAGCCTGTTTGCCCCTAACTGCCCTCCCCTGTGGGCCTGGTCACCTCTAACTGCCCTTCCCCTGCAGGCCTGGTTACCCCTAACTGCCCTCCCCTGCAGGCCTGGGTTCCCCCCAACTGCCTTTCCCTTCAGGCCCGGTAACCTCCATCTTCTCTCCTCGGCCAGCCTGGTCACCCTAACTACCCTTCCTTGCAGACCTGGTCCCTGCCAACTGCCCTTCCTTGCAGGCCTGGTCTCTGCCAACTGCCCTCCTCTGCTGGCCATCTTCTGTTGGCCATCTTGTGTCCACATGGGGGCAGGATCTTGTGACCACATGGGAACAGTCATCTTGTGTGTTGGAGTGATGGTCAATCTGCATATTACTCTTTGATTAGATAGGATAGAGGCCTAGTGCATGGGTGAGAGCCAGCTGGTTTGCCCTGAAGGGTGTCTTGGATCAGAGTGGGTATTCCCTTGGGGTGTGAGGTGGCCTGGGCAAGGGGCCTGTGGTGGTTTGCAGGTCAGCCATGCCCACCGGCGACCCAAGTGGAGGCCCTGGTATGTGGGATTTATTTATCTTCTACAATTGAAACTTTGTAGCCTGGAACAGAACCAAGCCTTCTGCTGCACAGCCACTGAAACTTTATTGCCTTAAGCGGAGGCCTAGGTGCTTGGCTTCCTCCATTGCTAGGGGCAATCCAAGCCTCCCTCCTGCTTTCTCTGTGGCCATAGCCATCTTGCTTGGGTTAATTTTCATACTCGCTCTGATTGGCTGGTGGGCGTGGCTTTTGGGTATAGCAGAGGTATGATCAATTTGCATATTACTCTTTTATTAGATAGGACTTAGAGGCCCAATGCATGAATTCATGCACCAGTGGGGTCCCTCAGCCTGGCCTGCGGGATCATGCCAAAACTGTCTCTCTGACATCCCCTGAGGGGTCCCGGATTGTGAGAGGGTGCAAATCAGGCCGAGGGATCCCACTGGTGCACAATGGGGGCTGGGGAGGGACATGGGAGGTTAGCCAGCTGGGAAGGGACTGCAGGCGGGCTCCAGGGCGTGTCTGGCCCATCTCGCTCAGTCCCTACCGGCCAGACCCCAGCAGCAAGCTTACCTACTGGTCAGAGCGCCTGCCCCCTAGTGGTCAGTGCATGTCATAGCAAGTGGTTGAGTGGCCTTAACATATTATGCTTTGATTGGTTGAAAGGTCAACTGGTTGACTGGATACTTATTATAGTAGGCTTTTATTATATAGGATACTTGAGTTCCATGAGACACCTCACTTTTTGATTATCTTGTGTGGTGTTTTGGCTCCCTGGTCAATGTTAGTGGAGAGCAGATACTAATTAATTCAATTCAGAACTCTGAGTTTTAACACAACTCTTACAATTAATTGTTATGGATTTGATTTTTATTGAGTCGTTTCTTTTGTATGTTTCTTGGTTACTTCCATTATTCAAACACAGAAACATGATTGGGTTTTTCCAATTGTGGAATAGTTAAAAATAATTATGTACAATGGATATATATATATATATATATATATATATATATATATATAAACTGGGAAATTGATTTTTAAAGATGATTTGAAACTACCAAGGTATAACAACATACAATAAAATGTACCCATTATAGGTGCAGAGCTGAATGAGTTTTTGTACATTTATACAGTTGTGTGGCCATCAACATAGTCCTGCTCTAGAACAGTTCCATCATCTCCCAAGTTCTATTTTCCACGTTCACAGTCAGTGTCCCTTCCATCCTTGCACCAGGCAGCTGTTCTACTTTCCATGTCTATGGATTTGCCTCTTCTGAACATTTCATGTAAATAGAACCCTTGAATACATACTCTTTTATGTGTGGCTTCTTTTACTTAGCATGAAGTTTTTGAGATTTACCTTTATCTGCTGATTCTATCTGTGATTTGTTTTTATTACTGAAGAGTTTCATTGTAGGGATTTATCACATTTTGTCTCTGTCCCAGTGGTGGACATTTGATTGATTTCTAGTATTTGGCTATTACAAATAATGCTGCTATGACCATTGTCTTGCAAGACTTGTAAAATTTTTTTATGAGTAGGTAGATATCTAGCTGTTGAATTGTTGGGACATATGGCTTGCCACTATCTCCACATTGTCACCAACACTTGGTATAATTGGTCCTTTTTTATTATAGCTAGGAAATCATTTGTTGGCAATGGAAAATGGAACCCCTGTGAACCTCACTTTTGAAGAAGGGATGGTATTTCTTACCCTCCCTATATCTTACAGGATTGCTGTGAAGATCAATGGAGATGGAAATTTATGGGAAAGGGCTTTACAATGTAAAACTATTACTGTGTGTATGTGCAGAAAAGTAGTTAGCTGTTAAATTTAACACATATCCATCTCAGATTAAGATGAAAACTTGCCCAAGGATTAATAAAATGTGTATGTTATGGTTCAACTTGTTCTACTTTCCTATAAAGGCTTATATTTTACTCAAATTGTGAGCTTCCTCCATATGCCTGCATTGTACATTAAATTATCAGCCTTATTTCACCATGACAGAATATAATGGTTTGCATATGCTGGGCAATTTTTTCTTTCCCACTCAAACTTGGATGGTCTGGTAAATGTCTGCTTGTGACTTCATTTTCAAATACCTGTGGGTGGCCTCTTTTCTGGACCTGGGCATATGTGTTCTATTCCAATAGAATGGAAGGAGAAAGTCTGGGGACTCAGAGAAGCGACCAGGAAATAGTTTATCGATGTGGATTTACTTTGCAATTCTGATTCTATGAAAATTGCCGCTTTAAACTTTTTAAAGAACAAAGGGACTTTTTGAATGCATGTCCCTGCCTACCTGTGGAAGCCAGCTGCCACCGGTCTAGGGGAACTGCCTGAGGGCCCTAAATTTGCTATTCGGGGCTGTATTTCATAGAACCTGCTTGTCAGCCATTCTTCACACCTGTGGAGAAAGACCTTTGGACTAAGGAAGTTGAACTGGTGTTTGACCATGCACCACTGTGTCAACAAAGGGCTTTATGGCACTTTCAGATGAAAAGGTAAACAGAAACCACAAAACTCCAGTAGAAGAAGCTGCCTGCCTTACAGTTTCTGGGAGTCCAGAGGTTTATATGAATCCTGGTGACAATTTGTATCAATGCAGTAATGTTCCCTAATAAAAACCTTAACTTGTTTTTTGCTTAACTTGTGGTTTTTTAAAAATATATTTTATTGATTTTTTTTTTATTTTTTTTTTACAGAGAGGATGAGAGAGGGATAGAGAGTTAGAAACATCGATGAGAGAGAGACATCGATCAGCTGCCTCTTGCACACTCCCTACTGGGGATGTGCCCGCAACCAAGGCACATGCCTTTGACCGGAATCGAACCTGGGACCTTTCAGTCCACAGACTGACGCTCTATCCACTGAGCCATAGTGGATACTAGACGGTTTTAATATTTGGGAAAGGTGTACATGAACGCCTTTTTTGATAAAAATGATGCAGGTGATGGAGGGTTCATAGCAGTAGGGCTTTGGACCAGGATCTGGGATGGTGGTCCATGGCATTAGAACTTCATGATTTTACCTACTGAGCACAAGTTCTCACCTTACATGACTTTGATGAAAATTTCTGTTTGAATATGGGTACACACATGTGTGCACACAGGTGTGTGCTCACACCCGTGTAAGTATTTCAAAGCTTTCAAATGTCGCCGTCTCCAAAGTGTGAATTAAACAGGAGGTGCAAAAAGTAGTTGAGGCCCTTGGCAATCTTTTTCTGGAGCATTGCTAATAACTCGGTTTGGTATGGAATGATATCTGAGAGAGCAGTCTGAGAGGAGGCCCGAAGTAAGTGTTTTTTTTGGAAGCAGCTGTTTGCTAATAAAGAATCAGATCTGTCAGGCTGTTGGTTCTCATTGTTTCTGGGTGTTACCAGCATCTCAGCGTGCATTGGGCATCAGCAGTCCATGTGGGAACTCACTGCTGTTGGTGTGACACGTGTTCTTTAAATAAGCAGACCTCAGGACTTACAGAGAAACCTCTCATATTCATTTCTGATGACATTTTCCACCTTGATCGTGGAGGATTTCAACCCCTCTTTAGAGGGGGGGGTGTGAAAGAAGGAAGGATGGCGTTAACAACTTAGAGTTCCCATAATAATGAGAAATGGGGTGCCCGTGGGGAGGGCCTTGCGTGGGGCTGCCATAGGGGATGCTGGGAAAGTTGCAGAACTCACACGGGGAATCATGTGAGCTGGTGCCCTTTAAACTTTAGGCCTCAGGCACCTTGATGATCTTGGAAATGCTTGTAGAATCTTATGCACATGTGCACCCCCCCCCCCCCCCGCCAACACACACACACCTGGGTCCCCCTGCTTCCAGAGACCCTGGTCCAGTTAGCTGGTCCCAGATGCTTTCATCCAACTCAAGGTGACTTCCTGGATCCTGAGAGACAGTGGTGTAAGAGCAAATGTTTTGGGTCCTGGCTGGTTATCCATGGCACCGAGAAGAAACTTAAATTGGATTTGTGTATTTTCTTAAAATTTTCCTCCTGGGGGGGCAAGGGTAAGAGAGAGAGAGAGAGAGAGAGAGAGAGAGAGGAAGAGAGAAAGAGAACGATTGTATGTGATAACTGGCCACTTAAAGGGGCCTTTGTATTATACTTTAATTATTGACTAATCTATTAATACATTTGATTTATTTATGAGTTATTTCAAGGAGACAAATAGAGTCGGTGTGATGTGTGGAAAGAGCCTGGGGTTAGAGATTGGAGAGATTTGAGACCTGGCAACAAGTTAGGCGCTGAACTTCCACTTCCTCCCAGGGGAGGGGACTCCTATCTCACAGAGGATTAGTATTAGATATAGAGTGTCACCCAGGCTTTTAGCACATGACCAGGACACTTCATGGCATTCCCTTACTGCAGGCTACTGTCTTTGCTATATATACTGAGCAAAAGTAGCAGAAATTCAGTATACTTCTGTATTACTTCCTGCCAACTCTGTGTTAACAGAGCAGTAGTAACCCCTTCAACTGGAAGTTTAACATACCATAACCAATATGTTGTAAATATTTCACTTAACAGTTCAAATTAAAACAGAAATTACACAGGCTATTGAAATGAGGTTGAAAGTTCCAGGAAAAGAAGTTGTTCAGTTTAACTGCTATTTGTCAAATTATAATTTGGTATATTTTTTTCCAGTTTCATTTTTGTTGGAGTTAATGATGAAATGGTTGAGCACAGTAGCAATAACGTAAGGAGATACCAAAGCTGTCCATCATATGGGTGTACATCTTAAAGACAATTCTTTATCATTGGAATGACCAGCAAACATCCAATAATTTCTTCAAACTCATTTATCACTCCTTCTTGGAAACAAATAGTTTTCTATGTTGTGAAATCAGAGGAAGAAAAGCTAAAAATATATTTATTTCATTTGTTCACTTGGGAAATTACAATGGAAATGAAATCAATGCCAAAAAAATATTCCCTTCATTAAAACAATGGGATCTGGAAGCTATCTTTTGGACTACAACCCGAGACTTTGGAGTGCATTTGGTGTCTGTTGGAATCCGACCCACATTCCTGCTAGTGGATTGGGTTCCTATGTTTACTAAAATGTTAGTCCCCTCTCTTGGTGAATCCAGTTGACTCATGGATTTGGGACAAGTAGGGAGTCTGATGCTCTCCAAGAGGTCAAATACATGGGGCTTGGGCCCAGGAAAATGGGAGTCTTTGCAGGCCCCAAAGACTTCTCAACTTGGGGTGAAGCAGAGTAGTGACCTGGCCAAATTTGTGGTTTCTGGAAGCCAACTAACTACCTGGGGTTGAGTTCTCTCTCCGTCTTGAGATGCTGGGCATAAAACTTTAGCTCTAGACCTCTATTTCTCCATCTGTAAAATGGGCGTGATAATAGTGATAATAGTTCCTGCCTCCACAGGTGTTTGTGAGAGAAATGAGATAGTCCCTATAAGCGAGTTGCACTCAGTAACGCAGGGGCTACAGCTTTCTCAGCCCCTTCTTTGTTCTCTCTGTCCAAGTGGGCCTCCCTCTCAGTCACACTTCTCTGTAGTGAAGCTTGCAGGTGATGCTTTCTGAAGAGTCATTCTTTGCTTGTTTGAGAAGAACATTTGCAGCTCAAAAAGTTCCTCTTTTATTTTTTAAATCTATTTTTATTGCTTTCAGAGAGGAAGAGAGAAGAAGAGAGAGATAGAGGGAGAAGGAGAGAGACTCTTTGATCGACTGCCTCCTCCCTGCACACCCCACACTGGAGATCGAGCCCCCAACTTTGGCATGTGCCCTTGGCCAGAATCGAACCCAGGACCTTTCAGTCTGCAGGCCAATGCTCTATCCACCGAGCCAGGCCCGCTAGGGCAAAATAGTTTCTTTCTTAAAGGAATGTCGTAGTCATAGTAATTTGGAGGGGGTGGTGTTTTGCCACAGAATGCAATCCAAACGCATCACTAAGTTCTGCTTGTTTTGTTTACAGGGGACACGGGTCTGGCTGAGAGAAAATGGCCAGCATTTCCCGAGTACCGTCAATTCCTGTGCGGAGGGCGTCGTTGTCTTCCAGACAGACTACGGCCAGGTGAGCACAGGTCGCTTCGCCCCAGGAATGCGGAGTGGGCGCCTCGAGTGTGAGTGAGCCGCAGTGCTTTCTCCAGTGGAGCGGGAAAGGGTGCCAGCCAGGGCGGGACAGAGGAGCCTCCACTTGGCTCCACTTGGCCGGCCTCCTTCCTGGGGGATCTGGTCCAAGAATCAGAAGTATGGAATGCAAGCAGCTGGAGGAAGCGTCCGAATATATGGATGCTCGCTCGTGGGTTTCCTTACCACTTTCCCTTAAAATTCTGAACCGGTTCCTAGAGTAGCGGAGAGACTGGCTGCCAGTGAGAAAGCGGAGTGGCCGTGTCCTGAGTCCTGTGAGAATCAGACTGAGGGAGCCCCTCATCTGAGCTACCTGTCCGCCTTGTCAGCAGCTGCAGAAGTTCCTTCTGTGTGGGGGAATTGCGCTGCTCCTGGTTCTCCATTTAAAAATATATATATATATATATTTTATTGATTTTTTTTTACAGAGAGGAAGAGAGAGGGATAGAGTTAGAAACATCTATGAGAGAGAGACATGGATCAGCTGCCTCCTGCACGCCCCCCACTGGGGATGTGCCCGCAACCAAGGTACATGCCCTTCATGGTAATAGAATCTGGGACCCTTCAGTCCATAGGCCAAAGCTCTGTCCACTGAGCCAAACCGGTTTCGGCCTGTTCTCCATTTTTGTGTGTAAAACAAATGAAAACCCCTATCATTGAAAACCGAAATAGGATTGAATCCAGAAACTGGCTCATTGATTGTACAGCGGACTCTTGAACAACACAGATTTGAACTGTGCAGGCCCACTTATCCATGGGTTTTTCTTTTTCTTTTTTTTTTTAAGTATATTTTTATTGATTTCAGGGAGGAAGGAAGAGGGATGGAGGGAGAGAGAGATAGAAACATCAATGATGAGAATCATTGATCAACCGCCTCCTGCATGCCCTATACTGGGCATCGAATCCACAATCCAGGCATGTGGCCTGCCCAGGAATTGAACCGTGACCTCCTGATTCATAGGTTGATGCTCAACCACTGAGCCACACCAGCCAGCCCTGGATTTTTTTCCCCCAAGAAATGTTGTAAATGTGTTTTCTCTTCCTTAATGTTTTCTTTTCTCTAGAAAAGAATACAGCATATAATGTATATAAATGTATAAAATTATATTAATTGACTATTCATGTTATTGGTGAGACTTCTGGTCAAAAGCAGGCTATTAGTAAAGTTTTGGGAGAGTCAAAAATTACATGCAAATTTTTCAACTGTGCAGGGGGATGGGTGACCATAACATGTTGTTCAGCAGCTATACCTGAATAACTGTGAAAGTTGCCCAGTCTCATTTTCATGAAGGAGATTAATTTTAATATTTCAAATGAGTCCCTCCCTCAGAGGCACATATCAACATTTAAGACATGAAGAAATAAAAGAATGTCATATTCCAGTACTTAAAAACTCGGAGTTTCTAAATCTCATTTGTAAGTCGTGCTGAGCGTGAAAGCGGCAAGGTCCGTGCTGTGTAGTTTGAGGCAGAGGAGCTCCTGGGCGCTCCCTCCTCTCAGCCCAGCTGGTCCCTGTGAGGTGGTCCCCTTCTCATTTCCTCGCTTCCTGAGGAGTGATTGTGCCGGGCTGTTTTGTAGTTCCTCAGATGCTTTTTCATGGCTCCTCAGAATTCATCTGGTGGTGTGAGGATACAGCTGTGTTTTGTGGGCATAGATTGGGGGGTGGCATTGGTAGAAGGTGGCAAAGGGAGAAGGTGGCATCGGCAGAAGGTGGCAAAAGGATCTCATGTTTAACAGCCCTCCCAGCTGAGGTCGCTGCACTGGTGCCCAGTCTACTTCCTTTCCTTCCCATCAGGTTGTCAGGTCGTGTCGTGTGATCTATAAACCGACTAATTGACTTCTGTGACCTTCAGGGTCAGGCGCTGCTGTGATGCTGAAGTCCCTGTGCAGGCTTGCTCAGCATTTTCCTGTCTTTCCTTGACTTCTGCCTTTTTCTTTCTCCCTGGCCCCACGAATTCAGTCCCTTCCAGGGCCCTTACGTACTACTCAAGATGCAATAAGAAAGGAAAACAATACTTGCTCAGTGTACCAGTTTGACATAAGTATTCCTTATAGGATGTTAATCGCCTATTCATGTTGTTGGTGAGACTTCTGGTCTCTCAGTATTAGAAGGATTTATAATGCAATTATTTTTGTTGTTGTTGACTTATCTTTTCATCCCAAAGATAATGCTTTAAACCTTTATTCCCTTTTGAAAAAAAAAAGAAAGGTGGTAAAAATACCACATTAAATTTCCTATTTTAAGCACTTTATCGTGCAGTTGGGAAGTGTTAAGTACATTCACATGCTGTGCGACAGAGCTCTAGAATTCTTTTGTCCCATAACATGGAAACTGTACCCACCAAACACGGATCCCGCATCTCTGCTCCCCGAGGCCTTGTAACCCCCTCTTTACTTTCTGTCTCTGTTACTTTGCTTCATATATTCACATGGGTGGAATCATACAATATTTGCCTTTATTTTTTTGTAACTGGCTTATTTTGCTTAACTGTCCTCAAGGTTCTCAGACCTTTCTGTTCTTATTTCCACTTTGCTTGGTGGATGGAAGCTTCTAACATGGCCACTTGGGCAGCATTTTCGTGCTGCTGCCTCTGTGACATGTGGTCAGCCGTCCGTGGCACAGCCCAGGGGCAGCGCTCGGAGAGGGTGGCAGTGGGATGGGATGGTCAGGGAGCAGTTCTGTTCACTCTTGGACAGTATTTATGGATTGCGGGTTTAGAAAGAACGAAGCAAGAATAACGTGTACTTACACATGAAAACAACTCTCAACGTGGACTTCTGATCTTCCATCGGTCTTCAAATACTTGGTCTTACTGTTGTCTACTCTGTCATTCTCACGTCTAACAAGTATAATTAGCTTGGCGATTTGTGTGGGAATTGCAGGGTTTAAAATACGAGAAAAGTGAGATGAGATTGGAAGAACTGGGCTCAGACTAGGATCAAGAACTGGCAGTGGCCCAGAGACTCTAGTTTCTTTTTTTCTTGACCTGCAAGTTCACTGTGGGGCAGAGGGGCCTGGTCACCGAGGGGTAGGAGAAGTTCATTTCCTGCTCCTGGTTCCTGGGAACACCTGCTCTTTAACTGGGCTGGGATAAATTCTTTTCTTTTTTTAATCTTTATTGTTGAAAGTATTACATATGTCCTCCTTGTCTCCCCATTGACCCCCTTTAGCCTGCCCTCGCCCCTATCCCGGCCTTTACCACCCTATTAGCCATGCCCCTGGGTTATGCACATATGCATCCAAGGTCTTTGGTTGATCTCTTCCAACCCACCCACCCACCCACTCACCCTCACCTTCCCTCTGAGATTCAACAGTCTGTTCAATGCTTCTATGTCTCTGGATCTGTTTTGTTCAACAGTTTATTTTGGGGTAAATTCTTGAAGGAATCTGGTCAAAGATGCAGAGCATGGCCTTGTGCTAGTCAAGCCCGTGTATAGTAACTCTCCAAGGCATTGGCTGATTTCAACCCAATTTGGTATGTTATAAACGGGTGCTCAGAAAGTGTTGTTTCTGACCTAGCCAATGTGGCACCATCAGTTGGGTGTCCTCTGGTGCTGGTTCATTGCCAGTCAGGGTACTGTCTGGGTTACAGGCTCAATCACTGGTAAGGGGGGGTGCAGAATGCAGCCGATTGATGTTCTGCTCTCACATCGCTGTTTCTCCCCCTCCCTCTAAAAAATAAAATCAATAAATTATTTTTAAAAAGGAAAATTGTTGCCAAAACCGGTTTGCTCAATGGATAGCGCTTCGGCCTGCGGACTGAAAGGTCCCAGGTTCGATTCCGGTCAAGGACATGCACCTTGGTGGCGGGTACATCCCCAGTGGGAGGCAAGCAGGGGGCAGCTGATCGATGTCTCTCTCTCATCGATGTTTCTGACTTTCTATCCTTATCCCTCTCCCTTCCTCTCTGTAAAAAAATCAATAAAATATATTAAAAAAAATAAAAATAAATAAAAAGGAAAATTGTTGTTTCTGGGGAGAGAGGGGAATGAGGATTTATTGTTTAATGGGTTCAGTTTCAGTTTTGGAAGATGAAAAGGTTGTGCAGATAGATGGTGGTGATGGTTATACAACAGTGTGAATGGATTTAATGCCACTGAGCTGTATGCTTAATGGCCAAGGTGGTAACTTTTATATTCGTATGTATATTTTAGTGCACACACATAAAAAAGATATTAATGTTTGAAGTCAGATGGTAACTGGTAAAACATGCCAATGGGTATTTTCTTATATCGTTAAAAAGACTTTTGAAGAAAACTTTTAGGTTGCCAAAATATGACTTCTCAGAAACATAGACGGCTTGAAAAACTAATTACTCTGGCTCAGAGCGATGCACCTCAAACTTTGCTATCCACAGATCACATGGGGAGGGTCTCCTTCCCAGGCCAGTTCTGATTGGCAGGTCTAGGGTGGGGCCTGAGGGTCTTGCATTTCCCATAAGCTCCTTGGTGACTGGATGCTGCTGGGTTTGAGCTCCAGGTGAGGAGTGAGGATTTAGCAGACACTCCTGGAAGTCACCTTAGGGCCCCGGGTAAGGCAGGGAAGTCTCCCCGACCTCTTCCATCCGCCACCTTGCAGGAAGCTGGTAAAGATAAGGTGGGGGACTTTATTGAGAAAGCTGGGAAATATTTCTTTGGTCTTCCAAGGTTTTTCTTTTCTTGGTGTCCTCCCTTCCAGCAACCATTTTACCTTGGGCATGGCCAGGGTGGTGCTGGCTGCAGCATAATAACCCTCCAGTGAATGTAAAAGCGGTTTTTAAAATTCGGGTCAGTGTTAGAGACCAAGGAGAGCCTTGTGTAACTAAAATCCTACCATGTAACCTCAGGGACCCTGGGAGGTCGAAGACGAGAGTGTGGCAGCACAAAAAGGCATGTTTTCTTATTTCCTCCAGTCTCTGGGAATTTTGCACACTCATGCAAGCTGCTCTTTTTTGGAAAGGGAGATAGTATTTTTTTTTAATTTAATAAATCTTTATTGTTTAGATTATTACAATTGCGCCCCGCCCCATAGCTCCCCTCCACTCAGTTCCCACCACACCTTCTGCCCTTACCTCCCCCTGCATTGTCCTCATCCATAGGTGTATGATTTTTGTCCAGTCTCTCCCTACACCCCCCTCACCTCTTTCCCCTGGAGAATTGTCAGTCCACTCCCTTTCTATGCCCCTGATTCTATTATATTGACCAGTTTATTCTGTTCATCAGATTTTTAATTCACTTGATTTTTAGATTCACTTGTTGATAGATAGATGTTGTTGTTCATAATTTTATCTTTACTTTTTTTTTCTTCCTCTTCTTGAAGAATACCTTTCAGAATTTCATACAATACTGGTTTGATGATCTCCTTTAGCTTTTCCTAATCTGTGAAGCTCTTTATCTGCCCTTCAATTCTGAATGATAGCTTTGCTGGGTAGAGTAATCTTGGTTGTAGGTTCTTGCTATTCATCACTTTGATTATTTCTTGCCACTCCCATCTGGTCTGCATAGTTTCTGTTGAGAAATCAGCTGACAATCATATGGGTGCTCCCTTGTAGGTAATGAACTGTTTTTCTCTTGCTGCTTTTAATATTCTCTCTGTTTTTTGCTCTTGGCATTTTAATTATGATGTGTCTTGGTGTGGTCCTCTTTGGATTCCTTTGGTTTGGGGTTCTGTGCATTTCCTTGGACTTGTAATTCTATTTTTTTCACCAGGTGGGGGAAGTTTTCAGTCATTATTTCTTCAAATAGGTTTTCAGTGTCTTGCTCTCTCTCTTTTCCTGTCCCTCCCACAATTCTGATGTTGGTACGCTTGAAGTTGTCCCAGAGGTTCCTTACACTATCTTCACATTTTTGGATTCTTTTTTCTTTTTTCTTTTCCCGTTGAGTGTTCTTTGCATCTTTGTATTTCAAATCTTTGACTTGATTCTTGCCTTCCTCTAGTCTGCTGTTAGGTTTCTGTATAATATTTTTTATTTCAGTCAGGGTATGTTTAATTTCTCATTGGTCCTTTTTCATGTCTGCAAGGGTCTTGCTAAATTTATCCATCTTTTGTAAGAAATTCTTGAAAAACTTTATAATCGTGGTTTTGAACTCTATATCCAGCCATTTGCTTTTCTTCATTTCTTTCGTTTGTGATCTGTTCCTTTGTCTCCTCATTTTTACTGCTTCCCTGAGTTGGTATAGTAGCTTTGTGTGCTAGCTGTCCTATGTGGCCCAGTGGCTCAGCCTCCCCAGTTACCTGAGGTGGACACTCTTGGTGCACCCTTTTGTAGACTGTGTGTACAGCTTTGTTGTAGTTAAGCCTTGATTGTGGTTGGTATCACTGGGAGGAATTGACCTCCAGGCCAGTTGGCTGTGAGGATTAGCTATGTCTACACTGGGAGAACTTCTGTGCTGGAGACAGCCTTATGGGACAAGACTTGTAAATTGCAAAAGCCTCTGCGCTCAGCTTGGATGAGGCAGAGTCTCAGGGCAGAGTAGACAGCCTTGGCTTCCCGTCAACCCTGCCCTATGAGGACCCTGGGTCTCAGTATCCCTCAGTAATTGCTGTAAGCACCTCTGAGAGAAAGCTACCCTTGAGTTTTGCCCGCTGCTAGACAGTCCATTTTCTCCCCGAATGAGTCTGGGTTCCATTATCTTAGCCGGAACTGGAATTCAGCGCAATTGGGAGCTTCTGTCTCCTTACTGTTTTAGAATGCCAGCCACACACTCAGCCTCCTGTGCACTTAGCAGTCAGTCCTCTCTGCATGTGTGTGCCTCTGGACCTCTGCCTCCACAGCTTCCCTGAGTCTCAGTGTGCTTTCTCTTTTCCTGATAGTCCAGTTTCTCTCCGAATGAGTCTGGCTTCCCAGAAACTTGTCCGGAACTGGAGTTCAGTGCAGAGGTAGCTTCCGTCTCCCTCCCACACTCAGCCACCTGCGCACTCAGCTGCCCGTGCTCTCCACATGCTCGTGCATCTCCATACCTCAGCCCTTTGCAGCTCCTCTGATTCTCAGTGTGCTTTCCTCTTTCCTTCTAGTTGTAGAATTTCCACTCAGCCAGCTTTCCTGTGGTTCTGGATGGCATCCGTTTTGTCTTTCAGTTGTAGTTTTGATATTGTTGTGCGAGGCAGGAGTTTAGGTGTTTACCTATGCCACCATCTTGGTTTTTCTGGCAAGGGAGATAGTTTTAAAGCTCACTTAAAATTTCATTCCACAGGAAAATTTTAATTGCTCTTGATGGGTCCTCAGAATACGGAGGACCAGAATACTCCCCTGGGACTCATAACTTACGCTACACTCACCAACAAGTATTTGCAGAAGGAAAAAGAAATGTGGAAATGACAAGCTAACACACTTGGTTGAAAAATATGCATAGTTGTGTCCTCGGGAAGATGCAGTACATGGGCAGGTCAGCACATGTCCTGAAACGTCAAAATTACTAGCTTATCAGCCTAGATAACAAGCTTCGGACAGAGATTTAGAAGAGGCCAATTAAAAGGCACCACGATTCTGCAGGGCACAGATGAGCGCTCAAGTCTTGTCAAATGCCATCTTCCAGGCTTACCCTTTCTGCTGTAAGGATGTCTTTTCTGGAACATGCATGAGGCATATGGGTGATCACTATATCACCCTTTATGCACATTGTAGAATAGAGTAATAAATTCTAAATTAGATTTTTTCACTTTGAGAGTGAACTATTATCTCTGATTGCTCTGAAATTACTTAGAGAGAGATCAATTTACCTAATTGTGTTTTAAAGGGTAATTATTTAACTTATCCCAGTAAATTTAGTTCGATTACTGCATGCAATGATTTTGTAGGATTTTCTGTGTGCAGTCTCTGTATGGGGTCTTCTGAAATATTCTACTGGCAGGAGATATAATTGCCCCAATTTACAAATAGGTGCCCTCCTTCGTGCCCTTCGCTTTTTATTTGCAACAAACATAACTAGACTTTGTTTTCAAAGTTATTCTTCTCCTTCTGTTAATCCAGGAAAAGGCTATTAGGTTGCCTGGTACTTTGAAGTCAGCCCCCAAGAAAGACTTGGCCAGGCCACACAGGAAACACAATCCTAATTATTTATAATCACATCTCCCATGTAAAGCCGTCTCTAACCTTTTTGGTTTGACCTTCTGGTTTTGACTTGTTAGAATTAATATAAGATGGGCCCAATGTTGGGAAACTTGATAATGGGCCAGTGTAGTGATTTTTAATAGTTTTTTTGAAGTCATTTTCACACTTTCTGCCATGGCCAGCCGCTTTTCTTTTGCTTCCCTCCCTCCCCTCCACTTTGCCCCCATTGGTTCCTTTTTTTGTGTCCCTTGAATGTCTAGGGACATTGGCGGCCTTTTGACCTCTCCACACCCTCCCTCCTGTGCACTCCTGTGTCCTGGAGAAATCTGCCCCAGGCCTGTTGAGTGCTGGCATTCTGACTGTGGGCTTGCCCAGCACGGCTCTATCCTATTTCAGAGCTCCAGATAACAGTGGAACCCACACATTGTCACGAATGGGACCATTAGACGCTGTGATTTCAACATTTTTGGGGGGACTGAGTTGGGCCTGACTGCTGATGGATCCTAGGTATAGCCGAGCGAAACATCTCACAGGAAAGGAAGCTGACCACACAAACTGGCCCCAAGAGCCCAGAAATGCCTGCGTTTGTCAGCAGCCAGGGGAGCTGCATTCCAGGCTTCACACACAAAGCCAGCTGTTGGTAGAGGCAGCTGCCCGGGGACAGACGTCCCTCCCACCCCCACCTTCTGCAGGAGCCGGTGGGATGTGAGAAACCAAGTGAGGCGGCCAGCAGCAGGGGACTAGCCGGAGTCTCCAGGCTATGACTGGTGGAGGAAAGGGGAGAGATCTCGGTTTATGAAGGTGGAGAAAAAGGAGAATGGAGGGCAATAGGAATGGTGCAGAAGTAGTGGCCTTTGATTCTTAAGGGCCACACGCCAAACTCAGGGACAGCAGGACATTCTTCCTAGTCAGCTGTCCTGGACATAATTCCCTTTCTCTCCCCGCCAATTTTATATTGTATTGGTTTCAGGTATACAGTTTAGTGGTTAGACAATCATATACTTTTCATAGTGTGCCCCTAACATTCTCAGTACCCCATCTGACACCATACATAGTTATTACAATACTAGAGGCCTGGTGCACGAAAATTCATGCACTCGGCGGGGGGTGTCCCACAGCCCAGCCTGTGCCCTCTCGCAGCCTGGGAGCCCTTGGGGGATGTCCACCTGCTGGCTTAGGCCTGCTCCCTGGGGGGCATCAGGCCTAAGCTGGCAGTCAGACATCCCTCTGGCAGCCCAGGAGCCCTCAGGGGATGTCTGACTAACGGCTTAGGCCTGTTTCCCTGTGGAATCGCACTGACCAACAGGGGGCAGCTTCTGCACTGAGCATCTAGTGGTCATTGTGCATCATAACGACCGGTTGTTCTGCCCTTAGGGTCAATTTGCATATTACCCTTTCATTATACATATAGGAATTATCGGCTGTAGTTCCTATGCTGCACCTACTTCCTGGAGACTGTTCCATAGTTACCAAATTGGGCCTCTTAGTCCTCTCACCTCTTTCACCCAGTCCCCTTTTGTTATTTTTAAAGTACAGTGGTACCTCAAGATACGAGTTTAATTCATTTGGCGTGGGAAACTATGAGATGCTCGAGTTGCTGTAAACTGGTGGTTCGTGTGCAGCGGGCCGATCCGCGCGATTACTCCTATCTCAAATGTTGCTCATATTTCAAAGCAAAAATCGCTCGCTCGACGGCTTTTATCTCAAAAATCCTGTATGTTAGGGCACTCGTATCTCGAGGTACCACTGTATATTTAATCTCCTTCTGAAACTTTCTTATGTCCTTTTTTGTGTGTAAAGCAAAGTATTTTTATATTAATGCATGTATTTGGGAGAAACCTTACCCATTTTTTTGTTTAATTTTTTTTTCTGGAAAGGAAAGAAATGTAGTGCTGTGTCTTTTGGCTCCTGTCATCTCTCAAGTCTCAGATGTCCCATATTTTGCAATTGCTGCTTCCAACCAGATGAACCTGCAGGGTCTTGTTGAACCGTCTGAAACTGACATCTCTCTAGGATGAGAGAGTTGAATTTTGGCAATTCTATGTGGCCCTCTTTTTATTTTGTGTTTACATGTTTATGACTTAAAAGATAGAAGAACTTTTGTGAAGGTGTAAAGTTAAACAGAATGATATTTCTGCAGGTGAGGTGCAAAGCATGCCCCTATAATGATAGCCAGCCTGGTTCTTGGAGTACCACTGCCATCTCCAATGCTCTTGTGGTTGCATATACAGTGGTACCTCGAGATACGAGTGCCCTAACATACGAGATTTTTGAGATACGAGCCGTCGAGCGAGCGATTTTTGCTTTGAAATACGAGCAAGATTTGAGATAGGAGTAATAGCGTGGATCCGCGGGCTACACATGACCCACCAGTTTACCGCGACTCAAGCGTCTCATAGTTTCCCACGCCTCAAGGTTACGGAACGAATTAAACTCGAATCTCGAGGTACCACTGTATTTGTTTGTTACTGCTGTGACATTTTGCATTACTTCTGTGGTTTTCCGCTTTTCTGATGTTTAAAAAACTTGCCACGATGGGTCTCTACTGCACGTGTCCAAGTTGGAACTGAAAGAAAAATGAATGACCATACATTTTATTTTTTTGAACTGAAGCTTGGGTTTTTCCATCTTGTCATGTTTGTGTGTTTGTGTTTATTGTGGGGAAATAAAAATGACATAAAATTGGCCACTTTAAGCGTTTTTGAGTATATAATCCAGTGGCATTAGTTACATTTATAGGGTGTACAGTCATCACCGTTATCCATTTTCAAAACTTTTTCCTTACCCCAAACAGCACCTCTATCACCATTAAGCACTGACTTTCTATACAATTTATTTGTTAGCTACCTTGCTCTTGGATGCCTTTTCTTGTGCCGATTTTAGAAAGAAGAGGATGTTAGAGATTCTCATTTGTGTTGTTTCAGAAGGAGGACCGTAGATAGCATCAGGAAGCAATCACTTTACTCAGTTCCAGATTCCTGGGTGACAGGACTGCGGCCCAGGACGGAGCATTGGGCGCTGGCCATGGATGTGCACGTGGATGGGAGCTACTGCCCGGGGTGGGCAGAGGGCCCTTCCCAAGGGGAAGGTGACTGCACAATCGTTCGGGAATTCAGAGGAACTAGGGACACGATGGTGACAAATGGCAATTTTTAAGAATCAGATGCTTTTGGCTCTTTTTGTTGAAACTTCAGGATGGGTCCATCTGTTATTCTTGGAATTCACTTCAATCAAAACAGTGCAGCTGTATTAAAGGGACAGCGCAGAGCTGGGAAACTTCTACATTCTCTGTTCTTTTCCCACAATCTGCTAATTCACCCTGGAAATACTCGCCTCTGAGATGGATATGACACACCAGGCACGCGTTTCTTAGAATCAGAAGTCATTTTCCTCCAGAGACCGAGCACCAGGGGGGCTGTCAGTCTTGCTTTGAAGACCAAATCCAACTTTCTTGGTTCTGAGTGGGAAAAAAACAACGTTTCTGTGTTCTGAAAAGCCATGTGACTGGCCCTCTGGACCTCTTCCGAGAATCTGGTTTGGCATCTTATGGCTCAAAGATAGGAAGTCAAATGTTTCCATTAATTTTCACTCTGGAATGATAAAAAACACACAACAATATCTGCTTGCTTATTAGTGTACTTTATTTTTTTTTAAAACATATTTTTATTTCAGAGAGAAAGGGAGAGGGAGAGGGAGAGATAGGAACATCAATGATGAGAGAGAATCATGGATTGGCTGCCTCCTGCACGCCCCCTTCTGAGGATCAAGCTCACAACCCAGCAATTGCCCTTGACTGGAATCAAACCCGGGACCCTTCAGTCTGCAGGCCAATGCTCTGGCCCCTGAGCCAAACCCGCTAGGGCTTATTCGTGTACTTAGCTCCAGAGAAAAACACGTGCAATTTTGCAAGTCACCGTTCTGCGTGGAACGCTCCCTTATTGAGCCTGGGAAGAGCTTGCCGGTCAGGCAGCCTGGGCGCTTGTCTGTCCGCTTTTTGGGATTCTGGTTCCTGCACAGATGCCTGGCTCTGCCACCCTCACTCAGGGATCAACGCCCCGAGGGAGACCTTCCCAGAGAGAACTTTTCCACCTCTCCATCCCAAGGAGCCCCCCTCACCTTGACATTCGATCACTGTGTTTATTTGATTTTCGTTCTCTTTCCTCACCGAGCTCTCTGAGAAGGGGGCCTTCTCATTGCTGTGTCCATAGCAACTAGGAGCAAAGCCTGGTTGGGGAGACACTCAACAAATACGAAGCCAGACCAGTTACTGGAATGCTCTGGGCTGTGCTGAGACTGTTTTAAGGCATTTCAATAAAGAAATGGCAAGTCTGAGAGGACCTCCAGTGACAGAAGAAAAAGCCACGCGTCGCAAGCGTCAGAGTGGGCGTTTCACCGTGCGGTTCCTATCCTGGCAGAATACAAACCACGAGTGGACCCGAGGACTCCACAGGACCCGAGTGAAATAAAGGACATCGGCGATAATTAGAGCCTTTTGCAAAGTACTTCTTTCACGTGATAAACTTCCAACTTCTATGAACTGCGTTTTCGTTTTTTGAGGGGGAGGAGGTGGGTATTGATTTTGGTTCAGAATATTTTCCCAGGGTTTGGCATTTTGACAGCTGCGATTGCTAGTCCATGTACTTCAACCTCTACATTGAGACAGGAAACAATTTAAACAATTCTAATGACAAACACTAGAAGCTTCATTGGTGTTCTAAGGACTGTGGGCTGTGTCAAGGGTCGTAGACCTCAGCTAGCAAGGACAGACACCGTTTCTATTCTGCCAGGTGAACAGAAAAAAACCCCAGCTCCTGAAAAAAATCCATTGCAAGACCTCGAGTCCTCCCCTGGTTGCTGGTTTCTTTAAGGATATCTAGCTTAAGTGGATTAGGAATCCAGCTTATTCTGGACCCTTGCTTTCAGAACATAGCTTTTATCTTCTAGCCCCCACCTCCCTTGAACTAAACAGACAGGCCCCGCCCTGCCTGGCCCTCGCACTGAGGGTGGTTGGATGGTGAGGGAGGAATGGAGGGCTATTAGAGGTATTTACTGGCTCCAGTGAAGCTGGAGTGGAACACACACACATTAATTTTTATTTTTTTTATTTTTTAATTTTTTTTTTTTGCAGGAGAGCAAATGGCCTCTGCCCTAGGTCTCAACTTCTTTGGCTTCCTGTCCTCCTTTGAGCCAACTTGACTTTCTCTGTTCTGGAAACGTCTCCACTTTGGCCTCTTCTTTCCTCCCGGGATCTGTTGAATGAGCCTCTTCCCAATCCATAGGCTTGGTCTGTTTCTTTGGGCTCAAGCCTCCCCCTGACCTGCCTGTGCCTTTTCTCTTTGGTTGACTTCCGGATCCCAGGTTCTGCATTAGGGTAGCTCAGCTGCTTTGTGCCCTGTGTAAGCCTGTGGTCTATCCAGATCCTTCCTACAACCAGCGAGAATCCTGGTCCTGCAATGGTATTGTCCAGGCACGAAGAGAAGAGCTGATATTTTGTGCCATTGGACTCATTGCTGTTTTTAATTCCGTGGTTAGTTCAGCAAATTCAGTTGTTCATACTGGAAGGTAAATAGGACACTAACTTGCATTTTTGGTACTCAAGAGGACTGAAAATAGATAATTAATGCTGGGTGCTAAGCTTGGGTTAAATAAAAAATTGATTTTTTTGGAGGCTTAAATAAATACTGTGCTTTTCTTAAAAATTTCACTTTATGAAAAATGTATGTGAAGACCTTATGTGGAAACAAAACAATTTATAAATTATCCATGGGAACCAGACATGGCCCATTTAATGCCGGGTGTGATTTCAGCAGAAAAAGCAGAGGCCATGTATTAGAACCAATTCAGGCAATTCTCAGTTTGTGACTGATGTTGCCTTCCGTTTCAAAAATTCATTTGCAACCAGTTTTCCCAAAGACTTGATGATATAGGTGGGAAATTGGTGTATCCAATCCATCTCCAAGGACCTGTGTACATACCGCAGTGCTGAGAAAGCTCTCTGTTGCCTGGTCCCAACTTTAAACCTGTGTTCAGAGTTCCGACCTAGGATGCCACCACGGTGGAAGAAGGGAATTGCATTCTTCCCATGATCACCTCTTTGAGAGGTGAGCCGTGAGAAAAGGGGGTACCTCACTTCTAAGCCATAACTTCCTCAGCAGGGCTGGCATTCAGGACGGGTCAAGGGCAGAGGATGCCATTTGTGGGGTGGCATCTCCACCTGGCAGCATACTGATGCATGCTGTCTGTGTGTCCTCGTGAATCCTCGCAAATACCCTATGAGGACAGCATGATTATGCACATTTTAGTGATACAGACATGGTGCTTTGGTGAAATAACATGTACAAGAGTCCATCCACACTTGCTCAGTGATAAGTGATGGACCTGGAGTTTGGGTCCAGAATGGCTGGTCCTCCCAACTTGGTCACTCCCCTTCTGAAGGAGGACGTGCAGGAGGATGAGGTGAGACTGGTGATGGGGGTTGATAATTTCAGTTCTCAGGCCCTGTTACTCCTCATACGGGTTCTTTCTTTTCTCTCTTTAGGCCCCTCATCATCTTGTCATGATGTTTGCGCTTTCTCTTGAAGTCACTCTTTGGGGTGGCTCCCCGCCCTTTCCCTCTCCACCTTTGTTTTATTGCTCTAGGCCCTGGGAATACAAGGGCCAGCAAAAATCACTTTAAAAAATATATATATATTTTATTGATTTTTCACAGAGAGGAAGGGAGAGGGATAGAAAGTCAGAAACATCCATGAGAGAGAGACATCGATCAGCCGCCTCCTGTACGCTCCCTACTGGAGTTGTGCCCGCAAGCAAGGTACATGCCCCCGACGGGAATCAAACCTGGGACCTTTCAGTCTGCAGGCCGATGCTCTATCCACTGAGCCAAACCAGTCTTGGCCAAAAATCTCTTAAAAAAAAAAAATGTTGCATTATCTTGAGTTCACAGTCTTGCTCTGCTGCTTCTGACAGTGTCTCTATCAGCCTGGCCGCATGTTACGATTCACCGGGCAGCGTTTCCCGAGAGCCTTGGCCGGGCTCGGCCACCACGAAATCCGAGTCTCGGCTGGGCCTCAGGCCAGGGTGTGTTTTTCAAGAGGTTCTTGGTTGCCCTTTAGGGAGCGGCCACATTCAGAGCCATTTCAGAGACAGAAGGAGACTCATCTCAAAATATTACCTTAAAAGTGGTTGAAAGAGCACAGCTTTTGCAGAGTGGACTTCGTGCTGATGGTGCCCGTGATTCCTAGGCCGTGGTTTTTCCATACGGCTCCTCTCCTGGAAGTCTTTTCTTACACGGTTTTGTGAACTGTCTCCTGGGTGCACATTCTTTGTGACTGCAGCTCCCTCTGCCCGTCCACCTCTCTCTGCAGGGAATTGTACCTGCTCCTCATCTTCCCCTCTCCACCTCTCTGCCCCACCCACCCTCTCACGTGGGGATGCTCCACGAGAGGGGGGCATTTGGGTTTAAATGTCCCAAACCCAATGCCATGTTTCTCGATGTGTGATAATCATGGGGGCCCTCACTTCTCCGTGAACATGTCCTGGGATCTGCCGTTTAACAAAGTTCCCGGATGACTCTGTTCATGTTGAAATTGGAAAACCATGGGACACAGCGGGTATTTTGACCTGAGATAAATTGGGGAGTGTTTTTCTTCCCTCTTCTCACCGCCTCTCATTTGCTGTTTACTTCACACGGGGCTGCTCCCTGCTCTAGAAGGCTCAGGGCTCCGGGGAGGGCTGGCCTTCTGGTGTTTGACATCCCCCTTCCTCCGTGATGCACCTGACCTCCCTGGGCCGGAGGAGATGCGGGGTGAAGAAGGGCTGGGAACGTCCCAGGCGGCTGCCCAGCGTTGGAGAGGACAGGGGCCTATCCCAGTGGGTGCCCCTGGGTCCCTGCTGCTTGAGAGGCCCTCCTGCTTAGCTCTGCAGTGAAAGTGTGAACCTCCAGCTCCCACTTCAGGCTGCCCCATGGGTAAAGGTGCCGAACATTGAAGGAATCATGCCACACACGCCACGGGGCTACTTCTAAGGAATGCGATGGGAGGAGGGCGCCAGTGCGCTTTCTGAGGCCAAAAAACGGTCAGCACACAGTCTCTGGGCGGCTCGTCGAGCTGTATATGTTGCCGTGTTACACCTCAGTTGTGTGTTGTTGTTGTGGTTTTTTTTTTAAAATGTATTTTATTGATTTTTTACAGAGAGGAAGGGAGAGGGATAGAGAGTTAGAAACATCGATGAGAGAGAGACATCGATCAGCCGCCTCCTGCACACACCACACTGGAGTTGTGCCCGCAAGCAAGGTACATGCCCCCGACCAGAATAGAACCTGGGACCTTTCAGTCCGCAGGCCGACGCTCTATCCACTGAGCCAATCCGGTCTCGGCGTGTGTTGTTGTTTTTAAAGTAACATGCAGCCCTTTTGAAGGCCGCCGTTTGTATGGAAGTTACATGTGTCAGGATCACCGCATTCCTGAGCTCCACAAAGTGCATGTAATTACTCCGTGTTCGACGGCAGCGGCAGCACGGCCACGCCCGCTGCCTGGATTTCCCCGGCCGTGAGCTCAGAATGGCTTTCACGTTTTTAAATGTTTTTTGGGGGGGGGGGGCGGAATCAAAAGAATCCTATTTTATGAAAACGGGAAGAAGCTGAGATTGGATGGAGAGGTGCTGGACCTCGCCTCGTCCACCCGCTGACTTGTCACACAGGACTTGTTCGGAGCGTGGAGCAGCCCAGGGGTTTGCCATCTGGGCCTCCGCTGTCAGAGAAGTTCGCTGACCCTGATGGGAGGGCTCATTTTCCCCAATTGCTTCTGACATGCTATTTAGGGCTGCAGCGGGGGTGGTGATGGACTTTAGTGGTTCCCAGTCCTGGCTGCACATTGGAATCCTTTGAAGGGCTGCTAATGGAGAACCCTGGGCCTCTGCCCTGCGCCCAGGGGTACAGTTTCTCAGGGGGTGGGCCCAGGAATCTGTGCTGTGATCCCCCCACAAACGGATGGGTTAAGGAAGCCCCAGTATTGTGTTTTCCCCGGGAGGGGGTGATGCTCGCCCAGGAGGATAAAGCGCATCAGTGGCAAAGCCACGCTTCCTGCTGTGCGTAGGGAGGGCAGGGGCTCAGACCTGAACCGGCCTCCGAACACCACCCGGAGGGCTGGTTACACCCCCGGTCCTGGGCCTCCACCCAGAGCGTCTGCTTCGGAAAAGCCCCGGTGGGGCCTGGGCAGGGGTGTGCCCGCTCCCAGGTGCCGCCGCCGGTCTGAAGCTTCCCTTTGAGAATCCGTTTATGGGGCTGGGCAGGCTGTGTGCTGCTTTATAAAAAATAAAAATCCGTGTTCTAAAGAAAAGCATCTGATACACAGCCTTCACCTCAACGCGGGCTCTATGGAAGCACAGAGGGTCACTCGCACAGTCCAAGTGGCTTTTTTTTAAAAATATACTTTATTGATTTTGTACAGAGAGGAAGGGAGAGAGATAGTTAGAAACATCCATGAGAGAGAGACATCGATCAGCTGCCCCCTGCGCAACCCCCACTGGGGATGTGCCCGCAACCAAGGTACATGCCCCTGACCGAAATCGAACCTGGGACCTTTCAGTCCGCAGGCCCACGCTCTATCCACTGAGCCAAACCAGTGGCAGTCCAAGTGGCTTTTGCTGCAGCGGGGGTCACTGTGCCCAGGGCCTGCCGGACCTGGGACAGGCTGGAGACCTTGGTTTCCGGGACTGACACCTGCTGATGGTTTCGTCTGTAGCCCAGTCTTTTTTCCTGGGTTCATGGAGAGTCACCCCCAGGCACGGCAAAAACCAGAATAGAGCCTGTGGGTTCTGTGCTCCGCGCGCTCACACATTTTCAGGGAAGCATTTCCAAAGTGAGCTGATTGCGCTTGTCCCCGTTCGGAGCTGCTGTGTAACTTTTGACACCTTGTGCTTGTTTTTTAATATTGAGGAGCAGTGAAATTGTTAACCCCTCATTTGCCGGGCAGGCAAGTAGGCAGCTGCCATTTTCTAAACGAGGTGCCGAAGCCGGAGAAGGAAGCAGACATTCTGTGTGTTTGGAAGCTGCTCTGAGGATTCCCTGAGGTTAATCTGCTGTTGTGTTCCATCGTCCACGTCACCCTGGCACAGGGAACATTGTGCCGGGAGCTAGAAAAGGGGGTCAGGACCCGGGTAAGGGAGTGGCGTGAGGAGGGCGCAGGGATGTACAGAAGTTGCATTGATTTGCACGGCCCCCCATCCAGATTTGGCTAATTATCCTTACACGGCGCGCCCGGCCCCTGCCTCACTCACCCCAGTCCTGGTCCTGATCAGAACCTGGGAGTTTAACCACATCTCCCCAGGACAAGAGGCCCATCTATCCAATCGGACGTCCCTCTTCCCCTCTCTTTACTTGAATGACTTACTGGTACTTTAAAAAGACTGGCCGAAACCGGTTTGGCTCAATGGATAGAACATTGGCCTGCAGACTGAAAGGTCCCAGGTTCGATTCTGGTCAAGGACATGTACCTTGGTTGCGGGCACATCCCCAGTAGGAGGTGTGCAGGAGGCAGCTGATTGATGTCTCTCTCTCTTATCGATGTTTCTGACTTTCTATCCCTCTCCCTTCCTCTCTGTAAAAAAAATCAATAAAATTATGCGCGCACACACACACACACACACACACACACACACACACATATATATATATAAAGACTCTGAGAAACAACTCATTTTGAACAGTCCTTTCACAGGTACTTATTTTCAAATATGTGTGTTCCCAGACATTTTATTCGTGAACTTGTTTTAAGGCTAAGTGAGTGCAGCATGCAGTGCAGCAGCTGATATGATGGTATGGACTGTGCACATGAATTTTTGAAGGGAAGAATGTCCCCAAGGGTTTCCAGGCTGTGCGATCTCCTCTGAGGCTGTGATGCCGTTGGTAAGTTCGGCACATGGACTGTGTTAGAAGCTCCAGATTTGGCAGCGGCTTCATTTCAGAGGTTCAAGTCGGCCTGCAGCTGCTTTTTGGGTGTTCCAAATGGGCGTTGCTTTGGTCCTGAATTAATTACCCTGATTTCTAAGTCTTCCAGTGCGGGTAACTGAGTAGCTCCCCCTTGAGAATTCAGCAAGTATTTTTGTCTTCTGGAATGATCTTCTGTCCTGAAATGCATCCATCTTCCTGCCCTGTCAGGGTTCACAGTGGCTTGCCTCCATCATCTGCTTTCGCTCTTGGCAAGGGAGCTAATGACAGATGTTTGCTGGGTGGTGCTGAGACGCACTCCCTCCCAGGACAATGGGCCTGAGCATCTGCTGTCCCCAGTCCCAGAAAGCTTTTGTAACAAAGGACTCAAAAGAGATCGGGCCACTGGGGAGTGTTGCCAGCAGGCCTTTGTACAGGGCAAATCCCGGCCGATTAACCCAACTTCCTTCCTGGAGCAGCGATAAGCCGGGGCGATTAAAATTGCAGATTTTTCAATGTTAGCATTCCTCTCCTCCCTCACCTCCCTATTTATAAAAAATGTTTGTAATTACAATTTAAGCCTCTTTTTTGTTTGTGTTTTTCTTTATTGATTAAGTTATTACATATGTATCCTTACCGGGGGGGGGGGGGGGGGGGGGGGGGGGGGGGGGGGGGGG